>OW388296.1:65411766-66674266 GCA_936450465.1 Gibbula magus | reverse complement strand
AAAATATAAATTATTTTAAAGATACGATAAAATGAGGATTTTGGGCTCTGTAAAAGGGTAGTATTTCATTTCTGACGTTATTGATCTTTGAGGGTTTGTTTGATATTATCAGAGTGAGTGAGTGAGTGAGTTATTGTTAAAGAGCCATCAAGGATGTTAGTGTTTCAAATAAAATAAAAATTATGGAAAATATACTTATAACGTCAATCGCCAGAGAAATCTTTTATCAACAACATGACATGTGATAAATAATGTACATATCATGACAATGTAATGCAATCTGGTTTCAAAGAGAAGTTCATGTTCAAGTGCGGGCGCTAAGGGTATCTGACGTCATATAAACAGAACCCCCTTTACTGCGTAACACGTACTACACAAACAGCAAGCGCTTCCGAAGCGTGAAGGCTCCTCTCATGCTCAAGTCGCCATAACAACCGATGTGCTGCACGTGCTGCACGTGTTTCTCTTGCAAGTTACCCTTGTCACACATTACTGAATGTGACGATTGCTTTATAAACAATGTTTCTAAATATCCTGAGAATATACACATTATTGCCTGTTTAATGTACTTATTTATTGAGATAAGACCAACAAATTACGATTTTTTTTTTACTCAAATTAATTATAAAACTCAAGCAAAATACCTAGTTGGGTAAAAAAAAAAATTCCAATTTCTGTAGCAAATACAATATTGAAATGGTAAATAAACAACCGCCAAAAATTATATATTTCAATTTCTTTCATTGATCATAAACTTTCGTGTCTTTGTATACAGTGTGTGATGCTTGGCGGTTGAAAATAATAGACTAGATCTATATTTAGACTGGAAAACACATTTACTAATTAGTGCAATTTCTCGGCTTATTTTGGATCGAACAAAATTGGGAAAAATTAAGTGTTTAAATTTCACGGAGATAGATTTTTGGCAATTTTCCTATATGTTCATGAACATCCTTGATGGCTCTTTTAAAGGGACTGTAGCAAGTTTTCTGCAAATTTTATTTTTTTCAAATTTCCCATTTATAATGATAGTTTATGTAATTTAAATAAACTTTAGAGGGTAAAACATCTTATTACACAAACCAATTGTCCGTAGTGGTAATAACAGTACTAGTGTTGCGTACTAGTGATTTATTATTTCGAATTACAAAAACGATTCCCATGGCTTTACCAAACCATGTACACTTGTTTATAACTTAATTTTCCGAAGAGAGAATGGTGATTTACTATTGGTACTATTTTACAGTATTTTTTTAATACAATTCATCAACTTATTTTAACCGAAAAACGTGCTACTGTCCCTTTAAACGCCGCCTCGGCAGTATCGCAGTCATTAGAGGCGATTTTATTAGAGAGAAACTTAGTCATGTTAGTTGTATAGATAAATGGTTTGATATCAGACATCAATTTAGTGCCATCTTTACAAATCCAATCCAGGTGGACGTGAGACTTTCTCCCTTAAATTGGAGCATGACTGAATACTTAGATAGTGTATGGTAGTTTAGTTTTGGTATGTATTTGTTTAATAAAGATAGGGTATCGTTCACATTCTCCATATAAATTATTAATAACGCTAACTGCATGAAACGTCCATATTCATAGATCTAAACATTGTTTCCAACGGCCATTGAAGTCAATAACGTGATTGAACATTTCCTGTTTTTCGCATTGACTATTACTTTTAATTTACACAATCGTGGATTAGATTTTAGTTTTTCACGCGCAATCCAATTATTTACAATTTATCTTGTGCCAAAAGTAGTGAAACATGGGCCGTGTTCAAGAGAGGTTTCAAAGTAATCGCTCAATGACATGGCCCAGGGCTCCGTTCCATAACAGCGAGCGGTGATAATCGGTCATTGATCGCTCAGTGTAGCGCTCAATGTAGCGCATTCTCTCCTGAACGACACGGTGCGATTCCTCGAGGTTTGCACGCTTTGCTACGTAGCTCTAATTAATATTGAGCAATCGCGTTCAAGAGAGGTTCAAAAGTAATTACTCTTAAACCTCTCTTGAACATGGTCCAGGAAGTGTGTACGGCGTAGAATATGACAAACAACAGGACGAGGTGAGCCTCTTTCTTAGAATTGACTAAGACGTCCTTCCTTAATCAATTTACCTGGGTTTATATACCTGGGTGTTACCTATAGGACGGGCTCTGTCTGTCCGTCTGTCTGTCCGTCCGTGATCACATCGTTTCCGGAACAGTACTTGAAAACTGCTTGGCCAATCCTCATCAAATTTGGAATATAGATTCCCCATATCATGTAGATGTGCCTTTTGCGGGTTTTAATTTTTCTGTTTCCATGGCAACAATTTTGACTATGTTTATTTGAAGGGTAGAGTTTCTTTCCGGAGTGGTTTTTTAAAAACTGATTGACATATCCTCACCAAATTTTGTATACTACCTCCCCATATGATGTTGATGTGCCTTTTTGGGGTTTGAAGTTTTTGAACTTTTTGTACATTTGTCTTTTAGAAAGGAAATAAGTTGAAGTAAATTGGGTGAAGGAGGAGACCAAACATACCTTCTAGTTTTAATTACACACTGCTAAAACTGAATATTCAACTGATGTGGGGCCGGGCGGATAAGCCATCTCTCCTGATGGCTCTTGTTTTATGTGTTATGGAAAACCTTTGAAACTGACATGCATAATAAACAATTCCAAAATATGGACTTATTAAGGGACAGAAGCATGTTTTTCCCATGAAATAAGTCGATGGAATGTATTTGAAAAATAATGTCACAAATGATAGTAAAACAACCTTCTGTCTTCGGAAAAAAGTTAAATAATGAGTGTACATGGTTCTGTAAATTCGAAATAATAAAATGTGTTCACAATAAAATGGCCGCCATGCAATTTTTGCTTTTTTATAGATGTTTTACCCTCTAACTAAGAAAATAAATAACATAAACCATCATTCTAAATGGTAAATTTGAAAAAATATAATTTGCAAAAAAAACCATGCTACTGTCCTTTTAAGCATGACATGCGGTGAACAGGGAATAGTATTATGGCTGAGAGGGGCCATTTGATTTCGTGTAAAAATAGGGAACTGTATAGCTTATCTCTGTAAATCAAATTAAGAAATGCTTAATGTATACTGACGCGTACGTTCTAAAGAAACTCCCCACTTTTAAAAACTTGTTGGATCTTAAAAACTTCATTTATTGCTTATTTGTCTTGTGGTTTTGGTGAACTCTTTGATCGAATGAAAAAACATGATATGTTATATTCCACTGAGAAACTGTATTAGAATTGGTGTTTTTTTGTGAAATTTAAGCATGTTTTTACATCATACCCCCAAAAATGTACTTGTTAATATTTTGTATTAATTACTTATTAAAGTGGTCGCTTGTGCTCTATAGTATTATTAATCCATGCACTGCCTGTTTTTGAGTCATGACAACAGCAATAAGATGTTCCTCTCAGATATTACAATTAATCCTTTGTTTAAGAAATTGTGTTTTTACTTTGAAAAATTTTCAGTAGATTTAACCCGAGTTTCAAGATTATTAACTTACTATAGTGATGTCGTGAACGCCTTGACATTGTCAACAATGCAGTGACGAACGGATGGCATGCATGAAATGCACGTGCAGTTCACTGATTTAAAATCACTGTAGCACGCCGATCTTTCTGAAATAAAGTGCTCTCACGAACAAGTAAATACGTGTTTCCAATGGCTAAATAATACTCCCGAATCAAAAGAGTTCTCAAACGAATGTGCATGGTTCGGTTAAGTAAAATGAATCACATGTTCACACTAAAATGGCCGCTCGAAGTTGTTCAAATGACATGGCTGATGTAAACACTTAGAGTAGAGTTTTTAATGTGGCACAATCATGGAATGGTCACTCTTAAAATCGCATGAGACCAACAAATCTACCTCTCACACTGAAGAGTTCTTAAAACATGACCCCTTAATTGGCTGGATAACTCGGAACCGGTCCAAATTATCATTTAAAAACCTGGGCCAATCTCAGCACATGATTTAAACGACAATAGTGATTATGGCACATTGGTTCGATGTATAATGTATCAATAGAAACCGATCGAGAGACAAGTGAAGCAAACACTATAAATGCTAATTGAACTATATAATTTGTACTAATAAGTATAGCGAGGTAACGATTAACTTTTTTGAAGTTCTAGATGTTGAGGTGATGGATAGTTTATGGATTAACATCGTCTTTATTAAGTATAGCCTTATCAGCAAGAAAAAAGATGCTGCCTTATTTTCATTAAGTCTCTATTTACAATAAACTTGCCATCAGTCCAGTAGCAGTTAGTGTGTCATCCAGACCCTTAAGCAAAAATTAAATGGAGCCTTCATAAGTACTCGTATAAGAAATGTGGTCCAGTCTAGTTGTCTCAGCTCTAACTCTAGGTTTAAGTATTGTTCAGGTCTCCCTTTTTTATTTCCTATCAAATAAAAAATAAAATATCAGTAAAAAAATATTTCTTTCAGGGACTGACTATAATGTTAGTCTACAGTGGCACACGTGTGTAATTTTTCAGACACACTAGGTTCATCTCCCCATTGTTTACATAAACACTGGATGCTAATATAAACATTTCAAGGAGGATCCAACATGATGCATGACGTCACAATCTTGCCACTACAATGTACATCCGCTAACACAATTATGTGAGTGTGTGTGTTTGTTTGTACCGTATTTCCTCCAATAGAAGCCGGGTCTCGAATTGACGCCGGATCTCGAATAGACGCCGGGGGTATGACAGTTTGAAAGAAATAGACGCCGGGTCTCGAATAGACGCCGGGGGTATGACAGTTTGAAAGAAATAGACGCCGGGTCTCGAATAGACGCCGGGGGTATGGCCGTTTGAAAAAAATAGTCGCCGGGTCTCGAATAGACGCCGGTTCTTAAATAGACGCTGGATGTTAAGATGAACAAAGTTTTTTAAAAGTCCAAGTTTATATGTTAATGTATGTCTCTTAAAGAATATAAGCCCTATTGTTATAAATATTCACCAAATTAAATTCATATTGAAGAAAATTGTCATGATTTCACTTCTGTATATGTTTAAATTGGATGATTTATGTTGGTAAAAATGTAATAGACGCCGGTCTCGAATAGAAGCCGGATGTCGATTAGACGCCGGGGTTGAAGGAAGTCTGAAAATATAGACGGCGGGGGCGTCTATTGCAGGAATTACGGTATGCGATACATACCACATTCGTACATCCACATCCACATCACACAGTCGTTGTTCAAACAGAACATATATCAAACACAGTATGATATAATAGTGTACAAGCCGTGTATTGGTACAGAGTTCCTGGTTTAGCCGTGTCAGAAATCAAGGGTCACATCGCATATCTTCCTCTTATACATTATCATTTACAAAAGTACATTTTGCATACTGAAAATGAAGTGCTGTATGTAAATCGTGAACGTATATCCTGTTAGCCGTTTTGCTGTATATACTAAAGAGACTAAGGTTCTCTGTCTGTCTGTTTGTTTGTCTGTATGTTTGCCTCTGCACGTCTGTCTGTCTGTCTGTCTCTCTCTCTCTCTCTCTCTCTCTCTCTCTCTCTCTCTCTCTCTCTCTCTCTCTCTCTCTCTCTCTCTCTCTCTCTCTCTCTCTCTCTCTCTGTGATTTTTTTCCATTCATCTTTCAGAAATGCAACAAATATTTTGCAGAAGACAAAACTATTTATGTGCTCAAACCTTAAATTAAGTTAAGCCCCGTCTACAGCGTACTATTCGTAGTTACAACCTGTAGTATAGACACAATTTGTATGTACATCACGAGATAAGTCGATAAAACGTGCGTGTTCTCACAGTGCAACTAAAGTTGGTTACTACAAGTCTTAACTACAAACCGTACCGTGTGAACGGGCCTTTAATCTGTCGTTAATTACTCACTTAAACTGATCTCGCTTCAATCGCTGTAGACTTGTAGTGATTGTCGAACACAATCCAAATTAGGTACATCATTGTTTAGCAAGTCAAGAAAGCTCAATATAACCTAAAAAAAATGAAGATATGTTGGAAGCCAGTCATCTAAACCGGCGCTCTGGGGCTGGAAAGATATAGACAATAACTAACGAGTGACGGGGACTGACAGGTTATCTTTCCCGAGTTATATAAATTGCGTAATTCTCAAGCCTTGGTGACAATTTCTATAACGAGGGAAAGATAATCTGTCCTTCCCGTCACGACTTGGTTAGTGTTTATATTACCCATATAACAAATTTAAGTAAACAAGATGTGTTTGTTAAACACGGATGCCCCCGGATATACCAAAGGTCAAGGTTAAAGTTTTCTGAAGATGTCCACTGCGGCAAGGTCAAGGTCACAAGGTCAAATATGATGACCTCATCTGAAGGTCTCATCAAAAGGTATGCACATTCCAAGTATGAAAGTCGTAGCTCTGAGCAATCCAAAGTTATGGCCAAGGTTAAAGTTTTCTGAATATTGTCCACTGCGGCAAGGTCAAGGTCACAAGGTCAAATATGTTGACCTCATCTGAAAGGTCTTATTACAAGGTATGCACATGCCAAGTATGAAAGCTGTAGCTCTGAACAATCCAAAGTTATGGCCAAGGTTAAATATTTATGAAGATGTCTACCTGCGGCAAGGTCAAGGTCACAAGGTCAAATATGATGACCTCATCTGAAAGGTCTTATCACAAAGTATGCACATGCAAAGTATGAAAGCCTTAGCTCTGAGCAATCCAAAGTTATGGCCAAGGTTAAAGATTTCTGAAGATGTCCACTGCGGCAAGGTCAAGGTCACAATGTCAAATATGATGACCTCATGTGAAAGTCTCATCACAAGGTATGCACATACCAAGTATGAAAACCCTAGCTCTAAGCAACAAAAAGTTATGGCCAAGGTTAAAGTTTTTGTGGACAAACATACAGACAGACAGACAGACGGACAGGTGAAAAACAATATACAAACATAAAAAGCGAATATTAAAAGTCAAAAGTTTCCCTAAAAGGATCCGAGAAGAAGATGAATTCACTTCCACTTTGCACTGCATGCATTTTAAAACTGATAATATTTCCCGAAATTATTTCAGCGACTGAAGCTAAGTCTACGTGTTGTGTTGTAGTCGCAGCCAACCTCTGTCTCCACGTCAACGGCAGTACAGCAAACCGATCGATTTGAATCGCTGATCGTTAGCACGGCGTACACTTCCTCGTCGCCTTCGTTTGATTGGTGCTAGCCAGATAGTAAATATCATCAATCATTGTTTTTTTAATTTTTAACCCTGTTGATAACAAATGAACAACACTAATCCAGAGATATATGCCGTTACTAGGACGCAACTAGTCACAGATGATCTCATACAGTATACAGTATAATATTAATGCATATTAAATTATTTCTTTCTCTATTTCACTGTTTAGTTTGTCTGTGTGGTAGACGTGTTTAAGATTAACGTTAAGCCACATCACTAATCAATATATTGAAAATATGTTATCGTTCCTCCGTCTTTATTTCTTTAACTGAAATTAAATATTGCACAGAATAAATCGTTATCCTATGCCACTGGCATCATTATCAATCTACTTAAGAAAGCGCAATTTTCGGGATAACCACTTCTTTATTGTGAACATACACGACCTTTTGGAGTATATTCTTACTCCTTTATCTACTCATTGCGAACAATTCGCAAGTAGGAACCGCGCCCGGACAACAGACAAAGTGCTTTTTTTTTTAAATAGTTTTAGCGTACAGCAATATGTCAAAATAAGCACTCCATTGATCGTTCATAGCGTCTGTCTCATTCATGCATGATGTAACTTAACGACTTTTTCCAGTCAAAAACTTTTTTTTTAAGTGATGTTTTGAACCTCAATCTTCGGATAAAATGAGGCAGAATAATAATGATACGAATAGTATCACTTAATGAAAATACATTTTATGAATAGATGGTATCGTTTCTTTTGGACAGTAATTTGCATATTCTGACAATTCATAAATTACCGAGAAGTGTTATTTCCTGTATTGCTGTGTTATATGATGTGTTATCATACACCTCACAAAGTGAGCTTCTGCTTCTGATAAACCAACCTGTCGCCGGTAATTACTTTAACTATCACGCTGGAAGGCAATATAAGCAACTAGTGCTAGCGTAGTGATAGCGATAATTCTGGTGAATAGAGATGCTGAAAATGATGGTGGTAGGAATAGTGGTAGTAAGAATAATAGTGGCAGGAATAGTGGTTGTGATAATAATAGATGTAGGAATTCTATAGTGGTAGTGGAAATGATGGTTGTAAGAATAGTGGTTGTGATAATGATAGATGTAAGAATAGTGGTAGTAAGAATAATAGTGGCAGGAATAGTGGTTGTGATAATAATAGATGTAGGAATACTATAGTGGTAGTGGAAATGATGGTTGTACGAATAATGGTTGTGATAATGATAGATGTAGGAATAGTGGTAGTGGAAATTATGGTTGTAGGAATACAGGTAGTGGAAATGATGGTGTTAGGAATAGCGGTAGTGAAAATGATGGTGTTAGGAATAGTGGTAGTGGAAATGATGGTTGTAGGAATAGTGGTTGTGATAATAATAGATGTAGGAATAGTGGTAGTGGAAATGATGGTTGTAGGAATTAAGGTAGTGGAAATGATGGTGTTAGGAATAGCGGTAGTGAAAATGATGGTGTTAGGAATAGTGGTAGTGGAAATGATGGTTGTAGGAATAGTGGTTGTGATAATAATAGATGTAGGAATAGTGGTAGTGGAAATTATGGTTGTAGGAATTAAGGTAGTGGAAATGATGGTGTTAGGAATAGCGGTAGTGAAAATGATGGTGTTAGGAATAGTGGTAGTGGAAATGATGGTTGTAGGAATAGTGGTTGTGATAATAATAGATGTAGGAATAGTGGTAGTGGAAATTATGGTTGTAGGAATACAGGTAGTGGAAATGATGGTGTTAGGAATAGCGGTAGTGAAAATGATGGTGTTAGGAATAGTGGTAGTGGAAATGATGGTTGTAGGAATAGTGGTTGTGATAATAATAGATGTAGGAATAGTGGTAGTGGAAATTATGGTTGTAGGAATTAAGGTAGTGGAAATGATGGTGTTAGGAATAGCGGTAGTGAAAATGATGGTGTTAGGAATACAGGTAGTGGAAATGATGGTTGTAGGAATAGTGGTTGTGATAATAATGGTGGAAGGAATAGTGGTAGTGGAAATGATGATTTTAGGAATAGCGGTAGTGAAAATGATGGTGTTAGGAATAGAGAGGAGACAAACGGAAGAAAAAAAGATGTTGAAGCTCGAAAAGAAGTATTGAATATTGAAAGGAACACATACAATGTACCCTTTGGATATCGTTAATGATTACACAGAGTGTTATCCATGCAGAAATGACGTAAGGGAGTTACTAAGATTTTAAAAGAAATGGCAGAAGACATAATGCAAATTTATGCAAAAGTAAGAATAAACGAATATGGAGTTTTGGTGTCAAGCGTTTAGTATGAATTAACACACAATACGTGCGCTAATAAATACATATACCAATAGAAGATCGATGTATACCGGATTTACAATCAAACGCCCCAGATTTGCTTTAAAAAATATAAATTTAACACGTACCATTAAACAATCAACACGATAATATATCAATAATCTGCGAATAACGTTTACAGATAATAGGAGTACTGTAGGCCTTCTGCATGTGACATCTCTTTATAAAACTGGGTCACTTTATTAATATTGCATCAACAAACGAGGAAGTGGTTATATCAAATCAATTCAAATACAGAAGAAATCGAATCATAACGACCAGATATACATTAATTAATCTGAAATGCAGCCCACAAGGCACGCGTACGTGCAAGTATTATTAATTCAGTAGACCTACCACTGAGTGTAAGCAACCCGGAAGTGAAGGAAAACGATCGTCTGATTCATAAACATTCTGTCTTGTGTCATGTGAAAGGTATAACACGTGAATTTAACTTATTTTTTAAGTTAAACTTCGCATCAAATCGTCTTTTATATTCAATGATAATATGTGTACCAATGCTGAAGCGGTAGTGGTACTGTTTTAACGACTGTGTATAACTATTCAGGTCAACGCATTTCATTGGCTGGTCTCTCAACCAATGGGAGTGCTTCTATTGGTATATAGTTGTAAACATTCCGTTCAAGCGGCTCACAAGGATGGCAAGGCCTATTATCGATGCAATTCGCTCCGGCGATGTCAGCCTTGCCAAGAAACTACTTCTATCGAAGAAATACGGTTGTTTAGATTCTCAAACAAGTCAATGCAATGGAACTGCCTTATTTTTCGCATCATGTCGGGGTTTGCTGGATATAGTTGAATTACTGTTACTGCACGGTGCGAGTGTTTCGGCGAAAACTAGCTACGGGGCAACGCCATTACACGCAGCAGCCGACGCTAACCAACCTCATGTTATAAGGTATGTATTTGGAATCAGATTTATTCTTACCAACATAGCACTGGATTATTTGGGTTTCATGTATTTGACATGTAAGTATATTTATCAAATGTAATTAGGCTTATATCGTTCATTTCTGATGATGCAATATGGGCGATCAGAGATATGTGTCAGTCAAAATAATAGTTGTCAAATACATTTATGTTTATACATCGGTTATTAAGGTGATATGGCGTCTATGTTCATGTTGATAATTTTCAATACAAGAATATTATTATCAATTTCGAAATAATAAAGAGACACTGTTTAAAACATGAAGATAAATTTAAATATCAAACTGTATATTTCACATCGATGTTACTACTTCTTTTTTTAAAATAACTGCGTCAATGTTTTAGAACAAAATCAATTGGCTGTAAAAGGTTATATCTCTTATTATCTGCATGTCACAATGTTGACATGAGCAGACATACTGATATGTTAGTCTTACTCGGGTAGACTCGAAGGTTTGTCAATTACACCAAAACCTATAACAACCATTTTCTCTATATATACCGTGCTGATATCTCTAAAACTATACATTAAAGATATCTAGTCATTGGAGATACTCTGTCCAAACTGTTTCTCAACGACCCAATCAACCTATTGCTGCGAATAAATGTCTGTACTGTGAATCAATACTTGTATTAATGCAGTACGATAAACTGAGGTACAAAAGAAACTCAACACCCTATTGTTTCCCTCATAGAGTAAACATAACAAAACAAATTGATATGATAGAACCGTGATATTATCTAATGTTCAATGTTGACTGATTCGGCAAACAATGATAGTCGTTTTTTTTTCAAACATGCAGAGTTAGAGTCACTGAAAGGACCAATTGCAAGGGGTATAAAATCATGTTTACACCAACATGACCCCTACCATGTTTATAATGTTGTTAATGTGTGCAGAATGAGGCACATTTATTGATTTTCACTTAGCAGATGTCTTATTATGTCGATGAACAGTTGTGTTTTATCCAAATTAATTTGGGAAGAATTTATGGATTTAAAATTTTAATTTTTTTCCAAAAAAAAATAAAACCACATAGAATTATTCCTTGACTGATGACTAAACGCCTGCAATTTTCAGTTTTAGAGTACGACTTCGGAAACATAAGATATTTGTTATTGAAAATCAAACATATGATAAAACCAACTGACGTGTAAAGTTTCTTTTGTACCTCAGTTTATTTAAACAATACAGATTAGTATGTTCAAGTCAAATAGCACTTAATCCTTAAGGCGACTACACCTAAAATTGCGTACGCAATTATATTATATTAATTAACTGGTCGGTTATAAATCGGTAATAGGTAATACTTATATTTAAACATTTAAAGCTTAAACATCACAATTTCAACTAAACAGTAAACTGGATAGTTAAAAGTTTTTATTTCTGAAATTATTCCAATAAGTACAATAAATTAATATCACAGTCAATTGTACTTCAGGTAGTATGCAATGTGTTAAATTGATAAACTTTTAATGAAGAAATATTCAAATAAGCGATATTCGTCTTAAGGTCACCACTAACCCCAATTAAAGCGAAGAAATGATAAATTACTGTCACCAGTGTTCTAGTTACGAATTTATAAAGGCCATTTCCCCGTGCGTTGTCTCGAGAACTCATCAGTTTGAGTGACAGGTTTCACAACATCGCCTCAAGCCGGTGCTAATTTTATCTCCTCGGTTCCTCTGAGAAAAATAACCCTTTGACAAGCGTCAAATGAGAACATTTCTAAGACATAAATTCCAAATTATACTTTAAGAGCGAAACATGAGGGCATTAATGGGCGTCTAATACACTACGCCCTACGCCGTGATAAGATGCTGCCGAGAATTTTGTTACCTTTAAGAATTTAATTTCTCTAAATACCTCCATGGATTTCAGTACACTTCTTAAAAAGGTAGAACATTTTATTGCAGTTTGAAGGTTATGGATGTTAATAATTGTCATTCATTTATTATAAAGACATTTTATTTTCCTTGCGAATGATATTTCTATCTGTAAAATTCTTATTTTTCATTACTAGAAATACTCCGCTTAATCCGACATTGATCGCCAAGTGACTGTTTTTGTTGTTAAACACATCCAGATTACTTAGATACTTAGAGGATAATTGGCTTTTCTTGACTAATACCATGTTTATCTCATCGAGTGAGGTAGAAAATATTATATTTTCTCGTCTAGTTTAAGAGTCAATGTCTATGCAATGTGTATTTTACAAGTCTATATATACGTATATACAACATGCGTTTTACATGTCTATACAACGTGCGTTGTACATGTTTATGCAACATGCGTATTACATGTCTATATAACATGCATTTTTCATGTCTATACCATATGCATTTTACATGTCTATACAAAATGTTTTTTATATGTCTATACAACATGCGTTTTACATGTCTATACAACGTGCGTTTTACATGTCTACAGAACGTGCATTTACATGTCTATACAACGTGCATTTACATGTCTATACAACATTCGTTTAATGATTTCCACTCGTGGCCAGAGAGTGCCAAGTTCTCAGCGATATTGAGCTGTAGCGACTTAATGTCTAAAACTGCCAAGACCTGTTTCAATATATTCATACGACGCCGTCATCTTATATATACTTAATCAACTTTTAAGAATGTTTTATTTACCTCGTATTCTCCTTTATATTTATTTAATCTTTGTTTTAACGCCTTTTACCTCTGGTACTTTGTACTTTCTAGTATACATGCTATTCCTTTTAATTCACTGTCATTTTTATGTACAAGTAAGGTATATACACATACTTTTTATATACAAGTCTCTCGTTACTCTTACAGAGTGGATATATATATATATATATATATATATATATAATGTGGCGAGACTAAATAAACTATCTGTCTGTCTGCATTTTACATGTCTGTACAACATGTGCTTTACGTGTCTATACGACATGTGTGGTAAATGTATATACACCATGTGTTTTACATGCCCATGCATACAACGTGCGTTTTTCATGTCTATACATCATGTGTTTTACATGTCTATACAACATGCGTTTTATATGTCTGTACCACATAAAGTTCACAATCGGAAGATTTTCCCACTCTCAGGAGGTAGTAGATGTTGAACAAATAATTGATTTAGACATGTAAATAATCCATTTTTTACGACGAGCGCTTTTAGCTACACAGCCGCTTAAGGCTAACATAACGGATATGACGTTGTAATATAATGTCATGTTTATTCATTTTTATTACAAAAACCACTGTTAAATACAGACACTTCTCCCTAAGGGTAGCAGGAGTCTCATTTAATAAAAAAAAGATTCAACATATTTTTGGTTTTTAATACATTTTAACCCTAAACGGTCATCCCACTTGCTCACACATTCACACACTATATACATAATTAAAGGGAAATGGATTCCACAAGAACTTGTGTGACTCGTTTAACATGCTATTAATATGTCTATACCACTCATACAGCGTGTGTTCAATTCTCTATCCGGCTCTTAAAACATGTATTTTACATATATTTACGACTCGGCCAAACTACGTTTACGTCTGTTCAACTCTACACCATGTGGTTTATATGTCTATACGACTTGTTTTGCTTTAGTGCCTGCCATTTGTCACTCGGTAATAATAGTTAGACGTTCTGAAGTTCTGTTACCCTCATGACATGCATGATGTTCACAGACTAGGGGTTAATGAACAATGTCACGATTGCCACGTATGGCTTTATTGAAAAGTGTTTAAACGATTAATCTAAAAACACTGTACATTATATTGAATGTTTGAAAATTAATTGATCTTTCAGAGTTAAATAATAACTTATTTTTGTAAGTTCATAATCTGATTACATTTTATCATTTGCTTTTGGGAATGCATGTCAAGAGAAAACTGTTGGCAGCCATTTTAGTGTGAACAAATGTTAATAATTCGAGGGTGGAAAATGAATCCACGTTGCTTAACCGAACCATAACCATTCGTTTTAGAACTCTATTTTTATTGAGGAGGATTGTTTTGCAACTGGTAACATGTTTTTTCTATTTTGTGAGATTAGAAAACGTGCTACAGCCCCTTTAAAGGCGCCATGATTCTGACACCTTGCTTTTAATTGTACACCATTCCTTTTAACGCTGTATTTTTAAGTTTCATGTTTATGTTACAGTTTACTTTTGAAACACGGTGCCGAAATCAACACATCTACAGTAAGTGGTGACACACCCTGCCACCTAGCGGCCTACAGGGGACATAAACAGGTCGTGCAAATGCTTGTTGAGGCCGGCGCAGATATTCATATGCGCAACCGGAAGTGCCATCGTCCTGTTGATGAGGCTGAATGCAGTGGTCACTCCAATCTCGTGGAATATCTTACTGCAGTCGCTGATATGTGTAAGTTTTGATACTTGGAATACTTGGTGTACATTTATAATAAGTTACATCCAATGTAAATATGATAATTCGAAATATATAATAAGTAAAAAATTGTTAGCGCAACAAATCACTTCGTTAAGTATGCCAAGAAGCTAACCGACAGTACTATCATTTGCAGGTAATCTCCACATTCTAACTAATTTAACTAAATACAATGAGTACAATAATACTTTCTATGTGATGTTTTTGGTACAACATGAGTTGTCATATAGGTTACGAATGTTTGCTTATCAAACGAACTAACATATGGTGGGTTCACTGATGCACACTGTGGACATTTGTGAAGTATTCAAAATGCAATACCTTGTTTCAGTTCAGCGTCCCACCCCTAGCACGTCCGAGCTCGATGTCTGTTGCAGTCTCCCCTACCAAAGAGTTCCGCTGAGGGAATGTAACTCTACCTCACGTCATTCCAAGGACTCTGTGGACACTTCGCCCCATTGTCACTATTACCATCACAACCCAGCTCCAAGCAGCTCGTCGCCAAAGACTGAGGGCGTCTGTTTACCTCAATATGTGTCTATAAACGATCTGTCAGTTAACACTCATAGTATTTCCAGCAGCACCCAACTCAACTACTTCAACATTCCATTATACGAATGAGCAAGGAAAAGGTCTATCTCCCGTCCAGTTATCGCCCTTGCAAGATTTACACAGAAGGCGTTTATGAGGCCTACTGCCAAACAACTTCAATCAGGGTTTTGAAGCCTTTAGGAAAGTTGTCATTTCGAATGCAAGTGCAGTCGAAATATAGCTGATTCAGATCATATATAACCGCTGAACAGAATACCCTCTCTGCTACAAGTTACGAAAGGACACCACATTCAAGTGTTTAAAGAGGTGGAATCATTCTTCCATATAACCAACACATCCAATCAGGATTTCGGTACAACTGGGTGAAGGCACCAATGGTGGACATTAGAGAACATTCTGCTTTTACGATGATTTTCGAGAACGTCGCCACTTTATAAAGCAATCATGATGGTTCCCGCCGTTGGCAGCGTCTTAAGGCCTTGCCTGAACTATCGGGTACTTCACATCTCTTGTCCAGCACATATACCAAAACTTACCTTCTGTGGTTATGACTCAGAGTCAAGACAGGCTTGATAGTGTCAATCAGGATCACATACTCAACCAATGTGACAATGCTCAGCTGCTTTGGTAAACATATAGAAAACACATTGGATTGAAAACTCGCTCTCTATGGTATGTTCGCTATTGTATTACAGCTAACATTTTACATGGAGGTTTTAGAGCGACGTCAATATTAGGTAAGAGGTTAAAGTTTGAATTTTAGTTCAAACGGATATTTTCTAACCTCTGGATGGTCAAGTTTTAACGGTACATCCTTCACTTGCCAAATTGTTTACTCTTGTATTCACTTTTGAATTATTGACATGAATTTCTCTCTGGTCAAACTTTTCCTGATATACTCACGTGCAAAAGAAACGTCCCCACATTTTGAAAGAGTATAAAATGGAAAATTGCTGTCGGAGAAAGTAGATTTGAAATATATTTGATAGACTCATGTTTTGTAAAGAAGTACCCACAATTCCATGCGTCAAAGTCAGATACTTTAATTTGCGTGTCTGTTCAAATACACCTGGGGTGCTAAAATTGATTTTTCAAAATGTTTTTTTGGTCACAATGTTTGGTATTTAATTTTTAAAAAGTAAAAATCTAATTAATATAAGATGTCGTCGACCTAAATAAACTTCTTTGATTTAAAAATGTTGACGCATCATTGCTGTAGGACGTCACAAAAGTCAAAAACCGCTTTTGACACTCCTATCTCGTCTGGTTAAGGACATTTCAAAACGGCGATTTCTTAAAACGTGTGTTTCTCAGAAATATAATTTAATATATAATGTTTTGGACATTCATATTTAGTATTGTTGGGTTCAGAGTTATGTTATTCAGTTTCGGTCGCTTTTATCGCCCGTAGATTGAGATATTTTGGTTTTATGGGGACGTTTCTTTTGCACGTGAGTTTATGTTCTTCACTTGCCAAACGATGTGCTTTTGAAAGTTGATAAGCTATTACAATGTTGAATCTCTCACTTAAGTCGTGTTCGCAAGATTGATTTGTAGACTAATCATGTTTATTGGCTAAGCGTGTATCATTTTCATCGTTCTGTTAATTTGATTTGGTGGTTTTCTTAGGAATAAAAGTTTTAAAATAGTGCTTCTTGTGGGATGCGAACTTGTATCGTTCGACGGTTTCCTCTCCAGTCCTTGTGGCGAGGCATTTTGGAACCAGTTCGTATCCAGATATGCACTATTTTTCAGATTTTATTCCTCGAACAGCTGTGGTTGATTTTAATCAGTCTTGTCGTATTTGTTGCCTTTTGGGGTTCATTGTGTTAATTTCAAGATGATGGTGTGTATATGTTGTTCTAACCTTGTTTCTTTGTGTTCTATTAACGGCTAGTAGCTACGGTAACGATGTTTTAACTGTTTCACACGTGAGGATACTGTTGTTATTGTACCGAGAACAGTTTCTGTATTTAACAGTTATCACGCAAGGTGACAGACAAATAGTCTCGTGTCAGACCATGCACGTACGTCAATATTCTTTTAGCTGCAAAATTTATAAATATCATATTTAGAAAAAACATATTCTGTTGAAACTGTTAAGTCTTTATGTTACATAATATAACAATTTAAAAAAAATTTAAATATTTTTTTAAATATGTTTTTAGGATGCTGTGTGGAATTACGTAAAATCTAAAAACAATCAAACCATATTGTTTTTTAGTCTCGGTAATGTATACAGGACGTATACCTAGTTTCAAATACGCTTTCAAAATGTACCCATTTCGGACAAGTATTTTGTAAGGATGGTATTAACACTACTGTCGACACTGTAAGCTTATCAAAACTCTATGAATTTATGATGATGAATACTCATTGTATGTATGTAAAGAAATGGCGGAGTTACTGGTATGTAAACTTCCCCGCAAGTCATAGCTCGCCAAAGATTCTATCACCGTTAAATTTATACCTTGTTGCATTTCGGCAGCGTTTCTGTGCTAGCGTAGTAGCGTGGTGCTACTTCACTGTAAAGTGTAATCAGAAATATTGGGCACTGAAAAAGGCGACGAATTGCAACAGGGCTTTGATTAGCCAGTAACAGAGACTGGGGCGAGTAATGACTTGCGGGGGAAGTTACGACATGAAGTTAGCTTACCACGATGTGTCTGTAGTTGATGAACTGTCGATCTAAGTTTATTGACATCTGGCCGAATATGTGTCTGTAGTTGATGAACTGTCGATCTAAGTTCATTGACATCTGGCCGACGATGTGTCTGTAGTTGATGAACTGTCGATCTAAGTTTATTGACATCTGGCCGACGATGTGTCTATGGTGGATATATCGACTCAAATTGATCCCCTGGTCTTTCACAGTAATGTTGTTATTTATAAAGTTGTTGTTGTTGTTCATGAAATGGAGGATGTTGTTGTCTTTTATTTGATCTTCTTTACCATCCATAACATCATAAAATGTGTTCACCTACGTGTCTACTTTAGTCCAAATATCATGTAAATTGGCTTTTACTGTGACGTCTATTTAATTGCACCAATAACGATGACAAAGCATCATAAAAAAAATGTCATCATATGGAAAGAAACGTTTCGGCACTCTCTTATGGAATGATCTGCCACTCCACATTAAACTCTCGCCCAATATCCTTCAAGATAGTTTTAAAGACAGTATTCTTTGCAAAAGCCTACAACTGAAACTGCCTGTTTTCCATATTCATAGTTTCAATGAGCCATGAGCATGCATACGTGGGTGGACACTGGCGCTTTACAAATATCCATCATCATCATCATCATCATCATCATCATATATATATCATGTGTACAATGATTCTCAAACTTACCATGTGATAGCCAGGTCAGTGATGGAAATTTTCGAATTTTGGCATAATGAAATAGATGCAAGGGTCAAAATCGGAAAATTCAAATTTTCTTAATCTTTAAATGAAAGTTTCAATGGCAATTAAATGAGAAACAATATCATCACAAGTAAATTGAGTGAGATTAAGAGGAAATACATGATCAATGTTTGAGGCACGGGATTATCTATTGGATATTTTGAAGCAGAAAATAAATCTGCAATTTTGGAAAGTTTGACCCCCTTGACTGCCAAAACTGTTGCGGTTTACGTTTATAGGTATAAACTTAGAATTTAGAATATGTGGTGAAACATTCAACTGTCTTTTTCCGAAGTGAATATGCAGATATTCCCATAGTGCATGCTATTTGCCCCAAGAAACAAGTAGGTGAACAAACTATCGGGATGCAGCTAGAGGTAAAATACCTGTGGTCAAGCCCAGCGAATGGCAGTTTAGTACTGATCGTCTTGTACCATACAAGGATGAAGATGATAATTATACCGTACGTTATACAACACATTACGTTATCACAATTATTAAAAATATTTAAGATGATTGGCATCGCTGGTCACCGTATCTTGTGTATGATTATATTTTTATGCCCCCGAAAAAATTCCGGGGGTATATTGTTTTTCACCTGTCCGTCTGTCTGTCTGTGTGTTTATCCACGAAAACTTTACCCTTGGTCATAACTTTGGATTGCTCAGAGCTAGGGCTTTCATACTTGGCATGTGCATACCTTGTGATGAGACCTTTCAGATGAGGTCATCATATTTGACCTTGTTACCTTGACCTTGCCGCAATTAACATTTTCAGAAAACTTAACTTTGGCCATAACTTTTGATTGTTAAGAGTTACGGCTTTCATACTTGGCATGTGCATACCCTCGTGATGAGACCTTCAGATGAGGTCATCATATTTGACCTTGTGACATTGACCCAGTAGACATCTTCAGTAAACTTTTACTTTGACCATAACTTTAGATTGCTCAGAGCTACGACCTTCATACTTGGCATGTGCATAGCTTGTAATGATACCTTTCAGATGAGATCATATTTCACCTTGACCTTGCCGCAGTGGACAATATTTAGAAAACTTTCACCTTGGCCATAACTTTGGTTTGCTCAGAGCTACGGCTTTCATATACTTGGCATGTGAATACCAAATGATGAGACCTTCAGATGAGGTCATCATATTTGACCTTGTGACCTTGACCTTGCCACAGTGGACAATATTCAGAAAACTTTAACCTTGGCCATAACTTTGGTATATCCGGGGGGCATCCGTGTTTAACAGACACATCTTGTTCAGACTGAAAATACGATATAAAAATTGATTCAGATATAAAGAATGTCACAGTATGGGTTAAATGGACACCGCGTCGAGAATAAAAATCAGATCATGTGTATCTATCTATGCTGATTAACATGTCTGCTAACAAGTCACAGACACCGAATTTCAGACAATTGACGTAATTGGTAATAAAAACTACTGCATGTAGACAGTGAAATGGAGCGTAACTCATTAGCAGACGCTCTAATCAGCTTAGTGAGATAAATATGAGACTCATGTTTATCCTCGACGCAGTGTTTTATTATTATTATTTATTTATGAAGTTTAAAATTGGTACTTTAGGGGGTAAAACATCTCATAACACGACCCCATAACTTGGGCATAAGCCGTATCCATAGAAGACGGTTATTTGTATTTGAAGAAAATGGTGCGACTTACAAAGGGACGATTTTGTGGAATTCTTCAGTGTGAGAGGTAGATTTGAGGTAATCATGCGATATTGAGAGTTAAGACAGCAAAATGGTTAACCATTCCATCATGGTGCCATATTTAAAACTCGACTCTACTGAGTGTTTAGGTATCGTACAATCAGAACACTTGAACTGCCTCCCAGCAGTCATTTTAATGTGAGAACCTTAAAATGGCCGCTCGAAGGGAAATGAAGTCGCATGGCTTAACCAAACCATGTACATTCGTTTTAGAACTCTATTCATTGATTTAGGAGTATTATTTAGTCATTTGTAACACTTATTTACATTTTCGTGAGAGCACTTTATTTCAGTAAGAACGGCGTGCTACAGCATCTTTAAAGCACATTTTCGTTTGCACATGGTCAGTATATTATTCTTTACCAAACAAACGAAGGAGAAAGACGAAACATTTCACCTTCAACATCATGTTCATATTTTCTCAGATTTTTTGTGACGAGTAAGTCAAACACGCCCATTGAACATGTCAGCCGTTTTCTACAAAATGCTCACACTGAAGACCGGCACAAAACATATATAATCTTTCACTTCATACACCGCATAATACTTCATCCTCATAAAGTTTGTCGTGCGGATTTATTAGGCCAACTGTCTGCGCGATCACTGGAGAAGTCACTCCAGCAAGTGCTGTTGTGTAACGAAGTCAAACAGGGAGATTCGTCCATAAAATATGTATAACATATGTTATCTTTCCCACAATTACAACTGTCCTTCTATTTTTATGTCGAAAACTAATGGAATATGTATTTTGTTTGTAAAATATCTCCTTTGATTAAACAATACACAAAATCACAATAGTTTCTTAAAAACAATATGACACACTTCCTTAACTCTATTATTACACATGTGGTTGAAAATAACCGAGTTAATATTTTCGATAGGAGCACATCTGCACATAACACGTTCACCATTGTTCCAGCACGAGCTGCCATATTGCCTTGCCTGTGACGTCATAAAACATTTGTTCGTGACGTCATTGTGGCTTGACGTCGCAAGATAATTATGTAGGCTATTTTTTTGCAACCCACGAGGAATAAATTCGATGAAAGAGAACGTATTACACTCGAAAGTGTGTAATATGACTTACGAAACTCGTGCAAATGTGTGTATAACCCTCGCTCTCGCTCGAGCAATACAAACATTCACACTCGTATCGTAAACGCCATATGACACAACTCCTCGGGTAATAATCTCAATGTACGATTACCACCAATAAATCCACGCTTGTGCCCAGTCTGCCCACCCTGAATAGGATAGCTCTCTTACTCAATTATTTCAAAGAGACTTTCAAAAGGAATGTTTTGAGAACTTAAGGATCATTTCACGATGAGTCAAACGTGGGCTATTATTAGATATTGTCCATCAACGATTTATCACATTAAATCGAATGCTTAGCACATTTGTTCTCATAAAGGGCCAGAAAATCATAACATGCCCAAAATCCATCCCCTCCCCTTTCCCTCCCCTTTCCCTCCCCCTTCTCTCCCCCTTCTCTCGCTTTATGTGGGTACACATACCACACATACCGGACCTTACAGTGTAGTTAGCGCACCTGCAATTTAACTTTATGTTAATTAATACCTGCAATGTTTCCTAACACGTGTCATTTCAGCATTAATGAGATTTTAGGCTGACGAGGACAAACGTTTTGTGAGGAATCTAGGTTTATGTCAGTCGGAAATGTTTCTTGAAGATTTTAGTAGAGTTTTAACAGCTATATGGGACGGGAACCGAAACGTCACTTTTATGTGTAAGTTGAGGAAGGTCATACCCGTCGCCAACACCTGACGCTTTAATTACCACAGCACTTGGTTAATGTAAAATATAATATCCTGAATACATTCCATTTGCAGTTTCTTCCAAACTATATTTATAATAAATTGAAAAAATATCTAGTCAGCATCAAATAATGATATTTTAATAAAGCATATTTTTCATTTTATTGATATTTAAAATTAATCTACGTTCAATCTTCTGCATATCATTTACCCCCAATATATGTTTTATTTAAATAAACCGTTTGAAGCTGACGTGAATTAACATCTTTCTCGGTTGTATGGTACAATAATAAGTTTAAACATCTAATAAATGCACTGAAAGGATTTGTGATTAGGTTCGGTGTCAAATTTAAGAGTGACGTGTTGTGGAATATATGGATGTGACAGTCAAACATGGAAGGCAAAACATACATACATTACATACATATATTACATACATACATACATACATACATACATGCATTACATACATACATTACATACATACATTACATACAGTACATACAGTACATACATTACATACATTACATACATACATTACATACATTACATTACATTACATACATTACATTACATACATTACATACATTACATTACATTACATACACTACATTACATACATTACATTACATTTACATGTACATTAACATTTACATGTACATTACATTACATTACATTACATTACATTTCATTACATTTCATTTACATTTACATTTACATTACATTACATTACATTACATACATTACATTACATTACATTACATTACATTACATTACATACATAAATTACATTACATTACATACATTACATTACATTACATTACATTACATACATACATACATACATACATACATTACATTACATTTACATTTACATTTACATTTACATTTACATTACATTACATTACATTTCATTTACATTTACATTTACATTTACATTACATTACATTACATTACATTACATTACATACATTACATTACATTTACATTTACATTTACATTTACATTTACATTACATTACATTACATTACATTTCATTTACATTTACATTACATTACATTACATTACATACATTACATTACATTTACATTTACATTTACATTACATTACATTACATTACATTTCATTTACATTTACATTTACATTTACATTTACATTACATTACATTACATTACATTACATACATTACATTACATACATTACATACATTACATTACATTTACATTTACATTTACATTTACATTACATTACATTACATTACATTACATTTCTTTTACATTTACATTACATTACATTACATTACATTACATTACATTACATTACTTTTACATTTACATTACATTACATTACATTACATACATTACATTACATTACATTACATTTACATTTACATTACATTACATTACATAACATTTACATTTACATTTACATTTACATTTACATTACATTACATTACATTACATACATTACATTACATTTACATTTACATTACATTACATTACATTACATTTCATTTACATTTACATTTACATTTACATTACATTACATTACATTACAGTACATTACATACATTACATTACATACATTACATTACATTTACATTTACATTTACATTTACATTTACATTACATTACATTACATTACATTACATTTCTTTTACATTTACATTACATTACATTACATTACATTACATTACATTACTTTTACATTTACATTACATTACATTACATTACATTTACATTTACATTACATTACATTACATAACATTTACATTTACATTTACATTTACATTACATTACATTACATTTACATTTACATTACATTACATTACATTACATTACATTACATTTACATTTACATTACATTACATTACATTACATTACATTTACATTTACATTACATTTACATTTACATTACATTACATTACATTACATTACATTTACATTTACATTACATTACATTACATACATACATACATACATACATACATACATACATACATACATACGTATACATAGTGTCTAGTTTTTGTCTATATTGATCAATATTGCAAGAACGAGCATCTGCCCATTGGTACCAAAGAAATTATCAGAAGGTTATAGAGATTAATTAGATAACAAAGACGTTTGAGCAAAGGATAGACCTATAGGAAATGATCTTATGTGAAAAGGTTACCAATTGAAATAGAGTTACGCGGAATCCACAAGTGAGTGAATTGTACCTGGGAGTTCATGTAGAAATGGAAGTTGATGATACTTAGAAGAAGAGCGTTGATTTAATGTGAGTATAATATATTCGATTATGTCGTCTCTATCTTTGACGCGAGTCCATTAATTCGTAAAAACGTTAAAGACATGATCATGTGATGTAAATACCTCTTGACTGGATACTCTGGCGATTTGCCTTAAGACATAAACTGTATAAAATGAACGTTAACGAGATAACCCAAATTATAACATGGTAAAGCGAGAATATACATGTAGTATTATGTAACACTATAACAGGATGGAGAAATAAATCCATATAAGTTGAGTTTATAACACTATGATATCACTAAGAGAGTTTCGAATATCTAGATCCAGGTGTTCACGAAGTGGGTAAGTACTTTTATAGAGCATACCTAATGACCTTCCATTTAATACCATTTTGATTAAACGAGTTAATGATTTTTATAAAACGAGGGAAAGCGAAATTGATACTCGATCATTTACGAGTTTAATGAAAATGGTATTACGTGGAAGGAAGTTTAGTATTCTGTTTATTACTTGTCAAAATTAATCAAGAGAAATTGTTGACAATGTGCTGAAACTACGACGACTGCGAGCCATTTACCTTTGAGATGACGGTTCGACCAATGTGAAGTTACAACACACTATTGTTACGTCATACTTGCAGCGGCATTACACTGGCTTAATATTGTCGTGTAAATATTACACTTTATTACCTACGAGAGCAATCATATCGGGGTTAATATTCTTTATACGATGCCCCAAAATATCACTTTGTCATGGTGACATAAGGTCATAAACAATGTTATGAGGTCGCGCTTCGTCTTTGACGTTGCCTTTTAAATGCGGCGGCGGGTCAGACTATGGTTGAAGGTGAATTTGAGCGATTTTCATTAATTCCACGACTTCGATAATAAACAGAATAGTATATTCATGTCTATGTCACACTATGTTTACGACACTCGTGCCTGAATATCGGTATATCTCTCGCTCTCGCTCGGGAAATACTAATATTCTGGCACTCATGTCGTAAACCTAGTATGACATAGACACTCATATAATATCCTCTATTTACACTTTACCGCCAAGATGAGCCACGCTACTACGCTAGCACAGAAGAGCTGCCGAAATGCAACAAGGTTTAAATTAAACGGTGATAGAATCTTGGGCGAGCTATGACTTGCGGGGAAGTTTACATACCAGTAACTCTGCCATTTCTTTACATACATACAGTGAGTATTCATCATCGCTCTCGCTCGGGAAATACTAATATTCTGGCACTCGTGTTGTTAACATATATAGTATACATTCATATAATATCCTCTATGTAATACACGAGTAATGGTAATGTTTATCCACATCCTGGTTCCCTAGATATAGTGAGTGTAGCGCAGCTTAACTAACTCAGAGAACCAGGATAACAGGTTCTGCCCTGCCGCAAGCAGCAAGCACTCAGAAATGTTCTTGAAAATACCAGTCGGTTCAAGTTTGTAACTTGGAAAAAGAGATATGACACAAAGAAGCAGACGTTCTCACTGCTTTCTCTGAAATTAACAACTACATACAAACCCATGTTAAATCCTAAACGGAACCAGCAACCCATGTTAAGCCAACCGTATTTGGACTTGTTTAAAGGGGCAGTAGCAAAATACGCTCAAATACGTCGATGAAATGTATTTGAAAAATAATGTCACCAATAATAAAACATCCTTCTCTCTTCGGAATGTCAAGTTGAAAATGAGGGTACATGGTTCGGTAAAGCCATGGGAATCATTTTTTGTAATTCGATATAATAAAAAAATTTCACATAATAATGGCCGCCATGCAATGTGTGCCTTTATATGCAACACCGTTATAACGACTACGGATAATTTGTTTGTGTAATAAGATGTTTTACCATTAAAGTAAATATAAATGACATAAACTATCATTATAAATGGGAAATTTGAAAACATAAAATTTGAAAAAAACGTGCTATTGCCCCTTTAACATCCTTGTCTATTCAAGCATCCATTAATCAAATCAACAATCATCTATCTCCCTATCCAAATAACAATCATCAATCTTCCATCCAACAATCTAAGTACACCGATTCGTCCACATAGGGACTTGTATTGGTTAGAAAAAGCTTTAGATGGACATGTGCCGATATAAAACTTACCCTATTACGTGTATACTATTAAATCCATTTACATATAAGGAGTAGGGTTTATATGTGCATGTCTTTCTAGAGTGCTAGCGCTGTTTCTAAGCGATAAAAGCCCCTATTCAGACATGTATACTTATTCCGTTTGAGGCATTTAGTCCAACAATACAGAGAATTCAGGGAAATACAAAATGCACCCGGGCGCTATCTTAGTAACAATAACCTAACAATAATTCAAAAACACGACATATAAATATATTATATATGCTCATATATTTATTCATCAGTAAACCAATCCACCCGTACCTCCCCCATGCATTCCCGCTTACCTACCCACCCACCTATCAAATTACTAAGGTACCGGCTCACCATCGACCTATTTATCCACAGGCAGGCATACATATTCTGCAATATTAAAGTATTCAAGCGTATCCCTTCTCGTCCGCCTGCTGTTCTCCAAGCTCGTCAATCCCATAAACCACAGGTGTTGATGAAACGCGTAGTATTTCCGGGAACCCTATTTCATCTCAGCCAATCAGCTGTCAGATAGACATGTTAACAGCGCCTGTGCACATGTACCGTCTCCGCAAGACTAGAGCGGTACATGGTGCCTGCGGGCTGTAACCATCCCGTTGCGCCTGGGTCGATTGAGGATATGGTTGCATCGTGCTAGCGTGGAGGACAGGTACAAGTGTATACGTGTGGATACAAACACCATCAAGGGCTACAAGGATATAACAAAGGTCATCATACAACGTAAACATGAATCTTGAAACGCAGAAGGTTACCCGGATTATGCTATTTTGCCCTTTCAGGTGTGAGCAATGATAAATCTCGTGTGATAAATCACGTATCACTTAATTGCTAAGAAAGTTTTTATTCAGTATTTAAGGCCTAAATGTACACTATTGGTAAAATGCAATTTGTTTGGGAGAATTGCTATTTATCATAACTATAATGATATCATTTGTTGAATATTTATATTGTAAACGAAATGATAAGTCAGTTATTTTAATACATAAAAATGTCATTGGAAAATATGAGGAACATTTTACAAAGACATGTTTTCAAATTCAAATTTCAAATTTCATTCTTTTAATATATTGATATTTGTTAAAGCTATAAGATGCTGTATCTTATAGCCGGGATAACGCTGAAAATATTGTGTAAATAATTTATTTCTGCTGATAGTATAATATGGATAACAACTATCTGTTGTAACAGACGTTCGAGATCTTAGCGCGAGTGACGTCATCCTAATATTCAAAGGAATTCCGCCCCTTGACCTCTGTAATTTGCATTGGTATCCGCATGTGACCCCAGCGAATAGACAGACAGACAAAAATATTTTATTAAAGTGTCACTCGCCAGTTATATGTTAAAATAAAGTCAATGAATCACAATAAAAACTGACAACCAGCCACACGGGGCTTATGATCGAGACACTATTCTCACACAATAATATACATATGTACAAAAATTACAATAAAATACAAAGTAAAGATAAATGAATAGATATACATCTTCTATAAAACGTTGGCGCCTTAAAAACACATGTTTGACTGTATTAGCTAAAACTTTGGCACCTTCAGCTTCATAAACGTTCATGATATTAACAAAAAACTGTATTTTTATCAATTATATCACCAGTAGGTAAAATATCAAACAGGTTGTAGGTAAGATCAGTATACAAATGACAATCACCTAAAAAATGAAATTCATTTTCAACATTATCACAGAAAGGGCATGTTCTATCACAGACAGGTGCGGGGGGTTTGCCATATCAGCCAGTTTCGACATGCAGAGGAAGTGATCCACAGCGTAATCTTGGGTATAACTATAGAATTGGTTCGCCACCTATTAGGGTTTAGGGTTAGGGTAAGTATTAGGGCTTAGGGTAAGGGTTAGTGTTAGTATTAGGGTTTAGGGTTAGGGTTAGGGGTAGTGTTAGGTTTAGGGTTAGGGTTAATCTTTAGAATGTATTCAAGGTGGCGAACCAATTCTATAGTTGCTCCTGATAAAAACTTTCTTCTTTGTCTTGAGATAATATGCTTTAAACATCGAACATATCATTTACCCTGCCGAGGACACCATCCATTGTATGGTAAACTTATATTTCTGCCAAAGGCTGCTTGTATATTTACAATCATGTTATAGTTAAATGCCAATAATTTGCATATTTACAAAACATCTGACAACATGGTAATAACTCGTCACAATCAGAAATGAGTGACAACAGTAACCTAAGAAAGCCGAGAAGATCAAAGTGCACGCCCGTTACTATATGTGGCGTTGTGTAATTGACAAAATCGCAGCCTTGAAGCGCAGTGTTGTTGTTCTACATGATACATGCAATGAATGCAATAAAGGAAAATCCTGCACATGAGGTTGTTAGAGTTACCTCCCAAAACTTCTACATGCCAATACTTCTACATGCCAAAACTCCTACAAAAAGCCAGGGCAGAATTATGCAATTACCTATTTTATAATGGAACAACCCAGGATATGTTTTAATGCAATTTGCCAAAACTTCTACATGATAAAACTTATATACAGCTGATTGAAGAAGGGGCAGAGGATTACTGGAGTAGAGGATTAAAACAGGTTCAGCGTATTACTTACTAAGGAAGATGACATAGTATTTTGGGTATATTACTATTTTTTAATATTGTAATATTAGAAATACTTGCCATTTAGATAGTGAAGAAATATAACATGGTTATATTTGGGATAACATTGAACAATCCCGCATGGGACACGGTCCAAAAAAAGTACAAGAATTTGTACTATTGAAGGTAGTGTTATCCCAAATATAACCTTGTTATATTATAATATTAATATAAATATTTTGTTATATTTTGCGTACGTCACATACGAAAAGTAAAAATTTTCAAGTTTGTTAGATTTTTCGCAATTGTTATATTTTCGTTGCAACAAAGCTGTTCACCAGACAGAAAACATCAATGGAGTTCCTTGAGTGCTGTCGATTGTGTTTGGTTATTGATATTGAATTCAGTGCTGAAATTATGTTTATATGAGCGTTTGATTTGTGAAATTCATATCCAATTAGAACATGGAAAGGGAAATGATAAACAGGGCTACCTCTATATAAATATATCACCGTGACGTTGACAGGATTTATACATTACAACATGTAGCATAAAATTTTACATTATAAAAAGAAACAAATTCATGTACCAATAACTGAATATGTAAATTCAACAATTTAGCACAATTTATCATAAAATTCTATGTACATGGACATTCAAAAATTTAAAATACAATTTTTAAGTTAGTCTCATCAGATAAGTCATTGTTACCACCGTTTTCAAATTGAATCGATTAACATAATGATAGCTCTTTGATCTAATGCGTGATGGCAGATGAAAAGGTAGTGCATAACATTCTCACAATGGTAGTTACCTACGCAATTGCAAGTAGCAGACTTTTCTAGAAACCTGTCAAATTTGTGGTCTTTAAGGTCACTCACTGCAGCGACAAAGTGTTACTAGATTGATGCAATGTTATGAAATTTATATGTGAGAATAAACATATATTTATGTATATTATTCACTCGTATCCTAATGTAGAAGTTTTGGCATATTAATCGGACTAGTCCATTCTTACTTGAGGTAATGACCATGTGCAGTGGACCCTGAACTGTGTTGTTTTAGTCTGTAGAAGTTTTGACATGTAGAAGTTTTGGGAGTATACCGCTCATGACATCATATTCAGTGGCGCGCGCTAATCGAGACATGTCTTTGAATTAAAATTACAATGGATTGTCGTAATATGAAACCTATTTCTTATATGTTATGTATTATGATTAACTTTATCTAGCGATTGATATTATGTTTGTGCGCTGAAACAAATAAATGTGCATGATCAATGGCTTTTAAAAGACAGTCCTTAAACAGCAAATGTAAACTGACTAAAGCCCACAGCATTATACAACATTAATGAACGTACATTAAATATGTTTCAAATGTCATATGTATCATTTCCAGAACACAAATATTTAGAAAAAAACCCTTTGCAGATATAAAATCGATCTTGTTGACAATTTATACAATGTTATCCGTGTCTGCTGCCTTCTCAGAACAATAAAGATGTAATGCAACCGAAACCTTCATGTGAAACAGTTATTCGACTCATGTCACCAAATCACCAACTCAAATTTGTCTAAATATATCGTTATGCTATAACATTTTACATACCATTTCCTCTGTAATTGCATTATATGTATCTACTGTCGTTCTGTGGCCTATAAATGTGATTAAAATCTTCACACATACCAATGATATCTACAAAATGTAAGTCATATAGGCCTCCTCTGTCGTGTCAACTATCAGTAGCTATTGTTCGTGTGTGTCGTGCTTAGTTCAGGTAAACACTTCCGGGTTCTGTGAGTGGGTAAATATCATAATACATCTGATCAGCTGTTTATCAGCGTGTTATACCTATGTGTGATATATAGTCTCCAGCTATATAGGAAGAGGAAGTGAACGCCAGTGCAGATGCAATATATTGTCTACAGTTAAAGGGACACTCTATGTCTTTCATGAACTTTAATTTAGATTTGATACATACAAACATATCAAATGTCTTGATTTACGTCCAAATCATCTCATTCGACTTGCATAAGTATCCCCTAACGACAAATGTTTGACAATAACTTGTTTTCAATGATACTCGAGCAGCATCTTAATACACGATGAGAAGTTGAATTCATGCGCTCCATTTACACGTATACCATTTATATAGAACAGTACCAACCAATATCTGTCTCTCTGTCTGCTATATGTATAAGTTTTCAAAATAACGTTTGAAGAATTGACGCGCGACAGCCGCGGAACACTGTCCGGTGTTCGATCATAATGACGACTAAACATCGTAATAATGTAACTATACTGAACAGATTGGCACTAAAAGGGTGATTTTCGACAACAGTCATAACTTCTCGATAAAATAACACTCATGGTTACTTTTGACCTATGTTACTACAATTACATACGGAGTGTCCCTTTAATTTGAATCGGAAGAAATAGTAGGTTCATTATCGTCTACATGTATATAGGGAAGCGGAAGATTGACTTATGTCTGACCTTGTGGCTCCACATATCAGTAAACGGAAGAGAAAGTTAGGATGAGAAGAAGAAATGACGAAGAAAACGGAAGATATGTATACAGAGTGATAATGTTTGACAGGGTTACAGCGCCACTTTCAGTTTGGATGGCGCCACGTACATGTATATGCCAAACGTTTTGTTCATGGGTTTTTATCGAGAAGTACTGGCGGTTGCTGAGAATTATAACTAAAATGTTAATCGTTTCAGTATAGCAACACTTTTGGAGTTTAACTTAACGCATACAGAAATACTGATTTTGGATTGATAGTGTTTAAAAGTTCTTATAGCCACTTATAGTAGGCTAACAAAAAAAGTAAATGTTACGTATGATTTCCGAGTATGCTTATGACTTTTATTGAAAACTGTTCATTGTAATATGTTTGGCAAAAGGCGCGAGATGTTTTCATTTATAATCAGCACATATATATTTGCATCTTAAAACAAAACTAGCTAACTTCATCAATATTAGTGTAGCACAACAAAAAAATTGTTTCTCAAATATGAACGTTTTATTCATGTTGCAGTCAGTTTAGATACCACATCTACAGGATTGTGCAGTTGTACGGACTTCAGTGATAAAGATAAGTTGTATCTCTAGTATAAACTACCAGGCAAAAGAAAGTACACACTTCGGTTGATTTTATCATATTTATGATTTTCAATGTCATAATCTAAAACTGAATAGTGCAGGCGTTTAGTCAGCTGTCAAATAATACTCTACATGATTTTCCTTTTTAATTTTTCCTTTTAATGTGCCTGATGCTGCAGACATTTACAACATTTTAAACATGGTATATGTGTCGTGTTGGTGTAAATTTCATCTTTTACCCCTGTTTTCATTAAAGAAAGATATTTAAGTAAAAATCGACTTCCGGGCGATCTCAACTATTATTACTCACAGAAATATTAATAAAATACTAGTATGCGATTATTTCGGGATTTTGAAAACAATTGAAGTTTCAAAGCGAAATATTCTATCGTTTTACCATTATTTGTCTCAGTAAGGGTGTTTATTTTAATTCAGCTAAAATGGGTTTATAGGAGATCGTGTGATTGTTAAACCTTGAATCATTTCTGAAGTCAAAATGTTTCGCGTGCAATCTATAGTATGTGATAGAATGGTAATCCCAACTAGCTCACGTAAAAAGTATTTTATTCATATAAATAATTTACTCATTTCCTATATGTGTTTGCTATACCGCTTGTTATGTTATATGGTAATAACCCTAAAGGTTAGATGAGTACTATTTTAGCATAAAAATCGTACAGATTTTTTTTTTATTTTTACGAATTTATCCATAGCTTTAATGGTCCATTGCACGGTCGCTATAACAATGCACATGTACAATTTAATGCATATCGCCGTCTATACACCGCTGTAGGTATCTCTTGTCACATATTAATTATTGTGACGTTAGTTAAAAATATTTCTAAGTGAGTTGTCATTATGCAAAACGCTGGTCGCATCTACCTGTAAAATGTATTTTATGACAATCAGATGATTCAAATAAAAGGCCTAATTACGAAGCACATGCTTATATTCAACCATTGCTATATACCTGAAGTGTAAAATAAACGCCTTCAACCACCACCACTTTGTGAGATCTCTCTTCCCACAGATTAAACCACACAACTCCTCTGTCGTTAGGAAAGTTAGAATCAATTAATTGAGTTGAGTAACGTCTTTGGGAAGAATACTACGGATATGATCTGAGGGATAGTTTAAAACAAAGGTGCAGCTTGTCGAAGGATCGATAGTTGTACAGGATATAAACGTAAATGCACATTTCCGCGAAGTCCTATTCCGGGTGAAGCGTTAGTGACACAACGAACAGAAAACTTCCGTGAAGCGAATCAATCAAAACCTTTCACCTGCATACGCGTGTACTCTTTATCTTACAACAAACAGCTGATATCTTGAAACATAAACTTCCTTTTCTTGGTACAACCTGAACACATCCCGGATCTGATCTCTCGATAACCTAACTGTTATTGTCAATATGAGTCAGTGTTGAAAAGGTAGGTCTTTATACAGGTTGCATGGTTTGTATAAACAGAACGGCGTGCACTCAGGTATGTGGTGTTCAGTGGGTCGATTGTCTTGTAAGTAGGCCAGCTGTCAGTTCACTCGGCAACTTCCGCATTCTGAAATATACACGCGGAAGCGCCAGAGTTTAACTAACATAGAGATCTTAATATGTAAGCTTGTCACAGCATGTGCTATATCTATTGACGTGTTCACAGGAAATTGAGAATAGTTTTAGATCGATAGACAGACAGACAGACAGCCAGACGGACAGATAGATGGATTGATGGATGGATGGATGGATAGATAAATAGATAGATAGACAGAGAGACAGACAGATAGACAGACATACAGATATATAGATATATATTCTTTATTTCTTCCAACGAATAAAGATACATTGTGATATATATTTATATGAGATACTGGTTATAGTACATATAGTTACATATATTTTGCAAAGAAATATTTCCAGAGGTTAACAGTTTTTTATCCTACCTCATGTAAGAATGTCGATCTATGATTGGTCCACGTGACCCTGAACAAATAACCATATTCACCTTCACCCAGGTGGATAAATGTCACCGAGGGTGATAAAAGCCTTATACCCCGCTACCGAAATAAAGCGTGCGTCCACGTCAGTCAGTCCATGTCACGTGACACAGTTTATTTTGACTCTGACCCAGATTTGTTGCTTCTTTGAATAAACGATGTTCGAGCATTTCTGTTTGTTTTTAATAATATTTTGAGACATTCGGTAGGATAAAAACGTTATAACATTCAGTGGAGGTTTACATCGTGAATTATAAGACCCTTATTATTTTTTATTCTACTCGCCTCCGGCTCGTAGAATAAAAAATAATGCGGGTCTTATAATTCACGATGTAAACCTCCACTGAATGTTATAACTTATAATATACAAATTACGCCATACACAGTATGGTAGCGGGACATTCAGTTGGCAGCTGTCCCCGACTAAAATCCGTAGGGTCAATTCTTAGTCTTCAACTAAGTTAGAAAACGTATTTACATACAACATATCGATAATCGATTCAATAATAAGATTTGTCTGGTGTCTTATGTAGATATAACTAAAACATGTCTGACAATATGTATGCACATGTGCCACGCATGCACCCTTTAGATTGAATACGCAGACTTCTTGGCCGTGTTCAAGATAGGTTTCAAAGTAATTGCTCAATTAGCGATTACTTTTAAACCTCTCTTGAACGCGATTGCTCAATCTAGCGCTACGTAGCAAGGCGAGCAAACTTCAAGGAATTTGCACTGTGTCGTTCAAGAGAGAAGAAGCGCTCATTGAGCGCTCAATGAGCGCTACGAAGCGCTTCATTTTGTTGAACCGCCGGCTGATTTCCACTAAGTTAGTAATACAGTAAAACAGATAAGGGCCCGTATTTATAAAGATTCTTAAGAGTTTGAGCTCATCGGCCCAGAAAGACTCAATTGATTAACCTCTTCATTTCTTCTTCACAGACGCCTTGGCAAATTTTATATTTTAAATTGTAGATTTGGTGACTCCAAATGTGGATCACAGGGGTTATGACCTAAACCCCTATGTTCATCTTACTCTCAGGTATGAACAGCTCTAGAAAGCTGAAATGCTGTGTGCATACTCCTTGGCCAACAGGGATTTTAAATGGTAGATTTAGTGACCCTGTGACCCTAAATGTGGGTCACATGGGACATGACCTAAAAACCTATTTTTGATCTTGCTCTCCAGTACAAAAAGGTCTAGAGGGCTGGTTATGTGCAGACCTTGGCCAATGGGGATTTCAGATTTGATCCCTGTGATACCAAATGTGGGTCACAGGGGTTATGACCTTGAAACCTATTTTCTTTCTTCTCAAGTATGAAAAGCTCTAGAAAGCTGAAATGTTGTGTTCTTGGCCAAAGGTTATTCTAAATTGTAGATTTAATGACTCTTTAGATTAACATTTCCTAAGACCTATATGAACCCAAGAACACAATATTCTCCAATAGTGTTTAATTGTACATCCATTATCGAAAGAGGATGGGTTACTCTGAAAATACTTGTTTCTATTTCTAAATAGATGTTGCACATGTATTGCAGCTGTGTTAATTAATAGAATACAATTTGAAAATATGCAAGATTATCTTCGTTAATACTTGGTTTATCACACATGGTAGCTAAGGGAAACAGGCAAATGTAGGCACATGTAGGCACATGTAGGCACATGTAGCACAGTTAACGTGTGTATTGTAAATGTTGGTATTTATATGCACTCGATATCGTAAGTAAAATGTAGGTAAACGTAGGTAAAGAAAACATACACCCTACATAGGAATATATTTATATATAGAGTATATTTTAAAAAGTACGTTTACCAGGGACTCTCTAATCAACGTATATAGAGTCCCTGGTTTTACCTAGATTTTATTTACGATGTCGAGTTCCTGTGTTGAAGGCCCAGTACAGACGTTCGTGCATGTTGACTGAAATCAGAGGCGCCATACCCTAAATACGTATAGGGCAAAGTATACCTACCTATCTATACAACATATAAGATGGTATGACGCGGTGGATCCTGTCATGGGACCGGAAATGGTTAAACTGGTTTTCTGGCTCAAATACGCTTTTAAAAATTCATATAGACTGACCCAAGCCCCCATTGTATATGCGGGGGGATACAGTAGTTGGCTCCGTCTGTGTGTCTGTCTGCCTGTCCGTGATCACATCGTTTCCGGAGCAGTACTCGAAAATACTTGACCAATCTTGACCAAATTTGGTATTCAGCCTCCCTATATCATGCAAATGTGCCTTTGGGGTTTATGGTTTTTAAATTGTATTATTTTTGTTTCCATCGCAACAAGTTGGACTTTGTCTATTTGAAGGGTAGGGTTTGTTTCCGAAGCAGATCTCTAAAACTAAAATACAAATTTTCACTAAATTTGATATACTGCCTCCCAATATCATACAGATGTGTCTTTTGGGGGTATTCAACTTTTTCTAAATTCTATTTTCTTTTGTTTCCATGGAAACAAGTTGGACTTTGTCTATTTGAAGGGTAGGACTTGCTTCCGGAGCAGATCTCTAAAACTACTTCACCAATCCTCACCAAATATGGTATACTGCCATCCAATATTATGTAGATGTGCTTTTAGGAGTATGAACATTATTTTATTTTGTTCTGTATCCATGGCAACAATTTGGACTTTGTTTATTTGGAGGGTATAGTTTCTTTCCGGAGCAATTTTTTAAAACTTCTCGACCAATCCTCCACGAAGTTTGTCAAGCCTTAAAATGGCCGCTCGAATGGAAATGGACTTGCACGGCCTTACCGAACTTTGTTTAAGAACTCTTTTTATTGATTCAGGCAATGATTTACCTATCTAAATTCTTGATTCAGGAGTATTGTTAAGTCATTGGTAACACTTATATTTTCATTTCCGTGAGAGCATTTTGTTTCAGTAAAAACGGCGTACTACAGTGCCTTTAAAGGTACATCCATTGTGTTGTTTGAGGTCATATATTGCAAACGTTGTAAATGGTGTTAGTTCATCGAGAAGTACCGACTGTTACCGAAAAATACCATTTTGATGATTGTCAACTTAGTATATTAAAGATATGAAGGTAAAAGTAGTGATTTCTGATCGAAAACCGGACAATGCACAGCGTGTGGCGCGCGTCAATGAGTCAAACGTAATTTTGGAATCTTATTTGTAACAGACAAAAAGACAAATTTGATTTGATAATGTTTAATAGGTCACATAACTACTGTGCATGTAAATGGGACATGCGGTTTCGGTTTCTGCACATGCTTAATGATGTTACTCAATTTTAATTGGAAACTAGTAATTATGATATATTGGCGATTGGGGATACATATGCAAGCTGAGTTAATTTATTTGTATTGTTGACAGCACATGTGGTGAGTTGGAACGTTTTAAAGTCAAATACATTTTTATGAAACACAGTGGATGTACCTTTAATGAAATGGACGTCAGAGGAAACGACCGCGCCCAGGGTAACCTATATTCAGAGGTGAGGTATTTTTTTCCAACACTAAAATGGCTATATCTTTACAACTAATTAAAGTACATAAGAACATGATATAACAATAGATAGATCACAGACAACTCAACACATATATGTATATACAACATTGATAATAAAGAATAATTACTACATAACATAGGGCGGTACTAGTCTTACACTCAGACTATGAAAAAAGTAGTTAATATTCTGAAAACACCCATGTTATTAAATATTGAAAAGGAGACTGAAAGAAATGGAATATAAAAAAAGGCTTATTTTCAATTTGAGTTTTTTAAGAGTCTGTGAACATACGGGGTGAACGATCTGTTTTAACACAAAAATAAATACATGCTATCAACACTATCAATACGCATTGATCAATACGCATGTAAAGACGCAACTTCCAAACGCAAGGCATAACTCTTGCCAGTCTCCCTTGCTGGCTGATTTAACCTTGCAGTATTTTCCTCGCTTTGTACTGCCAAGATAGTGATTCGCTGCACCGGAAATGCATAGTGGGCCCGGATTTTCAAGCGCATATATCCGAAGGAATTACTGCAAGGCCTAAATGAACCAGTAATGGAGACTGGCAAAAGTTGTGCCTTGCATTGGGAAGTATGTAAAGACGATGGCATGACATATTATACATTTAATGACATGAGTTAAAACGAGGTACGAAGGATCAGCGCGACATCGTTATGTAAGATATCACAGTATCATGTCATCGTGACATTTGCAGGATCTAGATTAATAAATTAAAAAGCTTACAACTTCTACGTGTATAAAGGGCGGCTTGTTAAATAACATTAAAAACGACTTATTTATGCCAAACTGCATTTGAACTGCATTTGAGAGGCCATTACAGGAACACTTAACGACACAGAAATTTAGAATTGGTATTATTCTGTTGAGATTTCGTTCATTTAACATGTGTACAAAATTCATTCCCATCAGTACTTTGTATTCATTGGTACAGGTCTGTATTGATTTGAGGGGTCTGAAAATGAAAATTTCATTCACACAAATGACTGAGACAAATGTTGAAAATGTCAAAAGAGGCGTCACTAAGTCACATTTGTATTCGGTATGTACATCCCGGGCGTGAGTACGGGTTGATGACGTCAGACGGCGGATGACGTCAGAAGATTAGCTTTGTCATTCAACAAGGAGGCAATGGGCTGACTTGATTGACGCAATTCAGAGCAAAAGGTCACTAAATCTTCGGTACACACGCTGTCTACCATTGTTCTTGAAGATGCAAAATCTGCTCCCATATGAAAGCAAGACCAGTGCTCCGTCTCACTGTTGCCAAAATTGAAATTCGTCTGTCTGTTTACTCGTTGTTGACGCCTCAGGACCGTTTTGTGGTATGGACGACCTGTTCAGATATCATGAGTCTTCAATCTATTTTACCAAGTTTGTCTGGTAATCACGTGTCTCAGTGAAGTCTTTGACGTTAACGTTGTAATGATGAATGGGTTTCGGAAAGGAAATACCCCGATGTGGCGGTCTTCAATAATGTCACTAGCATTAAATTGATAATTTTCAGCAACAGTCAGTACTGTAAAATTAACATAAAATAAAAATGACACTATTTATAACGTTTAACATGATATGACTTCAACAGAAACCTTTTTGATCCCTTTATAATTAAGAGTTCTCAGTAATTCTAGATCCTTCTTCCTCGTCTAATGGCACTAGCGTGAGTCACTACCTGTTATCCGCCATCGTTGTCGAGTTCTTATACAGAGCATATAACTTAAATGTCTTCTGGAATCAAATATATCAAAACAAGTTTTTGGATGATTAATAGTTAAATACATGTAACCTTGTGTATCTAAACAATACATTTCTTATTATAATATATATATATAATCAGTTAGTTTATGTCCAAAACAACAACACATGATACACTGATAAAATCCTGCATTATGAGAAACTGGTTTGCTTGAAAGACTGTTTAACGAAAGCTAAGGAATAATATGAAGACGTCTGATTTAACTTTTTAGCTCATGAGGCCTGAAAGGCCCGATGGGCTTATGGCGTCCGGCGTCCGTCTGTAAACTTTTCGCTTTTTCGACGTCTTCTCCAGAACCCATGACTCTAGAGAACTGAACTTTTATGTGCAGACTCCTTGGCCAATAAGGATTCAAAACTGTAGATTTGGTGGTCAGAGGGGTCACATCTTTAAAAACCTATTTTCATATTCTTCTCCAGTACCAAAAAGTCTAGAAAGCTGAAATGTTGTGTACAGACTCCTTAGCCTATGTGGATTATTAATTGTAGATTTGGTGACCCCGTGACCCCCAATATTATCCAGTGCTACCATGTTGGACATGCGCTATATCTTTAATTTCTCTTTGTAAAATCGTTCATGTACCAGTGTGTGTGGTTTTAGAGAAATGAACATCTTGATTTCAAGCCTCAAACGCGTATATAGTTTACTGACACCGGTCACTGTCATGAACCCAACTCGTCTTAAATGTACATCCATTGTGTTTCATAAACAAATTATTTGGCTTTAATACGTTCCAACTCACCACATGTGATGTCAACAATACAAATAAATTAACTCAGCTTGCATATGTATTCCCAATCGCCAAATATATCATAATTACTAGTTTCCAATTAAAATTGAGTAACATCATTAAGCATATGCAGAAACCGAAACTGCATGTCCCATTTACATACACAGTAGTTATGTGACCTATTAAACATTATCAAATCAAATTTGTCTTTTTGTCTGTTATAAATAAGATTCCAAAATTACGTTTGACTCATTGACGCGCGCCACACGCTGTGCATTGTCCGGTTTTCGATCAGAAATCACTACTTTTACCTTCATATCTTCACTATACTAAGTTTACAATCATCAAAATGGTAGTTTTCGGTAACAGTCGGTACTTCTCGATGAAGTAACACCATTTACAACGTTTGCAATATATTACCTCAAACAACACAATGGATGTACCTTTAAAGGCTTGGTGAATTAAACGAAATCTCGCGCATTTGAAATCATTCACTTCTGCCAATAACATGAACTGATTGGGAGCAATTTTGTATAAACATATCCTTAATTCGTTGTTTAAACATCGACACAAATATTTGCATATCACCAACATTTTGATTTAACCAGACATAAGAAAATCCACTTGAAAATAAAATATATTGTTGGGAATATATGTAAGTGGAGAAAAAGGATATCACTTGATTTCGCTAAGGAAACATATCCCAAATAATACTCTGGTATGGTTCTGATACATACCCACTAATTCTCGGAACAAATCTCAGGATCGAGCTCAATAATACTACCACCTCAATTGGCTGACCTCCTTTTCACAGTAGCCAATCAAATAAGCCGGGACTACATGTGTCAAAATATCGGAAGGAACTGTGTTAACCTACTACCAGATCTCTGAAATAATTGTCATAAAATCTAAGAAGCGGAAGTAATGATATAAACTTCCCACTTCCCAGTGTATGTATATGCACTCGCTACGATAAACCGCCAGCTTATAGGAAGGCAATGAAATTATAAACTATCGGCCAGAAGAAACGCCTATCACATATTTTATCAGATTTCGTAAAAAAAAATATTGTCCTATTTCTGCCGATGCCGATTTTTAAATGAGAGGTAAATGTTCAGTATTCGATCAGTGTTTAATCTGAGAGAAATAACTTTTGAAACAGATTTACAAACAACCATGAGAAAACAAAACAGACAAGCACTCTACTCGTGTTGAAATGGTGATTACGTTGCAGATGTTTGTGGTCACGGTGAAGAGAATCAACCATGACTTGAAGGGGCTGTAGTATGTGATTTTTGCAAATTTTCAATTTCAAATATCCCATTTATAATGATAGTTCATGGCATTTATATTTACTTTAGAGGGTAAAACATCTGATTACAAACCTGTGATCATAGTTGTAAAAACAGTATTGGGTATATAGCAAAAATTGCATAGCGGCCATTTTAATTTAAATTTTATTATTTCGAATTACAAAAAAACCGATTCCCATGACTTTACCGAACCATATACACTCATTTTTAACTTATTCCGAAGAGGGAATGGCGTTTTACTTTAAGTGACATTATTTTTCAAATACATTTAATCAACTTATTTGAGCAAAACAAACGTGAAACTGCCCCTTTAAAGTAGCGGTCTTCATAGGGTGTGATTGATATGTGTCATATCAATAACTTCGGGACCAGCAATAATTATATTATTGAAATTATTTCACTTTTAAAAAGTCTTATAGGCATTTCTTTTGCCCGGTAATATAGACCCAAACAAAATATGCATCAGACGTATGTGAAGATACACCCAGGGGCAAAAGAAACGGTATACTATACAAAACACAAGATATTTCGAGCGATACATACGACTGAAATAGAGTTAAATCCTGTCTTTAGGAGCAAATTAAACTAAATTTGAAATTTCAAAAAGGTTTATTCATATTTCTGAGAAACGCACATTTAAAGAAATCGTCGTTTTCGAAGTTCCTCAACTAGACGAGATAGGAAAAGGGGCTTTTTGGCTTTTTTTATGACGTCCTACAGTAATGATACGTCAACAAATTTAAGTCCAAGAATGTAAATTATGCCGTCAACATCTCATACTAACAACATTTCCATACTTCACAAACACACCCTATATACCAAATAGTATATCAGGAAACCTCTTTGAAATAGCAATTTCAGCACTCCATGTGTATTTGAACAGATATAAAATATTATGTATCATAAATTAGATTAAGTTAATCTCTTTACGAGATATATCCTCATCACAGACATTTAAAATTAGCTTTATCCGGCAGAAATAACTTGTGTTTGACTGTGTTGAAAATATGATAACATGTCTTTTGTCCCTCAGTATGTACCTTGGAGATAATGGAGGATAATATACATCCCTGGAAGATATCATAACTCACAGGCAGATACAGGAGGACCCCCGCCCCCTCCTCTGAATCACTGAATGACTCATGTGAAACCCGCAAGTCGGGTTGTCTTACTGATGAACGTCACAGGCCAACAGTGACTCGAAGCTATAAAAGACGACGATTGGAAGTTTGCTGCCATTGTAAGAGACACTATTCCCGGGCCATGTTCAAGAGAGGTTTAAAAGTAATAGCTCAATGAGCGATTACTTTTAAACCTCTCTTGAACGCGATTGCTCAATGTAGCGCTACGCAGCAAAGCGAGCAAACCTCGAGGAATCGCACCGTGTCGTTTAGGAGAGAATGCGCTACATTGAGCGCTACTTTGAGCGAGCGATAATAAGCGCTCGTTGTTATGGAACGGAGCCCTGGTGATTTGTCGGTCTGTATCCAGCACAGTTCTAGCAGAGTGATGTCATATACGAGGGGCGTTCAATAAGTGTTGCAACTTCAATATAAAACCAACTCGCGTAGTCAATTTTTTACTTTTATTTTTCAATATAGTTACCCTTCACCTCAATACACTTATTCCATTTCTCTTTAAGACTTTTGATGCCGCTTTTGTAGAAGTCTTCCGTTTGCCCCCCTAACCACGCCTCTGTGGCAGCTTTGACGTCTTCGTCATCCCGGAAGTGCCTTCCACGTAGGGCGGATTTCAGGTTTCTGAACAGGAAGTAGTCACTGGGGGCTAGGTCTGGGCTGTAGGGTGGGTGGTTAAGCTGTTCGAATCCACAATCATGTATAGCGGCCTGTGCAACTCTTGACTTGTGGACTGGAGCGTTGTCATGCAAAATCAGAACACCACGTGTCAACATTCCACGGCGTTTCTGTCGAATTGTCTTTCGCAATTCTTGCATTAGTTTGGCATAATATTGACCATTCATTGTAGTTTTGGTTGGCAAGTAATCAATTAATAATATGCCTTTTGCATCCCAAAAGATTGTCGCCATAACCTTGCCAGCTGATGGTTGAGTGCGAAACTTCAGGGGAGGCGGTGAACTCGGGTGCTTCCGTTGCTTGGATTCCAGTTTTGTTTCCGGGTCCCAGTGGTGGATCCAGGTTTCGTCACCTGTCACCAGACGAGACAAAAACCTGGCTTCATCCGCATTAAACCGATCCAGGAGCTCCATGCAATATTTTAGATGACAGCCAAAACGGTTTTAGAAGAGGCCGATCGACCACTGAACACGTTTCCTCGCTTACTTCCATCATCGAAACACGAAAATCTTTGAAGAAATCTACTTTCACAGCTTTCATTGATCTTCGGAAGGCTTATGACTGTATTGATCGTTCTACAATGTGCTTTAAATTACTTGAAGCGAACATAAAAGGTAAAATGTTTAATGCTATTACCTCCCTTTACAGAACAGTTGAGTGTTGTGTGAGATTAAACGGAAGACGATCGTCGTGGTTTGATGTGCAATGTGGACTAAAACAAGGATGTTTACTGTCACCTTTACTTTTTAATATTTACATCAATGATCTTTTATCCTCGATTACTGAATTATCTGTCGGAGTGGTCATTAACGACAAGACTGTTGGAGTTCTCGCATATGCCGACGACTTGGTTCTACTAGCCGAATCTGAGAGTGACTTGAATCTTTTGCTGGACTGTCTGAATAACTGGTGTGGAAATAACTCAATGACTGTTAACAACGGGAAATCTAAGATCGTCCACTTTAGACCAGCATCAACGCCTCGGACCCTTGCTACTTTTAAATGTGGAGAAACTGTTCTGGAAATTACAGATTTTTATAACAACTTGGGAATTCTTTTAACAGAGCACCTAGATTTTAACCGTATGGCCAAAGCATCGGCCAGCTCAGCTAGCAGAGCATTAGGTTTGCTTATTTCAAAGTTTAAGATATTAGGTGGAATGCGACTGGATACCTTTACAAAGTTATACGATTCCATGGTGTGGTCAGTCATCGCATACAGCGCCAGTATCTGGGGAATCTACAACATGTCGTACATAGAGGCAGTACAGAACAGGGCTATGCGTTTCTTCCTCGGAGTTCGACGTTTCGCCCCTACCAACGCAGTGAGTGGAGACATGGGCTGGGTCCCCACGACCGTCCGGCAGTGGGGATGCGTGACGCGCCTCTATATGCGACTCCGAAACTTGGATCCTGGAAGATTAACCTACCACATATTTACTTGGACTCACCAGTGGGGTACTAGACGCAAACGAAATCAGGTATACAGGATCAGCGACAAGTATAATCAACTGGGAATGGGACACTTTACATCCCTAAATCACAGATATCACGGGCGATTCGTTTCAGACAAGATAGAGGAGGCTGTTTTTAATGAAATTTTATCAAGATGGAAACAAGACATATCTAAACCAAATGGAAACAAGCTCCGTACGTACTGTACCTTTAAGAACACCTATGAGACGGAACCATATGTAATACAGCTTACTAATAGAAGTCAGAGAAGCGCCTTGGCAAAGTTTAGGTGTGGGGTAGCCCCCTTGAAGATAGAGACTGGGCGGTACACAAACACCCCTGTGGAGGAGAGGACTTGCCCTGTATGTACAGACCAAGTTGAAGATGAGACACATGTCCTCCTACACTGTCCTCTGTACGAAGATGTTAGACGTGACCTGTACACCCGGTGTGTTTTAGAGTGCCCTCACTTCTCCGATTTTAATGATATACAGAAAGTGGGTTTTATTCTTTCCTCACCTGAAGTGATTTTTACAAGTGCCAAGACCTGCAAAGCTATTTTATCTACCCGTACAGACTTTTTATTTCATCGATAAGTATTTTACACATTACACATATGTTTATGGCAATATTCGTACTTTTATGGTACAATTCTGTATGTATAATATATTTTAAATTGCACTTCATACTCATCTTATTTATATATTCTTAATGTTTATCTATACCCTATGTATTTACATGTTATGTACTTATACCTTATTTGTTTTATGTATAATATCTATATTTTAGTGTAATTTAGTGTATATGTATATATATAGTCTCTCGTAACCCATTTTTGGGTGGCTCGATGTATTTTTTTTATGTACATTTTATTGCTGTATTTTAATGATTGCGAGGTGAGACTCGAATAAAAAATCTGTCTGTCTGTCTGTCTGCAACTTTCGGTTCTTTTCTGGCGATCTTGTGCTGTGAGGTCTCTGGGTACTCATCTTGCAGATACCTTGGACATACCAAGATGGTCATGAATTATTTTTTCAACACTTCCAACTGATATCTGGAATTCCAAAGACAGTTCAGAAACTTTAACACGGCGGTCACCTAAAATTCGTCTTTCGATAGCGGCAATAACTTCCGGTCGGTTGACTTCAGATGGCCTGCCTGACCGTGGGTCATCGTCTAAGGACTCCCTGCCCCGCTTGAACTGAAGAGACTAGCGACAAACTGTTGAAAAGTTAGGAGCATCCTTACACATCACATTACACATACGATTATGTATTTCTGTAGCTTTGCATCCCTCTTTAGTAAGGAACTTGATCACAGCGCGTTGTTCATGTTTGAGAGAATCCATGATTATGGAGACCCCTAGGTCAGCGCAGCTATTATATCTAAATAATTGTTATGTCTAGAAATTGTTTTGACATGTGTCAATGTTATGTTTTGACTATAGTAACACCTGCTATAAGCTGACACTGTTTATGTAAACACCAATGCCCCGCTTGCAACACTTATTGAACGCCCCTCGTATCAAGGGCTGTTTGTGAAAGAAAAGTGTCTTTCTTTACAGGAGGAACGTAAACGTCGTTCTTACTGAAATATAGTGTTCTCACAAAAAGGTTAATAAGCGTTACCAATGGCTAAATCATACTTCTGAAGCAATGAAAAAATAGAGCCATGGGCTCTGTAACTCATAGGATTTGTATTGTTATAATAAATGTTATCAGCTTGTTCTAGAGCTTTTCTTACTGGAGTAGGAGATGAAAATAGGTTTTGGGGTTGTGACTCCAATTGAGGTCACAGGGTCACGAAATCTACAATTTAGAATCCCCATTAGCCAAGGAGTCTGCACACAACTGTTCAGCTCTCTAGACCTTTTGGAACTAGAGCAAAATATGAAAATAGGTTTTTAGGGTTGTGACCCCTGTGACCCCATTTGAGGTAAAGGGGTCACGAAATCTACAATTGAGAATCCCCATTAGCCAAGGAGTCTGCACACAACTTTTCAGCTCTCTAGACCTTTTGGAAGTAGAGAAGAAGATGAAAATAGGTTTTTGGGGTTGTGACCCCTGTGATCCTATTTGAGGTCACAGGATTACGAAATCGACAATTTAGAATCCCCATTAACCAAGGAGTCTGCACACAAAATTTCAGCTCCCTAGACCAATTGGTTCTGGAAAAGAAGACGAAACTGCGAAAAGTTTACGGACGGATGGACGGACGGACGCCATGCCATGCCATAAGCCCATCGGGCCTTTCAGGTCTGATGAGCTCAAAAGTAAAATGAATGTACATGGTTCGGTTCATCTTCACAACGTCACAGGCGTAACGAAAATATTTCCATATCTTCTCCTTCCGCCCTTGACCTCAACCCTCCTATTTTCAGTGCTAAGATTTTAACGTACTGCAGGCTAATCGGATAAGCTAATCAGAAGACAGTTGTATTGCCTCGGTGACTGTGTTGATCGTCGCTTATTTTGAATTGGTTCCGAATGTAAACGTCGATGTCATTGGCTGTATGTTAGCAGATGGTAAGGGACGTAACTCGTGATCACGACAGGTGTCGCTGATTCGTTTCACCACTTCCAGCTAGGTTGAAGGCAAGGTAAAAAATGGAGAGATCTCGATACATTTTCACCTTGCCGTGGGAAGATGGGTTCGGTTAAGCCATCCGAAGTCCATTTTCCATCGAGCGACTATTTTAAGGTGTTCACATTAAAATGGTAACTCGAGGGTAGTTTAAGTGATCTGACTGATGTAACGATACCTACACACCCAGAATAGAGTTTAAAATATGGTACAATGATGGAATTGTCAACCATCTTGCTGTATGAACTATCACCGCATGAGGCCTAAAATCACCTCTCACAAAGAGTTCCACAGATGTGTCGCTTTGCACGTCGCACCAGTTCCAATACGGATAACCCTTTTAGATCAATAGGACTTATTGGGTCGTGTAGTAAGATGTTTTACCTCTAACGTAACAGCATATTGACTAAATTTTAATAAACGGCAATTTTGAGAAAAATATATTCAAAAACGTGCTACCGCGCCTTTAAGTCAACATAATGAGATCAACACAGCACCGATGTCCCTTTATCGATCTGTGGCGAGACTTATACTAAGCTTCGTGAAGAGCCTGGAGAAAAAAGACTTCCTTCTTCCTCCCGTTACCAACTTGATGAGAGACTGACTCTCACATTCCTCGCCACGCTGGGCTATTTGTAGCAGTAAATATGGTCGACAGCTTAGTGGGGGAGACGCAACGGAAACAGCTGTAATGCCAGTAATGGTTTAACTGGGCAGATGACATTTTCAATGGTATGAAACTGATATTGATAATTACCAATAATTAGTGCTATTTTCAGAGAGTATATGCATGTTGGAAGACAAATATTTCCAAAACGAGGTTCTGTTAAATATTTGAATTTATCAAATAATTGAGTATAACGCTTGCACCGGCGTCTGGAACAAATTTTTTTCTCGATGAAATACTACAGACTGAGGTGGTTGTGTCCCCTTTGGATTCTCATTTACAGGTTTCTCACTGTAGAGTATTGAGGACTCGACTGTGTGTCATTGTGCACGTGTTTCACCGAGCAGGTGTAGTAGTTTATCATCGTATGAGTAAACAACTACAATAGGCATCACCAGTGGAACTATTGACAAAGATAATGGATATGACAGATACTGCAAATAAGGTAACCTATTGAGATTTTAAGGACATCAACACGTTACACAACTGAAGCATAACTCTCTACACGCTCCCTGCTCTCACATACCCTGTATGTCACCGGTATTGCGTTATTCCACTCAATCATCTGATCATTTGATACGCCCGATGTTTGAAGCGAAAGACGGGACTTCCAAAGGGACTGGTATTGCTGAAAATAATACGTCCTAAATTACAACAAACTTCGTCCTCTGACAGAGCTACATATAAATAAAGGGATGTATGTATATGTAGGTAGCTATCAGGGGACGAAGGTTGTTTTTATTTAGGACGTATTTTCATCAGCAATACCAGCCCCTGTGGGGACTTCAAAAGCGTTTCGCTGAAAGACTAAACCACCAGATTACCTCCCAAAACTTCTACATGCCAAAACCCCTACAAAAAGTCAGTGCAGAATTATTCAATTACCTATTTTAAAATGGAACAGCCAAGGATATGAAAGGTAACAATTTCCAAGTTTGTTAGATTTTTCGCAATTGTTACAATTTTAGTTGCAACAAAGCTGTTCACAAGGCAGAAAACACCAATGGAGTTCCTTGAGTGCCGTCAGGTGTGTTTGACAATTAATATTGAATTCAGTGCTGAAATTATGTTTATATGAGTTCGTTATTTGTGAAATTTATATCCAGATAGTACATGGAAAGGGGAATTGATAAACAGGGCTACCCCTATATAAATATATCAACCCGTGAAGCTGACAGGATTGATACATTATAACATGTAACATTCATTATAACAAGAAACAATTTCATATACCAATAACTGAATATGTAAATTCAACAATTTAACACAATCTATGTACATGGACATTCACAAATTAAAAATACGAAATGTATGCTTTTGTATGCCAACAAATAAGACATTTGTTCAAATGTTATGTGCTTTCTAAATTACTGGAAACGTTTGCTTAAGACAATAAAGGTACAAACAGAATTATTTTTTTTGAAATTACCGACAGTCTCATCAGATATGTCACTGTTACCACAGTTTTCAAATTGAATCCATTTACATAAAATAGCTCTTTGATCTAATGCGTGAACTGCAGCGTGATCTCAGGCAACAAAGTGTTACTAGATTGATGGCAAGACCCAAGCGCTTATAGAGATATGAAAATTGTGATTATTATATATTATATGAACTTTATATATGAGAATAAACAGTTATACAACCTACAACCTCATGTGATATTTTATGTCTATTATATACTCGTAGCGTAATGTAGAACTTTTAGCACATAATCGGGCTATTCCATTCTTTCTTGAGGTAATGACCATGTGCAATGGACCCTGAACTGTGTTGTTTTAGTCTGTAGAAGTTTTGGCGTGTAGCGGTTTGGGGAGGTAACCAGCCATGCATTACATAATTTGAACTGATGGAAGTGAACTGCCTCGGAGATTTTTAAATTTTCAAGATTAGGTCATTGACATCACAATGGATAATACACTGAACGGAAAAAAATAAGGGGAGACGTTTTTTTTTGCTTCAGACAGGTATTTACATGTTTTTGGAGTTTTAATGGAAGTTCTGTTACCAATTATAATCGACAACAATTTGTTCGGGAAAATCCGCACGCTTCCTATTTCCTCATCATATGTTGGGTATGGTGGGTAACTTCGTCAGATTAAAGTCAGAGTGTAGCATTTGCAAAATATGGCAAGACGGTACATGACCTTTACTGAAAAAATAGAGCCGTGGGCTCTGCAGCTCATCATGATTTTTTTTTTTTAATGATGAAGACTGAAATATATTTTAGATCATGGCCCGTGAGGCCCTTATTTGGGGCCACAGGTCACCAAATCTACAATTTAGAATCTCCATTGACTAAAAACTCTGCACAGACCATTCTAGGTCTTTTTGTTCTGGAGACGATGAAAAAAGGATTTAAGGTAATGGCATGTGATGCCCTTATTAGGTGCCCTAGGGTCACCAAATCTACAATTTAGAATCTCCATTGGCTAAAGACTCTGAACACAACATGTCAGTATTCTAGGTCTTTTCCTTCTGGAGAAGAAGATGAAAATAGGTTTTTAGGTTATGGCCTGTGAGGCCCTTATTAGGGGTCATAGGATCACCAAATCTACAATTAAGAATCCCCATTGCCTAAGGAGTCTGTATACAAAATTTCAGCTCCCATCAGGCCTGATGAGCTAAAAGTATCCCTGATTATGTTTGTCCAGTATACCGGGAACCATATATAGACCTCTGTATAAGGTCCCTCTTGATATACTTGATATACTTAAAATGTATAAATGATTAATGGCAGAAAATTTATTACTTTTGAATAGGTTATTTAGGATTTGCACTGTTTGTGAGAACGGAATAGAAGACGAGTTTCATTTCCTTATTATATGTCCATTTTACCATTTAAGCAAAAATAGAGCCATGGGCTCTGTAGCTCATCAGGATTTGCTTTATTATCTAAGGTTGAATATCTAAGTTATCTCAAGTAATACATTGTTAACAAGCAAAAAATAGGTTTTAAGATCATGACCCGTGACCTGTATTTGGAGTCACAGGGTCACCAATCCTACAATTAAGAATCACCTTTGACTAAAGAGTCTGCACACAACTTTTCAGCTCTCAAGACCTTTTGGAACTGGAGAAGAAGAGGAAAATAGGTTTTTTGGGTTGTGACCTCTGTGACCCCATTTGGGGTCACGGGGTCACGAAATCTACAATTTAGAATCCCCATTGGCCAAGGAGTCTGCACACAACTTTTCAGCTCTCTAGACCTTTTGGAACTGGAGAAGAAGATGAAAATAGGTTTTTAAGGATGTGACCCCTGTGACCCCATTTGGGGTCACGGTGTCACGAAATCTACAATTTAGAATCCCCATTGGCCAAGGAGTATGTACACAACTTTTCAGCTCTCTAGACCTTTTGGAACTGGAGAAGAAGATGAAAATAGGTTTTTAAGGATGTGACCCCTGTGACCCCATTTGGGGTCACCGTGTCACGAAATCTACAATTTAGAATCCCCATTGGCCAAGGAGTATGCACACAACTTTTCAGCTCTCTAGCACTTTTAGAACTGGAGAAGAAGACGAAAATAGGTTTTTGGGGTTGTGACCTCTGTGACCCCATTTGGGGTCACAGGGTCACGAAATCTACAATTTAGAATCCCCATTGGCCAAGGAGTCTGCACACAATTTTTCAGCTCTCTAGACATTTTGGAACTTGAGAAGAAGATGATAATAGGTTTTTAAGGATGTGACCCCAGTTACCCCATTTGGGGTCATGGGGTCACGAAATCTACAATTTAGAATCCCCATTGGCCAAGGAGTCTGCACACAACTTTTAAGCTCTCTAGACCTTTTGGAACTGGAAAAGAAGATGAAAATAGGTTTTTAAGGATGTGACCCCTGTGACCCCATTTGGGGTCATGGGGTCACGAAATCTACAATTTAGAATCCCCATTACCCAAGGAGTCTGCACACAATTTTTCAGCTCTCTTAACCTTTTAGAACTGGAGAAGAAGATGAAAATAGGTTTTTAAGGATGTGACCCCTGTGACCCCATTTGGGGTCATGGGGTCACGAAATCTACAATTTAGAATCCCCATTGGCCAAGGAGTCTGCACACAACTTTTCAGCTCTCTAGACCTTTTGGAACTGGAGAAGAAGATGAAAATAGGTTTTTAAGGATGTGACCCCATTGACCCAAAATGGGGTCACAGGGTCACGAAATCTACAATTTAGAATCCCCATTGGCCAAGGAGTCTGCACACAACTTTTAAGCTCTCTAGACCTTTTGGAACTGGAAAAGAAGATGAAAATAGGTTTTTAAGGATGTGACCCCTGTGACCCCATTTGGGGTCATGGGGTCACGAAATCTACAATTTAGAATCCCCATTACCCAAGGAGTCTGCACACAATTTTTCAGCTCTCTAAACCTTTTAGAACTGGAGAAGAAGATGAAAATAGGTTTTTAAGGATGTGACCCCTGTGACCCCATTTGGGGTCATGGGGTCACGAAATCTACAATTTAGAATCCCCATTGGCCAAGGAGTCTGCACACAACTTTTCAGCTCTCTAGACCTTTTAGAACTGGAGAAGAAGATGAAAATAGGTTTTTAAGGATGTGACCCCATTGACCCCAAATGGGGTCACAGGGTCACGAAATCTACAATTTAGAATCCCCATTGGCCAAGGAGTATGCACACAACTTTTCAGCTCTCTAGACCTTTTGGAACTGGAGAAGAAGATGAAAATAGGTTTTTAAGGATGTGACCCCTGTGACCCCATTTGGGGTCATGGGGTCACGAAATCTACAATTTAGAATCCCCATTACCCAAGGAGTCTGCACACAATTTTTCAGCTCTCTAAACCTTTTAGAACTGGAGAAGAAGATGAAAATAGGTTTTTAAGGATGTGACCCCTGTGACCCCATTTGGGGTCATGGTGTCACGAAATCTACAATTTAGAATCCCCATTGGCCAAGGAGTCTGCACACAACTTTTCAGCTCTCTAGACCTTTTGGAACTGGAGAAGAAGATGAAAATAGGTTTTTAAGGATGTGACCCCTGTGACCCCATTTGGGGTCATGGGGTCACGAAATCTACAATTTAGAATCCCCATTACCCAAGGAGTCTGCACACAATTTTTCAGCTCTCTAAACCTTTTAGAACTGGAGAAGAAGATGAAAATAGGTTTTTAAGGATGTGACCCCTGTGACCCCATTTGGGGTCATGGGGTCACGAAATCTACAATTTAGAATCCCCATTACCCAAGGAGTCTGCACATAAAATTTCAGCTTTGTGGAGTCATTGGTTCTGGAGAAGAAGTCGAAAAAGTGAAAAGTTTACGGATGGACGGACGGACGGATGGACGGACGGACGGATGGACGGACGCCGGACACCATGCCATGCCATAAGCCCATCGGGCCTTTCAGGCCTGATGAGCTAAAAATGAACTACCGAAAAACTGAAATGGAAACATGTTTGTATTTAAAGTATTCTTTAAAAATCTTTTTTGAACAAATTAAGTTAATTTGTTTTTATGCATACAACAAAAGGTGTAAAAACTAAATGAATTATTATGCTCGGTCATTGATATTGATATTCCGTAATATGGTCATGTAATAATCCGCTGTATAAAAACGTACCCCTATCTCATTACATGCTTTTATGAAGTTATATGTGACAATATTACCTATATGTTTGACTGATCATTATAGACAATGATTTTTCAAACTAAATGTCATAAACTGTACCAAAGTATCTTTGAAAAGAAAATCAGTGAGTCACTTAAATATGTCCACTGCATAATGAACGGTTATTTGTATGGACTGCTTTTATGGACAGTCTTTGATTTCAGTTTTTTTACCAGGACAACTTCCCTACGGAAAGAACTAGGGCCTTACAATTCCTATTGAGAAGGCCTTATACTGGATAATACCCTGCTGGGAGGGCCTTGAACAGAATAATAACCTTCCAATGGGGTTTTATCCAGTACAATTCTTTGCACCCAATAAGTCCCATTTAGTAAGGTAATCAATCCAGAAAATTACCAAGTTTAAAATTTTCATAGCAGACCATGCCGGTGAAACAGGCCAAAGTTTCCCCCTGGCAAGTTTGGCCTAGGACAGACCTTCCCCGGGGAAACTTAAGCCTAGGCCAAACTCCCCCCCCCCCCCCCCCCCCCCCCTCCCCCCCTAGGCTCAATCTTCCCTGGGGAAGGTTTGTCCTAGGCAGATTCTGGCCTAGCTAGGCTACTTCTTCCCAACCCTTGACTTTATTTACAAGGGGGAAGATTCTGGCCTAGCTAGGCTACTTCTTCCCCACCTTTGTTTTTATTTTCAAGGGGGGAGATTCTGGCCTAGCTAGGCTACTTCTTCCCCACCCTTGTTTTTAAAGTAAAGGGGCAAGATTCTGGCCTAGCTAGGCTACTTCTTTTGCCATCCTTGTTTTTATTTACAAGGGGGGAGATTCTGGCCTAGCTAGGCTACTTCTCCCCCCTTTACTTTAAAAACAAGGGTGGGGAAGAAGTAGCCTAGCTAGGCCAGAATCTCCCCCCTTTACATTTAAAACAAAGGTGGGAAAGAAATAGCCTAGCTAGGCCAAAATATTCCCCCTGTTCATGGGAAGAAAAAGGGTGGGAAGGAAATAACAACCCTGTTTTAACAGGGGGAAACTTTGGCCTAGGGGGGGAAACTTTGGCCTGGGCCAAACCTTATCTGGGGTAAAAGTATCCTAGGACAAACCTTCCCCGGGGAAACTTCAGCCAAGGCCATTTACTCCCCGGGGAAAGTTAAGACCGGGGAAGAAATGGCCTGCTACACCGGATTGAACCTACAAGCCTTCGCTTTGTAGCCAAATGCTCTACCACAAGACCACGATGTATTGGTGACTGTCATGGGTTGATTGTTGGTCAGTATTCTGCTGTTGGAGAACTTGATATTTTATGTGCGCTTTATTTTACTTGGACCACCTGCAGTAAAACATTTAGACAACTGCACAGAAGTTAGTTTGTTTGTTTTGGTATTTTTTCGGTATATAAAATAGATAACACCCTCATCCTCGGGCGTTCTAGCAAAGAGAGGCCTTTGGCTACACAAGACCGTAGGGCGCTAACGCGCCCTCGTGTCTTCCCAAGGCAAAAGGCCTCTCTTATATATATATATAGTGGAGAGTAACGGAGCATATATAAAACCATGGGTAACCGAGGATGTGTACAAGTAGGCAGCCCTGACAACGACACGATGGCTACGTATTGCGGTGAAACCTGCAGGCAATCTTTACGATCCGTAACTCGTCTATTACAACCTGGAAACAAACTAACAATCATCTTTCCAAAGGTGTGTATTACAGTGTGTATTACTTTGTGATTGATTTTTATTGTTAAATAGTTTCCTGTTAATATGTTATCTATCTTTTGAAATTGCTTAAGCTTGTTGCAATCTTTATAGAACATGTGAATTGTGTATCCCTGTATTTGGGCTTGATATATATAAACAAGAGTCATCAGAAGATGACATATCCCACTGGTCACACACAATTTGTAAGAAACATCTGAAAGATAATTGTACACCTTCGTGGATAATACACATGCTGAGTATCAGGTAGACTGGGTTTGAGTTCTGCTCTGGGAATGAACCTATTTCTAAACAAAGTCCAAATCCAACATGTTTCTTTGAAAACAAAACAAAACAAAAATTTTCAGAAATCTGAAAATATCAAAAGACAGCACTTCAGTTACTGAGTAATAGACAAAAGGCAGCAATTCAATTAGTGGATAATACACATGCACAGTTTCAGGAGGATAATGAAGAGTTTTAGAGTTCTTCTCTAGAAATGAACCCATCCCTGAACAAAGTCCAAATTCGAACTAACCTGTATAGGTTTCAGATTCTTTGAAGAGGATCCTCCTTGGGGTACTTATTGCATAAAATCCTTGATTTTTGATATATGACAGGTCGTAACTATATTTTCCACTTAAAATTAGTTAAAAAACTAAAAAAACGTACTTTGGGTCACCCCTTTCGAGCCCCACCCCTTACGGTTGTCATGCAACCAGGGGCGGATAACTCTAATCTCACCACTTTTCCATCCAGTCATGCAGGCTGAATGAAGGGGAGGTGGGTGGCCCTACCCCAAGGAGGATCCTCTTCAAAGAATCTGAAACCTATACAGGTTAGTTCGATTCTTTTTCAGAAGGGATCCTCCTTGGGGTACTTATTGCATAAGACAGACTCCCAAAGATTGAATCTAAGGCAGTGGCATTCAGACTGCACCCAAAAGGCGCACAGAATATACGAATATACAAAGTTAACTCACCCAAAGTACCTTGCGAATCCACCATGGAGGAGACCAACATTGACCTGGGGATTACCTGGCGCACTCGCAGTCGCCTTACTGGTCAAAATACCCCGCCCCCCCCCCTTTTTTTTGAAAAGAGAGAACGAGGGCAAAAAAGGTACCATATAAACTCCCCGCGGGGGACCTCAGCCAGGGAGGTCACCTTGGGAAAAAAGGACTTGGGCCCTTAGTATCAACGTGATATTAGTGGCATTAGTAACATTTAAAAACAGAACGCACAACCCTCCTCTGCTCATTCAGCTAGGGGGTTGACGACTCTGCCCACCGGAGAGAACTGTCTGACCAAACCGAGCACGCTCCGCCGAGAGCCTGTCGAGTTGGTAGTGACGAATGAACGTGCTAGGCTGGCTCCAGATAGCAGCGGAGCAGATCTCTTCGATGGGCAGGGCCGCTGCGTACGCCTTAGACGTCGCAACTGCCCTAACCGAATGAGCCTTGAGGTTACCCGGGGGCTCACGGCCCTTATGAACATATGCAAGACAGATTGTCGAGACAATCCATCTTGATATGGTCTGCGTAGAAGCGGGCAAGCCCTGCTTACCTCCCCCATAACAACAAAAGAGTTGCTCATCTCTACGGATGGAGGCCGTTCTTTTGAGATAGGCTCTCAGCGTCCTGCGCACGTCCAGAATGTGTGCGTGCGAGGCCTGAGACCCTGATGCAGCCGGTTGTCTCAGAGCCGGTAACTCTATTGGGGCCGAGACATGGAATGAGTGGGCCACTTTTGGCCGGTAGGAGTCTGGCAGTCTAATGCTGACTCTGTCCCTGTGGAAGACTGTAAGCTCGGGATTGGAGGACATAGCATGTATGTCTCCTACCCGTCTGCCAGACGCCACCGCCACTAGAAAAACTGCCTTCCAAGTAAGCAGTTGCAGTGATACTGATGATAAATCCCTAAATTGCGGACCCGAGAGCCAATCCAGGACTATCGAAAGGTCCCAAACCGGGCTGGACCGCCTCACAGGAGGTCGGATCCTGTCCACGCCTGCTAAAAAGCGCTGAACCAGAGGATGTACCCCCAAAAGGGCGCCGTCCACTGGCACATGAAAGGCTGAAATAGCCGTGGAGTAACCCCTGACAGTAGATGCGGCCAAGCCAGCATCTAATCTAGACTGCAGGAACTCCAAGACAAACACTAGATCTGCAGAAAAGGGATCGAGAACGTCCCTATCTGCACACCAGCGCGAATAGCAGGCCCATCTATCCTCATATTGAATGTTCGTTGAATCCCTCCTCGAAGCCAGTATTGTGTCTGCAACTCGTGCAGGAATACCGCTGTTTTGGAGGCGATTCCGGACAGAGGCCAGGCCACCCACTGCACCCTGGGGTTGGGGTGGGGGGCTCCGTCCTGGGACAGAAGTCCCGGCCGACACGGTAACAGAGCAGGTGGCATAGCCAGAGACCTGAGTACCTGTGGAAACCAAGTTTGCGCTGCCCACAGAGGTGTGATTAGCACCAGCAGACGCGGAGGATGAGTGGCTAGACGGGCTAGGACCTTGGAGATCAGAGGCACTGGTGGGAAGGCCCACAGAACTCTGTCTGTCCAGTCCAGTTCGAATGCATCCTGGGATAGAGCCCGAGTGTCGGGTATCCTGGAGCAAAACTGGGGTATCTGAAAGTTCGTCCCTGACGCAAACAGATCCACCTGGAATGACCCGTATAACTGGGAGATAATCTCGAATATCTCTCGATCCAGTAGCCACTCGTGGGGGGCAAGGATCCGGCGAGACAGCGCGTCTGCTCGGACATTGTCCACCCCTGGCAAGTACACTGGCAGGACCTGGGTGTCGACTTCGTCGCACCAGAGGAAGAACTGCCATGTCTCCTCCAGGAGGGACGGGGAAACCGTCCCACCCTGTTTGAGAATGTAAGTCATGGCGGTCCTGTTGTCCATTTGGAGCCGGACCACCTGACCCTTCACCTGATCCCTCAGATGTTGCAGAACCAACCTGGCCGCCCTGAGTTCCAACACATTGATGTGTAATTGAGACTCGGCTTGTGACCACAGGCCTGAGACCGTAAGAGATCCCAGAACCCCGCCCCATCCCGTAAGGGAGGCGTCGGTCTGGATCGTCAGGGTCGGCACCGGAGGCTGCAGGGGGTAACCCCGAGTCAGGTGATCGACATTGGTCCACCATAACAGGTGTGGCAAGACCCACTCCGGAGTGACGAGCTGCTTCTTGTAAGACTCCGAGTGGGACCAAAGACCCGCCAAGGCTTGTTGGACGGGCCTCATGCGGAGCCGAGACCTCCAAACCACGTCTACGGTCGCTGCCATGACTCCTAAGAGCTGGAGCCAGACTCGAGCCGTGTGGCATGGAGCACTGAGAAACGAGTTCACAGCCCCCAGTATCTTCGGGACCCGGTCCGGGGCCAGGGATACGATCCCCGGCTCCGTCCGAAACCTGGAACCCAGGAAGACTAGGTCCCGTGACGGGGCCAGCTCCGACTTTTTGAGGTTCACGATCCAACCCAGCGAAACTAACGTGTGTAGTATGGCCTGGGTGGATTCGTGGTTCTGAAGCTGGGACAGCGCTCTGATGAGCCAGTCGTCCAGGTAGGGATGACAACACCTGCCCTGAGACCTGGCGACCTGAGCCGCTACCAGCATAAGCTTGGTGAATACCCTCGGAGCCGTTGAGATTCCGAAGGGTAACACCCTGAATTGGTAACACTTCCCGTCGAATGCAAACCTCAGAAATTGTCTGAATTCTGGGTGCATCGGAACATGAAGGTAAGCGTCTTTGAGGTCGATGGAGGATAGCCATTCTCCGACCTGCACTGACGAGATCACAGACCTTAGAGTCTCCATCTTGAACGATGGGACCTCTATCAGTTTGTTCATGATCTTTAAATTCAAGATGGGTCTGAACCCTCCGCCCTTCTTGGTCACCAGGAAGTATGTGGAATAGTATCCGCTCTCTTCCTGGCCCACAGGCACTAGCTCTATCGCAGCCTTGCTCAGCAACGCTTTGATTTCTGAGCGGAGGATGTCCGCCTTCTCCGGCGCGGAGGGCACGTTCGTGTGCCGCACCCCGGTAAATGAAGGCGGACCGCGCTTCCACTGAGGCATATGGCCGTCCCTGAGTGTGGACAGGACCCAGGTGTTCGACGTGGCTTTCGCCCAAGCGTCTATGAACCTTGTCAATCGGCCGCCTACAGGGATCTGCCCCAACAAGCAAAAGATGTCCGTCTCCGGCGGCACTCCGGCCCCCGGATTTTTGGACACCCCTAGCGGTACGGGAGGAGCTAGGAACCCTGGTTTGGTTTCCCGCGCCCCCGAAACCCCTGCTTGCCCGAAGGCTGCTGGAATTTCCCGCCTCGCTTTTTGGGACCCTTGCCCCTGCTCCCAGCCTGATGCAGACTAGCTGACATCCAGGCTGCCTTCCCCGTCGGCGCGGAGGAACGAGCAGGAGGAGGGTTGGACATGCGTGCGCGCTTGATGTCTGGATCCTGCACGGTAAGAACCCTAGAGGTCTCCCGGCAGGTCGTGACGACATCCGCAGTGTCCTTTAGTACCTACTGAGCCCCTGGGAAAAGCACTGGGCCAATCCGAAAGGGTAGGTTCAGCAGGGACTGCTGTGTTGAAGGCATCCAAGTGGACACCGACAACCACAGCCGGCGCATTCCCACAACTGCGCTCATCATTTGGTTAGCGGCACTCCTGATAGAGTCCCGCGCCAAATGACCACCAACCGCGGTTAGCTGCCCGAGGAGCTCCGAGGAGGAATCTCCAGGGATCTCCACCTTCTGCGTTAACTGGACCTGCATGGAGGCCAGATACGCCTGGTGGATTGCAAGCTGAAGCTGTTGTCCCGCATTTCGGTACTGGTCCTCGAAGGACCGATACGAGGACTTCAGATCAGCTGCACCAGCAGTGAAGGGAGGCAGCCGCCGACCTTGTCGCCCGACCGAAGGTGAAACCTTCGGTCGCTGCAAGGAAACCGCGGTATATACACAGTCTCCCACCACCGGAATGTCGAAAAGACCTTCCTCCCCCAGCTGATATCTCCTGGATAAGAAGCCTAGATCGGCAAGTGAATGAGTATCAGCTAGGAGCGGAGCGATCAAATCATCGACCAGTGATGGGAGAATGCGGAGCCCCACTACGGGAGCCTTGCTTCGAGCGAAGGCCTCCCCCGACAAGCGGTAGTCCGATTCCTCTGGCTCGGGGACCGGGGCAGCAACACCAGGAATAGCCTCGGCAATTAAGCCGCGAAGATCCCTGATGGCAGTGGCAGCCGATAAAGGGCCCGAATTCTCCCGAACCTCATCCACGTCCATGGACTCAATCCCGGATCTCCCCGAGAGGCGTGAAGCCAACTCGGAGTCGTCTAGGAAAGAGTCACGGGCGTGGACAAGAGAGCGAGAGAAGACGTCAGCTACCACTGGCTGTCCCGAGCCCCCAGCCCGAGGATCGACCTCGAGTGGGCCCCCCGAGACCTGGGTCTCGAGGGAGCTCGTGGGTCCCGCGTGCGGCCCGGACTGCATCGTCACTGGGACGACGGTCTCGGAGCACGGGGCAGGTGTCCGAGGACGCTGCACCTGGAGCACAGGCGGCGCCTCGTAACCTGGGTTTGAAGCCTTACCCTGGGAACCTACTCCAACGAGCGGCACCAGGTTCGGCGGGGCCAGCGATCCCTCAGACGAGACCTGCCCGAAGCCAGGTGTCTGAGGGGGCTGGTGTATTTGTGTAATGGTAACCTGGGGCTCCATACTCCGCAGCTCGCGAGCCGGAAGCTGAGCGCCCCGAGGAGACCCCGTGCCTCGGACGAGTCCGACACCGAGATCTCCCCTGGTACCATGAGCTGCATCAGGTTCATGACTCGAGGTCCGGAACTCCGTACGGAGCCCCGAGACCGCCGAGTCAATCATGACCTTCATTTGCTGTGTGATGATGTGCGTGAATTGCGTCATATCAACAGGGTTAAAATGAGTGGTTTGTGGGTTAGGTTGTTGAGGGGAGGGAGGGTGGGTGAAATCCCCGGCTGAGGACCCCCGCTGGTCCTCGACCGAGTCGGGCTCGGATGACGAATCATCGAGACCCGACCTGGCCGAGGACACCGTCGCGGAGGCCGAAGCCTTAACCTTCTTACCACTTAATTTCTTAATTGGTGACTTTTTCACCTTCTTTGCCTTAGACGGGGGGTCAAGCTTGGTGATGTCCCTCCCGCTCTCCAAGGCCTCGGAGAAGAACTTTAGATCAACATCCCTCCTAGATCTGGCCTTGGGGGTGAAGGCCTGACATATCCCACAGTCTAGTGGGTGGTGGAAATCAGAGGCCAAACACTTGAGGCACTCGTCATGAGCGTCGGTGATCGACACCGGCCCCTTACATTGGGCACAAGGCTTGAAAGGCTAGAATCAAAATAGCCAAATCAAGACGTGCACATGCAACATGTGTATATATATAAATATTTTTAAAATATATATATACTAAATACATGGGGGAATTGGAATGTAAATGTTGTTGTAAACATGCATGTAAAAACATGAGCAGAGGCGAATGGCAAAATGCGAAGTAAAAAAGTAAACAAGCATGGCCACACCCCTAACATCACTGAAACAAATAGAACATGAAATATGACTAATTTGCTTGCAGGCCAGTGGGCGATTCGAAATACTCACCGAAAACGAATCTAGAACCCAAATATGATAAAATAAACATGTGGAAAGCCCAGATCTAACCAAATTCCACGATCAAAACAAATCGATCGAGAAAAAATGGCCGCCATCTTGGGTCGACTTTCCCGCCCTACGCGAGAAAGCAAGTTACAAATACACGAAATCTAGTACAAAAACCGAAAAGCCATTCGACCCTACTGTAGAAAAGGTAGAAGTTACCACACATACAGCTTTGTTTTGGGCCATTTTCTTTGCGATTGTACGTAAACTCAGAAAAACTTCTTGAAACTTCGTGCGACTTGTCAGTTCAATGACAGGAAGAAAAGTGGTGAGATTAGAGTTATCCGCCCCTGGTTGCATGACAACAGTAAGGGGTGGGGCTCGAAAGGGGTGACCCAAAGTACGGTTTTTTAGTTTTTTAACTAATTTTAAGTGGAAAATATAGTTACGACCTGTCATATATCAAAAATCAAGGATTTTATGCAATAAGTACCCCAAGGAGGATCCCTTCTGAAAAAGAACCAACATGCTACTATGGAAACACAAAAAAACATTTTCTGAAATCTATAAAATATCAAAAGACACCACTTCAGTTACTGAGTAATACACATGCACAGTTTCAAGGATATATGATGAAGGGTTTTCGAGTTCTGTTCCAGAAATGATATGATTACGGAGATATGGACAGACGGACTGGGCGACTTTATCCCATGATATTACATACCGGTTTGAAAATAAAGAGGAAAGATTTAGGACCAATGTCATTCGAAGCTGATAAAAGAGAGGCAAAACAAAATCATGAATTCTGATTTATTAAAATAATCTTGGATGGTTCAATGTAATATCACAATGACTCATAAATGTCCTTATATATACACATCTAACAATATACAAATATATAATACATTAAAAATGTACTTAATCATAATAATTCTAGTTGTCGCATGATCACATACTTATGATTTGGTTTCAATAAATTTTTAAATAATCAAATTTAAAGAATCAATGACAACTTGACAATCTTAGAAAATAAAATAAAACGACTGACTAGATCTTAAAATAGTTTATGAAAATTGATAAAATCAGTCTTTAATGAATTTTTATGAAACATTTAACATTGTACTAGTTTATTTTTAATTCACAATAACTTACTGAACCGGGTAAATGTATTTGAATTCAATCAGCAAAAATTTTGAAATAGTACAACAGCTGGTGTTATTTGAATTCATTGGACCATTTCTCATATTTTGTGGATGAGACAAAATTATTATAATTCAGAAAGTATTCTAGATCTCTACAAAAGGCATAAATACCACAAAAAAAACCATGAAATAATTTAATATCAACAGCAGTCAAAGATGAAATAAACAATTAACAAAGAGGTAGCATAATTCATAAAAACACAGGGTTAAATTGCTGAAAATTATTTTGAGGAAAATGGTCCATACACCAAACTAGGACAAACAATATTGGCATTAACTAAATGATACTTTATGACGGTAGTTTGGTGAAATTTCAAATGTATTCCTAAAAGAAGTCAAACCACAGGTAGGATATTAATTCCCTGTAAGGCACAACTCACGCCAGACTCATCACTGGCTAATTTCAGCCTTGCTGCATTTTCTTAACTTTCATGTGCTAGTGTAGCAGCGTGATGCACCTAAACTTCGTAGTGGGCTTTACTAAGCTAGCACGAAAAAGTTAAGGAAATACAGCAAGGTTTAAATTAACCAGTGCTGGAGAATTGCAGTGGGTTGACCAAGTTGATTACAAATAATTTCAAAGTAGCTGATTAAGGTGCTTCAATTTGGTCTCATTTTCATTATTTCATTTTAAAAAAATCGTGGTCAACATTGCCAAATGTATTTGTTACTTTCAAGGTCCCAAATTTCCCTGACATTTTTTCACTTTGATAGATAATTGCCACCTTTAAAATGACATAAATATGTTTTGAGTGTCTGAAATGAAAAATACTGCTTTAGCAACCCTACACGTTATTTCTTAAACTAAGAGTTATTGGCTCTGTAGCTCATCTGACTTTTCATGTTTTATTAACTACAGTTAAAACTACACTTTAAAGGGTCATAATCACAATCAATCTTCACCAAACATATAATTACAATCTGCTTTTCAGAACATAAAGAATTTCTTTTTATTGTTTACATTAAAAGCATATATAGCAAACATTGTAGACAAAGACAAAGTTTTATGTGGAGTTCATGTTAGAAAGTTTTCATGCAAGATAAAACACCTAATCCATTTCTTAGAACAAAGCATCACATAATACATTGATAATATCTTTTCTAAGGCACGTACACTTTTATTGCATAATTCAAGACATAACTCTAATTTTAAAATATTTATCTTTTCTTATATAATTGTAGTAATCAAGATTCCATTTTTAAATAAAACCTCAAACAAAACGTCGTTTTATAAATACAAAACTTGATTCTACCGGTATTTGATAAAGGACTAAGCATATATGAAACGCTGTGATTGTTAACATTTAAGAAGTTGTTATCCAGAAAATAATTATTTTGTTATGTATTCCACTTCTAAATGATTTTTAAATTGTAAAACAAAATGCTAATTTAGTACTTTCATATATATTTTCAAGAATAAAAGAGTTAAAATAACAATATCCAAACGTAATGAGTTAAAAAAAAATTAAATGTAAGTTCATAGAAAATTCATTAAATACACATTAAAAAATCGAAGTCAACTGGATAATTATAGCACAATTACATCAGCAGGTTATCATATTCAATCACAAGTTAATAATACAGTGAGACAAAATTCGGCAAAAAGTCTATGACAATATTTAATGAACACAAATATAAATAAATCTGAAATTTCATGATTATATCACCAAAAAAACCTAAATCGAATAGGTCCACATTGTCCAAGTAAAAATATACACTTTTTCATTAATAAATTACAAAGAATTTGAAGTGAATAATTCATTTTTACACAAAAAATTGAAATCCAAAACCATAAGCATGCAATTATATGTAAATGAACATTTTCAAAGAATTCAAAATTAATGTAACATTCTATAGATTTATTTCTTTCATATTCAACCCTAACATTCAAGGTATGACCATAGATTAAATGATATTAAATCAAATCATTTCAACTGTGTCCTAAAATTCCAGACATTAAAAGTCATACACAATAAGGCTAACTGGTACAGTTTTCAATTTTCCAGGCGAAATTTCTTTTTTATTCATGATCCCAATAACTTTTCACTTACATAAATTTTGACAAAGGGAGAATATAAATTTCTTTCACTTCTGTGATTCCATCAAGTTCATCAATTTTTCACATGACAAATTGTCACTGTTTTGACAATAACCTCTCTCCCCAATCATCACGAGACAAAAATATTCCTCCGTCAACGGAGGAAAATAAATTATTTCCTTTAACAACATTTCCATTTATAACTCATTCTTTTCTTTGAGTCCAATGCCTCAAGTTTCACTTTTTCCAAAAGGAAAAACTTGCTTGATTGCGACATATACACCGCTCACGTGACACACAGCTCCTGGTCAAGTTATGTATCACCACATAGACAGGTAGATGTTAGCTTCAATAAACTTGTCATATGATAAGTATTTTTAAGTGAGTGAGTGAGTTATTGTTTAACGCCGCTTCGGCAGTATTGCAGCCATTAGCGGCCAAAGTATTTTTAAAATCTTGAATTAACATTTTATTATTGTGTAATTGTTTTTAATAATAAATATAATTTAAAAAATATAAGTTACCTATCTTATTGTCAAAAGCAAAAATATAGTTATTGAATGTCGAAAGGATAACATTTGTCCATTATACGTTGCTTTCACCAGTCATTTCAAACAAAGAGCATTCGGAGTACGCCTTAGGCATATGTCGGTTCCAATCAAGTGATTCGCCGCTTCCAGCAGCATAAGCTGGGTGGTGTGCCAGTCCCCAATCAAACACAGCCTTTACTTTCCTTTGGAAAGAAGAGTTCACATTCTCCATCCAAGGGAGACTACTCTCCTACATCAGCATCCCTGTCGCCCACAAGGTAAAGCAGATGGAATGCAATAGCCAAGAAGCCTGTTCCTAGCAAGTCTCCTATAGCTGTCAAATATGGAATAGCTATGTTGTCGGGGTCTTCTTTCTGACGCCAGATAAAGTGAATCATCCAGTTGGCGATGTAAAGTAGACAAATCACCTGAAATATAAGTATATTGTGCTAAACATTCCTCACAGGTAAATATATTCTGTCAAGGCAGGGGAAATCAACAGTCTCTTGTCTAAAATGTTTAAAGTGTGTTTACAAACAAGGACTGATAAATCCCCATGTCACCCATCTGAAAATGTATTAACAAATTTAAATCATATATCATCACTGACCAGCAGGATTTCTTGAAGAATAACGATTCATAATGTTAAATATGTTTCAAATTTTCACCACTTTGCAGGGAATATAGTCCACTCTGTATGCTCATAATATGAACTTTTAGTAATGGCCATAAAATAAATATCCCATGAGGTGAGGTGAGGTTTAACGTCGCTTTCAAGAGTATTTCACTTATTTCCTGGCTGCTATTATTAAGCTTATAAGGCAGGGAGAAAGCCTGCAACGCCACGTGGCTATGCATTGCGGTGAAACCTGCGAACATCGGCTGGAACTAGCGAACCATGGGTGGTACTACGCTGAAATTCAGTGTAGCATTGCACCCAAACCTAACTGCGTGTAAAACAGTTCTCTACTACAGACAAAGTTTCCGTACCCCTGGCAGGATTCAAACCCCCGGACCTCTTGATCCGAAGCCGAATGCGCTAACCTCTGTGCTTTCCCGCCCCCTAAATATCTTGTCAAATTAATCAATACATTTCTATTATGTAAACAAATGAGAGGTAGTTATATGAAGATATTTTTAATTACAAATTATTGTTAAAATTATATAATAAATGAATAGTAAATAGAATATTGGTAAAGTTGATAGTTCACTCGTGTCTCGTGAAATATCAAGGGTAACCATGACACTCAAACTAACCTGGTATTTGACAAACTCCAAAATCAAATGACAATGTATCTCACTAATTATCTTACCTGTAAATTTGTCCATTTATATTCATAAAGCTTTTATGCTCAGTGAGTGAGTGAGTTATTGCTTAACGCCGTTTCGGCAGTATCGCAGCCAATTGCGACGAGTTTATGGTCAGGCAGAATATGCTACTACCTACAATTGTATGACTGTTCTATGAGCTAGAGCGGCCTTTCACTATGAAATAATGATTGATTGACAAATTTCAATCCAAGTATCACTAACTATCTTACCTGTAAAACAGCAGCTATTAGATAGAAAGCAACAAAGGTGAGCGTGTGAGACGTATGCCCAGCCTCCATGTACGAGATGGTGTATATAAATATCAGATGGCCCGGGATCACGAGCATGAGGAGCACTCGGGCAGCACGAGAGTTTGCACCTAGGAACAATCAATCAAAGATGTTAAATTCTACCCATGCCTAATGGTAGCATTACAGGAATTTTTTTTTTTAAAGCACTAGGTTATCAGATTTTGGGCTGAATTCTCTTGCAGACGGGAAAGAATTAAAATACCAAAAGCATGACGTCTCCCCTTGCTTTGTTAAACTGTTGTTACTAACATTTAAAATGTTTTGTTCATTGAAATAAATCTTGATCAATTATTTTGTAATAACGTACTGCTGCCGAAAAATGTAGATATTGGACTGGGACAGCCATGAGGAGCATTTTGTGGTAACCTCCCTGGGGGACAGTGTTTATGTAGATATGTAGATATACGACTGGCCTGCACTGCAACCAGATTACCTCCAACACCTGCAGCACAAACAAATAAACAGGTAAACAAGGGCAATAACTCGAAAAAATAATTACACTTCTCACTCCATATTTGATACCCTCAAGACACTTACCAAAAAAATGCTATTTACGTGTTTCCTATATCCGTGTTCTACTGTATCCCCCTTCCAATTTGTGATGGGGGATAATGATTAAAGTCTACCAGTCAGCATAGACAGATTAGAGTATTAGGTATCCAAGTAACAGTGAAATACTCTGGAGGAGAGACTCGAGTTGTAGCCAGTGGGTTGACCGGTTTAATCATTGCAAACTCATCAGACGACATGGATCTATGGGGAGAGTGTGGGTTAATTTATATAGCATGAAGTACGGTGATGGTGTCTATTTGACGTCAACATTGTTTAATTGCTGTCAGCAGCACCAGAATAAACTATTTATTTGGATAAAAATCACATTGTCTAATTCAGCTATATAATATTTAACTTTAATGACACAATAATGTATTATAAGTTACATAAAACAGGTTTTCAGTATTCTAAATTCTTTGGGAAGAACAACCTTGTCCACTTGCATTTTTTTAATTATGGCATTTAACAACAGCAAACTTTCAGTCATTACTCTACTTAATTAAAACACTTATAGGAAAACTAGCTTCCATCAGACGAAAGTAAGAGTCTCCTTCATAAGGGTGGTATTTTCTCTCTCCATTCGTTACAACCGCACAGTGCCTGAAAGATCTATCGCCGTATGTATTGGCAGTATGCGAAATCTTGGATGTTTTGAATGTTATAATTTACCTAATTTTACATCTTTTTAATAATAAAAGATGTACACTGATGAAATATTCACATACCGGGTAGTAACATATAAACTAATAACCAATATGCTGTTATGTTGTAGCGAAGTTTTCCTCACTTGCAGCGCCAAGAATGGTTTCAGTTGTCATTGTCAACAAATGTGCACTTGTATTTATCATGTTGTGAAATATAAAATCATCCAAATATTACCTTCTTTAATAAATACCTTTCAATTTGACAGTGTTTTAATCATGTGTTAAAGTTTATATTGTATGTGTTAACGGAATATCCTCTCAAATTTTGTTTCCACAAAAAATACCCCGATAGAACTCTCCTTTTAATAGGAGATCATGAGGAAATGTAAATTAAATATTTGTAAGCAAACAATGTGCAAATGTAGGTCTGAATCAATTTACAAGACTTACCGTTTATAACGGGTTGAAAGACAGCAATTCCGTCGTAGTTAGCCACTGTAAAATCAAGTATAAGGCCCCCTACACTGAAACAAGATTGTTAAACTAATCTTCACATTGAAAACCAAAACTATATTATATTTAGCTTATTTTACTTTGTCTTTTCATGAAAAAGCTGCAGATAAAGAAATGAAGCAGGTTGATGAAAATGACTATTATTTATTACCAAATGCTATATCAAAGGGCATGAAGAATAAATAATGAAGTAAATTGAATTAAAATAAATTCTTCTTATTAGTTAAATTAAATATATTAACTTCAAATATTTTGAAATCAGTGTGAAATAGTACTAGTAGAGTATTTCATTTATATCACAGCCCCGGACCTTTTGATCCGAAGCCGAAAGCGCTAACCATCGGATATCCATCCCCCATTTGAGCAAGAAAATCATGTACTTGTGCCCTTAAGGAAAACCATCAAAAGTTACCGGCCCGGACTAAAAGTAACCAGGCAGCCGACTGAGCCTTATTTCATACACTGGTATTATTCTTGCATTATTTGTAATAAAATGATTGATTGAAACATATTTTATTCAGTCAAGAAAGGGATTGGGCACAAGTTATCCAACTTATAAAAGCCCTTTCCAGGTATCTACAACTTTGATATCACAACAATGCACACAAAAGATGGACAGGTGGTAAGGATATTTACAAGAGTAAGTTAGACAAAGCGTTTAGTTTGAGAGATATAAATTTGTACAATTTTGAAAACATTCTGATTTTCAAAGATAGAGAGACCTGCATCGCCATGTAAAATAAGTTCAATATTTATTGTTGTTCTGTTTCTAACAATATTTTCTAAAGATTTAAACATCGTTTTACGCTGAGTAAAGTACAGTGGGCACTCAAGGAAATAATGAAAAACATTTTCACACATATGACCACATTGACAACATGCATCATGTCTTACATTTATTCTAAATAAATCATAATTAAGTGAGCTGGCCATATATCTTAACCGTGTGTGTAAAACATTTAATTTTCTTATTCCATACGAAAAATATACAGGTGCACATTTTTCTTTTGTATGAATGTTAAACTTAAATGATGAAACAGAATCAGAATTCCTGATTGCTAAGGGAATGCTATTCCATAATTTAACTGATGATGGAATAAATGATGATGTTGAATACTTCAGTCTCGTACAAGGTTGGCTGAAATTATTAGAATTTCTTAATTGATAACATGTCCGATTGCCTACTAAAGGGGGAAGTAAATCCTGAAGAAAAACGGGTGCAAGACCTTTCTGTATTTTATAGAATAATGTCAATTTGTATCTCCTCCTTCTCTCAGAAAGTAAATCCCATCCTGTTTCAAAATACAAAGAACGGGAAGAGGCATATCTTGGAAGACCTGTAACTATGCGGGCCGCTTCAAGTTGAAGTTTTTCTAATTTGTTAGCTTGTTCAGTCAAGCAACCATCCCATACCTCACAAGCATACTCAAAATGTGGTCTTATAAACACAGTATATATTGTTGATAATGTCGTTCTACTAAGTAGAAACTTTAGTTTCCGAAATGCACCGATCATTTTAGAGGTCTTTTTGACAATGTTTTCAATATGATGTTGCCAACTCCCATTCGATGAAAAAGTTAAACCCAAATGTTTATGATTATCAACTGTTTTAATATGGCAACCGTCAAAATTGAAGTAAATATCTTGATGGCCATCTTTACGTGTAAAAAACATGGCTTCTGTCTTCTCAGGATTATAAGAAATCAACCACTCGATAGCCCAGTTACTTAATAGTTCTAAATTGTCATTCATTATATTTTCCATCAATTGTTTTTCCTTCGAAAGGGATCCCAATGAAGTATCATCGGCGAAAAGCCGGGTTATGCAATGCAATTTATCTGCTATTTCGTTTACATATACAATGAAAAGAAAAGGGCCTAACACTGAACCCTGAGGGACACCTGCCTTTAACTCTGTAGGCTTGGATAAAGCTCCATTAACAAAAACGGATTGATTGCGATTACTTACATAACTGCGAAACCAATCAAGAAGTTTTCCGCTTACTCCATACATTTCTAATTTGAGCATGAGCCCTCTGTGCCAAACTCTATCGAAGGCCTTAGATACATCACAAAATACCATACAATAATACTCCTTGTTATCAAGCGACGTACAAATTTGATTATAAATTTCTACAAGTTGTTGTACAGTAGAATGACCTCTTCTAAAGCCACACTGATATTTATATAGCAATTCGTTTGACACAAAGTAATTATAAACATGCTTAAATACAACTCTTTCAAACAATTTCCCAACACAACTAATAAGTGAAATTGGACGATAATTTGATACAATGGAATGATCACCTTTCTTAAATAAAGGCATGACATTTGCGTATTTCCATTGACTAGGATACACACACAAATCTAGCGACATGTTAAATAACACACACAAGACTGGACTTATAGAATCAACTGTTCTTTTTAGTAATTGGTGACTTATATGGTCTGGTCCAGCAGCCTTCTTAACGGGTAAACATTTAATGATGTCGGAAATTTCTTTAACTTCTAATGTAATGGTATCTAATACCGTAGTGGTTCTACTGTCGAACCGTGGAAGACAAGTAGTATCTGCACCTTTCAGATTAGATATCGACTCAAAGTACTCGTTTAACATGTTAGCTTTATCAACATGTGAAAATGCAGTTGGACATTGCTCATTAACATTTCTTTTCAAAGCGGGAATGGAGGAAGCAGAACCTGTAATAAAATAATATGTTGAATCTCTATTACCTGCTTATAAACATTGCACAGAGAACTGGTGGCCAACCGGAGTATATAACATCCTTAACATATTTATTTTTCACGCATATAACAACCCACAAGGGTATAAGAAGTACGAAGAATATGATGATGGTTGGAGCAAGCCAGTGCGATTTGCCTGAAAGAAAAGAAAACATATTTATAAAACTGAATACTATAAATCATGAAATTAATGCGTCATGAAATTAATGCTCATGCAAGGGTCAAGCCTAAAATGAAATTTTACATAATTTTACATTAGGGTTGCAGATTCAAATTCAGACATTTCATCTTTCACCAAAAAGACAAAGACTGAATTTTTTTTATGAATTAAGTATGAGAAAGGATTACTATTTGTTGGCTCTTCAGTTATTGCTATTGAACATGACATGGAAGCAAGTAACTAAAATATTAATTTATCAATAACATTCATAAAAATATGGTTCATAATTTAAAATAAATGTTTACCAGTAGACTAACTACTGAATTCTGTCGCAAATGGTTTGAAAAGTTTTAATGTCATTGACTAACTTTTGATCTAGGCAACTCTCTCTACTTCTGTTTAGCCCTGTAACCGCTGATTATCCTACAAACTTCACTGAATGACTGAGTAAAAGGAATCAGGGTCTACATTTTCAAAGCTGTCTTAGTGCTAAGATAGTCAATGTTAAAGTATGGCATTAATGACTACCTTAGCTCTAAGAGAACTTCGAAAATATGGGTCAAGGTCATTAGAGGGCTGAGAACACACCAGCCACCATTTTGATTTCGGAGCTCACCTATTGCCTCGAACAGGAGCTTGCTGACCCATGCCAGAAGGGCAAGTGTTGTTAGATCACCAAGGCTGGCGGCGATCGGTGTCGCTACATTGTCTGGGTTAATCCGTAGCTTGTGAGACAGTAAAACTACTAGAACCATTATTGCACCTGTAGACATAAAATGTTAATTCAATACATAAAGATGACCTTAGGCGTAGCACTTTAAAACTAGGAAGTATTCAAACAATGTTTTTCAACCAAACTGGGAAAACAGTAAACATTGTATTTAAGCAATGTCTAGACCAAACGTACAAGCTTGACCGGCTAGATAAAAGATAGCTCCCCACAAAATTTCAGATTTGTTGGTTCTAGAAGAGAAATAAATGTGAAAATTTCACCATATGCCCATCTGGCCTGATGGTGATGGTGATATTTTCAGAATAAATACTTTTCTCTAGGGTTTGGTACCACGAACATTTCAGTACCGCGGTATACCTATTTGTTTGCCCAAGTACCACGGTATTTACCACGATATACCGTGCTTGAATGAATATGATCAGGTTATGTATAATATACAGGTAGAATTGTTCCAGATGTCTTTTTATTCAGAACTCAGTATAATAGAAGACAAAAGATGAAAAATTCAAAAGTAGATAAAATCATAACTACCATTTCAAGTTTTTCTTAAGGAATATCAGCATATCAACATGCAACCAATCAGTTAGCAAATTGCAGACACTTTTCTGACAAATATCATTCTGTAAAAGGTAATTTTTTCTAATGATACCACGTACCACGTACCACTTGAATGAAAAACCACGGTTTTCCGGTATACCGGTAAAACAACCTATCTCTACTTTTTTCATAGTTCATGAGTGTAAGACAAATCTGGCCTCATAGGAGCGATGAGTTAAAAATTAAAGGGAGATAACTCTACCTAGAATTAAGCTGGCTACAGAGGCTGTGAAAACACTACTAGCACACAGAAGGAGGGCATGGTTGATGTCAAACTTTCCATCGGGGATCCATCCCATAATCATCGCTACCAGTGATGCTAACAAGCCAACAACTACCGCTTGAGCCTGTCAAACAGAAATAAAACATTGTAAGTTCATGTAAATACCTTGTTTGTCACCTTGAGGGATTTATATCATCATATGATTTTGTCGACCCAGCAGATATTTTGGGTACCTGGTATGATTTGATTCTGAAGCCTTCGAGCAGCATGGCTGCTGACTTCCCTTTCAAGGCATAACTATATTCATCACTGTCTAACTTAAGCTTTGCTGCATTTTGTCAGCTATTCTGTGCCAGCGTAGCAGCATGCTGCACCTCGACTTGGTAGTGCTATTGAAAATCGCTGGTACAGAAAAGGTGGCAAAAAGCAGCAAGGCTTAAATCAGCTTGTGACAGAGACTGGCAAAAGTTATGTCTTGCATTAGAAGTTGCATGGCTGTATACTGCAAGGTGAGTTGAGATGAGGTGATTAGGGGTTTAAGGTCGCTTTCAAGAGTTTCACTTATATCACGTCTGTTAGTATTACGGTATTGCAGAGAGAAAGCGTGCAACACCATGTGGTTATGCATTGCGGTGAAACCTGCGAGCATCGGCTGGAACTAGTGAACCATGGGTGGTACTGCACTGATATTCAGTGCAGCATTGCACCCAAACCTTACTTCGTGTATAACAGTTTTTTAAGGCAAACAAAGTCGCAGTGCCCCTGGCAGGATTTGAACCACAGACATTTTGACCTGAAGTGGAAAGCGATAACCACTGAGCTATAGCGCCCCTATACTGCAAAGGATATTGAGACAAATCAAAGTGTTGATTATGCAATTAACCAAGGCTAGCTTTCCAAAACTCTCTTTGTGTTATGATAGTAATAAATACAATACATTTATAAATATTTACAGAGAGGTTGGACAAATCTAGATCTGGAGTAGTACATACATCAAGGATTCAACTTTATGTGCACAAATGTTTAGCTCTGATGTTCTTGATAACAACTTCAGGTGGATGAGGAGTGAGCCCATACTTATAAACTTTATATATCTATACAATAAAGAAGTTGTTATCCAGAAAATAATGTTTTCCAAAGTTTTCCTTTTTTAAACACCCCTTAGAGACCTAGAAAACTACAATTACCATCAGAGACAACTTAAGTAATTGATTTATGCTTGTGGAGGTTTAAATCAAATAAAAACAACAAAATCAACCCTCAATGTTTTACCTGTACAAGAGCCATATTTCCGCCGATCATCTTCAGTTTTTCTGACCGCCGGTCCATGTTACCAAGGTTAGCCTGTAGAAAAGTCACAAAACGTTCAAGTAGTTTTTCACCAAATCTTCACCCACAAATTACTATATCCAACTCCTAAACCATCAACTACAACACTTCTACAGGATATGTAAATTAGGAGATGAACATGAAAGTATTTGTAATCATGGCAAATTCATTTGGACAAGACGATAAAGTTTTTCTTCACAAGCTTATTTGGCAAGGTGTATTTTCAATCCTTCTATCTGTAAGAAGGATGTTTCAGTTTTAAGATTAAAATCTTACATCCAAGAATTCTTTGTCACTTTTCCAGCAGCAGAAATAGTCAAATTTTAGTACTGGAGAAGATACAAATATGTTTTAAGTCAAGATCCTGATGGCCCTTATTCTGGGTCACAAGGTCACCAAATCTACAATTCATAATCCCCATTGGTCAAAGAGTCTGTAAGATTTTAGCTGTCACTTGAACATGGTTCTTGAGAGGGCGAAAAAGTGAAAAGTTTCGGACGATGGGCAGACAGAAGGATTGACACCATGTCATGCCATGCTATAAGTCCATCGAGTCTTTCAGGCCTGATGAGTTAAAATGGCCAGACAAATTACTTCCAAAACTTGAAGGAGTGAGTAAAGCCTAACCTGAGTGGAGAGTCTGGAGGCGAGAGTCATCTCCAGATTGCCCTTGAGTCCGAGCAGAGATGGCACCAAGATGAACACCTCTGACACCTTCTTGAACACATCCCAGTGCTGAAACAAGGCAAATAAGCACAGCTCACATAAATTCATTTGAAGGAGGGGGCGCTTTAAGGAGAGTTATGTCCCATTTACCCGGTATGTAGATTCACTCAAGGATATTGGGCAGTATGTTAATGACAAACATTAATATTTAAACAGGGAGAGAGGTGATCAACCGCTCTAACAAACGGAGGAAAGTGCATCATTACCAAAACCACAATTAATAAACTTGATATCATCTGTAATCAATCATGTCAATGAGTGAAGATAACTGTTAACAGATACACAGGAGTTGCAACCAGTATCAAACCACATCAGTAACTCCAATACTAAATTAGAAAACAAATTCAGGATATAGAAACAATTTTCACAATTTCAGTTGATTTTGGTACCAAAGTTTTCTTAACCCTTAAAGGCACAACAAAAAACATAGGGAACACCAATAGGGGATTCTTAATATTGCCTCATGAATATTTATGAGGCATATGGAACCGCGTGCGCTAAATCGAAAACGAGGCTAAGGCCGCTTCCAAACCCGGAAGTACCATTCATATAGCATTGACAAGTCGGTAGCTCTTCTAAATAACACTTACTTTTATTAAAAATAGTGATAAAATCACTGGGAAAACTTTCAAGATCGATGCATCTGTCGATTATCTTCAATTACCACCGCCCAGGATACTATTTTACATGCAAGGCGATGTTTTTCGAATAATTTAAGGTAGGATTTCCTCGTTGTGTTTACCGTCATTTTGAACTGTAAATCTGTCAAACTCGTTGTTGCTTCAGTGCTCTAATTTGAACAAATACGAAAGAAATCTTAGCCATCATTCGGCTAAACGGTCAGCTCTTGTGACATGCCTACGAACTGCAAAGGGGTCATTCAGTGCAACTCACTGTAAACGAACCAAATTCTTGTTTTAAAAAAATGGATTTTGGAGTGTAAATTGATTTAAATTGTTCATTTGGATATAGTTCAATTACGGTCCAATTAGTACAGGTTATTTGAAGTTGAAGCAGTAAAGTAGATATTATAATTCAATCAAATATATATATATATATAATATGTTCTAGTTTTAAACAATATGTTTTTTAGTAAGTCATTTGAATGTCTACATGAGCAAAATAATTTTAAACAATGAACATAGCGTTCTTATTTATATGTAAGAAATACATAAACATATTTAGCAATTAATTTATTATGGCTTTATTTAATTAATGGTTTGAGGAAAGTTATCAATGATCAGTCAGTAATCAATGTTATCAATGTGATGAGGATTCTAATTTGTGAGCACATGTAGATATGTGAATATTAATAAGCTTTGAAAATTAAACAGATGTTTAAAAAAATATTTCATAAGAAAGGGATTTCTACCTACAAACATACTATTTATTTTATTTAAGAAGCTGACAACAGTACACAAAATAAATTAAATGAATGATGGAGCCCTTTACAAAACAGGAAATAAATAGTTGAAAAACAGTTGTAGCTTATGATCTGTGGTAATAAATTTATTATGGTAATTTTGTAATTAAAATAAACATTGACTAAAAGGAAAAAGACTAATTCAAAAGTTAGGAGAGTAATTTTATATTCCTTGTATAAGTTTCAAAGTTGAAAATTATTTTTTTTAAATATTGCATGCTTACTTTATATTACATGAATTAAATTTATTTACTGAATTCTATTCATTTCAAAATAAAGAAACAATCTCCCAGTGCTAATGTGATATTATTACCCCATGTCATACATGGCATGAAGATTTGAATACCCTATGTAGTATGTACCCACCTACCTATTTGCAACCAGGGTCCCTTTTTTACTTTATGAATTATTCTAGAATAATAAATCAGAATAGAAAGCATTCAGTGGGATTGTGTATCTTTTAAAAGTTTTTAAAAAAATTAATAAATAAAATAAAAATAATATACATTTGAATAAATTTAAATTTTATTTGTATTTGAAAAAGAGATATACATATATTTAATTTAAATTTCTTTTTGTGTTGGTTATTGTTTGGTGATGACTATATCTAAGTATATGGTTTAATATGGTTTAATATTAGTAATTAGCAAATAATTAATTTCCTTACATTAGTTTTGTCCTGCTTTTAATTTTACTCCCACTAAGAACTTGGTGGGCTTTTGCATCTCTGACACAAAAGATTAAATAATGTGCATTTCTACTTCTTATCATGTCCATGTATCATTTGTAGTTTAACCATACAAATACAAATATATTTCTCAAACCTGACCATCACCTCCTCAAGCACAATCTATCATGTATGCTTGAGTATTGAAACATCCATGTACATTTCATAATATATTTCAATCATTTTCCAGTATGACATATACTTGTTACTTCCAAACATTAACCTCAATTAATTTATTTTTCATTTCTATTTTGTTGGGTAATAACTATATCTACATGTATGTAAGTGGTTAAAATAATAATTTTCTTATTTAAGGTTTGGCCTGCTTTAAATTTTGCTCCCAAAGTCCTGCATGAATAACTTATCAAATAGAAAGATCAACTTATGTTTAATTGTAGTTTATAACTCAAGTCTTTTTTTAAAAAATTGTTTAAGATATTTCTGGTCAAATGACTGACAATATTTATAATTATGATCATAGATTAATAAATATATATTTTTAGTTTTATAATATATATTAGTTCCTGATTTAAATGAATATTTATGATTTATTTGGATGTCTAATTTTCTTGAAAATATTCTGATCATTAGGTCGAAAATAATTTAAATATATAGGTCTAGTTGCACTTTGCTTTCAATTAATACTGTGTTCATTTTGGGGATGGAAGTGGGGCAGCACCTTCAAGAGGTTTAGTTACTGCCGTCCACTAATTACAGGTTCCCAACTTAGGGATTATTATAAATTCAATGGAGGTTTATTTTGCCGAATGATTACGAAAAATGGACATTATTAGCCAAAAAAGAAATTCAAATCATCCCGTTTACGGGCTGATAACAAAACCAAAACTCTTGAACTTGCCACGAGTAAAACTATCCAAAACAAACGTTGTTTGCCGCTAAACCTGAAACAATTACCATTACCATTTGTCATATTTTATTGTCAAAAACGCTTTTTTAAAAATCTTGCATCGGTGAAATACGATATAAACAAACCTATTCATTCAGTTCCAGTCGAAAAAAACCGAAACACAAGCGGCACGCACTGCCGATATGCAGCAATTGCGCGAACCAGGAAATAAGAAGCGGCCTTAGCCTCGTTTTCGTTTCTAAAGGTCATAGGTCGTATGCATGCATAAATATTGAGAATCCCCTATTCCAATTCCAAAGTTTCCAAGTCATGTACCGGTACTTTTGTATGCACAATACATGATGGTAGTGGGGGTATAATGATATTTAAAGTAACCCTTCCATCACTGCCAGTGGTTATTAGTGACTTAACTGGGGGGACATGCTACAGAAAACATACTTCACAAGCTTCAAGATTTTTTCTTCTGAAAAATAGCCCTTGTGTATAAGACGAATAGCCCTTGTGTATAAGACGACCCCCTTCTTTGACCCCCTATTTTCTGGTATAAAAAAGTCGTCTTATACACAGTAACTGATATTGCAAATTCACATGTGTCAATGATAATATTATTTGAAAATAGGGCCTGGGTCACAGAGCAATCATATCTGCAATTTAAAATCCCCATCAACTGAGGAATCTGTACATGACAGTTCAATATTTTAGGGCTATTATTACTAGGGAAGATGAAAATAGGTATTTAGGTTGTGGCTGCAATGACCCATTTTGGGCCACAAGGTTACCAAATCTACAATTTATAATCCCAATTGAGTCTGTACACAAGATTTAGCTCTTGAGGCAAAGGTTCTTGAGACGAAGAAGGGAACAGATTACAGACATGGACTGTTGGAGGCCATGTTAGGCCTGATAACTAAAACAGTGAAAACATACCTGAACAATATCAAGAACCATGCCCGCCCCAACTGTTCCAAAGCCTGCAATGATGTACGGTATCGCCACTTGGGCACCAATGCTCCAACACTTTTCCTCAACCACATTGTCAATAACAACCGGCTCCCTCGATTCTTCATCATCACTATCAGGCGGACTTAGCAATGGTTCCATTGAACTTGTTGTTGTTTCATCGTCATTTGAATTGATAGAGTTTGTATCAAATCTGTCCTCTGCATCGAAAACTGCATTTCCGTTAGGTCGAGATGTCTTGTGTATGCCCACTTGATTGTCGGCTTGGTCCCCGTCTTGTCCATCGGTCCTTGGTTCGGAGAAATCTTGTAACTCCACGTTGTCAAAATCGTTTGAAGTCATTTGTGTGACCCGTGGTACCATGTTCTTGTCACCGTAGTGACGGCGTCGAAGATTATAAGCAGCTGCCCCGTATCCAGACATCGTCCTGCCCCCACATGGTACTACCACGAAACAAAGCTGAAAGACTCTGTACGTATTATCACCTGCAAAATATTGAAAAGGTGGTATATAAGCTACCGTATTTCCTCTAATAAGAGTCGAGTCTTCAATAAGCGTCAGGCCTCTAATAAGCGTCCGGGTCAAGGGTAGTTGAAAACAAATTAGCGAAAGGCCTCTAACAAGCGCGACGGGTCTAAACCATTAGATTAATGCTTCCTTCAAAAACTTCTATTGGGGAAATAAGTGCCAGGTCTTCAAAAATTGCCTTGGGTCAAGGGTTGGAGGAAAATATGGTATGCCTGATGATGCCTATGCCTATGAGGTGAGGTGAGGTGAGGTGAGGTGATTAGCATTTAAGACTTTCAAGATTATTTCATTTATATCAGAATTAGAATTACTGCAGAGAGAAAGAGAGAAACGCCTTGAGGCTATGTATTGCGGTGAAACCTGCGAGCAATGACTAAAACTAGCGATCCATGGGTGGAACTAGTAGCTTACTGCATCAAGAACAGTTTTCTACAGCAGACGAAGCTGCCAAGCCCGTTGCAGGATTCAAACCCAAGACTTCTAGATTGAACCACTGTGCTATCCCGCCCTTGGTGTATGTATGGTGTACAGAACATTTACACACGTTTCTACCTTTAAAGCATGGTGCTCTTCAGTAACAAAGGTAAGAAAAATGAATAACTACACCTGAACGTTTATAAGGCCATTATGATTAATTTCAAACATTTTCCTCTCAAAACAGCAGGAAAATAAATGGGTGTAAACTATTTGTACTGCATCACATCTGTCAAAACAACACGTTTTACACGACCATATTTTTCCGTCAATAACATGAGCATAAAACGAGTTATAACACTTCATATTCCCATATGTGAACCAGGAAAAGGAAGAACAACTTAAGTGTAAATAAAATAAACATCATACAAACCAAATTAACTAAATTAGAGAATGATGCAAGTGATTGAAGGAGACAATAGTAAAATATATATACCCGGTACTATTTATTTTTTTAATTCTGAAAATGCCATAATTCCTTTTGAATGAACAATTCAAAGTAGTTATACTCAAACATACATACCAATATTTTAAGACATTTGATCAATATATTTTATTTAATCAATTATAACTCTTGATGATGGGACTATTGCTTGCTATTATTTCTATCTATGAATATAATGTAAGTACATCATGTTGGATGCCTGTGACATTTAGGGTCTTATTTAGATTTAATGCATTACCTCTCAAGATTGTTTGATATATTGTATACCCGGTAATTAACAATCAATAAATGTTTCAAAATTGAAATATATATATATATCAACAATCTGAAAATGAAATATGTGCTCGTTTAATTTCATAATTTGTTGTACTTTGATTTAAACAGTATTTTATTTCGAATTGAATTTGACATATACAACAGACAATACATTTGAAAATGTTTTACAGAAAAAGGATCGCTTAGGTGTACTTTTTATGCATTTGTTATAGATGTAAACCCATTCAACGAAATAGGTTACATTTCTATTAGGACGTATGCGCACCTTCACTTAGTTTTGTGATTGAAAATATGTTCAAGATTTAAAATTCCTCATTTCTCAATAAAAAATAAACGTTTTATACCAGAGATCTATAATCTTTACATAAAGTGAAAGTCCATTGATCTGTGATTGGTAAAATGTTATCTTTTTCATGATCAACAAACTTTGTCATACAGTTTCAGTTTGTCATATGTAAACAGTCAGGAGTCACTGACGTATCAATGTCTCAAAAACTAGATATCATATGCTGCCTACAGATCTGAATACAAATATGAATACTTATTTATCATGAATAATTTTCATAAATGATCAAATTGATTTTCTTTTCCGGCTCAACTTCCTACACCTTAATAACATAATTTGATAGTTGATGCATGCATTTGGCATAACTACAAATGATGGCAATTAATACCTAATTGATTAATTGAGCCATTATATGATTTTACTGTGAATCAACAACTAACATTATCTAAGCTTCATTAAACATTTCTCCTGCGTGACTCTATCATATTATTTAGTGAAAAATCAATTCTTCTCAATCATGATTAAAATGAAAAATAACAATTCACACAATTTCAAATTAGATTCTCATCAGAACTCACGTATCCCCAATCATAAGTTAATAAATCCTGACCAAGATTATGAATTTTGTTTGGACAGACAAACAGACAGACTCAGTCCATTACATACCCCTAATACTTAATGTGGGGATAACACGAAACACACACACTGAATTTCTTAATCCGGAATATTTTATTAATCAAGCTATTCATCAAGTTGTCTATGCCTCTAGCATTCAATATCATGATTTACTACAAAGACAAAGGCGTATCCTATTTCTTGCACATCTACAACAGCTGGCAATTAATCCACGAGATATACCATACAACTGTAGACTTAATCACAGTCTCTCTGAAATGTATTCAGTGGCAGAAATTTTTAAATGGGGGTGGGTTCACCTTTGGGGTCCATCAAATGTCAAATCAAATGTGGGTGTGGGGGGGGGGGGGGGGGGGGGGGAGGGTTGAGGTGTGTTTCGAACCCACAAACCGTTCTGGATCCGCCACTACATTTTGTAAACACCTGCCGTGCAACATTCCCTTTATCACTGGGTTATTTAAGCCTTGTTGCATTTCGTCACCTTTTCTGTGCCAGCTTGTCAGGGTTCTTTGGCCATTTCAGAAACATCGAACCCTTTGCAATGGTAAAAGTATCCTACTTCAAAATCAGTGCAGCATTGCACCCAACCTCTCTACAGCAGACAAAGGTGCCGAGCACCTGACCGAAATCGAACCCCGGATGTCTTGATCTGAACCCTAATGCGCTAAACACTGCACTTCGCTCACCAAAAAAATCACATAAATGAAAAAGACTGTATATTAATCAGAGGACTGTGACAGTCTAGATCCAGCTGTTGACTGTAGTCACTAGTAGGCTCCAATGACTTGGACATCAATACAGTTTGTATATCATGCAGCTACAAATTCAATACCATAACAATGACAAGGCATAGAATTAATATGGTATGTCATTTTTACGAGTGATATTAGCTGTGAGAGAATGTAGATTATTTGGAATTCCTATTCTTTTAGTTTCTGTGAATGCAATAGCAGCTCAATCAATTTTTCACGCTGAAGAGGCCTCAGGCCTTTAGTACATTTACAATCATACAATAATAGCATAGACTATGATAATAAGATAAACAGCAATGAATAAATGGTAAATTATTGCATTCTACCAGGTGTTCTCTTGTTTTGCATTTTTTCTGCCAAAAGAAACTGTCAAAGTACATCAGTAAGTGAATTTCTAGTCAATCTTGCTAAATTTTAATAGTGCGATAACGCCGAAAGTGGTGGAATTTAAGTGTTGATTTAATTGATTAATCATAATTGGCTACCAAGTAATTATGAAATAAAATCAGAAATTTTAATCATTCAGGGATGTTAATTATAAATTTCTAGATTGTTAATACTTCTTTAAGATTAATAAAGATAAATTACTCTTTTTTTTTTAATTGACCATTGACAGAACGGGGAACATCCCTTATTAGTGTAAAATTACTCTTTTCCAACTATTCTGTGACACGTTTAACTTAAAGATGCAACCAATCTTCAATTCAATTTCTTTATGTTCTGACACATTATGATGTATTAAATTACATTTTCAAGTCTAAATCGCTCACAATGAATATGTTCATTGGGATGGGAGATGTCTTCTTCTGATTAAATAGTTGAAATAGTCGAGAAATGTTCATAGTCAATGGTTTGTTATGGTGTTGCTACCTGTGCTGTGAATTATGTACGACATCTCCTTGTGCATTGTGGAGTGCTTTAGCATAAGCGCCTGTAACAATTTGAATGGTCATAATATATATAACGAAATGTGTATAATAGAATCAAGGCAAGTCAATCAGCATTGTTATAAATTGCTACAGGCGTTTTGTGTTTTAGGGACATTTTTATTACCCCAGATTATATTAATGTCACCAGTTTTGTCACTGATGTCGCTTTCCTAAAACAAATGTATAAACCTGACAGTGACAATTATATTTATCCTCCAAAACTGTGATATCGCTTGTGTGAGATCAAACCTGGGAGATATCGTTTTGGCAGTAGATTTTGCACAATGCCCTGTCACCGTCAACTACATGACATCACAATGACATTGAGTAATGACATCACAATGCTACGACGACATAATGCCATGACATCACCGCATTGGAAGACAATGAGTGTACACTTTTTCATTGAAACGTAATGAAGAATGATTTTGGATGATAAACAGAATCTCACCTTTGTGTTTTCTGGTATAAACACTTATTGATAAAGTAAAAATATCATTGGCAAGCCTCAGATATTTGTAAATTTTATCAATGAGTGTTGATATATTTGATATCAGAAGACACTTGTGACTTGAGTGAGATTCTCTATATATAAACAATTAAATCCTAAATAAGCATAAATGAAATCTTTATAATACCTTATAGCTAAAATGGATGGAATTATCATGAAACCGCCCTCTTGTTATCAGAAATGAGAGGGCCACTGCAAATGATAACGGCCCTCTCAACGCTGACGACGGGCCATTATCACTTCGTTTCTAAGTGACGTCACTTTAGAATCTCCTCTTGCAATTTCAACAAATATGGCGACCAAATGAGCGTATCGACTCGAGTATTTTACAACGTTTTACATGTCTTTCTTTCAAACGAGGGAACGTAATTTTGCCAAATTATATCATAAACACGATGTGACAATACAACCGCACTGTTTTTAAGTGTTTTAAACAAAATAAAGAAGAATGTCTTTCCCAGTCACCTCCGGTAGACCTTCAATGTTAGATTTAGGTAGCCTAAGTACGCATTCATTCTAAACTTGCCAAATATATGATTGATTCGAAGATTTTCATTATTTTACTGAATGGTTATAAAATAAAAACACGACTATGCATCAGTATGATAATCATATAGATCCACTGCTTCGTTTTTCCGATCAACGGCTGACATTCCGTTCGGGTTTGAAACAACCGTGAAAGGCAAGCGACTATGACGTCATTCTTCACTTGTGACGTCACAGTGGTTCTCGGTGGTAGCACGGTGCCCTTTTTGCTGTTTTTTACGACTGTAATTAAAACTTGTAGGAGAATTCGGGTACAACAGAACAAATTCCATCCATTTGAGCTATAATAGGGGTAACGTTGTTTTTCAGGGCATTATCATTTGCAGAAGCCCTCGGTCTTCTTCAACTGCCCTCGTTCGTCGGGCAGTTAATTGAAGACCTCGGGCTTCTGCAAATGATAATGCCCTGAAAAACAACGTTACCCCTATAATATTACCCATCTTCGGTCACAGGGGCTTGTATTGCTGAAAACAAACAGTTCCTAGGTCCAATCCTACGATGCGATATATACCCTATACTAATAAATAAAGAAAGGGATGTAACGCCAATTTTAACCCCTGCCCAAACAAGTCCACATTTCAAATTGTCAACACACATTTTACACATACACTACGTACTACAGAATTGAAGCACAGTGATTTCTCGTTCAATTAAGACAAACATCAACAAAATCTGTGCATCATTTCTCAAGTTATGACACTTGAACTGTTGAAACACGATTTTTTACCTGTCAAACTTGAGTGGGCCAAAATGGTGTCTCAGAAATACTGTTTATTATACATCAATAAAAATCGAGGAAAAAGTCGATATTTCATTCCTAGCAAAAGCAATCAATCTCGAAAAGAGTTTTCTACTCTCATATCCCTGTAAAAAAATCGTGTTTCAAGTGTCATAACTTGAGAAATAATGCACCGATTTTGTTGATGTTTGTTTTATTCGAAAGAGAAATCACTGTGCTTTAATTCTGTATGGTAGGGTGCCCTAAGTTCGTTAGTATCCTAAGTTCGTGACGTCATTTACACATGTGCGCGCTCCATTATGACTCGCGCAAAATATCTGAAACGCCCGGACTATAGTTTCAAAACTCAAACATAATTGCTTGATACAACTTGCAGTAGCATTTAACCAATTAAACATTTACAATGCCAATTTTCTCAACAAATGTGCTAAAAATCACTGTTTACTCTACCTCCAAAACGTCTTGATATTCAAAAGTTGATAATTTTTTTTCAAAATTACCGGTATGTATAAATTTAATTTCATGTCGTCTGCTTTCCAAAAGTAGGTCATGTGGCAGTGTGCCAACAATCAAATACTGGTCGTCACACAACTTATTTTATTAAGCCAGAGAAGTCGTCTGTTGGATTGTCAAAATATTCATAGAGATGTTAAAAAATAATAATTTCAAAATAAGTTACTTGAGAAAAATATTTCTCATTATTTAATTTCATATTCATTTATTTGAGCATTGGTTATTTCTTCACATGGTGTTGTCAGTCAATCAATGTATAAAGTTGTTTGTGAATAAAATATTCTCAAAATAAATATTAAGCAAGTTTGTCATAATTTTTCTGGAAAATAAATACATTAAGAGTTTCCTTACCTCTACAATAACAAAATATATTAAATTGTATAAAGAATGCCTTCAATTCTGAAAGAAAAATATGTCAGGTCAACAGATGACCATACTTGACTAATCACACATAATTAGTCTTGAAGAAAACAGCATTAAATCAAAGGTCATGAACTTGTGTCCCAAGGCCACTACACTCGTTTTTTGACAGCAAATGTTTCTCCTTGGTCAAAGCTTCTGCTATAATATAGAATATTCACCTGATCCTGTCAGGTAATTCATAAAATGTTATAATTTTGCTGTAAACTTTCAAACTAGGCTGACATGCATTTATTGAAAAGAATTTATTGATAGATGCTTAGGGCCACAAACTTTGGGCACTCGAGGATAGTATTAGTACGTGTAAAATGTGTGTTGACATTTTGAAATGTGGACTTGTTTGGGCAGGGGGTAAAATTGGTGTTGCATCCCTTTCTTTATTAGTATAGTATATATATATCACATCGTAGTATTTAGGCCAAATATAAGCCCGTCGTAGGTTGTAGGTGGATGATGTAAACAAACCTACGATGGGCATATATTTGGCCTACGTAGTATTGGACCTAGGAACTGTTTGTTTTCAGCAATACAAGCCCCTTCGGTTACCCAGGATATATGCTCCATGAAATTGAAATTGATGGAAAGAGATAGGTCATTATGGAGACATGTTTGCAAACGACTTTTCTGGGATTTATGTCAGATGTTTTACATTACTGTCATAACGTTATATAGGTCTATCTTGATAAAAAGTGCGAATATAGAATGATAAACAGGAGACAGATTGTTGGAAAGTTTTATGAGATTATCTAAAATAATACAAAATGTCTCCCATTTAGAAATAACTTACAAAAGCATCTAACTAATCGTTCACTTACTTTGAGGTGAATCACTTAAACCAAGCCGTTTGATAACTGTCAATACGTATAAGCTATTACAGAGGAAGTTCTATCTTCAAGATTGCCAACTTGTCAAATGCCACCATGATTTTACTCTCTAAACCAAAAATGTGAAATATCCTTTTTTCATGAATTAATACCACTTTGAAAGCATCTAGCCATAGACTTAAATAATCAGATTTGATGTTTTATCCAGAAAAATAGTTCCATTTAATCCATATTGTTCGACTCAAAGGATATAAACGATTACACAATATGGGTTTGAGACTAAAGCCATATATTCAAGATGGCCGCGCCCAGGAAGAACCATGAGACTAATTTGATTCCTGAAAATATCATTGCAGTACCGCGTCAAACAATGTCGACGTACAGAAATAACGAACAATCACCAGGGTCATCGAAACAGCTATTATATTCTGAAAAATTCCCAGGTTAATTCATGTCATTGTTGCTGTCAGTGTTTGTTGTCGATGCTTTCGCTTGTCTGGACGAAATTCTGGTCACCTGTTTTCGTGATAAAGATAAAAGAGGCTTATCATCGCGGTATTCTTATATTTACGACTTTCTATAAGTTAATTATTTTTTTTATACAGTATCGACAAAGTAACAAATAATGTATCATTAAACTTATTCTCAATTGCTATCTCAAAGTTTTTCACGCTGTAGCATATAGATGAATGGCCTCACTTCTCATTGTTCTTATTTTTTTTTAGTAAATATGGCTATTCTTAAGGTGTGTTTACATTTGCACGAATTTTCCATCCGCATTTCAAGACCTCAGAGCGTGCCAATGCGTGAAGCATAATTATTAATTAATATAATTTGTTTACATAACAATTAATGTGCACACCTCCGTTTGCGCATTATTCACGCACACCTCACATATATATATATTGCGCATTTGACGTTCAAAATTGCACACAAAGTGCCGCAAAATGAACCAGTATTGCATGCATAAATGCGCACAATCCCGACTATGTTGCGTTCAGTGCACACATATGTTGCGTCTATGGTCCGATGAAGTTACGTTTTGAAGAGAGCTGGGGAGGTTTGATTGGAAAAATGTTGCCATGATGAAGCCACCCAGTGCTGGGTCCTTCTACTACAACTACACAGCATTGTACTTATTACCCTTGTAGATTCTGTCTACACTTTCTGATATGTAGTGTGTTGGGGATGATAGCCTATGGTTGTCCATTCCTGGGACTCTATTTATACAAGGGTGCACGATGCATGCTCATTGCTGATTGGTTTGGACATGTGATTGAATTAGACTTTTGCAGTGTGCCAAGTACGAAACTGAGTACTGGAAATGCGTGAAACATCATTGAAGTGCTTATACTGGGGAGATGATATTCGTGCCATTAGCACGGAAGAATACTCACAAATCTTATCAATTGCTTGAAATGCTCAACCTAGTCGTGCCTTTATTGTGACACAAGAAAACTGTGCATACATTACACGACACCACAGAAATAATATACAAACAAGTTGAGACACGTTCACGAATATATTGCTCAATTAGTACGCACTGAAGTGCGTGAAGAAATAACTAACCTTTTGGTTATTTCTTTACGCATTGGTATGCACTCACGAACAGTTAACAAATTATTCACGCCGTTTTGCGATGAAGATACGCATTGCCACAAATTACTGCGTGCCAAAGCGGATTCGAAAATCGTGCAAGTGTAAACGCCGCTTTAGTCAACTTGTCAAATCAAAAGTTATTAAAATATTACCATCAGTAATGTTTTGACTAGATTGGATTATAATGTGTGTAATAACACATGTGTAAACAGGAATGTCTCCAAATGTCAAACATATCCTAAGTTTACATTTTCAACATCATATATATTAGTTCAACAATGTTAAACGTGGTGGTAGGCCTCATTTATTATCGGATGTTGATTATTGGCCTGACTGACGATCACAGCGTTGGAATTTGCGCCGAGAAAATCGCCTTCATCGGTAAAACGTGGGGTCAGGCCAATAATCAACATCCGATAATAAATGAGGCCTACCACCACGTTTAACATTGTTGAACTACATATATATGTAACAAATTTTAGTTGGATAATGTAAAAATCAATAACTAGTATAACAATTATATGTTTGTTTGATATAATGATGTTTATTTTACAGATAAAGCAAGTGACAGGCTAAACATCCTCTCCAAATCAAAGGGAGGTAATTCTAAAGATCACAAAACCTACAAGTTGGCACGAAGTTCAGGTATGTAGTCTTGTCTCAAAAACTTGAAAGCCAATCGAATCATCAGAAAAGTGTTTAGATACATATGAACACAAAAAAATTGATCTGAAATAGACTTTTGTGTTAAAACAATGATCCAAAATTAGATTTTATTCTCTTTTTTTTTTACCTTTATTTCATCTTGCAAAATACTGCTTTAAGTCCATGACTAACTGACACTGATTTAATAGAATCATCTGTTTGATGAAAATTTAATTTAATATCGTTTAGATTAAGTTTCATGTAAGGAGAAGCAATATTAACGCAATACCAATGTATTGCAATACAGATTGTGCAATACAATTATTGCAATATGATTTTTCATATCGCACCGTCAAAATTTTAGTGATATTTATTCATATATCTTCTTTTTAGGCAAAGTCACCAGCTTAACTTGTTACAAAATTCTTTTGGGGTGCAAGAGTATGTGTTGAACTGTATTACAAATGTTTTCTAAATATATGCTATCAAAATTAACTTATCATTTTGAATAATGGTCTATTTTTCGAAAGATTTGAAAGGCCTTTTACTAAATGTGTAATATTTAAACTGCAACAGAAATATAAAAGTTGAATGTAGCATTCACTATATATATCAATACGTATTGCAATACAGGTTGTATATATTGTTATATTCCCGGTATTGCAATACAAAATTTGATGCTATACTCAGCCCTAGTTTCATGTAATCATTTTCTTTTGTTAGTGCTGGATCAAGTAAAGGGGTTTCTCCCACAACTCAAATCATCCAATGAGGACATCGAGAGGAAAGTTCAAATGGGGGAGACAAATGACCTTGACATTGAGAATGTTGGATTGTGTTCTGGGCCAGTGATTGAAATGGTGGGTGAATCTAGCAGTATTTGTTTATGGAGAAATGTCATTAATGTGATTAAGTCTCAAAATATATGTCCACCTTTTTAAGTCATCAAGGTTTAAGGGCCAGTTGAGCCTTTGACATGGGCCTTATAGCCTTACCTCTACATTTTTTACTATTGCTCAGCAGTCTTGTGACCTATCACTTCAGCTGGGTTGTGATTGGTTGATTTTAAGGAAGGTGAAAGGTCACAGACAAGGTGAAGAGTTAGTATAGACTTTTGTTGCACTGAAGGAAGCCGTAATATCTACTGTGAATAATCTTTATCTCATCATGCGTAAATGGCCAGATGTCATATGTTGTTCATCCATAATTTTTTTCACATTATTCACTTCTCCAAAAAACCTGCTGCACACCTATAGCTTAATTTGTGGGGAGGTGAATTGCACCTAGGGGATAACAATTTTAACATTTGATCTTGATCCTCTCAAATATGTTACGACTGACAATGGTCATATTCATGTTGAGCGGCTGCTTGGAAAATCTCATTGACATCATCAATGTGATGTTTTAAGAAAATTTCACTCTATTCAGTAAAAATAACATGTTCCCATAACTGTTGACTGATAGCGGTTACCTGCAACCATAACAAAATTACTCTAATAAAACATAATGAGACATTTTCATGGGGGACATACATATATTTTTTATGTGCTTTTGTTTGGTTTTCTCATTTTTTGGACAAAAATAAACATTTTAGCCTTGATACCTAGTTTGTTTTACACTCTTGGGAGGGTGAAAGGATATGTTTGAACTAATAACTGTTTCATGTTTCTGTTCTATAGAACCTGGCTCTGGTAGAAATGAATGATACTGATGATGAGGAGACCAGCTCCTCCGAGGAGTCGAGTTGTGACTCGGACAGTGATAACAATATGGACATTGATGTTTTGAAAGAGACTGTGACTGAGAACAATTTAAAATTAACTAAAACCTCGCCGAAGCAATCAAAAGGAGGCCTTATTGAAGAATTGCAAGAGTCGACTGATCTAGGGGAGACAACTCTTCACACACAATCAAACCATGACAAGATTGTCAATGAAGTTACATAATACACATCTTTTGTTATGAAGTTTTGTCTCTTTATTTAATGTTGAAAGAAGTCATCCAAATTACTTGGATGAAATATGTCAGAAAAAGTTTAATGTATATCATCTCAGAGGCAAATATAGCTTTTCCTCTGCAAGGCCTTGAACCCGCCAGTCTCTATCATTGACAAAGTTTGTCCTTGCTGTATTTCATTGACTTTTACTGTGCCAGAGATGTCTGCACTTCCAGGTCCTTGTGCTGTACATTGCTATGATGGCACATAAAAGCTGACGAAATGCAGCAAGGCTTAAATAAGCCATTGATTGAGACGGCACAAGTTTCGACTGGAGGGGGGAGTTAACTACCTAAGCAATGGATGTGGTGTATTTTGAACTCTGGGCTGAGCTTCCTTGTTTTCATTCATCAGAATATAAAGGATGTCTCGCCTGTTAACGTCTCTGTTTAACTGTTATGATTTAGTGCAATGTGCTGCTATGATGGCACAAACAGGTTACAAAATGCAGCAAGTCTGAAATTGGCCAGTAATATAGAAAGACACGAGTTATGATCTGCGGGGAAAATTGTCTAAAGAAATGCGTGTGGTGTATTTTAAACTCTTGGCTGAGCTACCTTCTTGTCATCCATCAGAATATAAAGGATATCTCCTGTTAACGTATCTGTTTAATTGCTATGATTTAGTGCTCACCCATTCCGAGTGGTCATAACAGGAATCAACACAATGCATCGACCACCAGTTCTCCTACTCCTACTCCTCTCCCGAACTGCAGGTTAGGGGTCAACACATGGATCTGGATATATTACAAAATAGTTAAAGAATGTGCAACCCATCTAATTATACATCGCGTTTTCCGAGGAATAAAAATTAAAAATAATGTATCTACCGGGATACAAAGTCTTATCATTCGGAGGTTTCCTCACCAAACTGTCTGGTAACAGCCAAACAAGTTCTCATGCTTTTCAGGTAGCCAATCATAAGACCTCCAACAAAAGCTTTTGGTGCGAAAAGCTAGGGGTAGATAAATCCAAACAGCTATCATTTAATCTGTTCCAAAACGAGGAATAAAAATTGCAAAATATTGCATCTACCAGTTTCTTCGCCAAGCCGTCTGATAACAACCCGTAGACTCCCACATTCTGGCGCAATTCAAGTTAACCAATCACAAAACGTCTAACAAAAGCTTTTGGTGCGAGAAGCTAGGGGCAGATAACTCCAAACAGCTACCCTTTCGTCTGTTCTGAATGCTTTCCAAACAGCAACCCTTTAAAAACTATGATGTGATTGGTCAGCTATTTGACTGCGCTAAACTGGTTCGGAACACGCACCAAACCAGTGTGTCTTCAGACCTTGTGGCGAGGAATCTACAGAACCTGTTCGTATCCCGGTAGTTGCATTATTTTGCAAATTTATTTTTTGGAACAAGGTCGATTTTAATCAGACTGGGTCCACAATGATTAGCACAATGAATATCTGGTGTAACTGCCTTGCACTTGAATAAAATTTCTCCATGAAATCTCATGCTGGTCGCCAGACGTCCGATTTTCTGTTAGTAGATCTGCTGCCATTCGTTTGATTCATGGGTCAATTCTTGATTCTGAACTGGAGGATCCCTTGCTCTCATCCTACGTCCCAAAATGCTCAATGTTTGAATGAGTGGTGCACTACTTTTGACAAGGTGTATATTGCTGAACTTTACCAATTGTTTTATACACAGAATGGTCAGCTACTGCCCCACAAACTCAAGAAAATCTAAAATGTTAACTATCCTGGTTACAGGGTCTCTATATTTATGAGGAGGCCCTGAATCAGGATGTTATCATTTCTGTTTGTCTGGCTGTATGTGATTGTGGAAATCAATAAAAGCTGCCAGTCTCTTATATCTTATAGACAAAAAAGGAGGCATTTAAGCTCATATAAATTTATTCAGTAGTCAAAAATGGCATAAAATAAACATTTGAGCGATTAACAAGTAGGCATTATGAAAGACATACAAGAGTAGAAGTGCTTGAAGCAGGAAGCTGGATACATACAGAAACATTCCAGGAGAAGAATTGTAGAAAAAAGTAATAGTTTTTTGACGTTCAAGAAAACATTTTGTAGAAAAATAATGGTTTTGAGAAATCCTTTTTTAAAATACTTAATATTGAATTTACAAGAAATTAGTAATTATTATCTTCATTATGCAAACTAAATATGCCCTTTATTCAAAGAAATTGCTCGTGGTGTACAAAATTCTCAAAATGAATACAGAAATCGGTCTATAAACAGATTTTGAAAGCTGCTAAACATTCACTGACAATGGTCAAGATGATTAGCGTCTTTACCGCCATATATCTTAACGACTTTTATTAAACTATTATGTTTCAAAGTGTTTATCAATGGAAACTGGCAAGATTTTGAAAATAATGGTAAAGCATCATTCAAATGAGCTGACTTCAAACTAGACTTCCCCTGCAAGTTATCGCATGCCAGTCTCCATCAGTGACTAATTTAAGCCTTGCTTCATTTCGCTAACTGTTCAGTACAAGTGTAGCAGCATGTTGCCCCCGACCTTATGGAGACTGGAGTGGGGGAAATAAGACTTCAAATTGTATCACATGTATAACATTACAGCTAGTTTTAAATGCATTGTGGACTAGCAAGGTAATATTTCTGAAAGATTTCATTAAATCACTAACTTTATCAATCTGGCAAGGACATGCTGCAAGGTTCTTATTTTCTATAGAAAGGACACCGTTTATGTCTCCAATTTGAAGTTTTTACAAGCAAAAAATAATAATGATAACGTCTGTTTTGTTTGTATCACTTTGAGTGCCTCTTCATATATACATACTTTTGAACAAAAGTTGGAAAATTACCATTGCCTCTCTTCTAACTATTAACATGGCCGTATATTATCTATATTGCTATATTTACAGAAATATCTTGAAAAGCTCACAAGAAAGGAAATATATTTGTGATAAAATCAGAAATTGACGGGAAACCTTCAGGAAGTGATAATTCTGTGTCAATAGACACAACAATTGGACAGAAAAATTTTTTAAAAATGTTTAACATGGTATTTTCAATATGAATATTCTATACTATATTGATTTCATAATCAAGTAAGCCAATGAAAATTTTAAATGGGTTATCAAATTTTGAAAATTCCCTTGATTATTGTTATTCTACGCAAAATGAACACATGTAATTTGCAACATAAAAACAATAAATCATTAGAGAAATGAATAAACAGAAGTTTCTATTCCGACTTACATAGTGAATCACATAACAATTAAAAAATCTGAGTCACTGGGATTATCTCCCTTTAACGTCTAAACACGTTGGTAACAGCAGGATAAAATGCTTGAAATAAAGATTCTAAAAAAGCATGGATACAAGCAAATATAACTGTAAGTTGCTAAAATTGAGTAAGATCTATCATGATAAATGAAATTGTACTATATATACAGATGGTAAGATGCACATTTGAATAATCTTTGATCCAGAAACTGGTCTTATTATGCATACCACAACTGACCTAATAAAAACCCATGGCATTTGGTTCCAGTCTGATCAAAATAGACAGTTTTCCGAGGAATAAAAGTTTCAAAATAGTACAAACTCTTATTGTCATAGGTTTCCTCGCAAAACCGTCTGATAACAGCCCATAGACTCCCATGTTCTAACGAAATTCAGTTAACCAATCACAGGACCTCCAACAAAAGCTTTTGGTGCGAGAAGCTGGGGGCAAACAGCTATCCTTTCGTTTGTTTCGAATGCTTTCAAAACGGCAACTGTTTAAAAACTATGTTGTGATTTGTCAGCTATTTGACTGGGCTTCGTCTCACTAAAACTGGTACGGAACACACGCCTATATGGGGTGTCCTCAGACCTTGTGGTAAGGAAATTATAGAACCAGTTCTATTTTGAACTATTTTGCAGATTCCTCGGAACAGGGTCAATGTTAATCAGACTGCATTTAGTTAAAACATTTAAAGAGGCACAAATCATATCTATTGAGGGGGTCATTATTAAATACAATGTAATATAGTTTCGTAATGTCCAAGGAAACAAAGAACCACTATCTATAGACAGAAATGATTTAAAATGTGCATCTCAATATGAAATGGTTATCAGACAAAAGTAGCACCACTATAATATCTATGTATACTAAAAACTGCTAAAACACTATATATTGTATATAAGTATGTAAACTACCATCCCAACAATTGAAGCAAGAGTTAATTGCACGAAGCACCTTAAAATCACCCTGTTTCTACAGCTAACCACAAAGTTTTCAAAACACCATAGTTTCTTGAATTCTTTATATTTATACACATATATTTTGTCCTTTTTTTCATTTTTTCCTTGCAATATTGTATTCGGGTATACAAGTTTGCTAATGAAATAATAGACTTTAACCAAGGCCCCATTTAGTTCCATTCACAGAACATTTCATGATCTCATGTCTAAATCTTTTGGATAATATCCCACAGTCTCTCATTCTCAAGTCAATTCTTCCTACGAACGAAAAAGTGGGACACTTTATTGGCTGGAAATAAAGATTTCTGATTGGTTGCAATCAAAGTTAATGAACTGTTGAAAGTTCCTTCGGAGTTGACCTGTGCAATATTGCGCGCTTAATACTAACATGACAGAAGTCAGTCAGAAATATTCTGCTATTTATGATTGTTGATTGGAAAATATTTACAGCATGACCGTTTTACAAATTTTCACTGCTGGAGGATTTTGCTAAAAACAAGAATATGGGTCACTGGTGGTGACATGGGAAGATATGAAACTTGTGGGAGAGGATGATAGAATCTTGACATTATTTCACAATAATTATTATTGAAAATTCATTTAAGGGCTATTATATATATAAAATAAAGATATTTGTGATTTTAATATTCACAAGAGGATTTTCCATGTTCTATTTTATATACTGAGACATATCAATGGGTAAAATTTACTTAATTACTTACTTACAGTATGTAAAAACTGTCAGTAGATGGACAAAATCCAGGTATCACAGAAATCATGTTCAGATCTAACACTGTAGTTCAAATTATCATAAAAATATAATGTAGTTTCACAACCCAGCTACAAAAAAGCATAGCTGATTTCATAACCATTTTAATATCAATACATTTCACATATTAAAATGACATAAAATTAATTTAAATAAAACCTGTGAAATCATCCTATTGTTCTCTTGTTCCATTATTTTTTGTAACGTATAGTTGCACAACACAGTGTTTTAACTATAAACTTCATTTTTAAACATTCTAAATTAAATTTGTAAAACAAGCAATAATTTGAATGTATTCGCAGTAGAAAAATATTCTTGTATCCCTTTTTCAATGAAAAAAATAGACAAATACTCACACTTTCTCATTAACATTAATGGAAAATTATTTACATGGATTTCATGAAAATCAATTTTATATTAGAGAGAAATTTTATAACTATATATATGGGAATATATTTACAGAAGAAATATACTAAGATCTTTAACAATCATTTTCAGGCATTGATATTAAACTTTGTAAACTATAGCCATTGTCCTATATTTGAAAAATAGATGAAAATTAAAAGCTACAAATATAACATTTTTGCAAGTCTGTGTAGTTGGAAACTTAATTGGAGAAGCCTAATCTTCTTCCAATCTTTGATAGTTTCAGACAAAATTACACAAATGTAAACACTCTCACGTCCATTAAAATCTTTCTCTGTGATTACTATGCTGCATACAGTAGCACAAACAGAAATCTCAAAATCAATCACTTGTTTTAAGTTTTTTGACATCAAATCATTTCAAATTTTACAATTACTATCAGTGAAATCCTTGGTTCATATGTGTTATCTAATTAATGATAATATTTGGTAAATATGTTAAAGCTACATCTTTGCATATGCTGTTGGCTTTGTAAACAAAAGATCCTCTCTTTGTCTCTAGGGATGCTCTTGATATTAACATTGTTCACAACATCTTGTGCAGGTGGATGAACAGTAAGCTGAGGTGATGCCGCTTTCAAGAGTAATTCACTTATATCATGGCAGCTTGTAATTGCAGGGTGAAAGCCTGCAACACCATGGTGGCTATGCATTTTGGTGAAACCTTCGTCCATCGGCTGGAACTAGCGAACCATGGGTGGTATTGTGCTGAAATTCAGTGTAGTATTGCATTCAACCCTTCTGCATGTATAACAGTTCCCTTCAGCTGACAAAGTTGTGGAAGAGTTTCGTAAAAGTTCATGAAAATTATCAGAATGACTGTTTAGTCAAATGTTAAATTAAATCCATAAATATTTGTCTTCTTCATCACACCAACTTCTAGATTGCCTCTCAAACAGTTTAAACCAAGTTGATTTTTAATTTTCAATTTAAAACTCAGATTGATAAAAGTTTAATAAAGAACCACCCAAAAGAGATAATAGTGATTGAACATTTGTATTTTAAATATAAACAACCATTTTATGAAGATCCTATGTAACATACAATCTTAAGTTTGACTTGTCTATCAATTTTCAATTTAAAAATACCGGTAAATCTTTCACACAATATCATCTGAAATCATTGATATTTTTTCATAAAATAATTGACAAAATTCTCAAACCATACAAACAAATCCTTTTTTCTTAAAGAAACAAAAAACAAAATTATTAGAATTTTTTTTTTTTTTTCAAATTATATTTTGTGCAACCAAGACAAAGTGTAATTAAGTCATCAATTTGTATGCAATAAATCTGAAAATATGAGTATGCTATAAATATAGTCAAACCTAAATGATAATTAAATATTTGACAGCTAATAAATGCTCAAACTGTTTTGAATATAATGATTTAATCCAACCAAATTCAGTGAATTTTCAGAAGCATTATTCATGTACATATGCCTGAACACTGAAAAGACAAAAGTTAATGTTGCTGTTGGATAAGTCATAGAAATCAGTATATAGAAAAAGTACCATAAAAATACCATCTATCAAATGACTTCATTATCCGTAACCAAAAAACACTGATCTAGTTTTTGATCCAATCACTTTTATAAGCCATTCTATTCTATCTATGAACAACTAATCACATTTTTTGTCATATTTCTCCAAACAAAGTATCTAATTCAATCATTTCAAACTTCAAACGGATGGGGTTTTTTTTAAATTCTACTATTTTCAGATCATGCTTTAAAAGATATAAAGTAGCAATAAAACATAAAATCCAAAAATGAGATTTCTCAAAGGGTGCACTTGATTTGCTGATAGCCAGTGTAGAACCTCGTGCACAAAGACATGACCGGCCCGCTGGCTCTCTAAAGGAATCAAATACTTCTGCCGAAACACATGAGCACAGCCTCATAAATGGAAACGGCTCATTCGACAAAACCTGTGCCTGGACCATGTTTACCAACTCCCAAACAATTGGGAACATCAGATCAAACAAATGACCCAGGTTAGCCGGCTGATCAGTTGGGGTGCAAATCAAGTGTACCCAAAGTCAAAGTCCTGAAAAGAATTGTACAGATTAAATCTGCTGGATTTGGCTCCCTTGCGGAAATGCCACCGTAAGGGATGTAAGCCTCTTGATGTATGGGCCGATCAAAAAGCCCTCTTCAATCTTATCCGCCTCGATATCATACGAACGAAGGAAGCAATTTTCCTCCATTCCAGAGACAAAGTATAACATGTTATTCATGATGACTGCATCTTGGAAGACATGTCCAAAAGATTCGGGTGTTGCCATTATCTTGCTCCACTGGTTTGTTTCAATATCGTACACTTCATTTTCAAGACAATCCACAAAGACTTTCTCGGAAGTCGAGGTAAAACCCCCGAACACGTACAGCTTTCCGTTGTGGTGGCTCATGCTGTGGCTGTGCCTGGGGAACAGCATGTCGGCGATTGGCTCCCATGATGCAACACTCAAGGAGAACTTGATACCTGCCCCGAGAGGAATTGGATCCAACTCGCAGCCACTGATGCCTCCACACATGTATATGTTCTCTCCCACGACAGCAGCGGCTTGACTGTGAACAGGACAGGGGAGGTCGGGCAACGTTATCCAAGTGTTGTCACCCGCAACATACATTTCAAAGGATGTCAAAGTCAATTCAACTTCAGGAGCATCATCATCATCAGATAGATAGTGGTCGATTCCCCCGAGAACAAAGATTCGGTCATCGGTGCATGTGATGGCGAATGAAACTCTTGCCTGGTTCATAATGGCAAGCTCCATCCATTCTCGAGTTTTCGGGTCCCATCGGAACACTCTCTTGCTGCTTACAACTGATGGGTCATAACCTCCAACTGAATACAGGAAGTTGCCTACCGTTGCCAGACCCACCGTCTCAAAATCAACATCAATAGCAGCGGCACCCGACAGCTCTTCAACATAGAAGTCATTCTTGTCTGGATATTTGTAAAATATGATGTTCTGATGTTCTGGGTTGAAGGACATCACCGTGACAACCGGCTGCGCCCCTCTCTGCATAAACTTTGACCCCCTCTTCAGGCACTGGCAAGGAATGTCGTAATGGAACTGTTTTGCCTCTTCGACAGCATCCAAGATTTCGGGGTTGCTGGTAACAGGAGCTGGGAGAGTTTCCAAATCGTCCAGGTCAATCAGTGGAAAACGGATCAATCGCAAAAGAGGCGTAAGCTGACAACGCCGCTGCTCTGGATCTGTCTCCACCCATTGCAGGATGATGCTGACGAGGAAACCTTCAGACACTTCCTGGCAGATGTCGTATCGGAGAAACTCGGACAACAGTTCCATGGAAACCTTCTTGAAGAAACTTGAATTTGGATCTTCGGTCAGCTTCAAGAGGTTTTCAGCAAGGAATTTGAAGATACCTTCTTTCAAGTTCCCTAATGAGAACAGCTCGGCAAGATGGATAGCTTCCTCGTAATCATCGAATGATAGATGTCGGATGAGGTATTCAACGCAAACAGTGATCATCCAATCAATGTGGAAGAACCTTGCAGCCTCCAAAATATGGGCGACGTTATTTCCATCAATCGTGACATGACCATGGTAAAAATAGTCAAGGATTACTGAAAAGCCTGTGGGACTCATATCCTGCAGTTCTACGACTCCCTGCTCCTTTTCTTTCATGTTGTGGCTGAACATGGCCCCGAAATAATCACTTGCTTCCGAGAGGACATCTTTGTGTGCCTTAAAGCTTGTGTCTCCGACCTTCAACTTGACATCACAGTTATGGTCATACATTTTGGCTCCTTTCTTCTTGTATTCAGTGTTGATGTATCTGATCTTTGTCTCAGTCACAAAGATGGACTCTGTTCCGGGGATGGAGCAGTGCTCCTGATCGGGTACCACCCTCGCCATCTTGTATATCTGAAAATACAAAAATACTTAATAATAGAATGAAGCCTTTAAAACCCATATGAGAACACATCTAGAAGAGGAACCTGCTTAAAATCAACCCCATTTTCATGAAAAAAATTAACAAAATTGTGCATCTACCGGGACAATTGTTAAATTGTTCAATAGATTCCTCTACAAAAGGGCCAGAGGATAAATGATCACCAGTTTGAACCCATACCTAATCATTTGTTAAGACGATCCTTGTGTTACAGAAACAGACAAAAGGATTACTAATTTACTATGCATAATGTTCCATAATCTACCTAAAAAAATTGTTGGCAAATCCCGGATGAGATGAGAACGATGAACGATCATCAACTTCCAAACCATGCCATTTCATTGGCTGACAAAAAGGCAAATAAGTGTTACGAATAGAGGTGCGCAATATAACCGGTTTACCGGTATTAACGGGTTCAAGGATGAAATCGATACGTATTGCGATATGCTAATTGAAAACCGTTTTTTACAATACATTTAGAACACAATGTAACATTCGGAAATCTTCTGATATATTTCGCTTTTTCCACATCGAATATCATGCTTTCTCATAAAATGGTGATTGTAGACGATTCACATTTACTGGCATGCTACGCTCGTATTTACTATAGTAAGGCTTATTGTGTCGCAGTTTTCTTCAGTTATCAAAGTAAATGTACGATTGGGACTGATGTCAGCCTACACGTTTTGTAATGAGTGCATAAACGTTAATTAAGTCATGTAAACGTTGAAGGATTATACGGAATATAACTTGGTAGCATATGAAGTTAGAAAATGATGTCTGCTTAACATTTTGATGTTTTTCTGTATGGAAATAGTTCTCACAAAGTCCCTCACCTGATGAAGGAGTTGTTATCCCGAAAATATTGTTTTCTTATGTATTTCTTATGGTTTTATATATTCGCATTCACCTTCTCCTTAATATAAGATACACGTGTATCTATTGCAAATCGCAAACAAATAGATCTATATATTTTTTCAAAGTTTAACATTACAGCCAGAAATAGTTTATTTAGACAGCAAACTGCAAGTCTTTTACAAACAAATTAACCGGGGATTGAATTATCACATCAGTCACATACAGAAATTGTTTTTTTTTATAAAAATATATATACACAGTAATAGGTGGTCATCTTCTCGGTAACATCTCGTTGTTGTCCTATTGTGTAAACATGTAAGTACTAGATCTAAATTGTGTTAATTGTGACTGTAGATCAGATGGTACTGTTGATAAGTGCGTCTTGTAAACTCATAATGATATAATAATAATATTTCTTATATAATTATTTCCTTATTTGGACTATTAGACTGACCAGTCCAGTTGACTAAAATGAAGTTTTGTCTCGATTATAATTTCTTTAGAAAAACTAGACTAAGTGCATTTTTATTCATGCCAAATCCAAACTTACGCGCTTATTTTCAATAATTAGTCATGTATTCTGGTTTTATTCAAGATTTATTAACCAAGGAAATTACTTTCATTATCTCTCAATCAAGCAATAACTAAACCAAGTTATTTATTCTTAAAGAAATGTCTTGCAATATATTGCAATTCATATCGCAATACACGAGTTAAAATCTCAATATATCGCAATATGAAAAATCTTAGCAATACCCACCTCTAGTTACGAATGACAAAATATATATATCCTGAATCAATAAAAAGAGTTCTGAAACAAATGTACGAGTCCATTTCCCATTGTGGGCCATTTTAATGTGTTTACATTAAAATGGTCACTCAAAGGTAGTTCAAATGATCTGACTGATTTAGCAATACTTATCCACTCAAATTATTGTTTTAAATATGGTACAATGATGGAATGGTCAACCATCTTGCTGTCTGAACTCTCAAAATACCAGATGACTTACAAGTCCACCCAGCTTTATAAGTCGCACCATTTTCTACCAACACGGATAACCGTTATTTATGTATTGGCCATTCCGGCCTGGTAATGATATGTTTTATTCTCTAACAAAATATTGTATAAACTTTAATAATAAATGACAAATTCGAGAAAAATAATATGCAAAAAATGTGCTAATGTGCCTTTAACAAGATTTTTCATTTTCATTTTTGGCCAAAACATCTTTAAGTTGCAATCAACTCATATCTGAAACAAGTCTTCAGATTTATTACTACACTGTCAAGTATGTTATCTACCGGTATTTATACACGCATTGATATATTTGAATTATGGATACTTATGAATTCCAGTTTGAAGCCAAAAGCACATGTTTTGATCTCAATGTCATGAAAAGTCTAAGGTATAACATGCATGTGTGCACAAAATGTTCAATAATGGAGATATAAAGACTTCACTGTGTCAAGTGTTATCTTATAGATCTGGACATGTCTGGCCTGTTAGTAACTAACACATCTGTTGCCATGGTTCAACACCTTTCTTTAAAGAAAACTGACACAATCAATTTCTTTTGAAACTATCTACATTTCTTCAATAACAACTTCAAGTTATGATATTTATGACATTAATAAATTATAATTATTATCAAATTTATTCACTTTTATATCATTTAATATTATCGCCTAGGACTTGGGTTTTCGGATGGACTTGGTTTTTAGACGGCTCACATTTGCATAGTTTTCCATGCTGTTTGTAGCAATGTGACGTCATCAATACAAAGGGGAGATCTACGCTTGCTTCGTATGAAACTTCCTTAGATATTTATTATCACACAAACTTCACTTTTAAGTTTAAAATCGATCTCTGTCCAAGGACATTTTCCCAACAAATTGTCACCAGTTTTATTTAAGATAAAGTTCATATGTATATACATAAATAAGTGAAGTGTATTTATTAATTTTAAAACAATTTTATTGCAAACATTGATTTGTATCGAAGCGTCTGAAAACCAATCATTCAAGATAAATAGTATTTAATGGAAACCAAATTTAGTTAACTCTCATTGTTGTGTTTTTTGTTAATGCATGAAGGTAAAAACAGGACAATATTGATGCAGATACTGGTAATTAAAAAAATTATTTTTACGAATAGCAATAAAAAAAATCTTCTTCCCCCCAAAAGAAGAGACAAATGTCACTTTTTTCTATTCAGCCTTATCTGTTCCTATGTTAAAATGGTTTTGACAGATCATTTTAAACTCCAATCTACAGGATTATTATCAAATCATTAGTTGGCAAGTTACATCGCCCACAGCAGTCAGAGAGTTTAAGCAATTGAGTAAATATATTTCCCCAACTATCGAATGTTAAAGTTTGAAGAGAGTATTCTGAATGGGGAGCGCATATTTCTGTCAGCTGTCAAAGTGTTGCCAGGCAGACTGCAAATTACCCATCATATGACTCACAACAGCTTTTGAGTGAGCTCGCCGATCAGGTCAAGCAACCATTCACGACCCACTCCTTGCACCATGCAGTCTCATTGACATTTTATATCCTATGAAGTCTAAACATCGCTCGCATTCAGCTTTTAGTTTAGACTCTGAACATTTAATTCAATTTGACATACAATACCATACTTTCTACTGTTTTGATGATGTTCCTAATTAAATGAAGTAATTATCTCACATATTATTGTTTAAAAGTTTATCAATAGCTTTTAACATTGTAATACATTCTAAAAAAGATACATCATTATTTAACGTGAAGGTACTGTATCAATTTATATACAGATCATAATGAATTATGGGTGTGAATAATGAATCAGCTCTTGAATTACCTATCATAAAAAGGACATCGCAGTTAATCATCTACATTGTGAAAAATCCAAAAGGATAGGCATTACAGTATAAAATCAACAAAGAAATCTAGATGTGCTGTTTGACGTCGATTTACAAGTTTGAGTTTGTAATTGTGCGAAAAAACTTCGTATGAAAATGGATATTCAACCAGTACAGAGCAGAATAGTTACTGCAGTTAAATAATATAAGTGTTAGTAAAACAGCACTCCATTGAAACTAAAGTGCCCCGCCCACGATAGCAGGTGCGTGTAGATCTAGTACATCAAACAGATCGCGCCAAAATGAAAGGTCAGTTAACGACGACCAAATTTAACCTATCAGATGCATAATTAGTTAATTCAACTCAGCTAGACCTCTACGATTGTAGTATAAATAGTAACTGTTATTAAATACAGACATCGAACTCACCACGCTTCTTCCACGGGACGTTTGAATCCGGAAGCAAGGGCAGGTAACTCTAACTTTAAAAGTAAGCAGAAATTCTGCTGAAGAGAAATAAAATCGTCGACTGCAACTCGCTTACCACGATTAGCAATTCCAACAACTATGGGTCGAACAGGGTATAGATAAATTTGTTTGTGTCTGTGAGATTGTAAATATAATGTAGTTAAAGATATTTGTTTGTCTGTCCTAGGTATATGTATTAAGGAGTAAGTATATCATTTATGTTTTCTGACAACCCTTCTTTTTATTCCTACAAATTAGTTGTATATGTATTAGTATAGATCATGAACTTATTCTGAAAATAATACAGTTTTATAAATGTTATTTACTCCCCGCACATGTAATATTAGTCACTAGCTGTCATTTAAGTATCGTCATATATATCTTCGATGTTGTATATCGGTATGTGGCCTAAAAACCGAATAAAATGGATTTGACACATGTATATAAATATCGTGTTGATCGACTGTTGTTTGTCATCATATCACAATTAGACTAATAGACTAAATACAAAATGTTATGTTAATGCCCTTTTTAGTATATGTCTTTCGAAATAATTACATCAGATATATTCTATACAGACCGATTCCGAAATTTGTCATTTTGATCTTAGTTGGCTTAGTTACAGTATGCCGACGATATAAAGGTAAAAATATCGATTTCTGATCGAAAACCGGACAAAACACTGCGTTCGGCGCGCGTCAATTAGTCAAACGTAATTTTGGAAACTTATTTACAACAGACTAAACGCAAACTATTTAACGAAACTAATAAATAAAAGAAGAGACTAGAGAAAGAGAGAGAAACTATAGAAAATATAGATGTCTGTGGAGGTTATGTTACCAAAGGGCCCACATCCCAAGGTGCCTACATCGGTCTACATCATAATATGCCTACATCACAAGGTGCCTACATCCCAAGTGCCTACATGGACATACATCACTTGTAAGGTGCTTACATCAAAAGGTGTCTACATCCTAAGGTGCCTGCATCACAAGATACCTTCATCGGCATACATCCCAAGGTGCCTACATCCCAAGGTGCCTACATCGCAAGATGCCTACATCGCAAGATGCCTACATGCCAAGGTGACTACATCCCAAGGTGACTACATCCCAAGGTGTCTACATCCCAAGGTGACTGCATCCCAAGATGCTTTCATCGGCATACATACCAAGGTGCCTACATCCCAAGGTGCATACATCCCAAGGTGCCTACATCGTAAGATGCCGACATCTCAAGGTGCCGACATCGCAAGATGCCGATCTCAAGGTGTCTTCATCTCAATGTGCCTACATCCCAAGGTGCCTACATCCCAGGGTGCCTACATCCCAAGGTGCCTACATAGCAAGATGCCTACATCACAAGGTGCATACATCGCAATGTGCCTACAATCCAATGTGCCTACATCGCAAGGTGCCTACATCACATGTTGTCTAAATCCCAAGGTGCATACATCCCAAGGTGCCTACATCCCAAGATGCCTACATCGCAAGATGCCAACATCACAAAGTGCCTACATCACAATGTGCCTACATCACAAGGTGCCTACATCCCAAGGTGCCTACATCCCAAGATGCCAACATCACAAGGTGCCTATATTACAATGTGCCTACATTGCAAGATGCCTACATCACAATGTGCCTACATTGCAAGATGCCTACATCACAAGGTGCATTCATAGTAAAATGCCTACATAGTAAAATGCCTACATCACAAGGTGCCTACATCACAATGTGCCTACATCATAAGATGTATACATCACAGTGTGCCTACATCACAGTGTGCCTACATAGTAAGATGCCTACATCACAGTGTGCCTACATCACAAGGTGCCTACATCAAAATGTTAGATGCCTACCACAGGGGCGTGTATCGCTTGGAAATACCGTTAGAAAGATATACCTATATTGACGCACTTTGATGACTGTTGTGTATGTACGTGTGCAGAGATGTTCACCACGAGCATCGAGTGTTCATAATGAACACCCGGTATGGCCATGGAAACTTGATGAGATACTTCTTGTTACGAAAGTAATGTAACTTAAAATGTGTCCATCTATAAACGGGGGAAATGTTAGTAAAGTGTGTTGTATGCTGCATTAACTGGCAATATTGACACTGGCAATGCGGTATATTGTATTGGCTTAATTGTACATTTCAGGGTGTTGCAGGCGCATCACGATTCGCTCGGGCCGGTGTAAGCTTACTGTTATTGGCACCTTCTCATCTGCAACAGCAGACGCATAATCATGTTAAAGAGAGGCTTCCATCGGGGTATTTATTGTGGAAACGAAATTCGAGAGGACATATACATATACATATACATACATATACATACATATACATGTATATGTTATTAATAGATACTTATTGCAAAATACAGGTGAAATATGTTAATTGGGGTAATGCTTCTATGACTATTTTTTCATAAACAAATAAAAACAAATCAAATTAGCGTAATGCGAAAAAACAAGATGGCGGAGAGTCTGCGATAGAACTCTATCTTTAAGGAAATGGGTGGAGTATACAACGCGGAACACGTATGTGTGTAACGTTATCTCGAGCTCTTGTCAGTGTCCGTTGTCGTTATACCAGAGACATGGCAATTTGTCTTCAATGAGGAAGAGAATGTCTGAATGTTTATGTGAACTTAATCAAGAAGCAATAGTTGCACGTCTTCATTCGTGATAAACATAAAGTATATTTTTGGATGATTTATTATGTTTGAGGATGTTTAATAAATTGAATTGGGTGATTGAAGAAAAATCTTATGAAAAATTTATTAATTCCACTTTATATATATAAATAAGTCAGTGACAGGGTGTGAGATAAGCCTTGCGAGGGAATTGAGTAACATCGAGACCAAGACAACAATACACATTTCAGTTTATTTCAGCAGTCCCTTATGATGTCAGTTACCTCGTCCTACTGGACTGTTCAGTGAACCAATGATTGTTATGTAAAGAAATGTTAATACCAATACGTTATGTAAAATTTGTGACTTAGGCCTGATTGAAAATGAAATTCACTTTATATTTGTATGTAACGCACATGACTTATTTAAAGAAAAGTACATTCCATTTAATAGGAAGTGTGACATTAAGGGACATTGACGATGTTATTGGAGTCACATTATGTCAAACGTTATAAATTGTGTTATTCTATCGAGACGTACTAACTTTTGCTGAAAATCATCAATTTAATGCTAGTTCAATCAGTATAGTGACAATATAATATATATAAATGTCTAAATTTTACTTTCTAAATGACCCTTTACCTCTTTCCGGTAATGCCTAACGTTTCCTCAGTCAGTCACACATTTTCCTCTAGTATATAGTGCAGACATGAATCGGTTTAGACTGATCCCAATTTCCCAATGCAAGGCATAACTCTTTCCTGGCTGACCTAAGCCTTGCCGTATTTCCCTCGCTTTTTCGTGCTAAGATAGTGTATGCTGCACATGAAATGCATAGTGGGCTCTGATTTCATAGCACTGAAATACTGCAAGGCTTAAAAGCAGACAATAATGGAGAATGACAAGAGTTAGTCCTTGGATTGGGAAGTTGTACTGATCCCGAAAATGTCTGACATTTGTCATTAAGAAAATGAGTTAGATTGTACGTTTCCACCAATAACTACACATGAGTTCGTACTCGGTAAACAAGAGCATCTTTTGAATACGGTTGAGCATGTAATGTACAATATTGGTTTCTCAAAGTGGTAAGGTAACGTTCGTGCATGATTTCTCAATGCTGATAGCCATGGTAATACTTACTGTTACATACAGCAGCTTACACCAGCTTTAGGTTTTAGAGAATTACTACAATCCCTATAAGGTTTGAAGCAATCCGGTTAGCAGTACCCATGCTATGTTATACAAAGGTTAAATGTACTGGACATTGTGCTGAAGTTGCATATCTATAATTGGATTGACCAAAAGTATGAACTTCATTCACCAAGATTATCTGATTTGAATGATATTCAGAGAACATGTCAATGATTCTGTCAATGTCTCTCAACAATAGTATCTGTCTCTTTTCGTGTCTTTTGTCTGTCTGCCCCTCTCTCTCTCTCTGTTTCTCTCTGTGTCACTCTCTGTGTCTCTGTGTCTCTCACTGTGTATCTCTGTCTGTCTCTCTCTCTGTCTCTCTCTGTGTCTCTCTCTGTGTGTGTGTCTCTCTCTCTCTCTCTCTCTCTCTCTCTCTCTCTCTCTCTCTCTCCTCTCTCTCTCTCTCTCTCTCTCTCTCTCTCTCTCTCTCTCTCTCTCTCTCTCTCTCTTTTAATTTCACTCGCTGACATCACCACTCCCACAGACATCACATAGTGTGTCACATTGAAATACTACTCCTGTTTAATTGTTCAACAAGCCGGAAATTACCACTTATGTGATACGTTAGTATATTGTACACTTCATCCAACAGTGTATAAAATACAAAAGTAAGCCCAACAGAGTTCCTAAAGATATATACAATCATAATAAATATGCAATAAAATGATACCGTTTATTCATTATCAGATATTTATTATTATTATAGATATATTATATCACATGACATGTTCATGGCAAATCAGGAAGAAAAATACAACGACCAAACTACATTGTTCAACGGAAATCGTGTGTATAATTCAAGGGGAAATTAGGTCTTCCTCGATGACAATCAAATATACAATATAGCATATAGTTTCAATCTTTTCAAAACAACAAATTTATAAATTCTTATTTCCTTTCATTTGAAAAAAATCTTCCATATAGACCTAATGAGGAAATATTAATTACAAGTACAGTGAATGTGTGTATAAGAAAATGTATGACTTCAGTTTGACACTGTCGATACCCTCTGTGAGATTTTACAGTTAAAAATTAATGTTGACCCTTGGTGACTTCAACGAGTTGCCAAAAGGTTTTAAAGCAAAGTCTAGTCTATGTAGTCCTATGAGACACAATATAACGTAAACATTCCTTGAAAATAAATATAATTAAAACACTTGTGAAACAGGTTATGCTGTGGTACATTTTTCTGTTTTGATTTCGCCTATGTACGATACCTCAAAGACATTACACATTACATTTGCGCAAAGATACGCAAGTAGGTGAACAAGCTTTCGGAATGCAGCTTTACACTGAAGCGTCCCATCCGGTTAAATACACAACTTGTCTGATCATATATATTGTTCTAGTATCAGTTTTTGAAATGTCTCGAAAAGAAGTATCATTTGTAGCAGCGATTATAAATTATCATTTATATGTAAGCACTGCATATGTGGATTTAGTGATGTGTCGATGATACGGTGTACCTAATATTGGCATATTATGTCACAATTACTTATATTCATTTGCGTCGTTGTTTTCACAAGGCGTTTGATGGACGGCCTTGCTGTCCGGATGTGATAAGACGATGGCTCGTTATCACCCGGGAAGCAACAGTTAGACAGACAAATATATCACGTTGCACTTCTCACCAAATATACTCATAAATCAAACCATTTTCAACAGTACTTATCGTGCAGTTTGCAAATATCAAGAAGTTGTTAATAAAAATCAAAAAATCAAAATATCATTCAAATTCAAATTGTGCTGATGGTCAAAACATAATAAGATAAACATTAATTTGGAAAAAAATCAACACTATGCAATATTTAGAGAAAAGGCTTATCCACTTCTTTTAAAAACGTGCAAATGTTTTTTTACTATGTATATTCCTGGTTAATGATACAGATTCCTGGAAAACGATATAGATGTTTAGTTAATGGTACAGATTTCTGGTAAACGATATAGTTTCCTGGCTAACGATACATATTTCTGTTAAACGATCTATAGTCCTGGCTAACGATACATATTTCTGTTAAACGATCTATAGTCCTGGCTAACGATACATATTTCTGTTAAACGACCTATAGTCCTGGCTAACGATACATATTCCATGTAAACAATCTATAGTTTTGGTTAATGATACAGATTCCATGTAAACGATCTGTAGTCCTGGCTAACGATACAGATTCCATGTAAACAATCTATAGTTATGGTTAATGATACAGATTCCATGTAAACGATCTGTAGTCCTGGTTAATGATACATATTTCTGTTAAACGATCTATAGTCCTGGCTAACGATACATATTTCTGTTAAACGACCTATAGTCCTGGTAAATGATACAGATTCCATGTAAACGATATATAGTCCTGGTTAATGATACAGATTCCATGTAAACGATCTATAGTCCTGGTTAATGAGACAGATTTCATGTAAACGATCTATAATCCTGGTTAATGATACAGATTCCATGTAAACGATCTATAGTCCTTTTAATGATACAGATTCCACGTAAACGATCTATAGTCCTGGTTAATGATACAGATTCCATGTAAACGATCTATAGTCCTGGTTAATGATACAGATTCCATGTAAACGACCTATAGTCATGGTTAATGATACATATTCCATGTAAACGATCTATAGTCCTGGTTAATGATACAGATTCCATGTAAACGATCTATAGTCCTGGTTAATGATACAGATTCCACGTAAACGATCTATAGTCCTGGTTAATGATACAGATTCCATGTAAACGATCTATAGTCCTGGCTAACGATACAGATTCCATGTAAACGATCTATAGTCCTGGTTAATGATACAGATTCCATGTAAACGATCTATAGTCCTGGCTAACGATACAGATTCCACGTAAACGATCTATAGTCCTGGTTAATGATACAGATTCCATGTAAACGATCTATAGTCCTGGCTAACGATACATACTCCATGTAAACGATCTATAGTCCTGGTTAATGATACAGATTCCATGTAAACGATCTATAGTCATGGTTAATGATACAGTTTCCTTTGAAACGATCTATAGTCCTGGTTAATGATACAGATTCCATGTAAACGATCTATAGTCCTTGTTAATGATACAGATTCCATGTAAACGATCTATAGTCCTGGTTAATGATACAGATTCCATGTAAACGATATAGTTTCCTGGCTAATGATATATATTCCTTCAGCTGGTAAACGATTTAAACTCCTGGTAAACGATATAATTTCATGGTTAATGATACAGAATCATCGAAAACGATATGCATTCCTGGTTAATATTACAGCCACCTGTAAACAATATGCATTCCTGGTTAATATTACAGCCGCCTGTAAACGATATAATTTCCTTGTTAATGATACAGATTCCTGTTAAACTATGGCTGCAGTAAAAGGAACTTTCTCGATTATGTTTCCTTCTTACCATCCTGTTTCATACGTACATAGGAAACATTAGACACAAAGACTTCAAACAAATGCTTCTGGGGTTATTCAAGAGCACCTTTACACTTAAACATGATAAATCATTAATTAATATGACAATAACATAACATAACAGCGAGCGCTTATAATCGCTCATCGAGCGCTACATTAAACCTCTCTTGAACGCGACTGCAGGAAAGAAGTTCTACTGAACTGACAGTTATTTTTCACACAGGCAGTTTTTCTTCAACGCTTTTGTTACTGTTTGGTATATTTAACAGTGAAGTCACTACGTAGGCACATAAAGTTAAAACAGTCAGTCAAATTGAAAGCATTTGAAATAATATAAAAGCCAATCTGAATGATACAGTTATAAATATGATAAACATAAAGTACAAAACCTACTAAAACTCTTGAAACATTGAAAAATTACTGACTACAAACATATATTTAAAATATATTTAATTGGTATATAAAAATGGATGCCAATGTTGATATTTGAACAATGAGCAACATTTGCTGTATGTTTAGCCCATCAGGCCAAAAAGGCCGGATTGTCACATGATATGGTCATCATAATTTTTTATCTTTGCTTCCAAAACTGCTGTAGCCTCCTACTGGGTAGGAACCTTGCACTCTCCTCAAATATTGATGTGGCAGGCATTTTATCTAAAACCTTTAAACAACATCATCTCCAGTTGACATAGGAAGTTGAAATTTTATCTCGTTTTGAGCCCCCTCTACAAATATGGTTGTGCAATCTTTTTTTTACTTTAGTTCAGGAACTAGTAATGCTAGGAAGCTAAAATTTAAAATTAAACTTTGTTGGACGGAGACAAATATTTGTAAATTTGTTGCCCTGTACCCAGACCGTTTTGACAATATACAAATTGTCTGAAAAGATAAGGGTATTAAATGAAACAAATTGAATTGTCAAAATTACACTTGCATGTTTTCTAAAATCCATATTTTTTCGAGTGAGAGGCGTCCTTCCACGCTTACAATGATTGGTAGGCAATTGCCATGGGTGGGAATTGTTATGGGATAATTGTCTGGGTTTCATTTTTATCTGCTCCCCTTATAAATATGGTTGTGTGCTTGGGAGGGGGGGGGGGGGGGGGGGGGTCCATTTTTAGTGCTATGATAGAATGTTAAGGGCAATCATAAACCCATCGAATTTAATATCTGTAGCTCCTAAGACAAACTATAGCTTACTCTCCCAAACATGGACCTTTCAGTCAAAACTACTTTAAATCTTACATTGAGGTGAATATTGTCTCATATGGGAGGATTAAGGGGAAGGAGGGAGAAGGGACATTCCTGGAGGATTGGAGTATCAGGTTTAACATTTGGTCAGGGAGGGTTGAGGAATGGGGGATCTTAGAGATTATTGTGGTGCTAGTGAATATGACTAATTGACAAAACAATAGAGGCCACACCTTTAAAATATATGTGAAAGACAAACTATTATGAATATCAATTTCTTATTTTGTGTATGCACAATGCTTCTGGTTCTCTAATTCCCCTTCATCAGCAGAATGGTGAACCTTAAACACAGACTTTTTCTTCTTCCCTAGAATGTAAAAGTCTGTAATAATGAAATTTTGTGTTGACAAATGTTGATTGAAAAGTGTTAATATGATGACTGGGTAATGCCTTATTGTTTTACATACATGTAGTCTTTACCTTTAGTCTTCAGGTAATAGAATTTACCTGAGAGATATATATTGAATAATGCAATACCCATACTAATACGTATGCGATGAGCTACAGAGCCAAAGGCTCTATTTTTACAGATACTTTTAAGTCTGGATGTTACACATCATGTTAAATCCATTACTGGTATGTTAAATGTGTATTTTCCAACATTCTATTGATTCTTTTTTCGAAGGAGAATCTTTCTTTAAAGTGTCAAAAAAATGTTTTAATGCAGAACCGAATATATCTTTAGAAAGCCAATTTCAAGAAGTTTTATAGATTTATGTTGGGGGAGGGTCATGAAAAAAATACACTTAAATTGGGAGGGCACTCAACAAAATTACATCGAGCCGGGGAGGGTCTTATTTTTATATACAAACTCAAGTAAAAATCCCCCGGCCGACCTCCACCCCCTGTAATAAATCACCAGCCCCATATTTTATCTAAACGTGAATGGAATGTTGTTAAGTATCGTTTGTATATTGCACTACCTTATTTATTAGAAATACAATCTAAATAAATATAGATCGACTGTTCTATATCATGTTAATAACATTATAAAATATGTCGATCTAAATTTATTTAGATTGTTAGAAATAACAAGGTTATATGCCATGTCATACATAACCAAACATATTTTACGAGTATTTCGATTATTTTGTACCAACTCAATTTCATTTACATTGACAGAGCTAACTAGTTTACATGTTCAATAAAAATAATTTTGGTGTTATAAAACACCTATCAAAGTAATACCATCAATAAAAACAGCAATACATTGCACAAAAAAATTGTCATAGCAACTTAAGATTACCTTTTCTGCTTTTCACGGCCTTGAAATGATTCAAATTAAGAAACTTTTGTTAAAATTAATTGTGCTTGAATTTACTAATGAAGGGGTCGATACACTAGACTGTCTCGCTAACAGGTCGACAGGTAAAATCACAGACGCATTATCGCCCTAATCGGTTTAAACAATCGGATTATCCCAGTTGGTTCAATGGTCGCGTAATGATGTCAACATTGAACATCAAAAAGCATAGTCACCGTAGCGATAGAATTAGCGATATTGGATTACCAGATTGCACAGATTTACGTTAATCGCTTCGGAGAACTTAGCGGTCAAATCATTGCCCATAGTGTCCACTACGCATGTCCAATTAGTATATATACCCCTGTTCCCAGTGGTCAAGTCACATCCACCCTGGGTACAGGTCCACAGGGACTTCAACAGGTGACCAGTGCGGAAGCAAGGTAGGCTAAAATACACTTATTATTTTTGTATTTCTCTTGTACAGTATCTCTTATCTATTATCCATTTGTTATTGCAATGATGTAAGTTCTTCATATAACTGCTCTTTCTTAATACTATTGTTTTGAATTGTTATTCTCAATATCAATCATCATAATAAATGATAACGCGAATATATTTATTAGTTACTCCCAAAAGTCAATAAGTCATATTTATGACAAAGAACCAGACATTAATGCAAATTCCTCATATCACGAAATAAAGATGTCTTGATCATTTATCGCAATTTTGATATTTTATATAATTAAATATAATCTAAAACTGTTTTATGTATCTTTCCAGGGTACCAATCTTCAAATGTTGCTATGATTGTTTAAGGTGATATTGCGTAGGCGTTGTGCACAGAGGTTGTAATACCTGTGCATTCCACCTAGGCTTTATTACTATAATCACCACTTCAAAACTATCGGTCGTCATGGAGATTAGCGATCATCTCGGATTATCCCTCTCAGAAGATATACCACGCCCTTAAAGGACAAGTCATATAAGTTTGCCCAGAGTTCAATTTGTAAAGATACGATGGTATTACATGTATAATTCATTTGCTAAATGTTTGAGGAGAAATCAAAAGGCAAATTTTCTTTCAGGACGAGGCCGACCATTATGACGTCATCAATCATTTTACTTCCGGTGATATTGCGTAGGCGTTGTGCACAGTTGTTATACTCCTGTGTATTCCACCTAGGCGGCATCACTGGGGGTCTGACGTCACATTAAAGAGAGACACCCCTTGATATCAACAAGACTGGTGTCATGATATATTTGGAATATTCATAATATTAAAGTTTCAAATCTCAAAGTGCATTTTGAAAAATGTTCCCATGTTGAAGAGAAACAAGCGAAAAACTCATCTTCTAACAAGTGCAACACGTGCATTGTCGACAATTTGAGGAACAATTTAAATTGGTAACTCTCACGAGACAAGGCATTGTTTTTAAATAGTTGATAATAATAACCTTGCAACCACCTTGTACAGTGTGATAACCCTTATTAAGTCACTTTTAAATCGTTAAATCGCAAAAGACATATACATTAAGCGATTTTGCTTTATCTCTTACTTTATCTCATACTTTATCTCATACTTTATCCCTAACTTTATCTCTTACTTTATCTCATACTTTATCTCATACTTTATCCCTTACTTTATCTCTTACTTTATCTCATTGCCTCATACTTTATCTCATACTTTATCTCATACTTTATTTCATACTTTATCTCATACTTTATCTCATGCTTTATCTCATACTTTATCTCATGCTTTATCACATACTTTATCTCATGCTTTATCTCATACTTTATCTCATGCTTTATCTCATACTTTATCTCATACTTTATCTCATACTTTATCTCATACTTTATCCCTAACTTTATCTCTTACTTTATCTCATACTTTATCTCATACTTTATCCTTACTTTATCTCTTACTTTATCTCATTGCCTCATACTTTATCTCATGCTTTATCTCATACTTTATCTCATACTTTATCTCATGCTTTATCACATACTTTATTTCATGCTTTATCTCATACTTTATCTGATACTTTATCTCATGCTTTATCTCATGCTTTATCTCAAACTTTATCTGATACTTTATCTCATGCTTTATCTCATACTTTATCTCATACTTTATCTCATGCTTATCTCATACTTTATCTCATGCTTTATCTCATACTTTATCTGATACTTTATCTCATGCTTTATCTTATACTTTATTTCATGCTTTATCTCATTGCCTCACACTAATACTTTTTCCCTTTAACCTTGTTTCTCGATATCTCGATTTCGCGATTGGGGATGGATCTTATTTCGATTTTGGTTGGACTTGGGTTTCGCTTTAAAATGGCCCCTCTCAGTTATCATATTGTAGACTTCGCCAGTTCAAATTCACATGCAAACATACTTTGATAACTTAAGGGACATGGAATGTGTAACGTTCTCTAATACAAACTTCTTTTGTCAACATCAATGATATCACTCGCTATGAATATTTTTTTTATCTGTAACATGACAGAAGTGATAAACACGAGAACCAATGTAATTTTGTTTCAAAGACGCCTACCTACCAACTTCCCCCATAAGTCATTACTCGGGCAAACCTCAGTCACTGTATGTGATGCTTGAGGGGGAGTTGCACAGCCTCGTGATAACTTACTAGACAGACAAATGTTTATTCAAGTCTCGCCTCAACATGATACAAAATGAAATAAATACATAACAGAACAGTTAAAAAGTTGAGCCAATCCATATGGAATTATGAGAGACAATTATTCATAATAAATACACAAAAAGTAAGAATATAGTAAAATGCTATAAAACAGGTACATGTACAGATATATACAAATTTGCACTACGCTTTTTGAGAATGCTAAAAATGATAAAACGATACATCTGGACAGCCGAGAATAAAACTAACTTTTTCTACATCCTCCAAGATAAAGCAATTATCAAAAAGATTTGTACATTTTGCTAAAAAAAAGGGGGGGGGGGGTGTCGTTCATCGTCATATAAAGGGCAATAAAGTAAAACATGACATTCGTTTTCAATACAATCTTCACAATAAAAACAAATTCTTTCAGTTAAAGGACACCAAGTGTAACGATCCGTTTAAACTTTTAACGGCGCTACTCCACATCTAAACAAATGGCAATGATGTCATGATACGAAATTTAGCGGTCTGCATAATTCATGACATAATATCAAGGATTCTCGTTGGCACGACTTTGTCAATTGCACAGTAACTATAGTTATGCATCACCTCGACTGCAGGAGACGAAGTTCCACGTGATTTGCCATACTGACTACATGTGTACTTAACAAAATACTGCACTTGTCATTCAATCCTGATGGTGACGTTAGTTACATTAAAGGGGCTGTTGTTCGTTTTTTTTTTTTGGAAAATGAAATAAATTATCATCTAAAGTTGAATTGTTTTCGTACTATTAAATAAACTACTGTCATAAGGTATGCTTGATGAAATATATATTATTTTATAAGTTGCACTTTATGAAATAAACGATTTTCATAAGTCGTGATAACATTAGATATACAATACACTCGGGTTGAAACAAGAGCAGAACTTTCCACAGCGAGGTTGGACAACCAAGGAAGTTTAAAGTTTACATGACGGAAGTGATCTAGGATATATCTTATTTCCACAGCCCTTGTTTCATCGCCCAGGGACAATATAGAGTACATACATGTTCATAACAATGAACTATTTATTAATATGGTTTCCTTTTAATTAGTCATACACCATTGTTCAATAAACCGTCGTTGAACACAATTAGTGAATTATGTGAACTGAGTTAAGTGTTTAAAAGTTTGATATAAATTTTCCATGAAGTTAGTTTAAATATATATATATATATGTAAAAGTTATATAGTTCTTATATGAAACTTATATGATATTTAATCTTCAGTATATCATTTTTTAAGAATATCTAAGTATATCTATAGTTTAACTTGTATACACACACATGTGATTATATATATATATATATATATATATATATATATATATATATATATATATATATATATATATATATATATATATATATATATATATATATATATATGTATATATATTGCGTCGACTCAAATCTTTAAACTCAATATAGTCTATAAACACTTGACAAAAAGTGTATACAGATGTGTGACCATTAGACGTATTAGACCTCTGATATACAGGATAATGATTGCCACGTGTTGTGTGCGATTTTGAGTATTTAAATCCCGGTATCATTTGGACCAGAAGGCGTTATGTTCAAATCAGAATATCAGGAGTCAAACACTTGAAGACATTCCGGAAATTGGCCATCTCATGGTCCATGATTCACGCTATTTGCAAACAAAGCAATCATGGGACTATAACCAAATATTAAACAAGGGTTAAGCTCAGTTGGTACAGCGTCTTCGCCAGGAAGGTCGGGTTTCGATTCCCGGTCGCGTCATACCAAAACGTTAAAATATGGTAGTTGTTGCTTCCTTGCTTGGCGCTCAGCATTATACCTTCAGAACAACGCTTGAACTGGTGCTGCACTGTGGCTGCCGGGTGCCTGGGGCACACGAAATGTTTCTTCGAATCGTTATAATGAGGATATAAATTTTATGATTATGATTATGATATAATCGTGTGAATTAATTGTAAATTAGGAGAGGGACTGGGTTGATTTGAGCATGGATGGGTTGTGAATACTTCAAGGAAACATAAAGCAGTTCTTTGGATTCCAACAATATTACATGTAAAATTACTCGAAAGCGGTTAGAGGAGGGGGGGGGGGGGGTCGTATACCCTGAATACCCCCCCCCCCCCCCCCCCCCCCCCCCCCCCCACCGGGTCCGCCACTGTGCTCCGACATTATCACGTGAAGCGCGCTGCGTCTCTAGCAGAGGAAAGTTAAGGACATGCAGCAAGCAAGATTGTTGGAGTTATTTCTTGCGCTGGGGAAGTTGAGCGGGGTTATAATTATCATAAATCTAATCACGTATATCCAAACGGATCTCTGTTTAAAGACACATAAACACTGAGACATAAAAAAAAAAATTCTTACACAATTATTAGTAAATGAAAATGTTGTTGAAATGAATTGATTACTATCCAGTCACATACAATTGTATAAGTAAAACTTATACGATGGTGGAATCAAATAACAAGATTGTCAACACAGAAATTGTTTCCACTAAGCTATCATATTCATTTCAAGGAAGTTAGTCATTGAGATCCAAACAGAGGAAGCTTTGAATAAAAACAATTAGAAGTCCTATTTCCCCTCCTTTCTATGAAAATCAAATTTCAAAAGGTTGCATTATAGCATCTGTTTTCTCGCTGCTTTCAACATACAGTACAACCATTACCAAGCTGGAAATATCACTTATATTAGAGTCTTTCGTATAGTGGCTGAATTATCTAAACGTGTTTTTCATGTCCGTACTAGAAACCGCTACTTCAGCATAAGTAAAACAAACACTTCACAGATAAAATAACATCTTAAGAGGTTTCATCACTCTGGACTGAATTGTTATAATGATCTCTACCCTCTATAAACAAAGGCCACACAAGAAGAAAATGAAATTCATCCTCCACGGCATTCTCTTCCCACAGAGGTTACTCTCTTCAGATTTCCCATCCTAACATTCTCTTCCCACAGAGGTTACTCTCTTCAGATTTCCAGCATCGGAACTCTAAAGGGAGTAACCTCTGTGGGAAGAGAATGCCTTCACAGCATCTATATTACATTTATCCCAGACCCAGTTAGAAAGATTTATATTGTTTTGTTCATTTCTTTCTTAAAAGGTTGGGTTTTATCGGGGTATTATTTTGTGGAAACGAAATTCGGGAGGATATGGCTGTTTACACATATATATTATCAATACATGATTAAAACACAGTCAACTTGAAAGATAGTAATGAAGGTAACATTTTGATGACTTTATAGTTCACAACTTGATAAAACCAAGCGCTGATTTGGTGAAAAATAAAACAATGAGAACTGAAGCCATTCACCGGCGTTGTTTGGGGAAAACTTCACTACAGCATAACAGCAAAATATTAATTAGTTTTATGACGTGTTATGTGTTACTATGTGAATACTCTATCAGTGTATGTCTTTAGTTATTAAAAGGTTGTAAAATTAGGTACAATATAGCGTGTTTTCATTTCACGTAATGCAAACAAATCCAAGATGGCGACAGAACTCTCCCTTTAAGATTGATTGCTCAACAAATAAACGTATTAAATACTTGGAATAGATCATAATACATAATACAGCTGTATCCGAATGTCTGTTGACCTACTTGTGCTTCAAAGTGAAAATATCATGTAAATTTGCAGTCATTGTAGCGTCAATAAAATTTAATTCACAAACAAAAAATATTGAATCATCTTATACCCATGTGTAGAAGAATCCAGTGCCTGCCATGACACTGATGCACCTTTACCAACTTTAATAATGACATAGACAGAAGGGTCAAAGTTTGGAAAATTCAAATTTCGTTAATTTTCGAATACAAGTACTCATTTCGATTAAATGAAGATAAGTCCATCACAAATACATTAGATAAGTATAGAGGAAATGCGTGTTGGATATTTTAGTCTATCTGACATAGTTCATAACTTACAAGATATTTCACAGAAGAAACTGTAGTTTTTAAAAGATTGACCACTGGTCACTTCAAAAAGCTGAAAAAACTGTAAATGTTTACTATATATGAGGTATAACATAACATTATGTTATGGAACACTCAACTGTCTTTTCAGTATGCGAAAATGCAAAGTAATCGGTATATATTTCGCGTTGATACTATGCGTCAAAGACATCCCAAATTAAGTGTAGTAGTGGTTGGTGAACTTTAGAGACGCAGTTGTAAAAATACTTTTTAAATGTTTTTATTCCCAAGAATTTACATTACATGGCATATGTATACAGCATAATAACAATGTTTACTATTGTTGGAACAGACGGAATAATAAATACATTCCTTGTTGATCTGCATGTCATGTCAAGTTAAAGAGTGTTGACAATCTTCATACACAATGATATGGCCAATCCATGTAAACAGTACTTTCTTCCAGCACATTGTAAATAAAAGGATTGAATGGAACAAGATGTTAATAGATTGTGGAGTGATGACCAAAATGCAAATAATTTTGTTTATTCATTGGTTGAGTAAGCAATATATTTGCATAATTTATAGTATCTTCTTATTTCTTATTTCTGATTAAATTTGGCTTTGAATCTTTTCTGCTTATATTGTAAATGTTTTGTTCTCACAATCAAGCAGATTGCATTGAAGGGGTTGTTATTTCTCCCTTTAAAACCCAAAAGTATATTTTCAAGATTTAATTCAATATGTCCTTCACTCAAGGTTCCAAGCCATGATGCCAACTCTCTCCACACTCCATATACAATGTTACATTCAGTTGTAATAAAACGCTCAAGAAACGTTCACTCCTTCTTCAATATAGTATGTGTATCGGCATGACTCCTTTAAGTCTCTGATTGTCTTCTCAGCTTTTGCTGTAAATTGCTATGAATATCAACTCGATAAAATTACATTAAATTGAGCAAAATTGAAAGTTTCTCGATGAGACATCAGTTATGTAAAAAAACCCCATCTCATTGGCTGACAAATTACATTCTATATATAGCGATGAGTAACCACCCTTCAGCGATACGAGTCAAAAGCTGTGTGGACCATCAGGTGATATGGAAAAACGTAAAACATATTTAATGAAATGGCGATGTTAACAGTACAATTGAATATACATAAAGACATGTAGACAGTATTAACACATAGTGGAGTGGAGTGAGAAAGTGAAATATCACTTTCTCACTCCACTCGATGAGATAGAAATGATATTCGGCAAAAACAATGAAATAGTCTCTATAGATTTATTAAACCGCGATATCTTCAACGGGTGAGTAATAACTATCTTGATTTGTTCTGTACTCAAAGCTGGTTTGAAAGCAATGTTGTACGTTGCATAACGCTTTTGCTAGTAGGATTTATCACGATGCCTCAGATACCCGTAAATGTGTCAATACAGTCACATATGATTCATACGGACATACGTATCCTGCCGTTGTATGTCTATTCATAATGTCTAAGTTCGAATAACTGTACAACTGAACTAAACACGTTCGGTTGTAATGAATGAGTAACGAACACAGATTTATATTTTTATTTACATAGAACGTATATACTTGGACATTACTTATTCCTGCATATAAAGGAAATTGCGTCCTGAAAATTCATTTCATGTATTAGATATTAGACATTTGAGAGCGAGTAAGCAACAGCAGTGTATGTTTGTATAAAATGACATGGGCAAATAAATTAGTGTTTAAAAGCTATAATATGATCTTAAAGGTACATCCATTGTGTTGTTGGGGTCACATATTACAAACGTTATAAATCGTGTTACTTTATCGAGAAGTATCGACTGTTACCGAAAATTACCATTTTGATGATAGTCGACTTATTATATTGACGATATGAAGGTAAAAGTAGGGATTTCTGATCGTGTGGCGCGCTCCAATGGATCAAACGTAATTTTGGAATATTATTTATAACAGATAAAATGACAAAGTTGGTGTGATAATGTTTAATAGGTCATATAACCACCGTGCATGTAAATGGGACGTGTAGTTTTCTGCACATGCATAATGATGTTACTCGACTTTAATTGGAAACTAGAAATTATGATATATTTTGCCGATTAGGGATGAATATGCAAGCTAAGCTAATTTATTTGCACTGTAAACAGCACATATGATGATTAGGAATGTATTAAAGCCGAATAAAATTTTATCAAACACAATGGATGCACCTTTAAAGGGGCTGAAGCACGTTTTTGCCAATTTTTTTTATATATTTTCCATTTATAATGATTGTTTATGTCATTTATATTTACTATATAGGGTAAAACATTTTAATACACGAACCAATTATCAATACATTCATTGACGCTTGTCGTTAGGCGTTTGTTTGTTAGATAGGATTTGTGGTCTCACGGAATCTCATACAAAGTCAGTTAGAGCTGGTATTAAATGTGGATGTGGGATAATTGGACACTATAATTTAGACGACCCTTGACCTTTGTTTAACGAGCGAAGCAAAATAACTCTGATGAAATGAAGAATGATGTGGAGAAGCACTTCTGTGTGGCATATGGCTGTGTATATTTAAAATACATGGAATGGTTCTTCGTTTTTTTTAAAAAAAGATTTAATTAATTGCGAAAAAGAATACATTATATTTCCATATGTCTATTTTTTTTAAAATATGAAACTATGAAATTACCAGGTATAATGATATGACTTCATGGCACATACATGAACTCTCAAAGCCTGAGATATACGTGACCTGACAGTCTGAGATATCCGAACGTAACCTGACAGCCTGAGATATCCGAACGTGACATCACAGTCTAAGATAAACGAACGTGACATCACAGTCTAAGATAAACGAACGTGACGTCACAGTCTGAAATATCCGAGCACGACATCACAGCTTGAGATATCTATATCTGACATCGAAGTTTGAGATATCTATATTTGACCTCAAATTTCGAGATATCTATATTTGTCCTCAAAGTTCGAGATATCTATATCTGACCTTACAGTTCGAGACATCACTGACCTGGTATGTTATGACTGAATTGGATACGATTGGTATAGTATAGTATAGTATAGTATAGTATAGTATAGTATAGTATAGTATAGTATAGTATAGTATAGTATAGTATAGTATAGAATAGTATAGTATAGTGTAGTGTAGTGTAGTATAATATAGTATAGTATAATATAGTAGAGTATAGTACAGTATAGTATAGTATAGTATACTATAGTATACTATAGTATAGTATAGTATATTATAGTATAGTATAGTATAGTATACTATAGTATAGTATAGTATAGTATAATATAGTATAGTATAGTGTAGTGTAGTGTAGTGTAGTGTAGTGTAGTATAGTATAGTATAGTATAGTATAGTATAGTATAGTATTCTTTGATGTTTTTCCATGTTAAAAATTCATGTTACCTTCAATAATACTTCGTTAACTATTTCATATTTTGAATGTATTATGTGCTAGTAGCGAGTCCTAATGAAGGGTAAGGTTAGTGGAGAGTGGCTGGATGAGATAGATAGTTTATTCTCGATTAATCTCAATATATTATTTACAGATGAGAGTTAAGTGAAGGACTAAACTAATAGTACCCGAATAATGTTTGAAAATCCACATTAATTAAATATATATTGCGCTAATTATATGCACATATATTAGTAAAAGATATAGAACGGCTTTCCACTGCATACGTATTCCGTTTTTAGTATAGTATTGTGTCAGCACAAGTTCACCCAATACACTCTTGTAGCGGTGTGTATATGACATATGATAACCGTTATATTTACGAAACGGATGAAGATACGCACAAAGATGCAACGTATGTCTCTCTGCCAAATCGCTTTCCTGCATTTTCATTAAACGTATAAGTAATCGTGCTATTCTATATTGTCTAATGAACGTTATCATATAATGTACTGTGAAGGAACTTAAACAAAGCATAAGTGAACTCGAGGATGGTGTAAAAGAATAGACTGAAGCCGGATGAGACCCAGCATTATGGACCTTCACTGCATCGGAGTCGATCCACATCCGTACATCACTCGACAATGCTTAAACAAGGAAGTTAGTATCACGTGATCTAGAGTTGACCTTTAACCCTAACTTTAGATGACATTTAAGATGCGCATGCTTAAAGTTTGGGATGTGTTGTCAGTGACTGAAACACACATCCCGCTTTGGTATGCAGTTTAATACCGACGGTCTCTGGATACGGTTCTGAGGTGGTATTTACATGTATAACCAAAGTCCTTCGAGATACCAGATGGTGTACTTGGATATTCATTAGAAGAACAGTTTGGAGCTATTAGGCCTGATACTTCTCGTCATTAGCCATGTCACGCCTGTATATGTTTCTGTGGCTGGTGCTTGCGATCACTGCTGTACAGTCGGCAAGTCCTGGTGAAATCGGCAATTTGTCATTGATAGCAGTGCATCCGGAAACGCGAGATCTTTACATTGCCACAAAGACGCATCTTCTTCATATGACTGAAAACTTCACTTCGGTCAGAAATGAGACCTTGTTCATCAACGGAAGGGAGCCACTTGCTATTGGAATTGACGTGAATGGACATAGAGTATTAGCCTGTTGGTACCATAAAAAATGTGCGCAGTTCAACTCGTCAAATATAGAACTTTTGCAATGGTGTAATGGCAGTCATCCCGAATGTCTTGTTACTTCAAGGTCCTATTTTGTGTTCCTGGGCAACGACACTGTTCTGGTAGCATCTTCAACCAAAGACAGCCCAGGGAATACCACGATTCTGTCTCTCAGGAAGATGTCCTCTAATCCATTTAACATGGACGGGCAGGGTGACTTGCCCCGAGTAACGATCACAAGTAGATGCAATCAGTTTGTAGAATTTATGTCCGGATTCAAATGGAAAAAATTTGTGTATTTCTTGACGCAACAGCCAACCCCTGATTATAACGGTAGAAACATCACTGTGTTAATACGAGTGAATAGTAGCGCTCATTCATTTTATCCAGTCAAAGAGATTACCATTGACTGTCTCGGGGAAAGCTCACTCCCAGGAACCTACCAGGTACCAAGTGATATTATCTATGTTAGTCCTCTTGAGAAAACAATCAACCAGTCCTTGGCAATTACATTGTGTGGTTACAATATGTCCACCATTGATAGCTTGTTGGACAAAGCGTCAAAAGGGAACAACAGTATGAACCCCCCATGGCTTTGCTCCGAGTGCACGGTACGTTTATCATTATGATCACTTAATACTTATTACTTTAAAGTGATATACCTTTGAACCCCGCATCCCCTCTCCTCCTCGAAGTCAAAGTGAATGATGCGTGTATGTAGAATTGTAATCAGGGCTCAACTTCCTACGCACGTCATAACTCGCGCCAGCTTCCAGCACTGGCTAATTTAAGTCTTTCAGCATGTTCTTCACTGGAGGGAGGGAGAGAGACAGACAGACAGACAGACACAGAGAGACACAGAGAGAGATAGATAGATAGAGAGAGAGAGAGAGAGAGAGAGAGAGAGAGAGAGAGAGAGAGAGAGACAGACAGACAGACAGACAGACAGACAGACAGACAGACAGAACGTAAATTTATGTGCAGCCCAACGATTATAGTTATTATAGGCGTTCAGTTCCGGGTTTCATGATTATATAGTCGCTCAGTCTTCACTATAGCATGTCTCTTGTTCTAAAACACAAACGTTTTTCATTTTATTAGTTGGTTATGCATTATGAAATAAATGAAATAGTGACAATTTGTTCATCAATGCCCTATTTTACACAACGTCCATACGTTAATACAATTTAGCCTATGCAAGCCACAAAAACGTTAACAGATAACTACGATGAAATGACGTAAAATGTTGTAATACATATGGAAACCTTAAATGAAGATGTATTTAAAATACCATGCATGTACTTTTTTAAAATATAACATTGTAAACACACGCCCACCCATAGAAACACATTCACTAATGTAATGTTCGCACGTAAGGTGAACTACCCGCCAGTTCGCATTGTTCGCTGATCCCAGCTCCTGCTATAATGAATAAAATGTTCTGGCTACTTGCTAGTTATCATATTTTATCATATCGTCACCAGCCACTATGGATAGCCGGTTTATTTAACTGATAAATCCCAGTATTTCATTGTTCATTAGATAGTTAAATGAAATACTCTTCACCAATAGGATGTGGTTTTCAATGGTCCAACTACTCCAGTTACATCCTATTGCGTGTACATCCGTGTCCCGAACTTGTGGTAGCTTACTTCATAAATCATTATCAAAACTTATTTAAAAGGTTAATAATTTATAAAGTTAAAGTTGTTTGATTTGTAAAACAGGAGAACGTTAACTACAAAATCTATACCGAATTGAAAGAAAAAATGTCTTTAGAGGGGTTAACAAACTCAATTTTCAATATCATTGTTTCTCAAAGATAATCTCGTTCATATAAGAGATACAGTATTTGACAATAGTAATACAAGCTGTAGAGCTGTAGCTTTATAACCACTTCTCTGAGTATCATCGTGGCAGGCGACATTAGGGTGTTAAAGGGGCAGTAGCACGTTTTAAAGAAAAAGCTTTTTTCAAATTTCCCATTTATAATGCTAGTTTATGTCATTTATATTTACTTTAGAGGGTAAAACATCATATTACACAAAACAATTATCCGTAGTGGTAATAAAGGTGTTGCGAATAAAGCAAAAATTGCATGGCGGCCATTTTATTGTGAACACATTTTATTATTTCGAATGACAAACACGATTCCCATGGTTTTACGGAACCATGAACACTCATTTTTAACTTAATTTCCCGAAGAGAGAATGGTGTTTTTCAATTGGTGACATCATTTTTCAAATACATTTCATCGACTTATTTCAACGAAAAAACGTGCTACTGTCCCTTTAGTGAGCCTATTTTGGCAAAGCAATTGTAGCTATTATAACACATGGAGGCAAGATGACAGGGTACACTTATATATGCTTATTTTTTGTAGCTATATATGTTTGTATTATATATAAAGATGTATTTATTAAGATTCAATCATTATTAAATATCAGTGATGACTGGTCTCGCTATGTAACGCCATGCGCTGTATTGAATGTGTAGTGTAAGCTTTATCGCAAGGTATAACTCGCGCCAGTCTCTGTCAATCACTGGCTAATTTAACTTTGCTGCATTCCATCAGCTTTCCCGTCGCAGCGTAGCAGCGTGCTGCATCTTGAGTTGGTGGTGAAATCAGTAAAGAAGACGATATGTAGCAAGGCTTAAATTAGTCAATGGCAGCTCGGGACTAGTGCATAACGCGTGTTGTATTCAGTCATGTTCTTTGTGTTGAGTGCTAGTGTGTCCATATCGTGTCGTGCGTCCTTTAATAATTTCGGTCAGTGCGGTGTATCTGTCGTGCGTTTTTTAAAATATTGTAACATCATGAACGGGCTTGGTTAAAATAATATTTTTTATTTAAATTGATAGCAATACTCATTTCTATTACTCGATTTTGTCAGAATACCCACAAAGGTAAAAGTTTTATTTATGATTGTGATTAAATAACTTTTAATTCTGAAATAACTGAAGTGTAGATATTGAGGTTTAACGCTTACACTAGTATTCAACGTATTTCGCAAATTCTAGTATCAGTATAGGTAGTAGTTCTCCACAGCAGACAAAGTTACAGAGTGGGATTCGAAACCCGAACCTTTTTCCGAAAACGGATGCATGAACCACTGTGCTAATCCGCTAATCCAAGAAATAATTGATATTAGATGGCTTGAGTCAGTTACCTTTAAGGGACACCGCGTCGAGAATAAAATCAGATCATGTCGTATCTACCTATGCTGATTAACGTGTCTGCTAACAAGTCACAGACACCGACTTTCAGACAATTGACATAATTGGTAATAAAAACTCCTCCATGTAGACAGTAAAGTCGAGCGTAACTCATTAGCAGACACTCTAATCAGCTTAGTGAGATAAAGACGAGACTCATTTTTACTCTCGACGCGGTGTCCCTTTAACAAATCTTCACTCAACCGCAAGATAATCTCACAAACGACTGAAACAGAGATACATTCAGAAGCAAACTAAACAAAATATCAGACAGTATATGTAAATATTTCCAAGAAACACATATTTTAGATTAGTCATATTCGAATCCCTTTAACAAGACGAGATTGGAGAATCAAAGGGGGCTTTTTTGGCTTGTTTTATAACAGACAGACATAGAGAGAAAGAGAGACAGACAGACAGACAGACATAGACAGAGATGGAGAGAGAAAGAAAGACACTCAAGTACAATTTCCGTGCAGCCCAACGTTTAAAGTTATTAGGCGTTCAGTTCCGGGTTTCATGATTATGTTGTCGCCTTTTCTTGACTTTAGCATGTCTCTTGTTTTGAAACATTGTTTTTCATTTCATTAGATGGTTACGCATTATGACTGTAAATGAAATAGAGACAATTTGTTAAGCAATGCCCCATTTTATACAAGAAGACATTCATACGTTAATATATATACATGCCCCCAAAACGTTAACAGATGAATACAATGAAATGACATAAAATATATATGGAATCCTAAAATAAAGACATATTTTTAAAGATATTTTGCAAGTATCCAGGGAGCCACTGTTATCAAGTTGTAGTAGACTTAAAATGTTTGCTATAATATATACCATAAATGAAAGTATACAGTAGAACAAGGATATAACGAACATGAATACAGCGAACAAACGGATATAGCGAACACATTTACAAGTCCCGTCAACTGATCCAAGATGACGGCAAACCGCGAAAAGCGAACAACGGATATAGTTCTTTGGTCCCTTTGAGTTCGTTATATCCGTGTTCTACTGTATTTAAATTATGTCATTTGAAAATTGCATAATAGCATGGAAAAGAACTAAAGTGATATTAAATGATATCGTAGAAAATAATTTTAACCTATATTTATCCTGCTCCACTTATGTAATGTAGAGCACTCTTCCAAACTTCTTAAAGGCTTAAAGGGGCAGTATAGCACTTTTTTTTGCAAATTTTGTTTTTCAAATTTCCAATTTATAATGATAGTTTATGTTATTTTTATTCACTTTAGAGGGTAAACGATCTTATTACACAAAACAAGTATCCGTAGTGGTAATAACGGTTTTGCATAAAGAGCAAAACATGCATGGCGGCCATTTTATTGTGAACACATTTTATTATTTCGGATGATACGGCTTTACGGAACCATGTACACTCATTTTTAAACTTGATTTTCCGAAGCGGGAAGGGTGTTTTACTATTGGTAACATTATTTTTCAAATGTTTCTCATCATCTTATTTCAGATATAAAAAAACGTGCTATTGCGCCTTTAACCATTCAAATATTTCATTAAATTTTGTATTTTCTAGATACTGAAATAAGTTTTGTACCCAACGAGGTATTATACTTGCATTTCATAATCAGTGAGAGCATATACGTTGTGTATTTGTCATAGTATGATGATATTGTCTAAATGAAATAAACTACCGGGCAAAAGAAAGGACTCACCTCAGTTGATTTTGTCATATGTATGATTTTCAATTGCAAATATCTCAAGTTTCGATGTCATAATCCAAAACCGATAAGTACAGGTGTTTAGTTAGCAGTCAAAGAATACTTCTACATGTTTTTTAATTATTTTTTTAAAAATTAAATTTTAAGTTTAATTTTGTTTTTAAATTATTGTTGATGATACACAACTGTTCATCGACATATAAGACATATCCTATGTGAAAATAAATAAATGTGCCTGATTCTGCACACATTTAAAACATTTTAAACAGGGCAGGGGTCATGTTGGTGAAAATTTCATTCTTAACCCTGTCTTCATTACAAAAAGATATTTGAACTAAAATTTAACCTCAGTCACCAACAAAGTCATTCAAACTACTGCAGATAAGTATTATTGTATCGTGTCATTATCAAATACATCTGATTTCTTTTAAGTATTGAATTAATCGAAATAAACTTAGGTGAGTCCTTTCTTTTGCCCGGTAGTTTATCATTTAACAGGTCTGTTGTCAATAATGTGTATATTCACAGGACATTTTGAAACATGTTAATATGACATACAGCAATGTATGACACGGGTTACTTGCAGGAGAAAAGCGAAAATCACACGGGTTGCTATGGAGACTTGTGAAATAGACAAGCCCGCATGCCTTGGAAACCCTTGTTGCTATGTAGTACGTGTTATGCAATAAAAGGAATTATGTTTATGTGACGTCAGATTCTACGGACGCGCGTTAATCGAAATGTACTTATCTTTGAGACCAAATTCAATTGGATTGTCATGATATGAAAATTATTTATTATCATGACATGTGGTAGATAAAAGATTTCTCTATCGATTGATATCATAAGTATGTTTTCAAAAATATGTTTGCATTCGAAACACTGACAAACTCGATGGCTCTTTAATATCTTTGGAATCAAATTATTATACCATTGTTTACGATTTGTGCCAATGTAAATACAGTGCTCATATATAAATCGCTGTTATGTGATATTACTACTTTTCTGTGTAACTTTGTATTGGTCCAGTTAATAGTTAGTAGTTAATGGGTTATTCCAGTTTGACAACAGTTGATGTGTTGAGTGACCCGCATCGCCATTCACTATTAACTGGCTTTTTAAACTTCCGAAATCTATGAACTTCTCAAAAAGCAGTCACAAGTCTATATTCAACTTATAATTAAGACATATATGTGTTAAAGGTACATCCATTGTGTTGTTGGGGGTCAAATATGACAAACGTTGTAAATGGTCTTATTTTATCGAGAAGTACCAACTGTTACCGAAAACAACCATTTTAATGATACTGGACTTAGTATATTGACGATATGAAGGTAAAAGTAGTGATTTCTGATCGAAAACCGGACAATGCACCGCGTGTGGCGCGCGCCACGGAGTCAAACGTAATTTTTGAATCTTATTTACACCAGACAAAATAACAAAATTGGGTTAATAACGTTCAATAGGTCATATAACTACTGTGCATGTAAATAGGACGTTCAGTTTCGGTTTCTACACATGCATAATGATGTTACTCGATTTTAATTGGAAAATAGTAAATATGATATGTTTGGCGATTGGGGATGAATATGCAAGATAAGTGAATTTATTTGTATTGTAAACATCACATATGGTGTGTTGGAACGTATTAAAGCCAAATACAATTTTATGAAACACAATGGATGCACCTTTAAAGTATGTATCTGAGTTACCATTCACCTGACGAGGGGCAGAAAACAACATAGACATTTTTTCAAAGCAATAAGGAAGAATGTGCCCTCAATAATGTGTATTTCTTCCAAATCTATTTCCAGACAGAGGAGCATACGTGCAACAACTCCGTAAGAGCTTCAGTAACAGCTCCAGTGGATCAGATGGTACAGCTGAAGTATATACCCACCGGAAGTGATCCAGGCCTATCCGATAACGAGTCTTTTCTTCTATTTCGGGACGAAGGGAATGGGGTGAGCTGTAACATGTTCAGTTTATAAACTTGAGCTTTTTTCCTGTGTACTTTAATATAATACTGCATATGAACTGGTTATTCTATAACGTTATTAATGAAGTATTTCCGTATTGGCTTAGATACAGGTTCGAGATCTATGTATTGACTTCAGACGACGTCGAGGGCCAATATAACGGACCGAGGACCTGTAACTCGGCCAATACGGAAATACTTAATAAATGACTAGTTCATTTATTAACCTTTTTTCATTCTTTTTGCACAAAAGTTAAAATTTCGTTTCCCTTTAAATCATAATTGGAAAAACGATTGGTGAACAGATAGCATGGGTAAAAGTTTTGAAGAGACAGTTTCGGACTTTCACGAACTATGCGACTGCGCACACTCAAACTCCTATTGGCAGAGTTTGTCTCATATTGGCCCTGTTGTCGATTCATATGGCCTGGGCCGTAAATGCACTCACGAACAAAAGAAAGGCCAACAAACAAAATACAAGGTATTTATCAACGAGTGATACGTATAACTGAAGCAGGGGTTATGCCATGTTTTCAAACGCCAACTAAACTAAATTTGTTTTTTTTAAACAGTATCTGTTCAAACTTCTTAATAACACACGTTTTAAGAAATGGTCGAAAATGCGATTATTGGCTTGTTATATGACGTCCTTCAGTAATGATTATTTTGTACGGAGTTAAGCTATGGTTATAAATTATGTTTCAATTTATTCAAACTATGCAACTAATAACGGTTTATTTTCAAGAAGTAAGGATATAATTTACATAGGTGATTCATACTGGTTTACGAAGGTTTCGAGGTTTAAGATAAAACATATTTTTAAAAAAAGCAAATGGAAATATTATGCTGCATTAATAATATGTTAGACGTTTATGTACATTTTGATGATTGACATAAGTACTGTATTTAATGGATTATTTACAAGTGTCGTGTAGTATTCATTTATGGATTATGATTGCTACCTACTTTCTTTAAACAGCTATCTGTTCTGTTCTTTAATGGATTATTTACAAGTGCCGTGTGGTATTCATTTATGGATTATGATTGCTACCTTCTTTCTTTAAACAGCTATCTGTTCTGTTATTTAATGGATTATTTACAAGTGTCGTGTGGCATTCATTTTATGGATTATGATTGCTACCTTCTCTCTTTAAACAGCTATCTGTTCTGTTCTTTAATGGATTATTTACAAGTGTCGTGTGGTATACATTTATGGATTATGATTGCTACCTTCTCTCCTTAAACAGCTATCTATTCTGTTCTTTAATGGATTATTTACAAGTGTCGTGTGGTATTCATTTATGGATTATGATTGCTACCTACTTTCTTTAAACAACTATCTGTTCTGTTCTTTAATGGATTATTTACAAGTGTCGTGTGGTATTCATTTATGGATTATGATTGCTACCTACTTTCTTTAAACAGCTATCTGTTCTGTTCTTTAATGGATTATTTACAAGTGTCGTGTGGTATTCATTTTATGGATTATGATTGCTACCTTCTCTCTTTAAACAGCTATCTGTTCTGTTCTTTAATGGATTATTTACAAGTGTCGTGTGGTATTCATTTATGGATTATGATTGCTACCTACTTTCTTTAAACAGCTATCTGTTCTGTTCTTTAATGGATTATTTACAAGTGTCGTGTAGTATTCATTTATGGATTATGATTGCTACCTACTTTCTTTAAACAGCTATCTGTTCTGTTCTTTAATGGATTATTTACAAGTGCCGTGTGGTATTCATTTATGGATTATGATTGCTACCTTCTTTCTTTCAACAGCTATCTGTTCTGTTATTTAATGGATTATTTACAAGTGTCGTGTGGTATTCATTTTATGGATTATGATTGCTACCTTCTCTCTTTAAACAGCTATCTGTTCTGTTCTTTAATGGATTATTTACAAGTGTCGTGTGGTATTCAATTATTGATTATGATTGCTTCCTTCTCTCTTTATACAGCTATCTGTTCTGTTATTTAATGGATTATTTACAAGTGTCGTATGGTATACATTTATGGATTATGATTGCTACCTTCTCTCCTTAAACAGCTATCTATTCTGTTCTTTAATGGATTATTTACAAGTGTCGTGTGGTATTCATTTATGGATTATGATTGCTACCTACTTTCTTTAAACAACTATCTGTTCTGTCCTTTAATGGATTATTTACAAGTGTCGTGTGGTATTCATTTATGGATTATGATTGCTACCTACTTTCTTTAAACAACTATCTGTTCTGTTCTTTAATGGATTATTTACAAGTGTCGTGTGGTATTCATTTATGGATTATGATTGCTACCTACTTTCTTTAAACAGCTATCTGTTCTGTTCTTTAATGGATTATTTACAAGTGTCGTGTGGTATTCAATTATTGATTATGATTGCTTCCTTCTCTCTTTATACAGCTATCTGTTCTGTTATTTAATGGATTATTTACAAGTGTCGTATGGTATACATTTATGGATTATGATTGCTACCTTCTCTCCTTAAACAGCTATCTATTCTGTTCTTTAATGGATTATTTACAAGTGTCGTGTGGTATTCATTTATGGATTATGATTGCTACCTACTTTCTTTAAACAACTATCTGTTCTGTTCTTTAATGGATTATTTACAAGTGTCGTGTGGTATTCATTTATGGATTATGATTGCTACCTACTTTCTTTAAACAACTATCTGTTCTGTTCTTTAATGGATTATTTACAAGTGTCGTGTGGTATTCATTTATGGATTATGATTGCTACCTACTTTCTTTAAACAGCTGTCTGTTCTGTTCTTTAATGGATTATTTACAAGTGTCGTGTGGTATTCATTTTATGGATTATGATTGCTACCTTCTCTCTTTAAACAGCTATCTGTTCTGTTCTTTAATGGATTATTTACAAGTGTCGTGTGGTATTCATTTATGGATTATGATTGCTACCTACTTTCTTTAAACAGCTATCTGTTCTGTTATTTAATGGAGTATTTACAAGTGTCGTGTGGTATTCATTTATGGATTATGATTGCTACCTACTTTCTTTAAACAACTATCTGTTCTGTTCTTTAATGGATTATTTACAAGTGTCGTGTGGTATTCATTTATGGATTATGATTGCTACCTACTTTCTTTAAACAGCTATCTGTTCTGTTCTTTAATGGATTATTTACAAGTGTCGTGTGGTATTCATTTTATGGATTATGTTCTACTTATATGGTACATTGTTATGAATGTTATTGTTATGTGATTGCTACTGATAGCTATGGTGTGTATGAATTAAGGTTATGGATTATTTGATACGACTTTATTGAATAATAGTTACTAGTTATAGATTGTTGAAGGTTTTTCTTGTTATCTTGAGTGTGCGTGATTAAAATTATATTTGCTATGAATATTGAACGTATCTCCTTATGTTCACTTATTATTTGTTTGCTGGATGGTACATGTGTTTAATCTGTGGTTACTGTATTTATGGTACTTGGTTGTTGAATAATAGTTACTAGCTATATGGTAGATGTGTTTAACTATGATTACTATCTTTGTAGTACTAGGTTGTTTAATAATAGTTGCTAGTTATATAGTACACGTGTTTAACTTATGATTACTAACCTTGTATTACTTGCTTGTTGAATACTAGTTACTAGTTATATGGTAGATGTATTTAACTTATGATTACTATGTTTGTAGTACTTGGTGGTTGAATATTAGTTACTAGTTATATGGAAGATGTGTTTAACTTATGATTACTATATTTGTAGTACCTGGTTGTTGAATAATAGTTACTAGTTATAAGGTACATGTGTTTAACTTATGCTTACTATCTTTGTAGTACGTGGTTGTTGAATAATAGTTACTAGTTATATGGTACATGTGTTTAACATATGATTACTATGTTTGTAGTACTTAGTGGTTGAATACTAGTTACTAGTTATATGGTAGATGTGTTTAACTTATGGTTACTATCTTTTTAGTACTTGGTTGTTGAATACTAGTTACTAGTTATATGGTAGATGTGTTTAACTTATGATTACTATATTTGTAGTACCTGGTTGTTGAATAATAGTTACTAGCTATATGGTAGATGTGTTTAACTTATGATTACTATGTTTGTAGTACCTGGTTGTTGAATAATAGTTACTAGTTATATGGTACATGTGTTTAACTTATGATTACTATCCTTGTATTACTTGCTTGTTGAATAATAGTTACTAGCTACATGGTAGATGTGTTTAACATACGGTTAATGTCTTTGTAGTACTTGGTGGTTGAATACTAGTTACTAGTTATATGGTAGATGTGTTTAACATATGGTTACTATCTTTGTAGTACTTGGTGGTTGAATACTAGTTACTAGTTATATGGTAGATGTGTTTAACTTATGATTACTATATTTGTAGTACGTGGCTGTTGAATAATAGTTACTAGTTATAAGGTACATGTGTTTAACATATGATTACTATCCTTGTATTACTTGCTTGTTGAATAATAGTTACTAGCTATATGGTAGATGTGTTTAACTTATGATTACTATGTTTGTAGTACCTGGTTGTTGAATAATAGTTACTAGTTATATGGTACATGTGTTTAACTTATGATTACTATCCTTGTATTACTTGCTTGTTGAATAATAGTTACTAGCTACATGGTAGATGTGTGTAACATATGGTTAATGTCTTTGTAGTACTTGGTGGTTGAATACTAGTTACTAGTTATATGGTACATGTGTTTAACTTATGATTACTATGTTTGTAGTACCTGGTTGTTGAATAATACTTACTAGTTATATGGTAGATGTGTTTAACTTATGATTACTATGTTTGTAGTACTTGGTTGTTGAATAATACTTACTAGTTATATGGTAGATGTGTTTAACTTATGATTACTATGTTTGTAGTACTTGGTTGTTGAATAATAGTTACTAGTTATAAGGTACATGTGTTTAACTTATGATTACTATGTGTGTAGTACGTGGCTGTTGAATAATAGTTACTAGTTATATGGTAGATGTGTTTAACTTATGATAACTATGTTTGTAGTACGTGGCTGTTGAATAATAGTTACTAGTTATAAGGTACATGTGTTTAACTTATGATTACTATCTTTGTAGTACGTGGTTGTTGAATAATAGTTACTAGTTATATGGTAGATGTGTTTAACTTATGATTACTATGTTTGTAGTACGTGGCTGTTGAATAATAGTTACTAGTTATAAGGTAGATGTGTTTAACTTATGATTACTATGTTTGTAGTACGTGGCTGTTGAATAATAGTTACTAGTTATATGGTACATGTGTTTAACTTATGATTACTATCCTTGTATTACTTGCTTGTTGAATAATAGTTACTAGTTATAAGGTACATGTGTTCAACATGTGGTTACTGTCTTTGTAGTACTTGGTGGTTGAATACTAGTTACTAGTTATAAGGTACATGTGTTTAACATATGCTTACTATCTTTGTAGTACTTGGTGGTTGAATACTAGTTACTAGTTATAAGATACATGTGTTTAACATATGATTACTATCTTTGTAGTACGTGGTTGTTGAATAATAGTTACTAGTTATATGGTAGATGTGTTTAACTTATGATTACTATGTTTGTAGTACGTGGCTGTTGAATAATAGTTACTAGTTATATGGTAGATGTGTTTAACTTATGATTACTATGTTTGTAGTACTTGGTTGTTGAATAATAGTTACTAGTTATATGGTAGATGTGTTTAACTTATGATTACTATGTTTGTAGTACGTGGCTGTTGAATAATAGTTACTAGTTATAAGGTACATGTGTTTAACATATGATTACTATCTTTGTAGTACGTGGTTGTTGAATAATAGTTACTAGTTATATGGTAGATGTGTTTAACTTATGATTACTATGTTTGTAGTACGTGGCTGTTGAATAATAGTTACTAGTTATATGGTAGATGTGTTTAACTTATGATTACTATGTTTGTAGTACTTGGTTGTTGAATAATAGTTACTAGTTATATGGTAGATGTGTTTAACTTATGATTACTATGTTTGTAGTACGTGGCTGTTGAATAATAGTTACTAGTTATAAGGTACATGTGTTTAACATATGCTTAATATATTTGTAGTACGTGGTTGTTGAATAATACTTACTAGTTATATGGTAGATGTGTTTAACTTATGATTACTATGTCTGTAGTACGTGGCTGTTGAATAATAGTTACTAGTTATATGGTAGATGTGTTTAACTTATGATTACTATGTTTGTAGTACGTGGCTGTTGAATAATAGTTACTAGTTATAAGGTACATGTGTTTAACATATGCTTACTATCTTTGTAGTACGTGGCTGTTGAATAATAGTTACTAGTTATATGGTAGATGTGTTTAACTTATGATTACTATGTTTGTAGTACTTGGTTGTTGAATAATAGTTACTAGTTATAAGGTACATGTGTTTAACTTATGATTACTATGTGTGTAGTACGTGGCTGTTGAATAATAGTTACTAGTTATATGGTAGATGTGTTTAACATATGATTACTATGTTTGTAGTACCTCGTTGTTGAATATTAGTTACTAGTTATATGGTACATGTGTTTAACTTATGATTACTATGTTTGTAGTACCTCGTTGTTGAATAATAGTTACTAGTTATATGGTAGATGTGTTTAACTTATGATTACTATGTTTGTAGTACCTGGTTGTTGAATAATACTTACTAGTTATATGGTAGATGTGTTTAACTTATGATTGCTCTCTTTCTGTTTTCTATAATGAATTATGGCTGAATTGTTACACCATGTCACACGCTTGCGAAAGTTCATCATACTTGGATCGGTAAATATTTTACTTACTGCCTTAACACAGCAACAAGAACTTGCATAATGTAAAACGATTTAGTGTAAAAGACAAGGATTTTATTTGTCAAATATCTTGGTATAACAGAGAATCCATATTTTTATCAGAGGCATTCCATCAGTATGTCAGTGTGAAGAACTAACAGTTAACACTGAGAAATTATAAATGATACGCGAACTAATAGTTAACGATGCTTATACAGTCAAACCAAATAACCTTAAAGTGACATTAAGAAAGCATGTTGATAGATCGATTCAGAAAAAATGCCCCAAAATCTAAAGTATTGATAGATATACACGTAAGTTTTCGCAGATTGTTTAAATCCTAAATTAGTGGAATAATCGCGCTAATTAATAAAGGTGTTTCTAAATATAGATTGAGTCTATTATGCTAATCACAATAAAATATACAATGTTACAGGTGAATGCAAATAATTTGCATTTTCAAAAGCGTTTGCGTATACTCATTGTCATTACGTATATCAAATCGTCAGAGAAATACCGCGCCTGCTTTTAACATTAGTTTTTTAAACAGTGGTTTGTTGGCTCAGAAACCATACCGGTTTTTATCCTATATTTCGGCTGACCAATGTTAACAATCCTGTTTTTAGAAAATGTTATTTACATTCATGGTTTTAATAAAAAAAATATATTTACATTCATGGTTTTAATAAAAGATATATTTACCTTCTTGCTTTGGGGAAAGGATATTTACATTCTTGTTTTCGGAAAATGATGTTTTACCAAGATCTTATCTTATATTTAAAGATAACATTAACTCTATCAGTAATTCATGGCCATACAAGGTGTTCTTTGTGAACACGGTCTCCTTAATAGATCATCTGCGCGCGCATTTCCACAACATCCTTCACTGGTCATAACTAGTGCCAGTATCCAGTATTGGTCAGTTTAAGCCTTGGTGCATGTCGTTGCATTTTCTGTGCAGGCGTAGCAGCACTCTGCATCTGAACTTCAAAATGATACGATAGAACAGAAAAGATAGAGAAATGCAGCAAGACTAGCACTATATAGCGACAACGACTAGCGCAAGTTGTGACGTGCGGGTAAAGCTGGTCTAATTTAACGGATAATTTGAGTGTTACCTCATATGATTTCATTTTAGCATTTAGCATTTCTCTTTCGGAGTAACATCAGTACTTTCAATAGAATATGTACATCAATGGGTTTTGTTATTTTTCCTCAGAAAATACTGGATTATTACTCAGGGGAGTTCACGCAGGATGACTGCAAGAACAACAACGGAAGTGAAGCAGGCGGCCCGTACTACTGGTGTAACGACATCTGTACAAGAAACACGAGCGAGTGCCCGGTGAGTTCGGTCCTCAGATTATCAGACATGAACATGAACATGAACATTTCATATACACAGGCACCAGACCATAAATGTACTTTTAAAAGTTTACATGCATACCTATCAATATGACACATGAAAGATGTCGGACACATCAGCCATCTTGGATTCTGACAATGAACCGGAGTTGGAAACGGATCAGTCTAAGAAGTTTACAAAGCTTATTTGAGCCAGGAAACCATTTCCGGTACCATATGCCAGGATCCAAGATGCCCAACTATGTATCACCTTTCCATTTTACATATTTATAGCTATGTATACTATACATGTACTGAGAATTTTTTTATCCTCTTGCTTTTATTGTGATCAAATTTCTAGGTGATCTTCAACGATGTTGTTTTACTTTGGCATCTTTTGCTTGATAGTTAACTCTCCTCAAAGGAATAGAGATACTTGAGACAGATTCCGAGGGACACGTAGGTGTAAAGTCATTAAGACAAATGTGAAAGAATCACTGAAAGCACAATATATAAGCACATATCTTCTCCAGAATGTAGTGACGATTATGTGTAGTTGGGAGGTCCAAATTGTACATTTGTATGTCACAACTTCTACCCATAAGTCTGCTTCGCCCTAATTTAAGCCTTGCTATATTTCTTTAACTTCTCTGTGCCGACGTAGCATGGTGCACTTTGAAATACTGGCGCAGCGCGCTGCTAAGCTGGCACATAGAACTTAACGAAATGTAGCAAGGCTTTAATTAGCCAGTGATAGAAACTTGGGCGAGTTATGACTTGCAGAGGAAGTTGAATGGGTCAAAACATATCACTCTTTTCTCTTCCCTGGTCTCAAGGGCAACTCCACGTGTGAAGATTGTGACAGAGTGGAAGACTACACCTGTGAGGAGTGTCAACAGCACAATAACACAATGACACCTTTATACTGGTGCGGGGGCAGGTGCACGGGAAGCAGTCTCTGTAATCAGTCGTGTAAAGTTGATGTGAGTAAACTTATCCTCTACTTAATAGCCTGTATGGGCCATATTCCGAATGAGAGTAGATTTGATACTTTGCAGTATGTTTGGAGTTGGTGTCTTGAACTATCATTGTATGACGATTATAAATATAAGTAGAGATTGCTACGAGAGCTCCCGTGTAAAACTGTTATCATCAATCGAGTTCGCAGTCAGTTTGAAAATCATTAAGTTCATGGTACTTCTCAGAACAAGACGATTATTTTACTCTCTCTCTCTCTCTCTCTCTCTCTCTCTCTCTCTCTCTCTCTCTCTCTCTCTCTCTCTCTCTCTCTCTCTCTCTCTCTCTCTCTCTCTCTCTCTCTCTCTCTCTCTCTCTTTTAATTTCCGTTTATTCATTATTAGATATTTATTATTATTATAGATATATTATATCACATGACATGTTCATGGCAAATCAGGAAGAAAAATACAACGACCAAACTACGTTGTTCAAAGAGAAATCGTGTGTATAATTCAAGGGGAAATTAGGTCTTCCTCGATGACAATCAAATATACCTATATATATATATCTCTCTCTAAATCTCTAAATCTCTCTAAATCTCTCTCTAAATCTCTCTAAAAATGTTTAAGCTCTGTTCATGTAAGTGCCCGCATGTTCTCCAACAGGACTTCTTCCCCAAGAGTGGGCCACGCGCAGAGGGAAGGATCATTACATTGATGGGCTGTGGCTTGGAGGATATCGTAGTAAAGTTTAAAGATATTGACTGTGAGAAGATGAAGTAAGTATACCCATTTGTTTTGTAGCTTTTGTGACCTGTAATTTTTTTAAATGATCATTTGCGCACCTTAGTGATAATGTTTTGTTATATTGTTTTTATATACATCTTATTGCGTCAAGGCAATTCAAAATACATATTGAAATAAAAAAAAATTACTATTTTAATATACAAACGCAGGTAGTTATTACTGATGATATCTGTGATATGTGAATCTGAGAAGAATTTGTTTTGTTTAAAAGATGTGGTGAGGTTTTACGCAGCTTTCAAGAGTATAGGCCTATCACATAATATATCACGACTGCTAGTATTATTGGAGGGAGAAAGGTCGCAACACTATTGAGGCTGTACATTGCTGTGAAACCTGCTAGCATCGACTGGAAATAGCGAATCATGATGTTACTGCGGTGAAATTCGGTATAACATTGCTACCCAAACATTACTGTATCTGGAACAGTTCTCAACAGCAGAGAAAGATGCCGAACTCCTGGTGGGATTCGAACCCCGGACCTCTTGATCAGAAGCCGAGCTCGAGCGTGCTTTAACCACTGCGCTATCTGCTACGTTCGCGTATAGGGAACACTGTCTGTGAATTGGTCAATTGAACATGTCATCCATTCTTTCCACACAGAGATAACTCATTTCAATCCTTCCCTCGTAACTTGAAATAAATTGCCTTGAGTAAAATTTCTGAGAATGTAGGATCTGAAGAGAAATTGAATTTTATGAAAAACAGTAGGCCCTATGCGTCTATGTTGTTCGACCTTCCTCCCAGCGTCAAAGTGACGTAAAACACATGGAAATACTGCATATACGCAGGGACATTACAGTTGTATATAGATATGTATATGTATATAAGGTCCCTGATATACGCAAAGAAAATAGAGAATGTTAGCTTTATATGACGCAATGAGGTGAGGTGAGGTGAATTAGGATTTAACGCCGCTTTCAAGAGTATTTCAATTATATCGCGGCTGCTAGTATTATGGCAGGGAGAAAACCCGCAACGCCATGTGGCGGTGAAACCTGCGAGCATCGGCTGGAACTAGCGAACCATGGGTGGTACTGCACTATATATTCAGTGTAGCATTGCGTGTAATACAGTTCTCTACTGCAGACAAAGTTGTCGTGCCCTTGGCGGGATTCGAACCCCGTACCTCTTGATCCGAAGCCGAACGCGCTAACCACTGCGCTATCCCGCCCCTATATGACGTAATAAGAAAGAGAAAACAGATAATAAGATGGTAGATACAACGGTCGTACCTATCGGTGGTGAAGTTTCCAGGTTGTCGATATCGCGAATTCAATAAACGGCCTGGGTCCCCTTTCACAAAGCACTAATTTAAGGTTATCTTAAGTCACTAAGATCACCTTAGTGCAATGCTAACGAACGGGAGTAAAGGTTAACCTTAGAAAAGGTTGCTTTGCGAAAGGAGGCCCAGTTCTGTTTTAGACCCATGGATGATAATGTTTTTAATCGCTAAGTTTACACTTCTTTACTAACACATATTATGACATTTGCAACATCACAAATTAAACAAATTTGAGTGCTAAAATGAGACAATCACTAACTGTATATCTGCATAAACCCAAAAGAAAACCAATTGTATTCCAAATATTATGATGGTAGCCCTTTTATCAGTTATTGTTACAAAATCAAATTTGAACATCAAACTAGATATGTTTATACATGAACGACATCTTTAGTAAAACTTATTGGGCTTGAAAGGTAAACGGTTTCAGGGTTAATAAATGGGCAATAATGTTTTGGGTACTCACGATTTGTTGATTTGAACAAATCAGTTTATTCAGTCACTTCATTGTTTTTGAGCATTCTAGTATTTTCAGTTTGGAAATAGGATAAAAAATAATGAAAAAGTGATTAAATGAAAAATGTTCACTGAATAAAACGGTTTACTAATTATGTAATTGTTGTGTGTTATTAAATATATTTTTCACCTGGAAACAATTATTTCATTTCAGCTCGACCACCAGCACACACATATGCAAGCTTGGGGAGTACCAATATTTCGATAATGATGATAAAGGGACTCCTCTCCCTCCTGCTGATGTACAGTTGATCAGCAATCTAAACCAGGAAGGGAGTGACTGTAAAAAGTATACGGTCAAGCCAAATCCAAACATTACTGACATCAGGCCGAGAGGAATCTTTCGGGGGTACGTTGGGTCCAGTTTTAGCATGATATATATCAATACCAACGACTCCGTCTGTCCGAAAAGTAGAATATATGTTTGGTTTCTGTATATGTTAAGGCTGTTGTTTGATTTTCATTGGTCACGATTCTATGGGGATAACATTATTTGAACTGAAACCAGCGGATCTTGTATTGTGACACGTATCCGAGCCAAATATGATAATATGCAAAAAACTGATTTTCTTTTAATAATCATTATGACAAAGAGTTGTCCAAATATATGAAGGAACCCTTTTTAAGTATTGGATTACTACAATGTACCCTGAGTAAAGGGGGGAAACCATTGTATCTCAATGAGGTTTGACGATATACTTTCAATTAACTGACCAAGAGGTTCTGTAGAGTCCTCACCACAAGGTCTGAGCACACTCCATACACGTATAGTAGTGCAGACAATATCCAGTCATATAGCTGACCAATCATATCATGGTTTTTAACGGTCGCCGTTTTGAAAGCATTCGGAAGAATTCGTTAACACGTTCTTCATGTTACGGAAACGGACGAAAGTATGGCTGTTGGGAGTTATCTGTCCCTAGCTTCTCGCACCGAAAGTTTTTGTTGGACGTTCTGTGATTGGCTGCCTTAATAGCGTAAGAACATGCGAGTCTGAAGGGTGTTATCAGACGGTGTGGCCTGGAAACCTTCGAACAATATGAGTTCGTATCCCAGTAGATGCACTATTTTGCATCTTTTCTTCCTCGGAAAACGGTTAATTTAGTGAATTTAAGAATTATTAAGGTTAAGAACGTTTCAAGAATGAAGGGCCCATTATCGTCAAACGTGTTTTCATCGAATAACTTTAAAAAAAATAGTGTTAAACCGATCTGAATTGACTTGCGGGAAACTTTCTAAAGTATAGCCTTAACCATCATGTCTTTTGCAGTTAAGTACACCCCGGACCTTTAAATGGGATTACCGTATTTCCTCTAATACAACCCGGGCCTCCAAATCAACCCAGGGGGTAATGTGTGCTGACGTAAATAAAACCCGGGTCTCCAATAGAACGCGAGTCTCTATTAGAACCCGGGCTTTACGCAACAATTGAATACTTCGTGTTGCATTATAAAATACTTATACACTCGATTTGAGGGGAAATATTGTGATGACCGTGTGAGATTCAACATAACAGTTCCATGATTACAAATATCCGTCTTTTTTTATAGTTAATTCTCCTTGTACAATGCAAGTTTATAGAAAACATTTCACACCAAGTGTATAATGTTGGGATTAATGAGAGTGTATGGGTAAATCCCCGTCCATCTATAAACAATATGTATATTTTTTCAAATGAATTTCAGCAGAAATGCCACTAGAAATGTAGTACTAGACCACTTATTTTACCTTTCCAAAAAGATTATAAACGTCAATTCATGTCTGAAAAAATATAACCCGGCCTCCAAAACCACCCGGGTCTCTAATAGAACCCGGGGTGTAAGTGGGTCCTGAAACAATTGAACCCCGGGGTTGTATTAGAGCAAAAACGGTAACACAGAATCACACGAACTGCGACTCAGTGCTGTAACTACAAAAGTTCACTTTATTGCTTAATTATATCCCTACATGCTTGAACCATTTTCCCACAGAGTCAACGCCGATCTCACCATCAGAGGACAAGGTTTTAACATCACGAAAAATGGTTCCTTCATGAGTAAAGGCCACAATGGAACAAATTCGTCCAAAACCGCAGTGAGTTACATATTTTGGTTTGTAACGTTTCAGTCAATATTTCAGAAACACTATACATATCATTGATAATGCTATTCATTTTCAGTGTGACGTCAAAAATGACACAGTGATGTTCTGTCAGATATTACCCGAGTTTGAAAGCGAGGGATACCCGGTCAACGCCTCGCTGTACTTCAGTCTGGAGAATGTGCGAATAACAGGATTCATCGATCTGTATGACAGGCCTTCATTCCGGGAAAACACAGAGCAGGAACAGGAGATTGTTGACGGGGATCAAAACCTTACTTTAGCCGTGAGTCCTAGTTTAACATTAGCTTCATAATCTCGATTTTAACATTTCGTATTCGTAAAAACATTCTAAATTCTATTTCGCCTCTTTCTTAAATAGACATTATGTTCTGATTTCAGTTCAAATAATTTCATTCAACTTGCATATACATTACCAATCGCCAAATATATGACACTTGCATGCAAACTTGATTTTCCTGCAATGGAGCAACAACCTTAAACATGTGTAGAAACAGAAGCTAGTCTCATTTACATATATATAGTAGTGTTATGACCTATTGAACATTACCAAGTCAATTTTGTATTTTTGTCTGTTAGAATGTTGTAATTATAGGGAATGTTGACATCGTTAGGATTATGATTATCGGCAATGTTTAGATTTGTACTTACAACTTGCAGTATCAACATGTAGTAGCAACACAAAATATGCGCATCATATGGTAAGTCTACACGACTTTGATGTTCTCACAGTGCAACTTAAGTTTGGTACGACAGGTCATTTCTACAAATCGTACCATGTGAACGGACCATAAGGCGTTCATGATTTGGTGCCAACAAGGGAGATAACCCTTAACGAGTTTAATTTTTAGGACTATATATATCTTCTGCTTTATTACAGGGAGACTTCGATGGTGTTCAACAGGAAGATGTTAGGTTCACCATATCATCTCTGGATTGTCAATATGTTGCTATAGAAAACAATAACACCATTCTCTTGTGTGGCATTCCCTGGGATGAACTGAAGACGAATGGCAAATCAGGGAAGCAGGAAGTCTTTGTAAGTTTGCTTTAGTTGACGAATACAGAACTGAATACACGGAGTTAGTTCTCTGCCATGAGTGTCTATTATAACAATCTGATTAAACATTGTAAAATAATATACTGCGATAAATTATAAAGAGAACACTCTCAACACCATGGATCTTTGCGTTATCATATCGTGAATATTTAACATTTTTCTTTTAGAATTAAAGGCAAGTTTTAACGAACTATATATAATCTTGCATTCTTTGGTTCACAAACAGCCATTTGGTTTTTGCTATTTAGACTTTTTACTGATTGGAACCAGTTCAGTCCCGATTTATGTGTTAATAAACTGTACAAAAGTACAAAAGAAAGTACACACCTCAGTTGGTTTCGATTAAGCCAATATTAATGTTTTTAGATACATTTGATTATGTCATGCTACACTAACACCTATATGCAGTAGTTTGAATGAATATCATTGATGACTGGTTAATTTGTAGTTAAAATATCTTTGTTTAATGTTTACTGATTTTCACAAAGAATATGCTTCAAATGTCGATGAACAGTTGCGTTTTAATCCAAAATAATGTTGGAAAAATTTATAAACTCAAAATATCATTATTTTCAAAGACATTAAAAAACACGTAGAAATATTCCTTGGCTGATGACTAAATGCCTGCACTTTTCAGTTTTAGAGTACGACGTCAAAACTTAAGTTGTTTGTAATTGAAAATCATACATATGATAAACCCAACTGAGGTGTGTACCTTCTCTTGCACTTCAGTTTGCTGTGTTGTCATCGTATCCATTTGATACCGTTTACATGTCGAGTAGCAAACGATGTATACATACATATAAATTGATTAAGTGTGAAGAGCAGTTGGAATATGTAAAGGACGGAAGCGATTTGCTGCTAACAGTTGAAAATTATATACACAATTATTTTTATCTATGCGCAAGTAAACTTAGGGTGTTGAAATCGCTTTTTGACCAGAATATTTCACATTTAACTTACAAATATATAAAATGTAGTAAATCCATTAATAAATGATGCTGTCGACATTAATAACCTTCTTGGACTTCAATTTGTTGACGCTTCTTTTCTGTAGGACGTCATAAATAAGCAAAAAAAGTCCTTCTCACTCTCGAACCTCGTTTTATAAAGGGTATCGACAACGATTGTTTCTCGGAAATATGAACAGATAATGTTTTAAAATTTAAACTTTAGTTGGCCATGGTGACATGGTGTGTATCAGTTTAAGTCGTGTTTATCTCCCGTGGATTAAATTACCTTGTATATATACTCTCCACGCACAGGTTTCCATTAGGAACGGGGGAAACCACACCTTCGAGATCAACATAAAATTGGATGGAAACCCAACGCCAAACTCTCAATTCACCAACGTTATGATCGGTGTAGCCAGTTCGTTTGGTGTTGGTTTTGGCCTTCTTATTGTCTGCGGATGCCTACAGTGCTGGAGAATGCAATCCAAGCGTGTTCAAAACAACTTAGGCCCGGCCACATCGTCAACTAAATTTGATGGTATTACAATTTATGTAATATTTAAAAAAAATCGAAACCAAAATTCAGTGATTACCAACAAAAATTGATCTTGTTGAAAAATACATTTTCAAAAGAAACACCCTTATGAATGAATATAACAATAAATTGAAGTCCCTAATCTCGATATTCCTATTTATTGTGTGTATCTTGAATATGTTTCATGTCTGAATTACTCTCACATTAGCCTCTGATTTTGTAAAACTTTAACAAACAAATTTAAAAAGGTTTGATGATACGAAACGCTTAATTTAACTTAAGAAGAACAATCCTATTCTATTTTTTACGAATGTAAATTTAATAAAATTTATTTTTTTACACGAAGGATACCAAATCAAGCCAGAAAATGCATTTATGTTGTAACAAAACAAAACATGTGGGTTAAAGCCATAATAACAAAATCAAGTTAGAAAATTCATTTATGGTTTAACAAAACAAAAATGTCGGTTAAACGAAGGATTTGAATATTTTTCTTATTTTTCTTATTGGTTTATTCTCCAGAAAAGTTCCTCCACACTTACTTCGAGCTCCAGCCTCGACAAAAACTTCCGGATGAAACCATGCAAAACATTGTTGATAGCAAGCTTATGATCCCCGCAGAGAGACTCAAACTTGGCGAACAGATCGGATCTGGTAGGACATTGCGTAGAACTCTTGGCTGATACATTTTCAACTTCACTCGCAAGTCACAATGCGCACCAGTTTCTATCACTGGCTAATCTAAGCCTGCACTTGAACTCACTAGTGCGTGGAGCTGCGCTTACAATGAAATTCAGTCATTTTGGGAATGGTTTGCACAACTCTATTGTCCATCACAGTTGTGGATTTGTTCAAAGAAATAGCATGGTGCCACAAGGGGTTGCTCTGGCAGGATTCCAACCACAAACGTCTTCATCCGAAGCCGATCCCACTAACCACTGCACTATCCCGCTAACCACTGCGCTATCCCGCTAACCACTGCGCTATCCCGCTAACCACTGCGCTATTCCGCTAACAACTGCGCTGTCCCGCTAACCAATGCGCTATTCCGCTAACAACTGCGCTATTCCGCTAACAACTGCACTGTCCCGCTAACAACTGCACTGTCCCGCTAACCACTGCGCTATTCCGCTAACAACTGCGCTATCCCGCTAACAACTGCACTGTCCCGCTAACCACTGCGCTATCCCGTTAACAACTGCGCTATCCCGCTAACCACTGCGCTATCCCGCTAACAACTGCACTGTCCCGCTAACAACTGCGCTATTCCGCTAACCACTGCGCTATCCCGCTAACCACTGCGCTATCCCGCTAACCACTGCGCTATTCCGCTAACATCTGCACTGTCCCGCTAACAACTGCACTGTCCCGCTAACCACTGCGCTATCCCGCTAACAACTGCGCTATCCCTCTAACAACTGCACTGTCCCGCTAACCACTGCGCTATCCCGCTAACAACTGCGCTATCCCGCTATAGTTATAACAACTGCGCTATCCCGCTAACAACTGCACTGTCCCGCTAACCACTGCGCTATTCCGCTAACAACTGCGCTATCCCGCTAACAACCGCACTGTCCCGCTAACCACTGCGCTATCCCGCTAACAACTGCGCTATCCCGCTAACCACTGCGCTATCCCGCTAACAACTGCACTGTCCCGCTAACAACTGCGCTATTCCGCTAACCACTGCGCTATCCCGCTAACCACTGCGCTATCCCGCTAACAACTGCGCTATCCCGCTAACAACTGCACTGTCCCGCTAACAACTGCACTGTCCCGCTAACCACTGCGCTATCCCGCTAACAACTGCGCTATCCCGCTAACAACTGCACTGTCCCGCTAACCACTGCGCTATCCCGCTAACAACTGCGCTATCCCGCTAACCACTGCGCTATCCCGCTAACAACTGCACTGTCCCGCTAACCACTGCGCTATTCCGCTTACCACTGTGCTATCCCGCTAACAACTGCGCTATCCCGCTAACCACTGCGCTATCCCGCTAACCACTGCGCTATCCCGCTAACAACTGCGCTATCCCGCTAACAACTGCGCTATTCCGCTAACATCTGCACTGTCCCGCTAACAACTGCACTGTCCCGCTAACCACTGCGCTATCCCGCTAACAACTGCGCTATCCCGCTAACAACTGCACTGTCCCGCTAACCACTGCGCTATCCCGCTAACAACTGCGCTATCCCGCTAACAACTGCGCTATCCCGCTAACAACTGCACTGTCCCGCTAACCACTGCGCTATTCCGCTAACAACTGCGCTATCCCGCTAACAACTGCACTGTCCCGCTAACCACTGCGCTATCCCGTTAACAACTGCACTGTCCCGCTAACAACTGCGCTATTCCGCTAACCACTGCGCTATCCCGCTAACCACTGCGCTATCCCGCTAACCACTGCGCTATTCCGCTAACATCTGCACTGTCCCGCTAACAACTGCACTGTCCCGCTAACCACTGCGCTATCCCGCTAACAACTGCGCTATCCCTCTAACAACTGCACTGTCCCGCTAACCACTGCGCTATCCCGCTAACAACTGCGCTATCCCGCTATAGTTATAACAACTGCGCTATCCCGCTAACAACTGCACTGTCCCGCTAACCACTGCGCTATTCCGCTAACAACTGCGCTATCCCGCTAACAACCGCACTGTCCCGCTAACCACTGCGCTATCCCGTTAACAACTGCGCTATCCCGCTAACCACTGCGCTATCCCGCTAACAACTGCACTGTCCCGCTAACAACTGCGCTATTCCGCTAACCACTGCGCTATCCCGCTAACCACTGCGCTATCCCGCTAACAACTGCGCTATTCCGCTAACAACTGCACTGTCCCGCTAACAACTGCACTGTCCCGCTAACCACTGCGCTATCCCGCTAACAACTGCGCTATCCCGCTAACAACTGCGCTATCCCGCTAACAACTGCACTGTCCCGCTAACCACTGCGCTATCCCGCTAACAACTGCGCTATCCCGCTAACAACTGCGCTATCGCGCTAACAACTGCACTGTCCCGCTAACCACTGCGCTATTCCGCTAACAACTGCGCTATCCCGCTAACAACTGCACTGTCCCGCTAACCACTGCGCTATCCCGTTAACAACTGCACTGTCCCGCTAACAACTGCGCTATTCAGCTAACCACTGCGCTATCCTGCTAACCACTGCGCTATCCCGCTAACAACTGCGCTATCCCGCTAACAACTGCACTGTCCCGCTAACCACTGCGCTATCCCGTTAACAACTGCGCTATCCCGCTAACCACTGCGCTATCCCGCTAACAACTGCACTTTCCCGCTAACAACTGCGCTATTCCGCTAACCACTGCGCTATCCCGCTAACCACTGCGCTATCCCGCTAACCACTGCGCTATTCCGCTAACATCTGCACTGTCCCGCTAACAACTGCACTGTCCCGCTAACCACTGCGCTATCCCGCTAACAACTGCGCTATCCCTCTAACAACTGCACTGTCCCGCTAACCACTGCGCTATCCCGCTAACAACTGCACTATCCCGCTATAGTTATAACAACTGCGCTATCCCGCTAACAACTGCACTGTCCCGCTAACCACTGCGCTATTCCGCTAACAACTGCGCTATCCCGCTAACAACCGCACTGTCCCGCTAACCACTGCGCTATCCCGTTAACAACTGCGCTATCCCGCTAACCACTGCGCTATCCCGCTAACAACTGCACTGTCCCGCTAACAACTGCGCTATTCCGCTAACCACTGCGCTATCCCGCTAACCACTGCGCTATCCCGCTAACAACTGCGCTATTCCGCTAACAACTGCACTGTCCCGCTAACAACTGCACTGTCCCGCTAACCACTGCGCTATCCCGCTAACAACTGCGCTATCCCGCTAACAACTGCACTGTCCCGCTAACCACTGCGCTATCCCGCTAACAACTGCGCTATCCCGCTAACCACTGCGCTATCCCGCTAACAACTGCACTGTCCCGCTAACCACTGCGCTATTCCGCTTACCACTGTGCTAACCCGCTAACAACTGCGCTATCCCGCTAACCACTGCGCTATCCCGCTAACCACTGCGCTATCCCGCTAACAACTGCGCTATCCCGCTAACAACTGCGCTATTCCGCTAACATCTGCACTGTCCCGCTAACAACTGCACTGTCCCGCTAACCACTGCGCTATCCCGCTAACAACTGCGCTATCCCGCTAACAACTGCGCTATCCCGCTAACAACTGCACTGTCCCGCTAACCACTGCGCTATCCCGCTAACAACTGCGCTATCCCGCTAACAACTGCGCTATCCCGCTAACAACTGCACTGTCCCGCTAACCACTGCGCTATTCCGCTAACAACTGCGCTATCCCGCTAACAACTGCACTGTCCCGCTAACCACTGCGCTATCCCGTTAACAACTGCACTGTCCCGCTAACAACTGCGCTATTCCGCTAACCACTGCGCTATCCCGCTAACCACTGCGCTATCCCGGTAACAACTGCGCTATTCCGCTAACAACTGCACTGTCCCGCTAACAACTGCACTGTCCCGCTAACCACTGCGCTATCCCGCTAACAACTGCGCTATCCCGCTAACAACTGCACTGTCCCGCTAACCACTGCGCTATCCCGCTAACAACTGCGCTATCCCGCTAACCACTGCGCTATCCCGCTAACAACTGCACTGTCCCGCTAACCACTACGCTATTCCGCTTACCACTGTGCTATTCCGCTAACAACTGCGCTATCCCGCTAACCACTGCGCTATCCCGCTAACCACTGCGCTATCCCGCTAACAACTGCGCTTTCCCGCTAACAACTGCGCTATCCCGCTAACAACTGCGCTATCCCGCTAACCACTGCGCTATCCCGCTAACCACTGCGCTATCCCGCTAACCACTGCACAATTCCTATTCCGCTAACAACTGCACTATCCCGCTAACCGCTGCACTGTCCCGCTAACCCCGCTAATTCCACAATGGACTAGGTGACAAAATGAAATACATATAATGAGCAGTATAACGTAAGTTTTCCTAATAGTGTGCGTGCATAGATCTATAACTTATCACTTTGAGTTTCGTCCATGGTGTCAATCGTTACATGAAATAAATACTTAACCGAACTTTTTATTTGTTTACAGGAAACTTTGGCTGTGTCTATATTGGCGACCTGTTTATGGATTCACAAGAAGACAAGTCAGAAACAGTGGCAGTTAAAACAATCCACGGTAATAAGTATTTCAGTAAGAGAATGCTGCATAAAGTGACAACAACAATCATCTCAGTTATATGTATTCATTACATGTACTATGAATGACATAGCTGGATCTGAGTTTTCAGATAGATTGACTTTCTGATATGCAGACAATGCAAGACCCTGGAGTTAATATGGCCATCACTGTTCTTGAATCTCAATGCATCATTTTAGTTTTAGATGTTTGTTCGAGATGACATTTCTTTGTCGACCATAACTTCAAAACAATTTACGGCTGATAAAGCGGTCATGTTGTAAAAGATTCAGGTTAACATAACATATTACCAATTTATATAATATATTACCAAAATTACCCGGGTTGTTTTCGCATCGACTTTTCGACTTCGTCCAACTGAACCTCGGCGTCATGATTGCCATTAGTGTCATCGTTGCCTTCGGTGTAATTGTTGCCCATATGAAAAACAGCAGTATCATCGGAAATAGTAATGCCATGTTACCATTGGTGTTATTAGAGTGAGTGAGTGAGTGAGTGAGTTAGGGTTTAACGCCGCTTTCAAGAGTATTTCACTTATCACGGCTGCTAGTATTATGGCAGGGAGAAAGCCCGCAACGCCATGTGGCTATGCATTGCGGTGAAACCTGCGAGCAACGGCTGGAACTAGCGAACCATGGGTGATACTGCACTGAAATTCAGTGTAGCATTGCACCCAAACCTGACTGCGTGTAGAACAGTTCTCTACTGCAGACAAAGTTACCGTGCCCCTGGCGGGAGAGGGAAAGTTCTATCGCCGATCTGTCGGCAGTATCCGCCATCTTGGTTTCTTGGCATTTCGCGAAATTAAAACACGCTATATTTAACTCAATTTTGATTTTTTGTAATAGTAACACATACACGCTGATAGAATATTTACATGGTACCATATAATGTATTATAAAACAAATTAACAGTATGCTGTTAGGCCTTAGCGAAGTTTTCCCTGCTCGCAGCGCCGATGAATGGATTCAATTCTCATTGTTTTGATTTTTCAACAAATGTGTTCTTGTCTTTATCAAGTTGTGAAATGTAAAGTCATCAAAATATTAACTTCATTAATATCTTTCAATTTGACTGTTTTAATCATGTATTAATAGCATATATGTGTAAAAGGGGATATCATTTCGAATTTCGTTTCCACAAAAAATACCCCGATAGAACCCTACTTTTAAGTGCTAAATGGTTTATTCGGTACTAAAGGAGGCTGAATGGTGTAATTGGTGGCATCTTTAAATTTTCTTTTGGTGGCATCAATTGTATTGGTGGCATAAGATGTATTGGTAACATCAGTTGTATTGGTGGCATCAGTTGTATTGGTGGCATCAGTTGTATTGGTAGCAGCAGTTGTATTGGTAGCAGCAGTTGTATTGGTGGAAGCAGTTGTATTGGTAGCAGCAGTTGTATTGGTAGCAGCAGTTGTATTGGTGGAAGCAGTTGTATTGGTGGCATCAGTTGTATTGGTAGCAGCAGTTGTATTGGTAGCAGCAGTTGTATTGGTGGAAGCAGTTGTATTGGTGGCAGCAGTTGTATTGGTAGCAGCAGTTGTATTGGTGACATCAGTTGTATTGGTAGCAGCAGCTGTATTGGTGGAAGCAGTTGTATTGGTGACATCAGTTGTATTGGTAGCAGCAGTTGTATTGGTAGCAGCAGTTGTATTGGTGGAAGCAGTTGTATTGGTAGCAGCAGTTGTATTGGTAGCATCAGTTGTATTGGTGGCAGCAGTTGTATTGGTAGCAGCAGTTGTATTGGTAGCAGCAGTTGTATTGGTAGCAGCAGTTGTATTGGTGGAAGCAGTTGTATTGGTAGCAGCAGTTGTATTGGTAGCATCAGTTGTATTGGTGGCATCAGTTGTATTGGTGGCATCAGTTGTATTGGTAGCAGCAGTTGTATTGGTAGCAGCAGTTGTATTGGTGGAAGCAGTTGTATTGGTAGCAGCAGTTGTATTGGTAGCATCAGTTGTATTGGTGGCAGCAGTTGTATTGGTAGCAGCAGTTGTATTGGTAGCAGCAGTTGTATTGGTGGCAGCAGTTGTATTGGTGGCATTGGTGCGCTGACGAATTAATCCATATCAGTATAAATGTAAATGTACCATTAGTCATGTTGATGTCGTTGATTGCATTGGTTCTATTTGGTGCCCCCCGTTTCACTTGTACATTTTTCAATGATGTAGTCGGTGTCAAAATGTCATCTTTGTTGTATACACATCCTCGGTTACCCATGGTTTTATATATGCTCCGTTACTCTCCACTATATCACCCATGGGAAATTTCATCAGAGAAATCTGTACTCAAATTACCCGCCCTTGGCCGGCGTGAGCCAATCAAACCGCTACGCAGCTTGGACCTGCGAGCCAATGACAATTCATATCACTTTGTTGCAAAGCACGCGAGGTCATTTGGTAAGCCAGCCGTCACCGGTTATCCTCCTTGACCATTTCCGTCTTATCGTATTGAGTATTTTCTTTGGTTACTGACTTCGTCACGCCGGCCAAGGGCGGATAATTTGAGTACAGATTCTCCTGATAAGCTTTCCAATGGGTGATATAGTGGAGAGTAACGGAGCATATATAAAACCATGGGTAACCGAGGATGTTGTACACATGGTGTCATAAAAAACACCCCACATTGTCCAATTCGTGTCTGTTGTCAGAGGGTAACCTTGATCTGAAGAGTTTCGTGGAGGAGGCGCTGATGATGAAGGAGTTCCACCACAAGAACGTCCTCCAGCTCCTTGGCATCTCCGTCAACGAGGACCATCAGCCAATGGTCGTCCTTCCCTTCATGGCCAACGGGGACCTCCTGTCTTACATCGTCGATGTTAAAAAGGTAACACGATGTGAACTATGACCTTTTGTCTGCACTATTGGTTATCAGGTGACCCCTGAAGGTCAATTGTATTGGTATGTTTATTACCAACTGTTTTTTGTACAAAATGATACAAAGGTTACGCTCAAGATTGAACTTATTGTACTTTGAAAGTATGACACCTGTGTATGTGTGTCAATAATACTTGTTATCAGGTCATTGCTGAGAGTTCATATCATGTTGTTTGAAATGTTTATGTAAAATAAAACATATCGTCGTTGACGCGATCTCCTGTCCTACATCGTCGATGATAAAAAAAGGTGCCTTTGATTAAACCACAGGTGAAGTTTAGCGCAAATATGTTGCGCAACAGTGATGAACGACCAGTTTTCCTTTTGTGCGATTCGTTCGCGCATAGAGAAAACTGGTCGTTCATCTCTGTTGCGCAACATATTTGCGCTAAAGTTCACTTGTGATTGAACATTATGCACCCTGAAAGTATGACAACCTTGGACCCTTACATCAACAATGCTTGCCAGGGCATTTCTGGAAGTAGTTCTATGATCACCTGCTTGTTGTTAAGAAATAGGTACATACTTCTTGATATCTTATTTATGTACGGTTTTGTCAGTGATGACAAAGAACTGTGCATATTTGTTATCATGATGTTATATTTTCTATCATTATAACTTATTATATAAGATAAATTTACTTCGTAAATGTGTATCTTTGACATATTTTCAGGGGATGTCTCTGTCTACTGTGTTGATGTGGGGCGTGGATATAGCGGAAGGGATGGAGTACTTGTCACAACTGAAGCTTGTCCACAGGGACCTGGCTGCCAGGAACTGCATGTAAGTATAAGGACGCATGACTTTATTAGTTGCCTGTGTGTGTATATATATAGAACTTCTCCGGAACTGCATGTAAGTATAAGGAACGCATGACTTTATTAGTTGCCTGTGTGTGTATATAAAGAACTTCTCTGGAACTGGATGCAAGTATAAGGTACACACAACTCTATCATGTGTATCTTTATATCTCGGGTACAAACTTACCTATTGGAGCGCTAGCGGGTTCTCGCTTAAACAAACTGACACTCTTGAACACCGGACAGATGTTAATGAACATGTTTGACGTAACATACACGCCATCAGACGTTACCTTCCGTTATTACTAAAGACTCAGCATGTCTTTGTTAAATCTTATCTCCATTGAGATGTCACGCCTGTACAATGTCTCTACTACTGGGTGGAAATAGATTAAAGGGATATATGAGTCCTGACGCTGAAGATATATACGTTAGTAAGTTAAGAAGGGTAACCATCATCATCTTCGCCACGTGTTCAAGAGTCTTATGTACGGCTTGCGAGAACCCGCTAGCTCTTGAACGCTAAGCATCTGGGGCATGTTCAAGAGAGGTTTAAAAGTAATCTCTCAATTAGCGATTACTTTTAAACCTCTCTTGAACGCGATTGCTCAATGTAGCGCTACGTAGCAAAGCGAGCAAACCTTGAAGAATCGCACCATGTCGTTCAGGAGAGAATGCGCTACATTGAGCGCAACATTGAGCGATCAATGACCGATTATAAGTGCTCGCTGCTATGGAACGGAACCCTGAAGTCAGTATTTCATTGAAGGCTGACCAGCGGTTCGAGTCAAACTGAAAGAGCTATAATCTTTATAATATTAGTTTAAGTAACCAAGAATTGATAGAACAATGTCCTACTTAAAGATCTGATGAAATGCATTTTTCTTAAGAATGACAGATGATTACCTCTGCGTATATTGTATATCTGAATCAATTTAGCATAAAATCGAGACAATATACACTTGCAATTGATAATTAAGACGATTTTAATTCACCCATTTTAACACTACCGCAATAAGTTGGGCGATTCATTTTGAAAATGCTCACTGAGGCGTGACTGTGATAAGCTACAGACGGGGCCGGCTAGACAGCTTCTCCGCCGAGGCTCGTTAATTAATTAATGATGATTATCACTGCCGCTAAATGAAGTTATGATGTGTATAACATCGCCAAAAAGACATGTTTATCTAATAACTGTGTAATTGTCATCTGCGGAATTACCTGGTTGGATATCTCAACATTCAATATATGGGGAAATGAAGTTAAAATGTTGCGAAATTACGATGAATTATGACTATCGCCGAAAATCAGATTCCTCCAGATACGTCACAGAAGTCATCCCCTCACGGGCCACACCCCCGCAGACTTTCATTCTAAATAAGGCGTTTTTTTTTAAAAGCCGTATATAAGTAATTTATGGACCGATTACAAATTTAAAATCGAGCAATTGTCAAATTGACACCCCATCTTAATGAATCCGATCATTACATCTATCGTTTAACCTTCAAGGCTTGACGAAGAGCTGAGTGTGAAAGTGGCCGACTTCGGTTTGAGTCGCGACATCTACGAGCAGGGACAGTACACCAGTGACAACAAGAAGAAGCTCCCTATCCGCTGGATGGCCCCAGAGAGCATGGACCGAGGTGTCTACACTTCCAAATCTGATGTGGTATGTACACAGGACGAGAGTGGGCCTTCCAATTCGTGACACGCTTCAAAAAGAGACAAATTGCCAAAAAGTTCTTGTTATTCAACAGCTAAGCTAAATGATCAAATCTTGAAATCAAATAGCCAACACAACATTTACCAAAGTTGGGCAAATAATTGACCGCAATTATTAAAATGATAATGAAATGGATAAGATAAGGTTTATATAACGTGAAATAAGGTAAGTTTTAATGTAAATGTAAGCCTTTGACTTCTTTATGAACTGCGGATGGTCGTGCAGTTTTTATTTTGTAAGTTTGACCCTATGTTTCAGTGGTCCCTGGGTGTAGTATTGTGGGAGATACTGACCCGAGGTGCCACGCCCTATCCCGGGGTGGAGGGCTGGGACATCTCGCTCTTCCTCCGGAAGGGGCGACGTCTGCAGCAGCCTTGGTTTTGCTCAGGGAAACTGTGAGTAACACAGATGCCGTTGATTAAAGTGTTCAACACTATTACCGCCGATGAGTGACTTCACTTCTCAATTGTTTATGGTTGTGCGCTAGTTTTAATCAAATGAGGTAAAATATAAAGACTTAGTCCATCAACATATAAACCTCAGGAATGTGTGCCTGGAATTTGTAGTACCCTGATAGAACCATCTCTTTAAGCTGTAAATATCTCAACATTATATGTATGATTCCATTATTATTTTGTGCCTTTAACAAGCTTATATTTATAGGTGGCCGATTCATTATGATAAATTAAACATGCGAATACCTTTTTCTTGTATTCAAGGTACGACATAATGTTGGAGATGTGGTCCCTGGACCCAAATCAACGGCCAACGTTCTCCACAGTCGCAGAGATGTTGACGGACCTCCTTCAGACTTGCTCTCAACATGAAGTGACGTCACAGAGCCTGGACGATGAATACGTCACATTTCCAGATTGTTGTCGTTATGTCCAGCTTCCAGACCTAGATTACTTTGTTCTTGAACCAGAAGCTGGACGAGAACCAGCTGCAGAAGGAATGGAACAAGTGGTTGTTGTTCCTCAACAACATGGTGCACATACTGAACCGGATGTTGTAGTTGTCCAACCGGATGTTGCAGTTTTTTACTCAGATCGTGAAACCTGATGATGAAGTTCTTTTACCGGATGTTTGAAGTATATAGCTGCTATTACATTTGTTGATTGCGTTCCACAATATTGTGAACACTCTGTACTCAAGCTTAGCTTAGCTTGAATATATATATCCTATAATTTTGACACAAGCGCTGATCCTATATAAAAAGAATTATTATATCAAGTATACGTAACTGTCTTTATCGCATTTAAAGCAGGTGGGACATAGTCGGTTAATGGGACCGGAAACGGAAACTTGGACCAGTCTCCGAATTTTACAATGCGTATCTAAACCAACAAACACATCTTGTTTATTGAGGGTATGGCGCCTGTGATTATGTCTCAGCTTCCCCAGCGATGAGATAGTTAGAGTACGACAGTTTCTACAGGTTTGCGACTGTCTCAGCGCTAAGAGAGCTTTAGAAAGGGAGGTCGTTTTTATCATCCTTTCACCGGGTATGACATTTGTGAAACCGTATAATGCAGCTGACGTGAAGCTGAAAGTCGATTTGCAAAGAGATGATGTGTATTATATACATCTGTGACTGTTGACCAACATTTGACGCCAACATTTAACACAAACATTTGATACCAACATTTGGTACCAACATTTGACACCAACATTTGACACCAACATTTGATAACAACATTTGACAACAACATTTGATACCAACATTGGATACCAACGTTTGACACCAACATTTTATACCAACATTTGACAGCGACATTTGACACCGACTTTTGACACCAACATTTGACACCAACATTTGATACCAACATTTGGTACCAACATTCGATACCAACATTTGACACCAACATTATACAGCGACATTTGAAACCAACATTTGATACCAACATTTGAAACCAACATTTGAAACCAACATTTGACACCAACATTTGACACCAACATTTGACACCAACATTTGATACCAATATTTCACACAAACATTTGACAGCGACATATGATACCAACATTTGAAACCAACATTTGACACCAACATTTGATACCAACATTTGACATCAACATTTGATACCAACATTTGATACCAACATTTGACAGCGACATTTGACACCAACATTTGACACCAACATTTGACACCGACATTTGACACCAACAAGTTATACCGTTGCACCCCGACAGTTTGTTCACCTATTTCTGTATCTAGGACTAAGGGGAAAGAATACAAACGAGGACAGTCTATTGTATCCAATGAGGTTGGACGATATTCTTTCAAATAACTGACTCATAAAGCACATGTATTAAAAGTACTGTTTTATAATTCCGCCAGGTACAGTGGGCCATGAAATTAATCGGTCTGATTAAAAATCGACCTTGTTCCGAGGAACATAATTTGCAAAATAACGCATCTACCGGGGTACGAACAGGTAGCTTCGTTTAGGAGAGGAAACCTCCGAACGATACGAGTACGTATCCCTGGGAATGCACTATTTTGCAACTTTTATTCTTCGGAAAACGGTCCATTTAAATCAGGCTGACAGAAGAGGTCAAATTTTCAGAATACCGATTTCCTTAAAGGTGCATCCATTGTGTTTCATAAAATTGTATTTGGCTTTAATACGTTCCAACACACCATATGTGATGTTTACAATACAAATAAATTCACTTATCTTGCATATTCATCCCCAATCGCCAAACATATCATATTTACTATTTTCCAATTAAAATCGAGTAACATCATTATGCATGTGTAGAAACCGAAACTGAACGTCCTATTTACATGCACAGTAGTTATATGACCTATTGAACGTTATTAACCCAATTTTGTTATTTTGTCTGGTGTAAATAAGATTCAAAAATTACGTTTGACTCCGTGGCGCGCGCCACACGCGGTGCATTGTCCGGTTTTCGATCAGAAATCACTACTTTTACCTTCATATCGTCAATATACTAAGTCCAGTATCATTAAAATGGTTGTTTTCGGTAACAGTTGGTACTTCTCGATAAAATAAGACCATTTACAACGTTTGTCATATTTGACCCCCAACAACACAATGGATGTACCTTTAATTTTGTATAAATTTTTCTATGTCGACTTGGATGAATGATATGTTGTCCTGTTGATAATTTAATGTGTCATTTTGGTTTTTATTTTCCTTGATCACAATATATCATCAATTTTTCTTCATTTTCTATTTTCAGAGAGTAAAATGAACAAATGTAAATATAAAACAGCAAGGCTTGAAATAGCCAGTGATGGAGACATGCGGTTCATGTTTTATGCCAAGATAATCTGAGATAATGAGAAATAATTTTGAATGTGATCTTTTAACATAATTTCATTTTATTTTATGAAGATATTTATTTTTATTTATTTTATCAATATGAAATTGATTTCCTTGGTAAATGATTATGAATTGTATTGGCGACCTTGTGTATATAATTTGAATTGAAATGTAATATTTCTCATTTTATTGGTTCTGCAATTGATTTCACTTTTTTCCATTATTCATATAAAATTTGCTAATTTATGAAGATCTTTGTTTGATACTTCAGTGGAAATATTTCCATTATTTTTTATTTTATGTAAATAACCCAAGTAAAGGCGATAGATATAACTAGCATTTTGTCTAAATAAATATAAATTGATATATCAACAACAATTTAATTTTTTTGTAATTAGAGAAAATATACTTAATGCGTTGGATTTTAAGGGAAGTTAAATATAAATGAATTTTTGCCTTTTCATTATAACCATATATCCATATGGTTTTTCCTTCAATTTGTGTTTATTTTAAAAAATATCACTTCCAGCTTGTTTTTAAGAATAAATTTTTTTAAATAAATAAAACTTTTTCTCATCTCATTCTTCAGTTTCTCCGTGAAATCGTACTCACCAAGATGATTGATTTTACTGAATACTCAGTTTGATTAAAATCGACCGTTTCAAGAAGACTAAAAGTTGCAAAATTGTGCATCTACCGGGATACGGACTCACATTGTTTAGGGTTTCCTCGCAAAACCGTCTGATAACAGCCCGTCGGGTCGCATGTCCTGGCGTTATTCAGGTAGCCAATCATAGAACTTCCAACAAAAGCTTTCGGTACGAGAAGCTGAGGAAGCTCCAACAGTGATACTTTCGTCGGTTTCCGTAACATGATGGAGGTTTCAACGAGCCATCGGGTCTTCCCGAGGGTAAAGGCCTCTCTTTGCTAGAACGCCCTCTCATTCAGATGTTATATAATTATCCATCACGTAATTTCTTAATACCGTTTCCCCGACTGCGATAACGAATCTATCCCCTAAATGCAGAGGCCAAACCCAACACATCATGTAAAGGAAAACGTTTTTAACTTTTAAAATATCATTTTAAATCATTAGTTACTGTAATTTCCTTTCTATATGTTAGTCATTTGAACTTGACATGATAACATTTAATGGTAAAGAAAAACATCTTCGAGAGTCTTATAGACATTGTTTTAAATCTTTCAAATAAAACAACGGGCAAAAGAAACGATACCTACGGTATTTTAACCTTCGAATGATATATTCGACTGAAATTCTGTTTCATCCCATCTATAGATGACAATTTAACTAAATTAGTCACTTTGGAAACATTAACTTTCGTGCCTTTACAAAAAGGGTCGCTTTGAAAATTAATATCCATAAGTAAAGCGAGATGGGAGAGTGACATACTACACACCATTTTTGCATATTGTTTTGACGTCTTATAGTTATGATGCGACAACGCATTAAACTTCAAGAGCGTACATATGTCCACCAGATTCTGTCCAAAACCATTTTAAAACAGTGACTTCAACACCTCATGTATGTCTGCACTAACATAAACATTAACAGTAGCATATATGGTGAACGTAATTGGGTATTTTATTTACATTTTTTAGATTTTCACTTTATTAATAATTCAAACATGAACAGGTGTAGCAGCAGTTTTATTTTTGATTCTTCCCCTAAAGGATTTAACCCATTCTCTTCCCTTCAGATTTCGGATTTAACCATGAACATTCGAAGTAACATTTTCATTCTAGATTCTTCATCTAAACAATTTAGCCATGAACATTTTAAGAGAAACTTTGATTCTAGACTCTTCATTTAAACATTTAACAATGGACATTGGTTGGAACACTTTAAAAGGAGGATTCTATTGGGGTATTTTTGTGGAAACGAAATTCGAGAGGATATCCCCGTTTACACAAATATGCTACTAATGATTAAAACACAGGCAAATTAAAAGATATTAATGGATAGGTAATATTTTGATGAGTTTATATTTCACAACTTAAAACGAGCGCAAATTTGTTGAAAAATAAAAACAATGAGAACTGAAGCGATTCATCGGCGCTGTGAGTGGGGGCAACCCTGAACATTGGTGTTGAAACTTCAGTTTTATTACTATATCTCAACCTTTGAGAGAGTATTTGCTACATACTTTTTCCTACTTAGGCCTCTGAATATCTTATATTTGTAAACTTTTTCATTATTCAAACTCTTCACAGTTTATAAAACACATATACATATCTAATTTCTAAATATTTTCTCATTCCACAAGAGTCTTTTAGAACCTGTATTCGAGACTGTAAGACACATTTTACAATCCATTTTCTAATTTCCATCCAATTCCTCCATATTCCGTATGAAACCTTCTTCGATACTTTGACGCACATCTTAAATTCTTATATTTTATTTGTATTTCGCATTACACAAAAGCTTTTTTAAAACCTTCTGCGAGGGTTTGAGATACACATTACCTTCCTATTCTTTATAAATTTTCAAGTAAAACAAAGTCTTTTAAAACCTAATTCGAAACAGTGTGAAACATATTGCCTTCCTATATCTAATAAGCCTCCGACTACACCAAAGTCTTTTGGAAAATTCCTTTGAGACTTTAAGACAATCTAACAATCCTATAAACACCTGGCTTTCCATTACACCACAAGTGTATTTTTTTTAGGAACACAGCATTCCTTTAGACCTAACATATTACTCACTTCCTAATTTTAAAGTCAATTCGTTATACGAAAGTCGTCTTCTGCAGACTCTCCATAAGAGCTGCGAGCCCGGCCGGAGTGTCTGGCACAGCCAAAGGTGGACCTCCTCTCAAGGCCTGCAGACTCTTCAACTGCTGCTGTAGGAGATCCCTCTGCTTCTGGAGCCGTTCATGTTGATCCTTCAGGATCTGTTGCTGCTTCATCAGCTTCTTCTGGTTGTGAAGGGTGTTCAGCTTGTCTAGTTGCTCCCCCAGTCTCTCATCCAGCAGCTGCTTTGACATGGTTGTTTTCTTCTCTGTCGTCTGATCCCGTGGACCAGGAACAGTGGTTGCTTCATGGGTGATTTGCGGTAAAGGGTTCTTTGAGGAGGTGGCTGATGCTGTTGTGGTATGACTGGGGGTCGTCTGTTCGGCAACCGGTTTATTTGGTGACATTAGACCCATAGCTTTCTTACGTGCTTTATCAAGAACGGAATATATAGAAAGTTTGACTTTGGGTGGATTTGCTTCGGGTAATGTATATGGTGCCTCGTTTTGATTATTAGTTATTTGAGTGTTGGTACTCTTCAATCCATTGCCTTGCGATAAACCCAATGCAGTTTCTGTATATATTTTCTTGGGTGGTCTGCTTTTACTGGGACCAGAAGTTGTCATACTCTCAATTTGGAAGGATGATGTTGTGATAAGAGGTGAAACAGTAGTGGGAGCAGAATGGGCGATTCTTTTGGCTTTTAGATTGGCAAAGAGATTAGAGAGAGATCGAGATTTTTGTTGAACAGGAACTACAATGCCCGCATTATGTAAAGTAGATTCATTGTTAGTCATTTGTTGAACACCTCTTGTCTTATTTGGCTTCTGTGGGTATGAGTATACCAAGCTTGAATTAGACAGGGGTTGGGTAGTTGAGGACGAAGTTCCTAGATTCTTTGAAATTGTTGCCTCAACAGCTTGTTTCGGAACGAAGGGGGGTAGAGGGGCTGCAGCTGGTACAAGAGTTCTGCTGCGTCTTACACTCCCCTGGAAGCGATTCAGTTCGTTCTTCAAACTGCCCATGACATGATGCAGCATCTGTGTGTGTCTCACCACGGCTTTCTGGTGGTTCTTCACGTCTTCCTGAGTTCGGTGACGATCCATGTCATTTGGAGGATCTCTTGGAGATTGTGTACCAACGTGCGATGATGAAGTTGCGTTAAGATTTGGAGCAACAGTTTTCGATGCTAGGGTTGTATTTGATCGGCTAGGAGTTCTTGTTGTGTTCAATTGACTTATTTTCGATATCGGTATTTTCTGCCCAGGAGTCGATACCCATTTTGATCGTGTTGCAAACGGAGAAGAAATGTGGCTTTTAAATTTATCAACTATCTTTTGGTCATAATTTACCAGTTTGACTTCAATTTCAGAAAGTGGTTTCTGGCGTCCTGCAGGTAGACCATGGGATGGAGAAGGGGCGTAGTTGATCATTTTGATGTGCATCTCTGACACCGGACGTCTTGAATCGCCCCTAGTAGGTGTTGGTGGGGCAGAAACGATCCTCTTGAAGCTGACAGCTGCCCTTTGTGTGTTGCGTTGGTTGATTCTTCTTTGCCTCACGGGAGCCTTTGCCTTAGCCAATTGTGTCATTTTGTGTGGTACTAATAAAATCCTGATAATTTTTTGCAACTCTTCATTTGTCATATTTTTATGAGGAGTTAATTTGTCAAGGTTTGAAAGGCTGGTGCCCTTTGATGTTTTTGGATTCAGGGACGTATTGCTAGTATCAATCTTCACGCTGTTGACTAAGGGGGCAGCGGTTGATGTGACAAAATATTCCAACGTTGACGGTCCTGAAACTGTTGTTGATAAAAGCGTAGGTTGATGTGTCTCATATCCAACAGTGGATATATCAACGTTCTGGGCTTCCTTCTCTAGAATAGGTGATGCTGGTGGATCCACCCCTGCTGGAGATTCTGATGCACTGGAAACTCCAGAAGTATTTACGGGTTGTTCTATTGACAAAGACGTTCCTGGTTGTTGAACTGCTGGCGGATTCCAATTCATCTGTGGATATGATGAATATTGATCATAAAACTGCATTGCTGTTTGTCTCATATATTTTATCAAATCTGCTTTGGCGTTCGGATTCATTGGATAGGCATAATAGGGTGCCATCGGCATTGGATTTGTCTGCCTATTTGCTGGCATTATGTAGTGATTGACTGGACTTGCTGCTAATTGTCCATATTGGTTTTGAGGGACCATGCCACTGCCAAGTGATTGCTGAGGGCCGTTTTGAACAGGAACGTTGCTGTTGTCGATGGCCATTTGCATTGGATAGCTCTCTATTGGTGCAACTACTGACTGAGACTGTTGGAGGTTTAAACTTTGCTGGTTGAGGAGGTCTTGATTTTCAACAGGCATTGGCACCATGTTTGGTCCAAGCTGGTTGGATGTTAATACTTGGTTCTGGGGCACTCCAGGATTACTCGATTGACTTGGGGATTCCAAATGGCCTGTATTACTGGTAAGCAGGTTTTGGTTGTCAGCCTGCATCATGGTTGAATTTGCATCAGCTCTTTGGGTTTGGGAAGGATTGTTATCTTGCGAACTAGTGCCAATGACGCCTGTCTGACTCCGGACTGGTAACAATGCAGACTGTACGTTGGTATTGAGGGTTCTCTCCGCATTGGGTGTTTGAAGAACTGCAGGCTGCTGATTATGATTCATGATGATCGGAGTTTGTGCCTGCATGACGTTTGAATGCATATTGACCTGACTCTGTTCACCAACAACTTGCTGGTTTCCCGCGGAGTACTGGTTGGCGTCCCATGCAGTTTGGGGACCTTCTGTTGCGAATCCATTATAACTATCGAAAAAGGCTGGGTAAACCTTGAGCCAGTCCTGACAGGCAGTATCTGAAAAACGCATTAGCTCAGTGATAACAAATGAAAGGACATCTTGTTGACAATTTATACAAAAATAAGAGTTTCGAACTTTTTAATTACACTTATGACGCCATCCTATTGTTCTCTATTTCCATTAGTTTTCAGCACTTGACAATTCACATAATTTATTTTAACTAGAAATTTAATTTCTTTAACAATCAAAGGTAAATTTGTAAAGACAGTCATACTTTCAGTGTAATTTAAGTAGGTTTATGTCCTCGCTAGACTCATTCTTTAAAAATAATGGGCCTCGGCCATTCAGGACTTGGCTCCATTAATCCATACATCAATGAGAGCATTGTCCAAACTAAGATATGACATACAGAGTAACATGAGAAAATATGTATTGACTATATCATTGATTTTAAAAAAAAATATAACTTACCTTTAATCAAATTTTGAAGAGCAATAAAAGCGAAAATCCAAATAGTTCTTGATAGATACATCTGAAAACGTAAAAGAAATTAAATTCAATCGAAACTGTTCAGTATATAATGATATTTAAGAATATGTAATAATAGGTAGGTTTCAAGAAGTACAATAGGGAGAGAAAAAACTTGATTTTATGTGGATGTAAATGAGGACACTGGTTGATAATGGACATGGTTTGTATAATTTTAAAACACTAAAATTATAATAGTAAACCAAGATTCATGGATAGTTAACTTCTTCTAAATGAAGAAGCACCAGAATTGTGTTAAAACATACAGCGTCTACGGCGGTGATAGATAATCTCCTAATAATTAAAGGGACACTAAAATCCATTTTATAAAATTGTATTTAGCTTTTATATGCGCCCAAATGTAAAACGTGTTGATTTACTTTTACATTTCCTCTCACTTGATTTGTGTAGTTATCCCCTAATGTCAAATATTTCACAATAACCTGCTTTCTATGAAAATTGAGCAACGACTTAATACATGACGAGAAGCCGAATTCATGCTCCCAAATTTACAAGTATACCATTTATATGATCCATTGAACACTACCAACCAGTATCTGTCTCTGACGCACGCTAGTCGCAATACAGTGTCCTGTTTTCGATCATAGACACGACTAAACATGTTAATGTTGTCAAATTATTGAATAGATAGTCACTGAAAGGGATATTTTCGACAACAGTCTCTTGCTAGACAATTGGTAACATTTGACATATGTGACTACAAAAAAAACACAGGAGTGTTCCTTTAAATACACATAGACATACTGAACTTTATAGTTTATAAAACATGAACTCGTATTTCTTACAATAAATGTATTCATGAAAGGAGGAAGCTTCTGAAACGCCTCTAAACAGCACCTTAGTTGAAGGTTCGCATAGTGCAGAGACGATGGACTCCCTTGTCACAAAATCTGTTTACAATCGTACCGCTTGAAACGAGTAACATCGTGGTACAGAATATACAAAGACGAAAACAGGCGCTAAAGGTAGTATCTACAGGTTATTTTACTGTGAACATAAACACTAAGAATCTCCCCCCTAATTTTCAAAATGTGCAAGTCAGTCCATACGTATTCAGTAGTTGTATATTTTGTTTTTGACTGTAGAAAATTTGGTAGCGTGCGTTTTGCACTACTTTATTTGCATGACATAATTTGATTGGCACTGTTAATGATTCAGATGTACATACTGATTTCCTGACCGACAAGGGCGGTTGATGTAAAACCACGCTGTATACGTTTGGCGTCATGAAGTATGGTATTCGCTAATTGTGTAGACATCTTTATGTGTTTGTACTCAAGTCACGTATATATGGATGTAAAGGCGTCCAAGAATTTTTAAACCGAACAATGAAGATGTTTTTTCTACCCTGATCGAAAACAGCAATTAATTTTTACTGAACACTCCTAATTCAAACAGTGTCTGAAGCACATTCGTTACATTTATGTCCAGTATTAAGGTGTAAATCATTAAGGACACAGTTTAAATATTTCTGAGGCTTTTTTTCTTTTCATAAGTCACTAAATATTTATAATATTGAGTTAATACCTTGACGGGCAAAAGAAAGTATATGGCTCAGTTGTATTTATCATATTATAATATATAATTCAAATATCTCGAGTTTTCGACGTCGTATTAAAAACGGACTAGTTTGGCAAATTAGTCCAAAACATTAAATCAGTCAAAGAATACCGCTACGCGGTTTGAATTTTTTTATATTAAAATTTTGAATTTAAATTTTGAAATTTCCCCAAATTTATTTGGATAAAACACAACTGTTCATCGACATATAAGACATACTCTGTGTGAAAATCAATAATGTGCTTCGTCCTGCACACATTTACAACATTTTCAACATGGTAGGGGTCATGTTGGTTTAAATTTCATTCCTTACCCCTGTCTACTTTAAATAATGATATTTAAGTTAAAAAATAAAACAGTCACCAATTAAGTAATTCAAGCTACTGTCGAGAGGTGTTATTGTATCGTGCCATAATCAAATGCATCTAATTTCTTTAAAATATTGAATTAATCGAAAACAAATGGGTGTTATACTTTCTTTTGCCCGTCAGTTTATATTTAATTAAATGTTGTATTTATATAAATATGATTGCAGATGGACAATGTCGACGTATAAGCTTATAACACTAATTACAATTTCCCTATATGATTATTCACAAATATATTTAGAAAAACACGATGTCGGGATAACTGGATAATGGGAACTTTTACTTTGAAAAACGATGGTTTGGGGACATGTTTGATAAAACCATAGACCATTTATTTCATGGTCTGTGATCAAATGCACCAGTGCTTAGCCTGAGCTTATACGCATGTCCTCCTATATGTCGTTTTAATCACAGCAAATTATGGGTTTATAAAGATCGGTGTTGTCATTGGCGGAACCAGATCCCAGGAGAGTTCTAAGTATAGTAAATGACCACAGAAATCATAGTAAAAACAGAGGTTGCCCATTGCACATTGCATTCGTGTAAGTAATAACAAATCATGATAAATAACATTATATTCATTATAAAATTACTATATAGTTTGATGTATTTAGTTGATGCAACCATGGTACAATGTATAATGGCGATACACTGGCAATGTTGTACCTTTGATTCATGTATCCAATAACCAAATTGATTTGTGTAGATTCTTCTTCATATTACGTATGTTGAATGAATGCTTTGATCGCATGTTAAGTTTGGGAATTATATGACATTGGACGTAGACAAGAACAAATATAGACATTATAAATTCAAATCGAGGACACAATAAATTTCAAATTTAGTATCATTGCTAAGTTTGAAATAATAACGTTCGTCAGAAGTGTGTTTCTGGAAAATGTTTCCAGTAACTTTATCGTAGTAACAAAAATATGTACAAGAAAAAAACTTACTTTAGAATGACTTATCATCCATTGCGCATGAGCAAAGAAGTAATCAATATTACGTCACTTCCGAAGTAGTGGTGTTTACGTTATAGCGGTCTACATGTTTCTTAAACATAAACCAAGTGCTATTTCTAGTCCTGGTTGGAGTGAAGTTCATTTAACCCCATGAACTCCCTTCACATTTCCCGACGGAAACGAGTTATGATGTCAACGAAACTATAAACGTGTCATAGGGGGCGTGTCAAAAATTATCTGTCAAGACCATAAGAAGCCTTACAACATTTTAGTAAAAGTTCACACAAGAATAAGTGTTTTGAGATAATTCAAAAAGTAGAGGTTCCTTTTGTTATCTTTTAATGTGACCATTGTGTTGTTATAGAGGTTGCCTCTCTTTTTATGTTTGATTGGTCCTTAGGTTTAAACAATTTCAGATTAAGAGACATTCGTTGAAATTGAGTTTATTTAAGATTTTAATGTTTACAAGTGTGTATGTGTGTTTGTGTTTGTAGTATGAACGATATCAAAGCGGTATTCAAACTTCTGTGAACAGGGACTTCGTTCATTTTTCTGACTGACATTCAAATCTTAATGAATGATATTCTATGAGTAAAAGGGTAATTAACCTTGCAACTTAGATCACATGACCATGTTTTCAACCAACCAACGTTACGGAAATCATGTAACTTGGATGTTTACATCCTTCCTGAATGTTGATGACCCTCTGTTGAAGAGAGGTGAGATGAGGTGAGTTGGGGTTTAACGCCGCTTTCAAGAGTATTTCACTTATATCTGCTGCTAGTATTATGGCAGGGAGAAAGCCGCAGCGCCATGTGGCTAAGTATTGTGGTGAAACCTGCGAGCAGCGGTTGGAACTAGCATTGCACCCAAACCTTACTGCGTTCTCTACTGCAGACAAAGTTGCCGTGCCCCTGGCGGGATTCGAACCCCGGGCCTCTTGATCCGAAGCCGAACGCGCAAACCACTGCGCTATCCCGCCCCTCTGTTGAAGATAGGGGGAACTCGAGAATAGCCGAGATCCTTTGTTTCTGACCCTCCCAAATACAGGCCTTCCAAACACTAATTGCCCCAGATATAATCATAGTTTTGAATTAAAATTCAAAGATATGTACCAATAACCTAAGTGAATGAATATGGTTAGGTATCACTGGTGTATATCACTGGTGTATATCACGGGTGTATATCACGGGTGTATATCACTGGCCAATGCAAAGTTAAGGGAAAATGTGGGGCAAGGTCAAGTTCACAAGGTCATAACTCATTATCTCATCCGAAAGTTATAATCACAATGGATGCACATATCAATTATCACAGGCTGATCACTGACCAATCAAAAGTCATGAAAAACGTTTAAGTTTTGGGGAAATAGTTATTCCGCATAGGTCAAGGTCACAAGATAAAACATATGACCTCATCTGAAAGGTCTCATCACATTTCACTGACCAATCAAAAGTTAAGGCCAAGGATAAAGTTTTGATAAAATGGTTCCTCTGCCAAGGAAAAGGTCACATGTGACTACCTCACGTAAAATACATAATCATAACGGATGACCGTGTGAAATATCAACGGTCATCCCTATAGTTATGGTCAAGAGAAAGTTTTCGGACACAGTGACAGACTGACTAGTGGAAAACAATATATTCGATTCGGGGGCATAAACATATGTTATAATACTGCGCAACGGTGACATACTTCATCAACACTATTGTGGACTATATTTAAATAATTATAAGTATAATTGAATTTTTGTTGTCAAATTGGTAAACCTTTAGAAGATAATTGAAGTCAAGCATTGCACCAAATGGGAAAATCACATAACAAATTGTGATTTGAATGAAACGTTACAATATGACTTCTTTGATAGGCGTTTAAGAAGCGGATGCGATGGAGAACACGTGATATAGATTATATAGTCAACGTTTTAATTGCAGATGCGAGGTGTCAGTGCAACTATTCGCACCGTTATCAAGCAGATGATCAAGTTACAACATGGTTTGAACGTCGGTGGGTCACCTCGAGATGAATTGGAATAGGAGCAGAGCTAGTCCAAGGATCTCTTCATACAAATAAGTCATATATAGCAGTTCGTTATAAGGTTACAGTAACAACATTGTTTGTTGCAGACAAAACAGTTACAAAACTGAGACGGTTTTCCACAGGACAGACTCTCCAGGGCTCCGTTCCATAACAGCGAGCGCATAAATAATCGCTCACTGATCGCTCAATGTAGCGCTCAATGTAGCGCATTCTCTCCTGAACGACTGATTCCTCGAGGTTTGATCGCTTTGCTACGTAGCTCTACATTGAGCAATCGCGTTTACTTTGAAACCTCTCTTGAACATGGCCGGGGTTCATTCTGGAGTTTCGCCGCTAATGGCTGCAATACTGCCGAAGCGGCGTTAAGCAATAACTCATTCTGGAGTACTGTCTTCATTTTCGTCATTGTGGAGTGAACTGCCATTTGCCAATGGCTCACATAAGTTCTCTTTCTCGCTGTAACTGGCTTGACCCTAACTACATCAAGTTATTTGAATGAACTTGTTATAGCCAACAAATACGAACCTAATATTAATATCGATAATGTTAAGAGCCATTGGGTGTGTTGATAAACGTATGAGAAAAACTCTTGAAATATTTACACAAACTGAATAAAATCGATTCTGGAAAACAGACGTTTCATGGACCTATCACCATTAATAGAATTTGAAATAAGTTTCATGTTTATAAATACATAGATAAATGTTATGTATCGACTGATTCTAACGAAACAGTTTAGGTTGCCAGTGTATATATTTTGGGGTCAAAATACATTTATACCTTTCAGCATTCGCCTTTTAAAGTATATTTAAGTTGATCGAGTTTGATTGTCCCATGTATATACTTGTAACTGATAATGTTTGTTTTGTATTGTACAGGAGCTCTGTCATGATGCAAAGTGAATTCCAGTCGGGGTCACAATGTATAGTAAAATGAAACTGCCGTTTCCAGTGCACACAAGTAAACAGAGGTGCAAAAGAAAGTATATCACTCAGTTATTTTCCATTAATTCAATATTTTAAAGAAATTAGATGCATTGATAATGGCACGATATAATAACACCTTTCGGCAGAAGTTTGAATGGCTTAATTAGTGACTGTTTTATTGTTTTAACTTAAATATCATTATTTAAAGTAGACGGGTGTAAGAAATGAAATTTACACCAACATGACCCCTACCATGTTCAAAATGTTGTAAATGTGTGCAGGACGAAGCACATTCATTTCACACAGAGGATGTCGTATATGTCGATGAACAGTTGTGTTTTGTCAAAATTACTTTGGGGGAATTTCAAAATTTTAAAAAAAATTTAAAAAGCGCATAGAGGTATTCTTTGACTGATTCAATGTTTTGGACTAATTTGCCAAACTAGTCAGTTTTTTAATACGACGTCGAAATGTGACTTTGAAAATTATAATATGATAAATACAACTGAATGATATACTTTATTGTGCACCTCAGTTTACTTTAGTAGGGCTTCATGAACCTCACATCTCCGAAGAGGCTCTCACGGATCCATACGTGTTAATAGACAACCGACTGCAGTAATAATATCATGGGAAAAGCCAGTATATCTATCAGTGTTGATGCACAGAGGGTTCCAACCCCTTTTGAAACTTTGTGCATGCAAATGTGATGGACCCCCGCCCCTCACAATGTGTTGATCTTCCTATGTTTATAGTATCTGATGTCATCTCCCTACAACACGTCTTTGAGGTTGTCTAGTATTTTGACTGACTAAACAGTCTTTCTCATATCCGATCAAGAATTTGTCTCTGAATTTGGTCTTCTTTATTTATAAGCATGTTTATGATCAAAATCAAATAGGATATTTCGAGGAAAACATATTAAACGAGAAAACGTTTATCTTACGTTTGTTTTATCATTATGACGTGTCATTGGCAAATGTCACTTTTACAACGGCGTCGCTAATTGCACAACTAGATTCAATTGCAACCAACCAAGACACTCCCTTTCTGCTGATGTACCGCTTGTATATTTACATAAATAATCAACACAACATTTCTGACACACAAAAGCAATTCTTCACGTAAAACATATTGTTTTGCATCACTTACAGGTTTGGTATGTTCGATTTAAATGTACTATGGAACTTACCATGAGGTTCCATCGAAATAGGCTTATTAGTTTCTGGCACATTTGAAAAACCAACAACATACTGATGTCTCATTGATGGCCAGGTTTTCATTTCGAAAGAATATGATTCGTATGGTTGCAAAATCTGTCCACGAAATAATATAAGAGGAGAACATCAGCTAAAACAGTAAAAGTGGGATATTCCAGATCGGAAACTGGTCAGCAGTTTGGGGAACAACATATATTTTTAGTATAATTGTCAATAACCTTTTAACTGTTCTGTCACACAAGGGGGCATTTCTGTAATCTGTGTGAAATCATCCCTTTTTCAACATCTGTATCAACTCGTTCGCAGTCATCAGATAAGTCAGGAGCAGAATTGTCATTGTTTAATTGTCACCACTATATTATGAACTTAATTGGATTTAATTAGCCATCATGTGGTAATTCGGATTTTTGTAAACGTTCACACTGCGCGTTCCTCGTTCTTGGGGGAAACTCGCGTTGGCATCAATGATCTAGAGTTACCTGTGTTTTAATGCATGTTAAAGCTTTTAACGTAATTAAGAACCCAATTGACTTGTCCAAGAAAGACATAAGAACAATCAATGCCTTATACTCTTACTTAATCAACGCTACTTTTCTACGTAACAGCAACTTCCATGCTATATATATGCTCTCTCTCGCATTCTTTCTATCTTATTTAATGAGACATTTGATAAAAGACCAATTGCTAGATCTATCCTTTGTTACCCAATGATATTTTATTTTTATCTTATTATTATTATCTATTTCTGACAATTTCTGTTTGACCTATGAGTAAATGCTTCACTAAATGTATCGATTTGTATTTGACTAATATAATCATTCCAGTTTAACACGAGTAACGTATCTTTGTTATGACTTTAAGGTACTCTCGACTACAAAAGCGAGATTCAGTTACTGAAATATTTGCTGCGATATTCGTAGCATATCTGACTATAACATTATTGTCATCATTTGAGTAAGGAATATTACAAGTGGTCGGTGATCACCGTGTACTTTGGTTTTTTTTCATCATGCCCTCGAGAAGTGTAATCTGCAAACACGGAGAGATTCTTGATCTACATTGATGGAATATGTTTCTCCTCTGTTTGAACATGTTTCTGATATTATTCTGTAAGTACAGGTTGGATGTCTCTACTCAATCTTTTCCGATTTCACGATTCTCTTACAGGGTGTGTTTTAAAGGCATGGTTGATAATGTCATAAAAAGCATATCACCCTTGTCACAGTTCTTAAGTAACAGCATGAATATATAATTTGTCACCCCTTTGAGACCTGTAAATGAAGGATACGGATGAAACATATGATTTTCGTTATTCCGTAAAAATACTACCAACGGTAAACAAAATATCTACAAATTGTACACAAAGGAAAATCCACACCAATGTTTTACAGACTGAAATAACAAACTTGAAGAGCATATTTTTTTTTTAAATTATTAAAATATGTGAACATATGCCATTCAAAACGCAACCTCCAGACTGAGCAACGCGAAAATACAATGATACGTGTATATGATAACCCACTAGCAATTTTGTTCTTTATCTATACGCAAAAGGAAAAATATCAAGGCAAACTTTATTGTGATAATTATCCGTCCTTGATGTTATTTCCAACTAAAGCTGAAAATATAGCGATTTTACTTCTTTCTACAAACATATCATCGATGCACACCTCTCTACTTCCGGTGTACGATGATGCACAGTGCTTTCATCACTTTAGAAGACATACCAATCGTTCTATAGACAAATCTCTGCAGTTGTTTCACATATCCATAGAACTGATTGTGGGTGAAAGCGATAGACGCGTCTTGATGGTTTTCACGTTCAGCCACTGATGCTTTGGTTTCGTTGTAAGTTCAGATGTGTTGAATATATCTCTTCTTCAGCAGGGACCTCCTGACCAAGATCTTATCGTGTAGGTTGTCTCTCTTCCTCAAAGATGGCACCAAGGGCTTTGGTAGCAAAGAGAACGTACCGGTATTCGTTCTCTCTATGATTTACGAGACCAGAGCTTTGGCAACAGTCCTACTCTTCTTGTCATTCAAGGGTATCAGAGAACACGTCAATAACAACCAAGCAATGTAATTACATGCAGAAACCTCAACCATATCATCGGGATATGCTGACCATTGTTCATCTAAACAATAACAAGTTGTCCATCTAACGGGACGTTGAAGACAGTAGGGATATTGTCCCTGCAGCCCCTTTGTAATCCTGTATTTGTTCCAAGACATCTCCAGCCTTTCGTGTATATCTTTATAAATTGTCAGGTCCTGAAACGCTAGATGGATGTTAGGAATCATAGATCTGCTTTGGCTTTAGCTCTCAACTCTTATCGAGAACTCAGAAGAAAGTCATACCATTTAGTATCATACATGTTTTGTCTTTTAAATTACATATCTTCTTCCTCTTCACGTTCATATCTCACTTTTGTATCGTTCTCTAAGGGCGCTAGGTTTTAAACTATCTTTGCAAAGTATGAGCAACTTGGAATACTAGGCCAGTCATCTCATGAAGGCATCTTGAGCAGCTCTTCGTTGCACGTCTGCTCATTCTCAAGATCTGATACAATGTGAGGTTCTGTCGGTTGATCCTTTCCTTTATATCGCAAACTCATTTGGTTCTCAAAGCATTCGGGCACAATCTTTCATCAGTAGGCGTAAATGGTTTCATGTCCACTTACATAAACCCGTTTGACTTAATGTCTGTTCATACTATTGCATACGCCCGGGAAATTCTCCAGGATACATTTGTCTGGCCATTGTCATCAACTGTTGTCTGTGGAGTTGTTGAATAAAACTAGATAATTGCAATTCTATGGGCATCCTCGATAATCCAGCGCTATTGTTCCGATAAATCTACACACAAGCGCTGGAAAACAGTAAGGGTATTTATCCCTAACCTAGTTACCTCCCTTCGCAATGACTCAGCGAAACGCTTGCTTTCTAACAACCAATGAGATCACTTGAAATCAAGGGTGAAATAATAAGCACTCTCGTGTCACGATCTTGGCTTTCGCAGTACAGGGATTTTAATCATTTACCTCCACCCGTTTTGATGGACATGAATACACTCTTCTTCTCGTACAGACTTCTTAAAACTTTCTTTTGAGTTTCGGTCAGGTTTTCTACGCTGAATGTGTTAAAACTTTATCGTAATCGAGTGAGTCGGCCGCCGCTATGCTTGTTTCTATAAACAACCATAGTGATGCGTTTTGATTGGTCGAGTTGTTTACGCAGATAGTGTCTGCGTTTCGTTTCTGATTGGATAACATGGACCCAAGAAGAGGTAACTAGGTTAGGGATAAATACCCTCACTGTTTTCCAGCGCTTGTGTGTAGATTTATCGGAACAATAGCGCTGGATTATAGATTTATCGGAACAATAGCGCTGGATTATCGAGGATGTTCTATGGGGTGCCAAACGGGACTTTAATCGCTATTAAGTAAGCTTACTAAATGAATTAGGAAGCCTACTAATTCATTTAGTAAGCTTACTTATTCATTTAGTAAGCTTACTAATTCATTTAGCAAGCTTACTAATGTGATCGATTTAGTAAGCTTACTAATTCATTTAGTAAGCTTACTAAATAGAAACGATTTAGTAAGCTTACTTACTAAATCACTTCCGCTTTCACGATTTAGTAAGCTTACAAATTCATTTCCGGTTTGTTGACATCTCAATAAATGACTGCTCCCAAGAACGATCAGACATAGGACATAGGCTTATTCAGACAAGCGACAGTATTTGATGAAATAATAATCATATACACGTACATTGTTCATTCTAGACTGTATAGTAGATCACTCAGATAATATTTTAACAAACACATTAAAAAGGGGAGACTGACAAAAACCCGTGTTTAAAATGCGCGGTAACCAGTGGCTCATGTTTGCAAAGGGAGATAACTCCGATGTTCTACGGAAACTCTTTGCCGAACGTTGTAGTTAAATGTTTCTGTAACTGTGGTGGCGAACAGTGGAACACATTAAATATACTATAGGGAGAACATTAGCAGTTAAATGTTGTAAAGCATTGCTTGGAACGTCCACCAGCTACTACATACGTCACGTTTTACCGTATGAAATTATCCCGCCATTTTACCGCATTGGAGGGAGTAATCATTATTTGGTTTTAAGCGGGAAAATAAAAAAAACGATTTAGTAAGCTTACTAATTCAGCTGATTTAGTAAGCTTACTAAATCGATCGAATTAGTAAGCTTACTAAAGGAATTAGTAAGCTTACTAAATGAATTAGTAAGCTTACTAAATGAATTAGTAAGCTTACTAAATCGGGCGAATTAGTAAGCTTACTAATTCATTTAGTAAGCTTACTAATTCATTTAGTAAGCTTACTAATTCATTTAGTAAGCTTACTAAATCATTTAGTAAGCTTACTAATTCATTTAGTAAGCTTACTAATTCAAATCGATCGAATTAGTAAGCTTACTAAATGAATTAGTAAGCTTACTAAATGAATTAGTAAGCTTACTAAATGAATTAGTAAGCTTACTAAATCGGGCGAATTAGTAAGCTTACTAATTCATTTAGTAAGCTTACTAATTCATTTAGTAAGCTTACTAATTCATTTAGTAAGCTTACTAATTCAAAACGAATTAGTAAGCTTACTAAACACATGCCTGAATTAGTAAGCTTACTAAATACATGCCTGAATTAGTAAGCTTACTAAATCGAATTAGTAAGCTTACTAATTCGATTTAGTAAGCTTACTTAATAGCGATTAAAGTCCCATTTGGCACCCCATACAATTCATCTGTTAAGCTTGTCCTTATCAGAGACCAAGTTTTGACTAATGGGGATGGAGAGATTCTAATGCTGACTCCTTGCAGAGACATGTTGAAACCTGGTGGTCTCAGAGAATGGAACAAGGGAAGATTTGAAACCAGATCTCCTGAGGCAAATTCATATTGATAACAACTCATGAATGATAATTGTATTTATTCATGATACAGCAAACCAATGTTAACATCAAACCAATTTCTAAATGATATATCACAGTTTCTTTAAAATCAAAATACAGGATGGTTTGACACACAACAGACACAATTGTAGTAAATTACTCTTGAAGTCACATCTGGTTATTTGCTTCAACAATACCTCAAAATTGAAGTGGATACAAACGTCCTTAAGGAGAAAGATGTCTTTAAGTCAGTGACATTCATAATTGTTGTCATCCTCGGTTACCCAGGATTTTATATATGCTCCGTTACTCTCAACTATATCACCCCTGGGAAACTCTATCAGAGAAATCTGTACTAAAATTACCCACCCTTGGCCGGCGTGACGAAGTCAGTAACCAAAGAAAATGTTCAATAGGATAAGACGGAAAAGGTCAAGGGAGATAACTGGTGACAGATGGCTAACAAAATGACCTAGCTTGCTTTGCAACGAAGTGATATGAATTGTCATTGGCTCGCAGATCCAAGCTGTGTAGCAGTTTGATTGGCTCACGCCGGACAAGGGCGGGTAATTTTAGTACAGATTTCTCTGATGAAGTTTCCCAGGGGTGATATAGTGGAGAGTAACGGAGCATATATAAAACCCTGGGTAACCAAGGATAAATTGTTGTATGCATTACAAATCTTTCAAGTGATAATCCTGTAACTTCAAAAGTAGATGAAGAAGTTATCAAAGACAGGGTTTAAACTCCATGAACACTCACTCAAATGAACCAACTTCTCTCAGCATGACCTATCTCTTGCCAGTCTCCATTACTGGCTGATTTAAGCCTTGCTGTATTCCCTTAAGGATTACTTGCCAGGAAATCAGAGCCCATTGTGCAGCGATCCACTATCTGAGCAAGGAAAAGCGAGGAAAATAAGTTTAGGGCTTTGTGGGCTTAAGTTAGCAAGTAATGGAGACTGGCAAGAGCTATGTCATGCTTAGAGAAGTCGGTACATGACATACTTAAAGGTACATCCATTGTGTTTCATAAAATCTTATTTGGTTCCAACTCGCGACGTCACATGTGGTGTCTACAATACATATAAATTCACTCAGCTTGCATATTATCCCCAATCGCCAAATATATCATAATTACTAGTTTCAAATTAAAATTGAGTAACATAATTATGCATGTGCAGAAACCTAAACTGCAGGTCACATTTATATGCACAGTAGTTATGGGACCTATTCAACATTATCAACACAAATTTGTCTTTTTGTCTGTTATAAATAAGATTCCAAAAATACGTACCGGTAACTCATTGACGTGCGCCACACGCTGTGCATTGTCCGGTTTTTGTATTAGGCTTTTACCTTCATGTCAATATGCTAAGTCTACTATCATCAAAATGGTAGTTTTCAGCAACAGTCGGTACTTCTCGATAAAGTAACACCATTTATAACGTTTGCAATATGTGACCCCGAACAACACAATGAATGTACCTTTAACTATGATTAGATTCTCCAACAAATGTTTTCACGATCATTTCCACTCATAACTAGGCAGCGCGATTTACAAAGAAGCTATTCTGAATGGGATCAGCTAATCACTCAATAGCCTATGATACATTTGTACACCAGAACGCATTTTAAAGTGGATATGAAACAAGACTAAACTTTTCCAACAGATTCTTGAGAATAAATCATAATTTAGCATAATATAAGCATGTATGCGGAAATCTTATGGATTGTTGATACTGTTTACAAACAAAATTTACCCAATAACTGTTGATACAAAACTTCCTCTGGGGCAAGTCGTATAATCAATTCACATGCATTTGAAAATAAAAAATATGATGACTTTCAATAGCTTATATATAATATTTATAGCTCCTTTTCAAGTATAATTGATAAACACAATGAATCTTAATGATGACTTGAATTAAGTTAATGAACAAAAGCAAGCGATGATTAAATGAAATGAATTGGTGACTTGTGAAAAAAGGGAAATAGCACTGTTTGTCAATAAATACATTTTAAGAAACAAGTGAAATTTTGATGATACAAAGAAAAGAGACATGGACACCACTACATAATACTGATCTTGATTAGTCTACATGCTAAGCCAACAAATCAAATTCAATTTTCTTTTAACAGACCTTAAATCACTATGTATTCAAGAGGTTATCATATTTGGTTTAATGCCATTTTTAAGAGTATTTCACGTGCAACAAGGCAGATAGCATTAATGGATGAAGAAACCTTTACGGTGTCTTGTAGTTCAATCTGAAAGCCCTGAATGACACTAGAGGATCAGACGGAACTAAAAGGACCATGGTGATAGATCCCTGAACATCAATTGAATATTGCAATGTAACTTGACCTTACTCTATGTCAAACAGTTTAAAACAGAGGACAACGATGCCAGGCAGGATTCAAACCCAGGACATCTGGATCTGAAGTTGAAGCAGCTCTACACTGAACTATCTGCTGATCCAGACATGATGGTGAGGTGGTGTGAGTTGGGGTTTAACGCCGCATTCAAGAGTATTTCACTTATATCGTGGCTACTAGTATTATGGCAGGGAGAAACCCTCATCACCATGTGGCTATACTTTGCAGTGAAACCTGCGAGCATCTGCTGGAACTAGCGAACCATGGGTGGTACTACGTTGAAATTCAGTGTAGCATTGCACCCAAAACTTACTGCGTATAGAACAGTTCTCTACTGCAAGTTGCCCCTGGTAGGATTCGAATCCCGGACCTCTTGATCCGAAGCCGGATGTGTGCAAGTTCATTTAGATCTGAACAAACATAACTTGACAGCAAGTGTTTCCAATTACTGTGGTCGTTAATCTCAGGCAAGTGTAGATTTTACCACAAAATCGGTCTTCCCTATTTTCAAGAAGACAGCATGGTCATGCATTTCATCCAAGCAATCCATTTGCGCTATACCTTGTCCATCTTTGAATGTAAATCAGATAATTTCTGAATGTCATACCAAATGCAGGTAATTATTTAAGTGATGTTTGTAGAAATGTCACTATGAAAGTGTGAATCACTATGCTGTCAGGACCTAAAAGGTGTAATATATTTTAGGTTATGTTAGTAAATCGCACATAACATCAACACAGACTGACATGTCTGCATTTTTGCTTGAATAATGCATTTAAATGTTTTTATAAACATACAAACATAATAAGTCTTCTTTTATCAAAAAGTTTACTTATTTACAACTGCATAAATATATTTGTTGTCAAAGCTAATGAATATATACATACATGATTGAATTTTGAGAAAAACTGAAATTCTACTGATTAACAATGCCCAGGTTTGCAGATTAAATTGCCACTGAGAATGATCTCAAAACATCATCAACAGTGTAAAAATTGTCATGCAGAAGATTAAAGGAAATAAAAAATGTTCACAAAGTAAAGTCTATTGAAATTTAACTAACTTCACCAACTCATGATACTTTACATATTCTATAAAGTTTTTTTAGACCAAAAAAACCCATTTACATCAAAATTAAATTCATATGTTAAAATTTTAACATATTTGAGTTTTGACATGCTGTTCTCAGTTTGTGTATAATTACATAAACTTTATTGAAATAGACAAAAACAAAACAAAGTACTTTATCAATTATCAATTTCAAAATTAATCTTGTAATATAGCCCCTATAGTGACAAGAAGAACTTAATCAAAGGTCAGACAAATGAGCTTCGACCAGAAAACTTTATTTTGGGATTAACATTAAAACTATTTTTTGAGAAAAAATATTTCATCACTTAATCTCCTAAAGTAACTGAACACAAAACAACTTGTGCCAAGAATTAATGAATAGAAGGTTAACAGTGAACAATATGACAATCTTGGAATATTCACAGGTACCATGGTCTTCCCAGAGGTTACTCCCTTCAGATTTCCGATCCTAACCTCTGTTCTACAGGGGCTGAATTGAAATCCAGGGCAGAAAGGGAGTGTCCTGATTGGTTGCAAATGAATCTAGTTGTGCAATTAGCGACTTCGTTGCAAAAGTGACATTTGCCAATGATACATCATAATGATAAATAAAAGTAAGACAAACATTTTCTAATTTTATGTGTTTTCCTCGAAATAAGCTATTTGATTTTGTGAAAACTATTGATCATAAACATGCTTATAAATAAAGAATCAGAGACAAATACCCAAAATATTTCATTTGTGTTATTTACATCAGACATATTCAAAGGACATATGATAATCAGCAAGACCCTAAAGAGTAAAATGCCAAGATCTTTGAAGTCACTCGGTCAACATGGCCACTGAAAGATGAGTTTTCATTGGTTAAGAAGCAGGGATACAGTATGAGGTTACATTTTCCTGCCCTCCTGCTTCTGCCCTCAATTTCAAGCGATATAGACGATAGGATGGGAGAAGAAATCTGAAGGGAGTAAGAGAATGGACAGGTACTGGCATTGGGACTTTTTGTTTGAAATAACAACCCCTTCTTTTTTTTATCTTTGATAGGTCCTTCAAAGTTCACAGACTGAAAATCACAGAAAGCCAGACTAGCTGACACTTTTGCAATTGACATATGAAATTAATGACTGACTGACAAGCAAGCAGCTTTTTTAAACACAGGTTATGGATTAAATAAAGACGATAAAGTTGTTCCTCAAACAATCAACAATTGTACTTTGATTAGAAAACTTGGTATATATACTTTATTACTTGTGAGTTAGAGTACTTATTAATTGCATTGAATTGAAATTTGTAAACTATCCATTAAAACCAACAAATACAACAGGCAGGACTTTAAAGCTTCAATTATGAACACATGTTATTTGAAATTATTTAAGAAAATAATGTTCTTAGATAAATCTATCTAGCTGGGCAACACAAACATCTTTTCAAAGATTTTTACAAAATATACAAAATCATCAACAAATTTAACCAGAGTTGATACTTGAAGTGGAAACCTTTGATTCTATCAAACATTTTCACTTTGAAAAGGGCGACCTGTCATGAAATCCATCAACAGAAAATCAATCATTTTATAGAGAGATTATTACCCCATGAAGTGTCCTAAGACTATGAAATGAGTGCGAATTGTTGTATTGACAAAGCGAGAGCAAAGGTTATACAAATATTTGCACAATTTTCGTAAAAGTCATATTGCACACTTTCGAGTGCAATTATTTCTTTATTACCCATTCTTTTCCATTTGAATCCATCAACAACTGTTTACGACGTCACAGACGAAGGAATACACGAAGGTGAGCCAACAAAAATGGTTGCTAGAGAAAGGTGATATGCGCTCATGTGCTCATATCAAAATATTAAAGGGAGAGTTCTGTCGCCATATTGGAATTTTTTTCATTATGTGAAATGAAAACACGCTATATTGTACCTTATTTTGGAACTTTTTAATAACTTAAGACATACACTGATAGAGTATTCACATAGTAACACATAACATGTCACGAAACAAATAAACAATTGCTGTTATGCTGTAGCGAAGTTTTCCCGACTCGCAGCGCTGATGAATGGCTTCAGTTCTCATTGTTGTAATTTTCAAGAAATGTGCGCTTGTGAAGTTGTGAAATATAAAGTCATCAAAATGTTACCTTCATTAGTATCTTTTAATTTCACTGTGTTTTAATCATGTATTAATAACATATTTGTGTAAACAGGAATATCCTCGCGAATTTCGTTTCCACAAAAAATACCCCGATAGAACCCTATTTTTAACTTGGTTATTTTCATCCATATTGGTAAAAAAGTCCAACATGGCTTCAGTGACCATCACCATTGCTTGAGAACAACACAAGAAGATGCATCAAAACATCACATGATTCTCACGATAAAGAAGTTGTCAACCAACTCATAGTTATATCTTTTGATGCCTTATGACTTGAGCATGGTACCTTAGAGAAATTACTGGGATTACAGGAACATTCTGTGATCTTCACATGTGAACATTCAGAAAGTAATTCACCGTGATGTGGAATTGCAGAAGAGTTTGATGATCAGCTTATTATACATTTAATTTCTATATTGGTATGGATGGCATTAACAGAGGATCATATACCGTTGTCACGATATTGTTCAGCATAGGGAACATTACATTATACATTCCTCATACACATACTATGGCAATAAAACCGGTTCAATTAGAGTAAACACCACACGAGATAATTCGTCCTTGCCGTTTAATTTCCTCAGTTTCCTCGGATGTCCCTTCATCAGTGACAGATCCAGGAGGGTGGTTCAGGCAACCCCTATTCTTCTGAAAAATTTTGACAAACCACCAGGTGACCCGCCCACCCAACATTACTCCAACCGTCTATAATCATTGTGATTGTGTGATGTTTAAAATAACCTGTACAGACAAATCTGGCATGTTGAATTAATTTGTGTTAAGATTGTGACATTGTGAGCAAGATTTAGGTTATTCTAACAGTAATAAACTTAGCTCAATGCAACACAGTCCACATGTAAATTGCTGATCAATATCTATGTGATTATTTCCTGCTTCAGTCAAGCCCAAGTTCTTTGCTGTTGTCACACAGCCACTGGTGATAGTCGTTCAGTCGGTGGTCGTTTGGTTTCACCTGGTGAGAAGAGGAGAAAAACATTTTTGATTCACCAGTTGAAGATATCACTTTTTGATAAATCTATAACATTATTAAACATTGTAAATAACATTGAGTGCTGGTGATTGACGTAATACCACAATGGTTGAAATAGGACGACAAATTGTCAGCGCTGCAGTTGCAATGTTGTGTGACTTACAATTGAATGACAGATCAGCGATTATGGTGCAATTTCGCTTGAGGCAAATAGTAAATAATAAAGAAAATACTAAAGTTTGTCTCGTATAATACCATATTTATTAAACTCATGAATGGTAATGGTATTTTACTTGCTTTCATTCGTAAAATACCAAACCACTCAATTTCATAAAAGGTATTAACAGAAATGTGGTTTAGTATTCCTAATTTCTCTATACATAAAATTGTAGTAAATTAATGATATATATATTTGGACTTAGAATTCATAATTTACCCACAGAATAGTATGTAGTGTATTAGCATACCCCTATTACATTATTTGGTCGATTGTTCTTTTAGCACAAGCCAAATTGTTATGAGCCATTGCCTCATACAACCCAAATCAGACACTCCAACCATTTGGAATATGTTTGTCATGAGATCAAATCAAATTAAGATTTGATATTTCCTACTGACCTGTCTCCATTCGTTCACACAGAATATCCTGTAGCTGTCATTCCCATACTTCCCAATTCCATGGAGTTCTATTGGGTACGACCATTCCCTCGTCAAGTATTCATCTTCAATAGAAATCATTAAAATCGTGATTGAGATTAACACCGCTTGGACAATATCGCAGCCATTTGCGGCAATGTCTGAACCAGATATAAATTTAAGCAGGTTATGACAAAACAAGTCTTTGGATCTAAGGAAGGGAAAAGTTTGCATACCGTATTCATCCTAATAAACGCCCTCTCCTAATAAACGCCCTCCTAAGCCATATTTGACTCGCGGAAAATGACCCCTAATAAACGCCCCTCTTTTGTATCGACTTATCTTACTGATGTTTCATTGAAGAAGAGTTTTCAATCTTGCTATCAACCTCTTATGTCCAGTAAAGTGTAAGGTACATGGTATTTCCAGTCCCCCGGCGACTGTCGAATGTCTGTAACGATCAGTCATTACACATTTTATGCAACCGCCATGTTTTAAGAAACAGGAAAATTTCTTGCTCAACTCTCTTGGAAGATTTCCCACAACTACAGATGACACTAGCACACTGACCGCAAATTTGTAATGAACGTTATTTTGTTAACGTGTAGTTGTCTATGTGATATAAATAAAGAATATCATGACCCAGGAATAGTGTTTACATAATCGTTCTGCAATCAATGTGCTTATCAGCTGATTTTCTTTATGCTGCTGTTCATTGGTGGTTATATTTAGATTCCTAGCGAACTAAAGTTTCATTGGATAAGAGTAATGACCCGAAAAGATGGTGGATTCAATTACTACATGTATCTTCGTGAGTTTTAATTAGTTTCAATTGCCATTGCAAATTGTGTATCAGTACTGATTGAAATTTGACACAAATAATAAACTGCGATATTTAACTCTTCTTTACATTTATTTGATACACTTATTTGGATTAAAACTCTGAAATAAAATCGATGTTTCCTTTTCTTTTGGACAACAACAGACATTTTTTTAATAAACGCCCCCTTTTTACGATTTTTTAAAGTAATTTTAATAAACGCCCCCTTTTTCCAATTTTTTAAACGCCCAGGGCTTCTATTACGGCAAATACGGTAATATACTTACAGGAGAATCGAATTATTGTTTCAGCTCTCTTCTCGTGGAGTCCGAGTGGCAAAATAAGTCTAGATATGGAAGTAGGATCGGCTTCTTGAGCCAGCTCGGGTGTTGGCCATTTGTTGAAAAACTTCCACAGCAGCGGGATTGCAGATTTACCTGAGTTTAAAATATAGGTTCAAAATTTGATATTTTTCTCTTGTTTGAATAAAGTTATTCATAGACACTGTAATCAAAATGACTACCGGTAGTTCTTCATATCCGTTAAAATCAACTCTGCATTTCAAGGAAACAGCAATAAATAATTTCATTAGATATGTCGCCAGACGATTTTTCAATTACTAAAAATAGAGCCACTTGCTCTGTAGCTCATCAGACTCATAATACAATAACTAATTCAAAATGTCAACTTCTAGGTGAGAGGTACAACAAACAGGGAGCACTTTAAATGTAGCAGATACAAAAGGTCTTCAGTGATTAATCTACAAATATGACTTTTAGAGAAGAGGGACTCACTATCACAAGCTTTTATGAGTCCCAGAAAATAAAAGCGAGTCCCTCCATAGCAATACCAATTAGTATAAATAAAAACCTTGCATTTCAGCGACTCGTAGTTTAAATTTCTTTGAGTTCTTTTCAAATTTTGTGAGTAAATGAAGCAGGACCTGCAGGTAAATTTATCCCTGGTTCTTAAATACCTTACCCCTCTGACCTATATTTGAGGCCAGAGATAAAATCCCCTACAAATAAAGACACACTTGAAGATTCAATTCATCACTGTTGTTTCCCTTTAATTACCTCCCTTTGAAGAGCACATAAGATCTCAAGATGAAAATAGGTTTTCAGGTCATGACCTCTGTGACCTATATTTGGCGTCGAAGGATCACGAAATCTACAATTTAGAATCCCAATTGGCCAAGGAATCTGTACACTAAATTTCAACTCCCTAGACCAAGTAGTTCTGGAGAAGAAGTCGAAAATGCGAAAAGTTTACAGTCGGACGGACGCCAGACACCATGCCATGCCATAAGCCCATCTGTTCAGATAGGCTAATAATTGAAGTTCAATTTAAATTGACCGTGCATGATATTTGTGCAGGAAATTGAAAGATATACATTTAGGATAATAGCCAAGTCCCGATCTCTCAAAACGCATTGTGCTAAGTTGTTGCAATTTTCTTACACTAACACATATATACAGCTGACTTAGTATTTATATAAAAGAAAAGAAAAACCTTAGGGTTCATATCTATCTACACATTGATGCCTAAAGACTACAGGGATCATACCAATCAGTTATTATTGGCTAAGAGTACTGTAGCCAAAGACTGTATAACTGCTTGTAGAAGTTCTCTACAGCAGACAAACTTGCCATTTTTATCATATTTATGTTCAATGGTCTTTATTTTCCAGAAGAAAATGAGTATTGCTGTACTTTTTTAAACGTATTGAACTGAAGATTCTTTACCGAACCGAAGCTTAAGTGTACTGTTGACGCTAGATATCTGATCATGGGGTGATTGTCATTATAGACACAGCCAGTACCTGTCGTCTTGTTGAGGAAGATGGTTGCCACTAGAAGTTTCCAGGGGTCGTGGAACAGACTCTCTTGTATAAGGTTGAAGGGGGATTTCGGTGGCGTCCATTTCTCCACACGTGGTAGAGTTGGCTTCCTCATTGATGGAGCACGGCCATCTGTAGGGAAATATTTACTTGACGCTGAAGTGGAAAATAGCATTTCAAAACCCTTAGATCACATTTCTTTTCTGTAGGGAAATATTTACTTGATGTGCAACTGAAGTGGAAAATAGTACATTCGAAACTTAAAATTACATTTCTTTATTGTAGGGAACTATTTACTTGATGCACAGTTGTATTGAAAGTAGTACATTAAAACTGTCAAACCACATTTCTTATTGAAAATTCTTAAATCTCTTGTTGCATTTCATGTAAGTTGACAATTTATATGTGAAAGAGATTGAGAAAAACGGTTCAGATCTGGAAATAAACTTTTGAATTTTGTAGTTTCGGAATGTCAACTTTATAGATACATCGAACTATCGATGCATCGCAATAGTTGGCTTGGCAATAGTACTATATTGATAGTATTTACAAAAACACTAGCGCTATCGCAATAGTAAGGTTAACTATCGATACTATTGAAACTATTAAATTTCCCTTAATTATGAATGATTTACACAAGCCTCACTGCATTTAATTCAAGATTTTTTATTTTAGAATGTCAAAAGGGAAAAACTAGAAATAGGAAATAACAAAATGACAAAAAGTCTTTTCATTTATTATTTCTTTACTGATGTTGGTTACATAGTCCTTACATCAATTAAACATTTCTACTAAAACCTATAAGAAATATAGCTGATTATTGCGTATTTGTACCAAAAAAGCTATCGCAATAGTTATTGCAATAGTGAGTTACAATAGTATATCGCCATCTCAATAGTAACTGGCGATAGACTATCGCAATAGTCTCTTTAGGTCAATAGTCACCCCTACAACTTTATGTCGCTCTTATCACTTTATATAAAAACATTTCAATGGAAATGGTCCAAGTCATCGATCAGAAACGTTATTTACTGAGATTAGATGCATATGATGAACTTGACACGTCGGGGCAGTCATTACATGATAATTGTATCTACTTGTACAGGTTTGAGAATGAAAAACATACATGACAAATTCACACTGTTTTCATTGTCAATCATTTCACTGTCATTTAGATACTTGATTCTGGAACTTAGATACTTCTAGAACTTACGCAATCTTTCACTTTCACTAACCTTCAGAAAGATCTGACTTGTCTGTTTTTGATGATATGGTCCTTCTTTCTTGTTCAGGCTGTAAGCTCAGACGTCTTGATTTGGCACCCATCTCTTCATCTTCCCCGGGCCCTCCCCAACTTACTTTCCTCTTCTTCCTCCCCCACGATCGTCTACTTAACTCCGAAGAGTTGGATCGAAGTGTTACACGACATAATCCATGCTCATTTTCTTCTTCTTTTTTGTCACTTTTACTTACAGTTTTACTTACAGTAAAGTTTTCATTCTCATCTACACCACCGGGAGATCCTAGACGGTTGTCTAAACTTGTACACCGAATACTGTCTTTAGAATGTCCATTTGTGTCTTGTGTTGATTCAGACTGGTCTGTTACCCTATTCGACACTTTGTTACTCGTTCTGCTATTGGGACTTATGGAATCACCACCGTTACACAATATTTTGTTAATGTCATGATAAATATGCTTAGTCCTGTCGGGGTTCACATGGATTTGCTCAATGTTCTCTTCAACTTGTTCAGGTTTTTCAAACAATGGCCTACTGTCAACAGGAGAGAGACTTTTTCTTGTCCTGGTCACAGTTCTTTTTCTTTGTTTATTTGATACATCCTCAACTTTTAAAGGAGAGAAATGCAATGAGCCAAGCTCATCAGAATCAGATTCCACTTTCGAGCTTTCTCTAAGTCTATGGTCACTCATGAAAAATTCTGACGCAATCTTATCAAGAATCGGTTCACTACACATATCTCTGGGTTTGATCGGAGTACGATCATGTAAGCTTTCTTTACACTCCGTCTTGGAAGGAAGATCTTCTTGCTCGTGTAACTTTTCCTCTTGGTGCAGAAACGAACCTTCCTCATCAGAATCTTTCATTTCTTCCTTACAATCACTCTCCTTCAATATCACATTCTTCTCAACATCAGAGTAAAGCTCCTCTTCAGGAGAGTCCATTTTCACCTCATCCTCAGAATCCAATTCATTTTCATCCTCAGAACTCTCCTCAGGTCTCGAAATCAGTTCTCCCTTCTCTTCATCAGATTCTTCCTCAAGATCAGAATCATCTTCATCATCCTCTCTATCTTCATCAACTTCTACATTTTCCTCACCTTCTCCATCTTCCTCACCTTCTCCATCTGCATCAACTTCTCCTTCTGCATCTTCATTAGCATCAATATCTTCATCTTTAGCATCTTCATCTACTCCTTCATCCTCAGAAACCTTTGATCCTAAGTTAGTTGTATCGAGTTCATCGTCAGACGGTTCTGATGCGTCCGAATCTGTCGCCCGAAACCTTCCCCCTGTCCCCAGTTCACTGTCCCCAGAGAACAACACCTGTGCATACCTGTAATCCTCCACGGACTCTGCAGGTTTCACAATCACTGCTTTCTCTTCATCATCACTCACTGCTTCTTCTAACTTTAACTTCTTCCTACTCTGTACAGTCTTTACTTCCTTCGCTTTCTTCTTCTTTGTCTTTTTATCGCCTTCCCGACGTTTCGTAGGAGTCGAGAAGTTCATTTTGACAACCAACTTGTGAGCAACAGTTCTGTTTTCTTTCTTTGGTGACAATTTCACTGGAGATTTCTTTATTGGACTGACAAGTTTGGATTTCGCTGCCTGTTTTCTGGAGATTTTTGGGGGTTCTGCCTTTACTTTGGATGATCTGTCTACTCCAGCTATGTCTCCTGCTTTCATTGCCATGCTTTTGATTTTAGCAAAGTTGAATTCCTCTATATCAATATCCAGGTTATTTTGGTGGATGTAGAGAGCTATGTCAGTCTTGGATCTGAACTTCTTGCCATCGGGACTGTAAAGGTAAATGTCAAATAAACTATTAAAGATCAACTGTAATGCATTTTTGTAAAGAATGACAGATTATTATCTCTATTTACATTATATATCAGAATCAAATGACCATAAAACTGAGACAATATACACTTGCAATTAATCATGAAGACAAATTTTATAACCAGGCTTGAGCATAGTTGCAAATTTAGCCCAGCGGAATTTCTAACTTTAACAAACATTTTCCAGAAACAGTTCCAAATTCATTTCAATAAGACTGATTTTGACTAAGTACTTTCAGTTTGTAATAACAAAGGCTGACAATGATTCCATTTCAAATTATGTATCGTTAATTCAACATACCACATATATGCAAGATATAAAATTAAATTACAATGACCTAAGAATATCTACTTGGTCAGTATGAAAATACACCAGATTATGATTAAGCAGTAAAGATCAGAATAGATAAGATATTGTTATGAACGAAATATTTAAAATATTTGTTTATAATGAAGTTGTCACCTATTAACTGTTGACGAAGACGTTGACACCCAAGAAATCTTGCCTTTCGGATTATATAAATTGAAGAATCTCACCTGTAAATGTAGCAATCGAACTTGCCAGCTGACTTGCCACTGAGTCTCTGAACTACTCTCTTGGACCAACCATTAGGTAACAGCTGAACCTCACATGTCGTGCTGCCCTCGTAGGTGTGGTCACCGCTTGATAAACAACAATGGTATAGTTATAAAATAGGCTCTTGTGCCTCTGCTTTTGTACTGAACAAAATTAGAGCCATTGGCTCTGCAGCTCAGTTCATTAGGTATTACTTTATTCATTAGCTTTACTGTTAAGACTAAAATATCAAACAATAATGTATTGTCAATGTGGTTTTTACGATAGTTTGGACCTGTTTTCACCAAATTAACAAAAACTAAAATCTACATGGTCAAGGTATGGCTGCACAGAATTAAATTACTCTGGACCTTTGCATTCTAAGGAATAAATAACAAGTAGATTAAAGGTGCGACCTCTTTTGGAGACTTGTACTAGTAAACTTAAAGGACCAAAAATAGAGCCATTGGCTCTGTAGCTCATCAGGATTTGTACAGACATGCAAGGAATTAAGTCTGTGGAAGAGCTTATGTATTTTTGGCGGAATTTATTTTTACAAAACCCCAAGCCTAGATGGAAACTGATACTCCTTTGGAATACATTTGGAAAATATATATGGCAAATGGGTGGCATAATCTAGCCTTACCTGCAGAAAATTACAGGGACACACTTCGGAATACTTAAAAAGGAGTAAGGAATACTACTGAATAAATTTAAATAATTTACGAAAATCAGAAATCGCGGAACACGCAAGGTGAAGGTACAACACATAAATCTGTTTGACAAGGAAGAGCTTCAGAAACGCTGTGGAAGCAAGCTAACTAAGGACAGAATATTTACATTAAAGACGGAATAAGTGGGTATGAGGTATGTAAGTCACATAAGATGTTCCGCAGATATCAAGCAAGTCTTCCAAAACTAACAAGTAGATTAAAGGTGCGACCTCTTTTGGAGACTTGTAATAGTAAACCAATAGGACCAAAAATAGAGCCATTGGCTCTGTAGCTCATCAGGATTTGTATTGTTATAATACATTTTCTCAGCTTGTTCCAGAGCTTTTCTTGCTGGAGAAGAAGATGAAAATAGTTTTTAGGTTTGTGACCGCTGAGACCTTATTTGGGGTCACAGGGTCATCAAATCTACAATTTAGTATCACCATTAGCACATAACCTTTCAGCTCTCTAGACCTTTTGGAACTTATGAAGAAAATGAAAATAGTTTGTTTTAGGTTGTGACCCCTGTGACTCAAATTGAGGTCACGGGGTCATGAAATCTACAATTTAGAATCCCCATTGGCCAAGGAGTCTGCACACAACTTTTAAGCTCTCTAGACCTTTTGGAAGAGGAGAAGAAGATAAAAATAGGTTTTTAAGGTTGTGACCCCTGTGACCCCATTTGGGGTCATGGGTCATGAAATCTACAATTTAGAATCCCCATTAGCCAAGCAGTGTGCACACAACTTTTCAGCTCTCAAGACCTTGCTGAACAGAAGATGAAAATAGGTTTTTAAGGTTGTGACCCCTGTGACCCCATTTGGGGTCACGGGGTCACGAAATCTACAATTTAGAATCCCCATTGGCCAAGGAGTCTGCACATAAAATTTCAGCTCTGGGGAGTCATTGGTTCTGGAGAAGAAGTCGAAAAAGCGAAAAGTCTACGGATGTTCTGCACATAAAATTTGCAAAATAATGCATCTACCGAGATACAAGGTGAGGTGAGGTGAGTTGGGGTTTAACGCCGCTTTCAAGAATATTTAACTTATATCGCGGCTGCTAGTATTATTATACTGTTTTTAAAGGTGGCCGTTTTGTTGGAAGTCCTGGGTTATTTTTATGGTTAAAAAAATCGGAAATCATTACAAAATTTAAGCACACTTCCACTCATACCCTTACAATCAAATTTGCTTTAATTTGTGCAGAAACAACTTACCACTAGTTCTTCGTAAGGCTAAACATAATATTTGTTTCAAAGCACTTACCGAGACAGCATCTTGGATTGATCAACTGAAGTGGATTCTTCGACACATGATCTCTCTGCAGATTCTCTTTTGGACTGTCTCAACAGTTTTATATTGGGCGATTTGGACGATCTCTTTGTCTGCCTCCTGTGGACAAAAAAAAGTTACTCACTGTTTATTACCTAAAATTCAAAAGTTCAATAAAGAACAGAAGCTGTTAATCTAATTGTTTTAACATCTGCCTCGCTGGAATTTTCTTACCAAAATTTTCTTACCTGTTAGAGGTTCTCAGGGATCACCCTGGGAAAATGGGTGTATGGGAAAAAATCCCCCCCATGACAAAAGCAATGGGATTTTTAGGAAAGTAATGGGATATTCCAAAAGTCTGATGGGATTTTAAAGAATCAAATTTAAAAAGTACTATAATACAATAAAATAATGAAATAAAATTACATTATCTTTATTTGTAACATAACAACATGATAATCGTGTATTGATCATGATGGACTTTATTTGAAAATTGAAAGACTTTGACTTTATTCACAGAATCAGTGTTCCCGTTAACCGGTAATTGCTGGTTTTTTACCGATAAATTTGGGGGTGTACCGGTATTTTATAACCCTGTCGGTACAGTGTACCGGTAAATTCTAATCACTGATCTGAACCTTGACTAATAAACCATTTGAATTTGTTTGCAAACTTCATTTGTTTTCTTGACATTTTACGATTAGCTTAATATGTTTTAAAATTCAACCTGATTCCCCAAACAAGACATGATGTTCGAACGTGAAGGGGAAACCTTTGACGGTAGCGATCGAGCAATACGGCACGCCTATTGGTCAGTGTAAGGATAATATTGTGACGTCACACCAATCGAATGGCAGAGAACCAAACAGGATTTCCCACACGCGAGTGTTAGCCAACTTGATTTGTGTCCGATATGATATATACTGTTTGTGAATGTGTTTGTGTAGAGTTTACAGATATATATCTCCAGATTTCCTTATTTTAATAAAGGCATAATGTCAAAATTAAAAAAAAAATGTTTGTGTTTCAGGTGCGTGGCATTCATTATTCACGGCATTTTCTTGAAACGATCCTTTTAGCACACGGCAAACTACAAACTTTTCCGTCATGAATTAAATTAAAATATTCATTATATCATAATATGAGTCATGAAACCTCTCAGATAAGTATCTTTCTACGAACAATATCATTATATCACATAATTAGTATACATTTTAAAACTGTAGCATCATTCAGTTTGACAAACGAAGCACCCTGCAACTTTTACAACAGACATGCACTGAGCGGCTTTCTTCAATCCGATTGGTTGAATAGCGGGGACAGTATAACATTCATTTTGGAGCTTTATTGCGACGAAACGAAAGTAAAGTCATTTGTTCGAATAGTCTTGTATTAATTACGCATTTCATATTACACTCGTAATGTAGGTAAGTTATTTGTACTATAGTGAAAGATAGTAAAATTACATAAGCAATTAGGCCTATATTATTTTATGTATATTGAAAAATTTATTTCGTAAAAAAATCTTTGAAACCACCCCCCTTATGATCGCAGGTTACCTGCACACAAGAGGGAGTTTGTGAGAAGTTTTTCCATACAAAACACTTCAGAATATTTCGCAGACACCATTTTATAATACCACCGTGATATATACTTTGCAACCAAGTGATAATTCGTATAATCAACATGTATCGTTATCACAAAACGATCTAGTACAGTTCGTACCATGTTACGGTGTGTATTTTATTACCACGAAAACAGGTAACACCAGGGAATACGCGAACTATGTAATTGTGAAGCCATGTCATTATTGAGTGATATTTACTTTCGAGATTGTATGGTACCGGTGAAATTATGTATGTACCGGTAAAAATTACCACTGCCGGTACACTGTACCGAGAGTTTAAAAAGTCAGCGGGAACACTGCAGAATCATTTGATGTTCTATAATATAAAGATTAATTACATATCGCAATTATAATATCTTTAAATTAATTATTTTATTATAAATAGTAACAGGTTTTGATACTAGCTAAATTAATTTCAAATGCTAATGATAAACATGCACAAACTGCAATTTAAAATTTGTTATCAGTTTTTCTTGACCCAAAAAATATATTACCCTAACATGTTTTGTAATTTTTTTAAATAATCATGATTATATATTTGGGAAAGAAAAAACCCAATGCAGTACTGCAGTACCTAGGAACATTCTTTTTCAATCAGAAATTTACAATTTATTTCCCAACTAAAAGAAATATTTATTTATATATATTAAATTCTAAATTTCTTTACTTGCAAAGATCTGTCATGTTATTATGAAAACGATTTAAAGACCTCATTAAGATTAACTGAAACACAAGGTTATATAGAAATACAACTTTACTCTCAAAACTGTATTTACAGTTGTCTGGTCGTAAATCTATCTGTCGCGGTCTCTTAATCACAAATTGTCAGTCACTTTCTCTTCTTCTGAAATAAATTGGAAGATTTTCTGAATATCTTGACCCCCTCTCAATTTCAAAGAACTTTTCTTGAGTGGCATTTTAAATTATAAATGTTTCTTCTCGCATGCTTGTCGACTACCATTCATTCAAAGACACTGTGAATGTCAAGGCCGTTTATCATTCGGAAGAACTGTAAATGTCAAATGAACCTCGAAATACTGATACTATCCTACAGGCTGCCGACTAAAGTCGATGAAACCCGACATGACCCGAGTGTCGAAACTCAATTTCTATAAATAGATACGATCTTTGATGGCAATATTGACAGCAACACATTCGAACATACTTACAAGCAAAAACCAAAAGTTTCCTGATAATTTAAAGAATGTTAAAGAAAGGTCGATCGCAGTTTAATTTTGATAATGCGAAATTTATCGCACTGCAAATTTTTTAATGGGATATTTAGAATTTTAATGCATTAATATCGCAAAATCGCGTCCCAAAGTGATCCCTGGGTTCTGTTGCAGCTGAATCATTCATGCCAAGAAATGTCGTTCTGATATTAAACTAAAGTGTTAATCTCTTTTGCTGCATTAAAAATGATTTTATTTGCAGACTCCAGTATCCAGCTTAAGTCGAGCTAGAAGGTTATGTTTGACTGTTGGAAGAATAAGGCGCAAACACATTTCTTCAGGCGTTGCTGTAAAAGGGCAACATACAACATTTACACTCCTGCAAATTGTGATGTGGCCCAGTATAATAGGGTTTGAAAGACAGAAAGATATTTGTAAAACTTAATGCAAGGTTAGCCAATATCTTACGGTCTGCCTCTCGACTGCTGACCGCTTCCACTTGAAAGATCAGAAGAGAAACTGAAATCATCCACAGACACGTCCAGATTGTTGCTGCTGATGTATACAGCAAGTTCCGATATGGAGCGGAATTTTTTTCCAGCTGGACTGAAAAATAATAAACATAAATGAGTTGATACGTGCTCTGTAAGATATATGTATGGGGTCTTTTGCCCATCATTTTGGCTAGGTGTCCCTTAAAATTTGGAGAAGTAGGATACTTTTACCATTGCAAAGGGTCCCACTTAATCAGAAATGGCCAGAATGACCCCCTCAGGAGATCACCTAGGAACAACACTGAGTAAGTGAGTAAAGACATTTTGAGACATTGAAGAAATTGCTTGTGGGGAGAAAATATTTTCCTTCATAATTTTACCAACATTTTAATTTTATTTTATTTTAGAATATGTGTTCGGCCGTTTTTATATACCAATTTACGAAAACACAACCCGGAAGTAAATTTAACACTGATCAGACCATGTAGTCAAAGCGTTTTCATTACGACATACCTCAACAAAATGTATTATCTTGATAGACCTTAATTCGTGGTATTTAACTGTGGAATATTGCATGAAAATAGCCATCTCAATAAAGTTTCTTAAAAAACAGAAAGAAAATCGTAAGATGAGGGCATTTGTAGTTGTGTGGTCTATTCTGTCGTCAAGAATTAGGTTTCTTGGTTATTTCCTGTCTTGGAATGGTCAATTGTTTTTCACCAATATTAATAAAACAATTTTTTTAAACAAATGTCATCTTCGAAAAATATGAAAATTATATTGAAAATAATTGCATTCCGTCAAACAGGTGTGTACATGTTTTTATATAAATTCATAGTTTTATTAAATTCACTTGATGGCAATTCATGTGTACGCTTGGTTTGACTGATTTATTTTGACCTAGTGACCTTCCATTACGCGGCTCAATCACTGACATTAACATGGACATGTAATAAATAAATTCTTAAATTCTTGAGAAATCAGAACATCATTTGATGCTTGTTTTGAGATTTAATAATTTAAGTTCCATGTTTAAAAACATAACTGGCAATATACCGTTATGTGAAAAGTGTATCGTGATACGTAATTGGTTAAAATGTGTTTTGCAATTTACTGCTGTAACGGTAATACCATCCAACCTTATTTGTGATGCATTAGTACTGTTCCTGGAAAGGGTCCTAGGTATATTTACACCCCTTTTTAACTTGCAGTCTGTAACTTTTTTGTTTACTTTTACAATATATAGCATACATTAAAAGACTACCCCTTTAGCTGGTCACTTGGAACCGGCATTGTAGTATATCAAACATATTGTTTGACAGTGGAACAACATACTTGTATATAAAAACGTCTGGCCTTCCTGCAAATTTTCCGCCTTGGCGTCTGACAACACGCTTCTTCCAACCATTAGGAAGCATGCGTTCCTCACATGTAGCACTTGAGTTGTAGGTGTGATCCGAACTGTTTCAAAATATAATTGAAAAGTCAAATAAAGGTCCAAAAGGCTAACCTTGTGATTTAATGTGTCAAACTCAAGAGTTAACATGACGACACAGAAAGAAAATTCATTCTTCAAGTGGAATTGTCAACAATGACCTTCAGCAAATCAAAGCTATACGCTCATCATATTTATGATTTAGGAGATTTTGTCCTTTGCTCCGTCAATCTCAATTATTTTAACAATGAATGATGTGGATTTATAAAAGTTTGAGAGTAAAAATGAAATACCTGACATGTGGGTACATTACTGTGGAAGCATCTGGAGGAGGTGGTGGTGGACAGGGCATGTGCGAATGATCCATTGCTGCAATATCAACGTCTTCTTCACTGCTGTCAATCCCTGCTATGATCACTTCTTCCATCTGGGATATATGAATTTCACTGAAAGATTATCACATTACATTTGCATCATTGATTTTCACTACATGTGCCATGTCAGGAGGACAATTTGATTAATAGTTACTTTGACTACAAGAACTTGATTTTCGTATAATAAGGTGAGGTGGGGTGGGGTGATTTTAACTCTGCTTTCATATTTCACAGCTACTGGTATTATTGAGCCTGCAAAGCCATGGTGGCAATGCATTGTGGTGAAACCTGTGAGCAGCAACTTGAACTTGCTAACCATGGGTGGTATTATCAGGGATTGGGAAAGACACCTTTGACAACAGTTTTTAGCCATTTTCAGAATTTCAGGTGGACCATTTCCCATTGTACCATTAGTAAAATTTATAATTTTAATGGGCCATTTTTTCATTACCGGTAAATGTGCAAAATGATTCATGGTCCCTACCTTTCCCAATCACTGAGCATTGCACCCAAACCTTACTGCATGTGGAACAGGTCTTCACAGCAGACAAAGTTGCCAAGCCCCTGGCGGGATTTGACCCCCAGACCTATTGATCCGAAGTCCAACGCGCTAATCAATACATTATCCCGCCCCTTTCTTCGTAAATTCAAACTAGCTCAGATATAAAGCAATGGATATATTAAGGAAAACTTATTTCAAACAGTGCTTACTGACTTAGCATTTTGGTTATTAATCGCTCCAAATGTCTTTTAAGTTTTTAAAGTTCCAGTTTCCTTGTGTATGCAGGGAATCATGAAAAGTTTTTTCTTTTTACAATGTTCTCACCAGTTATAATGAACATGCATCGTATACATGATATATCAAGACTATATATTTCAAAAATCTTAATAAAATGAACTCTGACATTTTACCAGGCAACATATCAATGATATCAGTGTCCGTATTCAGTGATACTGAACACTTTGCAGGAATGAGTTGTCTTGTGTAGGTTGAAGGGCAGCGCTCAGTTTGGATAGAACTTGGAAGTTGGAACATTACCTTTCTCGACAAATACATAATACACAATGGTGGCACTTACTCATTGACAGGGGTATCCATTCGTATAGTTATAGCCACATTATCTGAGTAATAACATTGATCATATCGTCAAAATGGACGTAATCAATGCAACATGACATATTTCAGTACCGCTCATTCGCCATTACCACCTTGGTTTATCCAAAATTGTTACTATGGTGTGTAAATACGGATTACTTGGTGCTGTTATAAAAACAAGTTCAATAGGTTTACTATGTTTAAATAATCCACATAAATATTCAGTTATTATCTTTGAGTATAATTTCAACAGAGTACAGAAAAATAACAAAGATTGAGAAAAATAGGTGTTCACTTTCCGGAAAACTTTTGCTATTCCAATTTGAACACACTGATAAATCTCACGAGAAGAAACGAGAAGAAGCCTCGTTATAAATGTTGCCGGAAGTGGAAGAAGGCGGGAGATAAAATTTTAACTGAATTTACAAAACATTGACTGATATTTCATGTCGTTGCATAAATATGTCATAATTTTTTAACTGGTAATTGTTTTTTTTATTAAATCTTAAAGATTGTGGTAACTTTGCCTTCCTTTAGGTTCAAACTAATCTAACGATAGGGACTCTGGTCAGCCTTTTTAGAAGTTTTGTTTACTTTTCGCAAGTCAAAAGACATGTTCAAAATGCTCGACTGAAGTAACAACTTGTTGAAATTATGTTATCAATGGCACTAAAATCTACTAAGTAATTATGGTACTAAGTATTATGTGAAATAATGGTGACATTTACACTGAAAAATCTAAGTTGCCTATCAGAAATATCAGTTGATGCAATGATGGAGTCTGATTAAAATTTGAACCTGGTATATAATAAATAAAATTTGCAAAATATAGCATCTACTGGGATACGGACATAATTCCTCACCACAAGGTCTATTGACTGACATAGTGTGTAATTTTGTACCAGTTTAATGCAGACAAACCCCATATCTTAGCTAGCCAGTCACATAATAATTTATAAACGAATGCCGTTTTGAAATACTCTAGAATTCATTCGTTAACATGTTCAGAATGTTAGCAGGGAAACAGACGAAAATATTGCTGTCATCAGACTGGTCTTTTGGAGTTAGTATCCCGGTAGATATATATATGTAAATAATATAAATAATAAATATATTAATATTATAATATAAAAAAATATGTTATCTTGCCCTATCTTGCAATATTTATTGTTGGGGAAACAGTTTAAATCAGACTGCAGTATAAGGATGCCTGATACATATCTATTAAATTTAGATAATAGTCACGCAAACTGAAACGCTACATAGCTAATGGCTCTATTTTCAGAATCAAGGTATTTTGTCACTAATAATTTATAAAGGAAATCATTTACATGATTATTTTTCAGAATCAAATTCTGTACTTTCACATAGAATGTTGTCATTCATTAAGAAAAAAGTTTTGTATAATTTATTTTGCCTTCTAGATTTAAGCAAGGAGATGCCATTACCTGAAATACCTTTTGTCAGCTGACACTTGTGTCCTCCACAAATATGTCGGATGTAATGCTGGTATCGGGAGGGGATGACATTCGTCTCTGGGACTCGTCATCATGGGGATTGGTGCGACAATTCAACCCACATGACAACAATATCTCTTCTGTCAGCTGGAGTTGTGATGGTAACTGCAACAATAATTTCACTGCAATCGAAATATATATATATATGGCCAATCTTCACCAAATTTGGCATACAGCTTCACCATGTCATGTAGATGTTCCTTTTGGGGGTTTCATCCTTTTGGAAATTTTATTTTTGATTGTTTTCATGGTAACAATTTAGACTTTTTCCATTTGAAGGGTAGGGTTTGTTTCCGGAGCAAATCTCTAAGACTACTAGGCCAATCTTCACCAAATTTGGTACAGTATATATTTTCCCAATATCATGTAGATGTGCCTTTTGGGGGTTTCAACCTTTTGAAAAAAAAAAAAAATTCTGTTTCCATGGCAACAATTTTGACTGTTTATTGGAAGAGTAGAGTTATTTTCCGGAGTGGATTTTAAAAACTGATTGACCTATCCTCACCAAATTTTTATGCCCCCGAATCGGAGATTCCGGGGGGTATATTGTTTTTCACCTGTCCGTCTGTCTGTGTGTTTGTCCACAAAAACTTTAACCTTGGCTATAACTTTGGATTGCTCAGAGCTAGGGCTTTCATACTTGGCATGTGCATACCCTGTGATGAGACCTTTCAGATGAGGTCATCATATTTGACCTTGTGACCTTGACCTTGCTGCAGTGGACAATATTTAGAAATCTTTAACCTTGGCCATTACTTTGCAATGCTCAGAGCTAGGGCTTTCATACTTGGCATGTGCATACCTTGTGATGAGACCTTTCAGATGAGGTCATCATATTTGACCTTGTGACCTTGCCGCAGTGGACATCTCCAGAAAACTTTAACCTTGGCCATAACTTTGGCATATCCGGGGGCATCCGTGTTAAACAAACACATCTTGTTTATACTACCTCCCCATATGATGTTGATGTCCCTTTTTGAACTTTTTTCTGTTTCCATGGCAACATTTTGTACATTTGTCTTTTAGAAAGGAAATAAGATGAAGTGAATTGGAGGAAGGAGGAGACATCTGCTTTTATGAGCAAAAACACCTTCTAGCTTAAATTATAGACCGCTAAAACTGATTAGTCAACTTATGTGGGGCCGGGGGGGATAAGCCATCTCTCCTAATGGCACTTGTTTACAAAAGTTATACTCTTTATCCTCTACATTTTCCTCCATCATCATATTTGTATCGGTCAAATTGACAATGTGTCCGCAAGGCTACCCTAACGCCCCTCACCTTATTGTCTTTGCAACATCTGCCTCATATACGCTAAAAATAATCAGCCAATATAATTACTTTAAATCAAGCACCATTGGCAAGGCCTGTATGAGAAGACCGATGAGCAACCGTCAAGTGTCAAATCATGACATTTCATTGGCTGACAAAACATGCTATATAGTGATTAGTAACCAGCCTTCATCGGTACGAGGCAGAAATTGAGTAGAGGATCAGGGGATTGAGGCAGCCTTGCGGATATAACTGTCCTTCACTATGTGTGCAGGTATAATGGCTGGTGTTATTCTTTTACAGGAACAATATTTGGAAGTGTTGCTGCCAAAGACGATAAGGTGACCCTCAACTATGTAAAGAATAGAACAGTGACAAGTACAGAACTACCTTGTCAGGTAATTTGGAAAGTTTAGCATGTTCCCCTTGATTTCAGTGGGAAAAGAATTTCACAGCATAATTTAGTAAATTCTACAACCCATTTGAAGCTGATCTGGCCTAAAAGGTCCGATGGGCGCATGGCGTCCAGCATCCATCTGTCTGCCTGTTCGTAAACTTTTCGCTTTTTCGACTTCTTCTCCAGAACCAATTACTCTAGAGAGCTGAATTTTTTTTGTGCACACTCCTTGGCCAATGGGAATTCTAAATTCTAAATTTGATGACCCTGTAACCCCAAATAGGGTCTCAGGGGTCATGACCTTAAGGAGAGATGGGAAGATGAAATCAAACATCAATTCGTTAATTTTTTCAAAATAGTAAGTTTATTAAGTCTTTTATCCAAAAATGGGAGAAAATTTGGCGGTCACCGAAAGATTTAAAAAATTATCGGCAAAAATAATAATGCACCAGTCGGCAAATTACGTCATTTTTGACTGATTTGGTGTATTTAAATTAAGCGCTCGCTTTTAACGAATAAACTCTGAATCCTTTCAGATACATTTCAATCACATACAAATCTATATTTTGAAAATTAATGACGCTGGAAAGAGCAACAAAATTAAATTAAGCACGTTTTAATTAAAAACGGCATTTTTATCATCGTGTTTCGCATGTTCAACAGGATTTGTCACTAACACACATATTTTAGATATTTGCTAAAACTTGAATATGATGTGCGCAGTCAACTGAACAAACGAATTCAGAAATAATAATAGGGGGTCAACGAACGTTTTTTTATCACTTTAACATCGTTTTTAAATTACCTACATAAACGTAAAAACAAGACGTCACGGCAGTTTTAATAATTTCAAGTGTAACTCTTTGACTGCCTACCGTGTAATCATTATTGAACATATTATCAATCTAAGAGTGCACAGTGAAAGAATAACTATCAGTTGATTATACCAGGCTATTTAAATACGTCACTAACTTGAGATATGCATGTTATATGAATAACACACGTAGTAACATATTTTTCCGCGAATATAGGTGACGGTAACGTTATGCGGCATGTCGTAAAATGACCGTTATAAAGGCGTTACGGTAAATTTAAGCGCTCCCCATTAGTATACAGAGAAGCCTATGCCCAAAACTACGTAATCAGGCCTCAAAGTAAACATTTTTTTCAAGGAGCGGACACGCTCCTAACATATTAATTTTGGGAGCAAAAGAAAATTTCAAGGAGCACATTTTAATTTTAGATTGCTTATGGGAATATATTAATGAATATAAGTAGAAAACTGTAAGTTAGCTAATATTCAATGCCATCTTGTGATGGATAAGAGTATTCTTTTGTGAAGAAACAGTCCTTTTTTTAGTTGACCACAAATTTTATCAAGGAGCATGTGTGCTCCTTACTCAAAATTACAGGGAGCAAATTGAAAAAATAGGGAGCAAATGCTCCCAAATTGGTAGCAACATTGAGGGCTGGTAATCCATATATTTTGAGACTTATTCACAACAATAAATTGTTGTCGCTAAATGTTGCCGTAAGCGAGTTCGATTTCTGGGTCCCATCTCTCCTTAAAAACCTATTTTCATCTCTTTCTCCAGTACCAACAGGTCTAGAAAGCTGAAATGTTGTGCACAGACCTTTTGAACAAAGGGGATTCTAAATTAAAGACTTGATGACCCTGTGACCCCAGATTTGGGTCACAGGGGTCATGACCTAAATTACCTATTTTCATCTTCATCTCTCCAGTACAAAAGGGTCTAGAAAGCAGAAATGTTGTGTACTGACTCCTTAGCCAAAGAGGATTCTAAACTGTAGTTTTTTAAAAATTCGATAATCCGAATCTTGCAGTGTCGGAACAGTAGCAAGCTGTAACAAACCTTATCTCTATATAAACTCATTAAATATTGATTCATTAACCCTTACGTTGCGTATATATATTTTACCATTTTTAGCCCCTGTGGCGGAATTTACAGGCTCGCAGCTCGCAGCAGTAGTTTGAGCTTATTCACTAACGAGCTCTGCTGGCGGAATTTCCAGGCGGCGATTCCGGTACCGTTTTTACGAAATATACCGCATCTACATGGCGAATAAGGACTATATACGGGCGTTCAATACAAATTCAAGTAGCGACACCCGTACACAAATGGCTAATTCACACCCGAAACTTTGAATGAATTTTCTATGTTTTTTCGTTTTTATTCTATTACTTTCGAAAGATTGTCTTTAATTCGGGCCTCGTAACATCATAAATACGAAACGAAAAAAATTCCATTTATATACGGAATTGAAGACAAGATGTCTAGCTTCACAATGATATAAAAATTATTAGAATGCGACCTTTGGTTATAATTCTATAGCTATGTAAAGCTTGTCTTTATTTCCACCTATAAAATCGTCAATACTTACAACATGTATGCGGCATTGCAAACGGTCGTTCATCGCACTTTTCCAAGAAATCATAATCTCGAACCAGTTGACAAATAAGCACATGTCAACCCAAATATGGTTATGTTGTTTGACTTTTCAAATAAACGCTAACCTCGAACCATAACTGATGAAAATATGTTGATTAGTTTGTGTGCCGTTTGGTTTCACATGCCTCTCAGAAAGGTAAAATTGTATCTTTATTTCTGTGAATAAATCTGCGCATTTTATATAGAATAAAAGATTATTCTTTTCGGTTTATTGTGATATAAAAATTATGAAAATGCATTCAGTATTTTAGCCGTGATAAATGTTTTAGAAGTTGTGAAAATCGCCGATTGTTTCAAAATTTATGAAGTGTAAACATGACTTTTTTCACGGCGCTTGCTGTGTCTTTATTATTTTTTTGAGATTTTCTAATTTTATATGGGAATGTAGTCCATTGTTTCCCCTTTATTTTGCCGTATTTTTTTTTGAAAACAAACTATTCGCTCACATGATATGAAGTGCGGTAGTAAGGCGAGTTAGCGATTTTTTCCCCCGTCTCGCGAGATGCGAGGCAGATAGCAGTCTCGGGCGAGGCAAACCCGAGGCAATACAAACACGTGGGTGAGAATAGCCTCAAGCGAATTAATGCTTCGGGGGCTAAGCCCGACAAAATTGGCCTTTTGTAAAGCTAATTATCAATGCGTTACGGGTCAACAATGCACACGCAATTTGGTGTGAATTTTACTTGATATTTCGACCGGACATTCACACAGACTTGTTATCGTGGCTATCTGCGAGATGTATGTAAACAAGTTTTCATGTGGCGATATACGGACACACTTCGTCTCGCATTTCGCCTGGGGGGCAAATAGAATTATTACTGACCCGGTAAATGCACTAAGTCCAACGTACGGGTCTCGCCAAGGGTTCTAACATTTTTCTCTATGAGCCTCCCGGATAATTCCGTCGCCCGCATGTTAAGGCTTAATCTGTTGATTCAGTTCAGCGTAAGCGGGGGTATATAGCGTTCATTCTGTCCGTCTGTCCATCTGTCACAAAACTTTGTCAGGGTACGAATTCATTTTTTTTCAGCAGCTGCACCAAGTGCAGTTGACTATTTATACCAGACTGCACCTAGGTGAAACTGGCTGCACCTGAATTATCACATTAGTTTCACTCAATTATGAGACTCATTTGTGTAATAAATAAAGTACTACAACCATTTTCTTTTTATCCCCCGCCAACATAGTTGGGGGGGGGGGATTTTGAAATGGGCTCCGTCCGTCCGTCCGTCCAGATTTTGTTTCCGGAGCAGAACTCGAAAACTATAAGACATATCTCAACGAAACTTGGTGTGTGGAACAAACATTATGTGTAGATGTGCCATTATGGTATTGCACGGTGTCCAGCCATCTGTAAACTTTTCGCATTTTGTCTTCTTCTCCAGAACCACTCTGTCTAAGGAGCTGAAATTTTGTGTGTTGTGTTTAGTTGAAAAAAGGTTCATAGTCACTGTTATTCAACAACTATTCTTCTATAAATTTCCCCAAAGGCGAGGGATATGGCCGACTCTGTCTGCTTGTTTTCTTTATTCAAGTGATTGAAAAGCCGAATAAAACATAGATGTCATGTCTTGACCTTTACATTCATTAGATTAAATGTTATTATGAGAGGATGCATTATAGATTAATAAATGTTATCATTTATAAGTTGAGGCACATCTAATGCCTGAGTCACACCAAGGTAGTTCTCACTACGTTCTACTCCGTCCAAAAAATATTGTAGAACGGCCTCGAACGGGATAGAAACGAGCAACTTTTGTTTCCTGTATATCAAACAACGACCCCAGTACCTTCACAAAAAGTTCTCAGAACGTCCATCTAGTCTTTACGCCGTTCTCAGACAGTTGGTACCACGTTTAGATTGTATAATATTGACCGTTCACCTCGATTTCACAACGTTCTCAGCCAGTCCAATTCCGTCCTAAGTCGTTCTTGACTAGACCTATCTCGTTCTTAATACGCACAATACCGTTCTAACTCGTTTTAAGACAGTTCTCTCCGTTTTCACTCCGTCCTCATTCCGTGCTCAGTGCGTGCTCGTCACGTCCTGCCTCGTTTTTTTATAAATACCCAGAAAGTTCTTGTCCGTTCTCATTGCCGTTCTGAACTTCAAGGTGAAAACATCATGCCTCCCAGGAAGAAGAAGTGTATTCAGTGAGTGATTCTTAAGAAATTGTAGAAGGACTCGTGATCTTCTAGGCGGAGCTCCTCCATCAGCTGATGATAATGTCCGACAGCTATTCGCCTCTCAGGTTTAAGCCATGTCCTCACCCAGCAAGTTCTTGTTCTTTTTCTTTGTTCTTGCGCAAAGACCAAATTCCACTGTTGTTCTGCTTCCATCAAAAACTGTAGAAACCCTACATTCAACATACTGAGAGCAGTAACTCTGTTCATGGTTCTCTGGTCATTAATATAACCTAAGTGATAAACGTATTAACACGCCTGTATTTATACCAGTTCATTCGCATCGTACTGCCAACGTCGTAAGAACTGTGTAGAGATTTCGCAAACGTACTAACAACGAGTAGAACGCAATGACAACCTAATGCAAACTTTTATAGCTGTGTAGGAACGTACTAAGAACTCAATCGAAACAATTTAATTTATTTACACATATTTGGACGTTAGAGCAACTGACTATGGTCGTACTGCGGTCGAGTTCGATCTGACTGAGGACGTCATGGACTGGGTGGAAACTGTGCACAAACGTATTGCAATCGCTTCCCGACTGCACAACGTTCTTACTCGTCCTTAGTAGGTTCGCAATACGGCAATTCCGTTCTTAGTACGGCAATCCCGTTTTTACTACGTTCCTACTCCGTCCAAATTTAGAACGGGGAGAACGTTGGACATGTTCAACGTTCTGGAGCACCATTCCGTTCTTACCCAGTTCGAGCCCGTCCATAAAGTTTGTAAACAGTTGCCATTACGTCCACTCCGTTTGTGCACAGTTCGAGCACAGTTCAAGCCTGTTTTCAAAAAAAAACAAGAACGTAGTGAGAACGGGTTTGGTGTGATGGGGGTATAAGTATTGACATTCATGTTCAACACAAACAACCTGGTAATTCATGTGACAACAGCACACATGCTTACTCAGTGTCAATCTGGACCACTCATGCAATTGATAATAATTCAATACCTTTGGAAAGTCACTGTATGATTTTGCATGTTATACTAACCAATATATGCTCGAGTAAAAAAAAAATTCTGTTTGATTTTCATGCATTTTTGGTATTGATTTTTTAAGAGGCTTTTTCTCTCTGGTTAATGAGGTTTGAGAACACCGTTCAACCAGTTCACTATGTTCTGTATTTTTATGAGTTTCAGTCTTGTCGTGCATTTTGATTTCTTAAAATCGTTCAGATTTGGTTGCTTAACGAAAAGCATTTGATATACCATTTTAAGCTCATCAGGCCTGAAAGGCCCGATGGGCTTATGGCATGGCATGGTGTCCGGCGTCCGTCCATCCGTCCATCCGTCCATCCGTAAACTTTTCGCTTTTTCGACTTCTTCTCCAGAACCAATGATTCCACAGAGCTGAAATTTTATGTGCAGACTCCTTGGCCAATGGGGATTCTAAATTGTAGATTTCGTGACCCCATGACCCAAAATGGGGTCACAGGGGTCACATCCTTAAAAACCTATTTTCATCTTCTTCTCCAGTTCCAAAAGGTCTAGAGAGCTGAAAAGTTGTGTGCAGACTCCTTGGCCAATGGGGATTCTAAATTGTAGATTTCGTGACCCCATGACCCCAAATGGGGTCACAGGGGTCACATCCTTAAAAACCTATTTTCATCTTCTTCTTCAGTTCCAAAAGGTCTAGAGAGCTGAAAAGTTGTGTGCAGACTCCTTGGCCAATGGGGATTCTAAATTGTAGATTTCGTGACCCCATGACCCCAAATGGGGTCACAGGGGTCACATCCTTAAAAACCTATTTTCATCTTCTTCTTCAGTTCCAAAAGGTCTAGAGAGCTGAAAAGTTGTGTGCAGACTCCTTGGCCAATGGGGATTCTAAATTGTAGATTTCGTGACCCCATGACCCCAAATGGGGTCACAGGGGTCACATCCTTAAAAACCTATTTTCATCTTCTTCTTCAGTTCCAAAAGGTCTAGAGAGCTGAAAAGTTGTGTGCAGACTCCTTGGCCAATGGGGATTCTAAATTGTAGATTTCGTGACCCCATGACCCAAAATGGGGTCACAGGGGTCACATCCTTAAAAACCTATTTTCATCTTCTTCTCCAGTTCCAAAAGGTTTAGAGAGCTGAAAAGTTGTGTGCAGACTCCTTGGCCAATGGGGATTCTAAATTGTAGATTTCGTGACCCCATGACCCCAAATGGGGTCACAGGGGTCACATCCTTAAAAACCTATTTTCATCTTCTTCTTCAGTTCCAAAAGGTCTAGAGAGCTGAAAAGTTGTGTGCAGACTCCTTGGCCAATGGGGATTCTAAATTGTAGATTTCGTGACCCCATGACCCCAAATGGGGTCACAGGGGTCACATCCTTAAAAACCTATTTTCATCTTCTTCTTCAGTTCCAAAAGGTCTAGAGAGCTGAAAAGTTGTGTGCAGACTCCTTGGCCAATGGGGATTCTAAATTGTAGATTTCGTTACCCTGTGACCCCAAACGGGGTCACCGGGGTCACATCCTTAAAAACCTATTTTCATCTTCTTCTCCAGTTCCAAAAGGTCTAGAGAGCTGAAAAGTTGTGTGCAGACTCCTTGGCCAATGGGGATTCTAAATTGTAGATTTCGTGACCCCGTGACCCCAAATGGGGTCACAGGGGTCACATCCTTAAAAACCTATTTTTATCTTCTTCTCCAGTTCCAAAAGGTCTAGAGAGCTGAAAAGTTGTGTGCAGACTCCTTGGCCAATGGGGATTCTAAATTGTAGATTTCGCGACCGCGTGACCCCAAATGGGGTCACCGGGGTCGCATCCTTATAAAACTTTATTTTCATCTTCTTCTCCAGTTCCAAAAGGTCTAGAGAGCTGAAAAGTTGTGTGCAGACTCCTTGGCCAATGGGGATTCTAAATTGTAGATTTTGTGACCCCATGACCCTAAATGGGGTCACAGGGGTCACATCCTTAAAAACCTATTTTTATCTTCTTCTCTAGTTCCAAAAGGTCTAGAGAGCTGAAAAGTTGTGTGCAGACTCCTTGGCCAATGGGGATTCTAAATTGTAGATTTCATGACCCCGTGACCCCAAATGGAGTCACCGGGGTCACATCCTTTAAAACCTATTTTCATCTACTTTTCCAGTTCCAAAAGGTCTAGAGAGCTGAAAAGTTGTGTGCAGACCCCTTGGCCAATGGGGATTCTAAATTGTAGAGTATGTGACCCAGTGACCCAAAATGGGGTCACCGGGGTCACATCCTTAAAAACTTATTTTCATCTTCTTCTCCAGTTCCAAAAGGTCTAGAGAGCTGAAAAGTTGTGTGCAGACTCCTTGGCCAATGGGGATTCTAAATTGTAGATTTCGTGACCCCATGACCCCAAATGGGGTCACCTGGGTCACATCCTTAAAAACTTATTTTCATCTTCTTCTCCAGTTCCAAAAGGTCTAAAGAGCTGAAAAGTTTTGTGCAGACTCCTTGGCCAATGGGGATTCTAAATTGTAGATTTCGTGACCCCGTGACCCCAATTGGGTCACAGGGGTCACATCCTTAAAAACCTATTTTCATCTTCTTCTCCAGTTCCAAAAGGTCTAGAGAGCTGAAAAGTTGTGTGCAGACTCCTTGGCTAAAGGGGATTCTAAATTGTAAATTATGTGACCCCGTGACCCCAAATGGGGTCACAGTGGTCATGATCTAAGAACCTTTCTTTTGCTTGTAAACAATAACTTAAATAACTTAAATATTCAACTTTAGATAGTAAATCAATGAAATCCTGATGAGCTACAGAGCCCATGGCTCTATTTTTGTAGAATTTTTGACACACTGAACAAAACATTATGTTCTCACTGTCATCGTAAAGTAACCACTCTTTCTGTTTTCCATTTGCTTCGAAACGAATAAGATTTCGTTTTTTGTGGCCTCTGGTTCAAAGTCAAGTTTTTTTGTCCCCCGCCGCACCCCGGAACGGGGGACTATGTAGTCAGCGTACGTACATACGTCACATTTCTTGTTTACGCGATATCTTATGAAGCGTTGCATCCAAAGTCTTCAAATTTGGTGTCTGCCTACATTGTGGGAAGATGCAAACACCAGTCAATTTTGGTGACCTTGGCCTGATTTTCAAGGTCACCACGACACTTTGACCACTCTTTGAACTCTTGTTAAGGTGATATCTCATGAAACATTGCATCCAAAGTCTTCAAATAGTTGTCAGCCTACATTGGGGAAAGACGTATACACCAGTTGATTTTGGTGACCTTGAACTTATTTTCAAGGTCACCACGACACTTTGACCACTCTTTGAACTCTTGTTAAGGCGATATCTCATGAAACATTGCATCCAAAGTCTTCAAATAGTGATCAGCCTACATTGGGGAAAGACGTATACACCAGTTGATTTTGGTGACCTTGACCTTATTTTCAAGGTCACCACGACACTTTGACCACTCTTTGAACTCTTGTTAAGGCGATATCTCATGAAACATTGCATCCAAAGTCTTCAAATTAGTTGTCAGCCTACATTGGGGAAAGACGCAGACACCAGTTGATTTTGGTGACCTTGACCTTTTTTCAAGGTCACTGCGACACTGGGACCACTTTTCAAACTCTTGCTTACGCGATATATCATGACCGGTTGGACCAAATGTTTTCAAATTTGGTGTCAGTCTACATTGGAGGATGACGCAGACACCATTTGATTTGGTGACCTTGACCTTATTTTCAAGGGCACCTCTACACTTTGACCACTTTTTGAACTCTTGTTAACCCGATATCTCATGAAGTGTTGCATCCAAATTCTTCAAATTTGGTGTTAGCCTACTTTGGGTGATGACACACACTCAAGTACATTTTGGTGACCTTGACCTTATTTTCAAGGTCACCACAACACTTTGACCACTTTTAGAACTGTTATTAACACAATATATCATGAACTCAAGCACCCAAAGTCTTAAAATTTGCTGATCATCATGGCACTTTTTATGATGTGTCTTACTAACTCAATATCATCTGCGGGGGGCATTGCCATGTTAGTGGCAAACACTTGCTCTAAAGATGATGTTCGTTTCTCGCTAGCGACACATCTACTGAAACATCTTTTGTGCTGCTATCACTGACTTTTGACTGGTTATCATCACCTGCTTTGCTGTCCGTTTTGGCAAAATATTAAAAGATTGTTGATTGCCCCTGTCCCAAACTATAACTTCACCAAACTTGCTACACATGTGAGCCATGATCTCTAGTTGTGTCTTTTAAGGGTAAGAGCTATTTCTGAATTTTATGTTTTGTGGTTTCCATGGAAACATGACCAAAACAGTGACTCTATAAGGCTACACATATTAGCCATGATCTCTAGTTGTGCCTTTTGAGGGTTAGAATGATTACTGAATTTTATTTTTTGCGGTTTCCATGGAAACATGAAACATGAAATAGTGACTCTGTGAGGAAGTCATTTTGTGTGGAGCATATCTCCCAAACTATACATGCTAGCTTCACCAACTTGCTACATATGTTAGCCATGATCTCAAGTTGTGTCTTTTCAGGTTTAGACAGATTTCTGAATTTTGCTTTTGGCGGTTTCCATGGAAACATGACCAAAACCGTGACTCTGTGAGGAAGTCATTTTGTGTGGAACGTATCTCCAAAACTATTAATTCTAGCTACACCAAACTTTATACACATGTCAACCATGGTGCCTAGATGTGCCTTTTGAGGGTTAGACCTATAAGCGGGGGTATATAGCGGTCATTCCGTCAGTCCGTCCTTCCGTCCGGTCAATTTTCTCAAAAAACGTCAAAGGTACATCAACCAAACTTTGTACAGTTGTTAACCATGTTCTTCTGAGATTTACATTTTTTCCATGGAAACATCACTTTTTGGACTTAGTTTTATTGTGCTCAATGGGGACAAGTTTTCTCAGATACTGTTCAACCTAGGTGAATGAAATTTTGGTTGTGAGTACTCATGACCATACTCTTCATCGAGTTCGAAAACCAGTTCCGAAATATTATTTTTTACTGAGTTATGGCCCTTGAATCAGAAATTTAACTTAGTACCAAAAGAACTGTGATGCTCCAATGGGGACAAGTTTTCTCGGAAACTATTACATCTTGGTGAATGAAATTTAATATGGAGGTAGTCCAGATGATACTCTTCATCGAGTTAGAAAACCATTTTCAAAATATTATTTTTTACGGAGTTATGGCCCTTGAATCCAAAATTTAACTTAGTACCTAAAGAACTGTGATGCTCAAATGGGGACAAGTTTTCTCGGAAACTGTTACATCTAGGTGAATGAAATTTAATATGGAGGTAGTCCAGATGATACTCTTCATCGAATTTGAAAACCAGTTCCGAAATATTATTTTTTACAGAGTTATGGCCCTTGAATCCGAAATTTAACTTTGTACCAAAAGAGCTGTGATGCTCCAATTGGGACAATTTTCTCGGAAACTATTACATCAAGGTGAATGAAATTTTACATGTAGGTAGTCCAGATAATACTCTTCATCGAGTTCACCGTCCAGTTCCTAAATATTATTTTTTACGGAGTTATGAAGCCCTTGAATCTGTTATTGAACTTGGTACAAATTACCGGTGTGATGCTCTAATGGGAAAAATTAAGTTACCTGAAAAATATTACATCTGGGTGAATGAAATTTTGTAATAACAGTCAGTTCCTAAAATTATTTTGGACAATATTATGATGCTTGAAGCTGTTTTTTAAACATAGTAACCTTCACATCTATAATTCTCAATGGACGGATAGCGGATGGCGGGGGTAACTGAGCCATTCCAACTTTTTTCTTGTTTTTGGCGGTTTCCATGGAAACATGACTTAACAGTTATCTCTGGAACTGTACGTTCCATATTCATTCATCTTTACACACAGGCTAGTCATTCCCATAAAGGTGCCTTTCCTATTTTCAATCATGTCAAACTATATTTGGAAGCGGGGGTATGTGAGCTGTGCTCGCTTCTACACATGTTACAACTATTTCTGCTTCATTAATCCGGTGACAACCGATCATCACACTGATTGGATCAGTAAACTTCAATGACAGTGGATTGAAATTTCTCATTTTGTATGATCGTTATAAATATCCAGCGTGTCAAATTCATTTGATATTCTAATACGTTCTCGTTTTTCTGTAGATTCAAAGGTAATCAACTTGATCTTGTTTGGTTCATTTCAGTAGTCCGAACATTTCACTATCCAAACGTTTTTGTTGAAAAACGGAAGCGTTCGGATTATCGAGGCCTGACTGTAATTTGTTATTAAAAGCCTGATGAACTACATAGCCAATAGGTCTATTTTTCAAGGTCAGGTGAAGAGGTTGTACTTTATCTAGAAGAAAATCTGTTCAGTCTTCAACAAGAAACAATATAAACTCTGATGAGCTACAGAGCCCATGACTCTATTTTGTTAATGTTTCCTTATTAACGTAGCAGCCATCCATGGTTTTATATATGCTCCGTTACTCTCCATTATATCACCCATGGAAAACCTTATCAGGAGAATCTGTACTCAAATTACCCACCCTTGGCCGGTGTGACGAAGTCAGTAACCAAAGAAAATGCTCAATGGGATAAGACGGAAATGGTCAAGGGAGATAACCAGTGACGGATGGCTAGCACGATGACCTCGCTTGCTTTGAAACGAAGTGATATGAATTGTCATTGGCTCACATGTCCAAGCTACGTAGCAGTTTGATTGGCTCACGCCGGCCAAGGACGGGTAATTTGAATACAGATTCTCCTGATAAGGTTTCCCATGGGTGATATAGTGGAGAGTAACGGAGCATATATAAAACCCTGGGTTACCGAGGATGCGTAACAGCATGCGGCACCTAAACTTCATAATGAATACTGCTGCACTAACACAAACAAAACAAGCAGACAGAGTCGGCCATATCCCCCGCCATGTAGGAATTTTGAATATATATTTTAATCATTTTAAATATATAATGCATTTACTTTCTTGAAAATTGTTATAACTCATAACTCATAAGTGATAAAATTTCTATATAGCAAAAGGCACATCTAGACTACTTGGTTGATACCTGTACAAAGTTTCAGCAAAATATATTGAATAGTTTTGAAGTTTGAGGCCGGAATATAGTTTTCCCTCTTCTTGGTTCTATGTCCAGACTGTTTGCATTCGTAAAAAAAAATATATATATTCTCAAATTTCTATATAGCAAAAGGCACATCTAGACTACTTGGTTGATACCTGTACAAAATTTCAGCAAAATATATTGAATAGTTTTGAAGTTTGAGGCCGGAATATAGTTTTCCCTCTTCTTGGTTCTAAGTCCAGACTGTTTGCATTCTTAAACAAATATATATATATATTCTCAAATTTCTATATAGCAAAAGGCACATCTAGACTCCTTGGTTGATACCTGTACAAAGTTTCAGCAAAATATATTGAATAGTTTTGAAGTTTGAGGCCGGAATATAATTTTCCCTCTTCTTGGTTCTATGTCAAGACTGTTTGTATTCGTAAAAAAAAAAAAAATATTCTCAAATTTCTATATAGCAAAAGGCACATCTAGACTCCTTGGTTGATACCTGTACAAAGTTTCAGCAAAATATATTGAATAGTTTTGAAGTTTGAGGCCGGAATATAGTTTTCCCTCTTCTTGGTTCTAAGTCCAGACTGTTTGCATTCGTAAAAAATTATTAAAAAATTCTCAAATTTCTATATAGCAAAAGGCACATCTAGACTACTTGGTTGATACCTGTACAAAGTTTCAGCAAAATATATTGAATAGTTTTGAAGTTTGAGGCCGGAATATAGTTTTAACCCTCTTTGTGGTTCTAAGTCCAGACTGTTTGCATTCGTAAAAAATTATTAAAAAATTCTCAAATTTCTATATAGCAAAAGGCAAATCTTGACTACTTGGTTGATACCTGTACAAAGTTTCAGCAAAATATATTGAATAGTTTTGAAGTTTGAGGCCGGAATATAGTTTTAACCCTCTTCGTGGTTCTAAGTCCAGACTGTTTGCATTCGTAAAAAATTCTTAAAAAATTCTCAAATTTCTATATAGCAAAAGGCACATCTAGACTCCTTGGTTGATACCTGTACAAAGTTTCAGCAAAATATATTGAATAGTTTTGAAGTTTGAGGCCGGAATGGAAAAGCCCGGACGCACAGACGGACAGACGCACAGACGGACGGACGGACGGAGCTCATTTCTATATCCCCCGCCAACTTCGTTGTGGCGGGGGATAATTAACGAAATGCAGCAAAGCCTAAATTGGCACCGTTTATGACCGCAGGGCAAGTTTGGTCAGAAAATATTTATGAGAATTAGTCAGTTGATTTTAATTCTTTCTCTTCACATATTTGATAGCATTAATCCAATAATTATGTTAATTGATTTTGTGTTCTGGCTTTCTTGTTCATTGTCATTTATTTATTTCAGCCTGGCCGACAATGCCTTGATTTCAGTTCCAATGCACGGTATCTCGTTACCGGTGGTACTGACTCTGTTGTGCAGGTGTGGGACCTTAAAGGGAGAAAACTTAAAACGTCTTTCAAGGTACGATATGATGACAATTCGAAGTTGGTTGGTTTGTGAGATTTGTTTATCTCATTGATCAGAAGCTGAAGTATTCTATTGTTATGTCTATTAGGATTACATCTATTAGGTTTTAAATTAATACCTGTAGTTTGTCTTTTAGATGTTAGCCTGAATAACATTAATTTCCTGCAATATGTTCAAGTTGATAAAAAACGTCTTATTTTACTTAATGGAGAACTATTTATTCAGCAGTGTCTATGTGTACATAAAATATGTTCGTTTATTCTGCTTCTTGTGAGCGCAATATGTCATGAACAGATGCTTCCAATGTCATCACATAAGGTGAGAGATGTAATCTTGTTAATATTTTGAAGTAAATTAGTGTTGACTTGTCTCTTGCTATACAGACCTTCAACATGTTCAATGTATCACTGCGTCAGTTGAAATGCAGTGTCATCCTTTTCTTCATGACTACCAGTAAATGAAATTGGGTGTTTACTTGACTGTTGACATGTGGTCACTCTTTGGTCCAAAAAGTGTAAAAAAAAAAGAAAAAAGTAGGTCTCAATCTTTGTAAATGTATGTAGAACTTAAATATTCCACTCACCACAAAGCTTACAAGTGTTGTTAATGAAAAAAATACAAATCGACAATAGTTGGACTATTTTTATCCCACAGGTATGTAATACCGTGGGACATAGTCATCGCCCCGTCCGTCTGTCCGTCTGTCTGCCGTAATCATTTCGTTTCCGGAGCAGAACTCGAAAACCATTCATGATATCTTTCTGAAACTTTGCATGTGTATTACCCACCAACTGAAGTGGTGCCTTTTGATATTTTCAGATTTCTGAAAATTTTATTTTTTTTCGTTTCCATAGAAACATGTTGAAGTTTGACTTTGTTCAGAGACAGGTTCGTTTCCGGAGCACAGCTCCAAAACCGTTCATCATATCTTCCTGAAACTTTGCATGTGTATAACCCACTAACTGAAGTGGTGCCTTTTGTTCTGAAATTATTTTTTTTTCGTTTCCATAGAAACTTGTTAAATTTGGACTTTGTTCAGAGACAGGTTTGTTTCCGGAGCACAGCTCCAAAACCGTTCATCATATCTTCCTGAAACTTTGCATGTGTATTACCCATTGACTGAAGTGGTGCCTTTTGATATTATCAGATTTTTTCTGAAAATTTTTTTTTTTTCTGTTTCCATAGAAACGTGAGAGGGATGTTGGTTGTTGTTTATTTTGACTGCTTCTGGAGCAGAAGTCTTAAACCCTTAACATTCCTGAAACTCTGTAATACCCACTAACTGAAGTACGGTTGTAGATACACAAGTATCTGTAAAAGATGTGTTTTACAAATTTTGTGGAACCGGTGGGATATGTCATCTTCTAATGACTCTTGTTTATATTCAACACTTCCTCGTTTTGTGATCTGAGAAAGAATTATTATTTACTTTCTCAAACCTTTTATTATATGTCTTTTTTTTCAGGAGCACAAGGGGCCTGTGACATGCACTCAGTTTAACTGGAACGATTCCTATATTGCGTCAGGATCCGAAACAGGGGAGATAATTCTTCACAATTTTGTAACTGGTCAGAGTAGCAGCCCTTTAGTTGCTCCTAAAGTGGAGGTGAGTAAATTATCAGTGTCTAACGTAATGCAATATACTGCTTTAACCATGTATTTTCATGTTCGAACACAACATTGGAATGAACCAATCGCCTTGTAGTAAGGTTGTATGGGAACCTTTTGACGCAGTCCAACGTATTTCAGTACTACCAACATTCTAATGAGCTCTTCCTTATGATGAAACTAGAAGTATAATAATGATAGTACTCAGCGGCAGATCCAGGATGTTTTTCAAGGGGGTTCGGTCTTTCATCCAGGGGGTTCAACACATGCAAAAAATATTCATAAGGAGGGTAGCCCCCTTCTGGACAAACAACAAAAAATTAAGAACAAAATTTCAAAAAATCTAAATTTCAATTTAACTCATGCCTATAACATCATGACTCAAAAACACTTGCCCTCAACTCAGTTTAACTCACATCACCTTGACTCGAACACTGTACAACATGGTGATAATTGAAATATTCCATGGTTCATTTCCATTTTCAGGCTATTCGTCAGCTTCTGTACAACTACTATAAAAAGTCATTACTGGGCGCTGCCTCTGACGACGGATCTATAAACTTGTGGGATACTAACTCTCGTCGTTTGATCCACTCCTTCAACAAAGTTCACATGGCTCCGGCTACGGGTCTGGCGTTTTCGCCGCTAAACGAGATGCTGATGATCAGTGTTGGCCTTGACCAGAAACTCATCTGTTATGATCTTCAGGGTAAAAAGTGAGTTTAATTCAAGTTCATATTTTGCGTGAACCCAACATGGCTGATGTGATAGAAAGCTTGACAGGCATTTTCATCTGCTGTTTTCATAGACTTACATGCAAATCCTTTAAAGCACTTTTAGCTCATGAGGCCTATAAGGTGGAACATTCTTGGGCTCAGGCAAGGTTCGCACAGATTTGAAAAGTGCTTGAATTTGAGCGTGTCAGATGAAAAGCCCTTGAAAATAGCAATATTTTCTCAAAGTGCTTGAAAAGTGCTGGAATGTTATAGCATGTCCTTAAAAAGTGCTGGAATACAGAATACGTTTCCTTATATATGTAATTTAAACCGTGAACCTAACCCTTACGTTGCATATATAAATTTTACCATTTTTAGCCTGTGTGGCGGAATTTACAGGCTCGCAGCTCGCAGCAGTAGTTTGGGCTTTGGCACTAACTAGCTCAGCTGGCAGAATTTCCAGGCAAAATATACCGCATGTACATGGCGAATAAGGACTATATATGGGCATTCAATACAAATTCAAGTAGCGACACCCGTACACAAATGGCTAATTCACGCCCGAAACTTTGAATGAATTTTCTATTATTTTTCGTTTTTATTCTATTATTTTCGAAAGATTGTAATTTGGGTCTCGTAACAGCATAAATACGAAACGAAAAAAAATCCATTTGTATATGGAATTAAAGACAAGATGTCTAGCTTCACAATGATATATTAGAATGCGACCTTTGGTTATAATTCTATAGCTATGTAAAGTTTGTCTTTATTTCCACCTATCAAATCGTAAATACTTACAACATGTATGCGGCATTGCGAACGGTCGTTCATCGCACTTTTCCAAGAAATCATAATCTCGAACCACTTGACAAAGAAGCACATGTCAACCCAAATATGGTAATGTTGTTTGACCTTTCAAATAATATCGCTCACATGATATGAAGAATTTTGGTTTAACACCAGTGGTGACTTTAGAAACATTAGTGCTTGAAAACTAAGATGATGTCCTTGAAAAGTGCTTGAATTTCATGGCTTCTTGGCTGTATGAACCATGGGCTGTTGTGAGACTAATACCTTTAGTGAACTTAAGTCTCTAATACTAATAGAGATCACACCTTTAATATAATTTTTTTTAATATATTTGTTTATTTATTATGTAATGCAATAACACAGATCGCTTTATTTGTTTACCGTGGGCCTATAGAATATGAGCTGCACAACCGATGGCTCTATTTTTGAGAACTGATATTCATGTCCACCTATCCACAGCAAATGAAGTAGAGTGAATCTTAGCACTTGGTCTTTGTATTCTCAGCAACCACATTACCAGTTGATGTTGGTCTTTAAGACATTTTATATGTTCATCTGCTGGTTCATCCAAGTTTATGTAATTTCCTTTTTAAATAATCTTTCTTTGTCCAGAACACTGAAGTCGATCACAGCCGAATCACCATTAACATCGGTCGACATTATGAACAATGGATGCACTGTAGCAGTTGGGTCAATGAGGGGGAAAATCTTCATTTATGATTTACGCCAGGGAGCCACACCAGTCAAGATATTTTCAGCCCACAAGTCCTCTGTGCCTTGTTTGAAGTTTCCTCCTAGCTTTGACTTTAAAAAGGTAATAATCTAATGCTTCTGTGGCGTTGCACGGCAAATGATTGTAAGTTTGCACAGTGTTGCTTTGTCTATGCACGGTAAATGATTGTAAATTTGCAAAGTGCTTCTGTGGCGTTGCACGGTAAATTATTGTAAGTTTGCAAAATGTTTCTGTGGCTTTGCATTGCAAATGATTGTAAGTTTGCAAAATGTTTGAAGGAAGATGACTTGTTAAATGTCATTCAGATGTTGGATTTACTTGTATGATGAATAACCAGCCTATTAAATGAATTTGGATCCAGCAATATTGGCAGTACCCCGATGAGAGGAGGGATGAGCAATCCACTTCTTTCAAATCACGCCATTTCATTGACTGAAAATATACATGTGCTATACATAGCCATTCTTAACCAGCCAGTATACGTAACGTGCATAAACTCGTTTTAAACAATCAGGGTATTTAGTTGTCTGCATGTTATAATACCCTGATGGAATAGAATGAACGAATACCTCCCTGATGAGATCAACTTCTCTACGTTCAGGTTATTAGCGCGAGTTTATAATGCCTTGTTAAGGGAAGTTGTGATAAGATTTACTCTTCTTTGTAAATGTCTATATATTGTTGCTAATGTCAGACAGACATTTGCTTTGGGTAAGGCATCTCTTCTTTCTTTAATAACAAATTACAGAAAAGTAATCAAAGCTTTATGTGTATCCTTGCCTTGAACAGACAGAAGGACAGAGTTCTGGATCCCAAGTTGGGAACAGACGTCAACTTCCATCAGCTCCTCAGAGACAAGCAGACGTGACCTCCACTCAAGGTCAGTTTCGTTGTATATGTGCAATATCATAACTGACAGTTTCAATCCTTTCGAGGTTATCTCGCCAGGCAACTCTGCCGTAGAGAACAGTTATAGATGCAATAAGGTTTAGGTGCAATGCGACATTGAATGTCAGTTTAGTAGCACCCATTGTTTGCTTGTTCCAACCAATGCTCACAGGTTTCACTGCAATGCATGGTCATAATGATGCTGTGTTTCTCCCTACAATAATACTAGTAGCTGTAATTAAGTGAAATGCTCTTGAAAGCGGTGTTAAACCCTAAATCACCTCACCTTCCCAATATTTTGAGAGTGACATTGATCTTGTTTACATTGTTGAGGGATAGAATAGAGGTTCATCCCATTCTTGAACTCATACGCTTTAACCCTTAATTTGCCGGTTTCTAGTGGTCCGGGAAGCTCATAAAGAAAAATGTCTTACCCCTTGGCAAGATGCGTACGTTGGGCTTAGAGCATATACTAGGTCAGTCATGATCATGTTAGCCGTCCAGGCGAAATGCGAGACGGTGTGTGTCTGTGAATCACCATATAAAAAATTCTTTATTACATCTTGAAGTACGCTACGAAAACAAAGTCCGGTCGAAATGTCCAGCAAAAATCACACCAAATTGCATTGTGCATTGTTGACCTGTAACGCATCGATAGTTAGCTGTACAAAAGGTCCAATGTTGTCGGGCTTCACTCTGAAGCCTACTCTCCCTGGGGGCTAATTATCATCCATGTGTTTGGTCTACCCCCCGGCTTACTCGCTTCTACTCATGTCTCGCAGCTGACTCGGGGAAATTACACATGCAGGGAATTTATAACGGTACCCCACCTTACTTGCACACTTCATATCTTCTGAACTAATTGGTAAAAATTTACACCAAAATAAAGTGGAAAGAATTGCCTACAATCCCATATACAATTTGCAAATGTGCTAAAAAAAATTAAAGACACAGCAATTTTCTCGTTACGAATTTACGATATGATGAGGCCCAAATTAAAGACAATCTTTCGAACGTAATAGGAAAAAAACGAAAAATCTTAGAAAATTCATTCAAAGATGTGAGTATGAATAAACCATTTGTGTACGGATGATGCTACCTGGAATTGTATATAACGCCCATTATTTGTTATTTGTGTTACAGTGCAATAAATGATTAATTTAATATGTGACCTTTCATAATCAACTTTATCATTTTCCTGATTATCATCAATTTTGACATCGAGATTAAGAAATTCATGTGCGTGTGATATAACTGTTTTGAATTTATTTGCACAACCTTAGGGTATTTGAACATTTTAGTCACAAATTTATGAGAAAAGTGTAATATGTCTTATTCAGATCATGTCTCTTTTTCGTGTGGCTTTATCACATCAAATCTTGAGAGATCCACATACCAAAATTGAACTTGCTATACTCTACCCCCTTCTTATGTTTTCAGTTCATTCAAATGCACCAGAATCCCAGCGACTTTCAGCTGGCATAGCATCGGCTGCTATTATTGATGTTGTGTCCCCTCTCAAGGAAGGTACAAGTATGTATAGTTACTTATTATCCCATGCTGTAACGGGTGACTATGTATTAGTGGTGTCCATCTATCGCTACAAAATGGCATGAAGCTTAGCACCCAATGTTTTCAGTTGTGGTGACAGCCACGGGGGGCACTTGATTTGCACTATTCCGGGCAAAGCCCGCTATAGCCCAGTCACGTGACCGGTGTCTCCGGGTGATCCGAGCAGACGAACCAAATCAAGTTGATTTCGGGTTATTGTTATGGCAACTATCAGAGCCAACTTAGTTGCCCTGCAACTAATAATCAAACTTTTCTAAAGTGTTTGCGACAATGACAACGATATCTCGACAACAATGAACAATATTATTACTTCTTCTAGAAAAGTTTGCTACATTAGTCTTTTCCTTCAGTACTCTTATAAATAATTGTATTGTAAATGTTTAGATGGAAAGATATACGATATTTTCAAATTTGCAAAAACGAGTTTGGTCCGTATGCCACCATTATCGCCCGGATAGCCCGCTCATTTGAAACCGAGTCAACCGGGCAATAGCCACCAGTTCACTTTTGTGACCATGACCTTATTTTAATTTGACCTTCCTATGTTTTAAAGATAATTCAAATCACATCGAACACAACACTTGTGCCTCTTTGCATGTTTTTATCTGAGTACTGCTCTTTTGGGGGGCTTGGTTTGTGATCTTTTCACCTTAAACTCAACCAACCATACTGACAGCCCCGCTGTGATTTTGAATTAGTCTGAAGACTTTCTAGCCTTGTCTTTGATTGGCTGGAATTAAAGATCACAAAACACTAAGGTGATCATAAGTCACTAAGATCACGACAATCCAATGAATTTTGGTTTCAAAACCACCTTCTCTTTGATTGAGGCTCGGTTTGATCTAATATTGAAAAAAAAAGCATAAGAAAACATGTGAAAATAAAATTCATTGAATATGAAAATGAAAACGATGTATGAATAAACTTGAATGAAATTAATAACATGAAATATGGTCAAACCGAAAATACAAATTGATGCAGTGGCGCACCAAACCCGAAGCAAAACATTGTAAAGTATCTGTGAACCGTATCACTCCTAATGTCCAATCATATTTCATACTTTAAATCATCTGCTGTTCTCCCATGTGTCCCGAATACAACATGAAAATATTCATTTATTCTGAAATTTCAAATGAAAAATTTCAATTGTATTCAGTGATACTTATAAATGCACTTTTCTGAAAGCTAATGAAGACTTTCAATTTATAGTAATGAATTTGTTGTTTCAGGTGATTCGCTGACCGACAGTCGGGGAGATGAAAATCGGTCTGATCATTTGCTGGTCAACTCTGGACCTCAAAATGATTCTGGTCAAGGTAAGGAAGTGATCAGGCTCGTCATGAGAGATCACCTGATACTTTGACCTGGCTGCTTACCAAGTTTATTCTTCTCACTAGATATATCTTTCAGTGTATAAAAAGAGCTTAAAATGTTACCAGTCCAAAACTATGATTTTGTTAAATTTCATGCTAAAATTAAAGGATAGATGAAATGACATATGGTCAAAATCAGATTCATTAAAATGGGATGTCAATTTGACAATTGCTTGATTTTAAATTTCTGAAATCAGTTCACAAATGACTTATATACGGCTTTTTTAAAAAACGCCTTATTTAGCCCAGGCGACCAGAATGAAAGTCTGCGGGGTGTGGCCCCTGAAGGGATGACTTCTGTGACGTATCAGGAGGAATTTGATTTTCGGCGATAGTCATAATTCAACGTAATTTCGCAACTTTTGATTGTTAATTTCACAAAGAAATCTTCAATAAACCAACTTAAATTTCCCATATATCGAATGTTTAGATATCCAACTAGGTAATTCCACAGATGACAATTACACAATTATTACATAAACGTGTCTTTTTGGCGATGTAATACACCTCATAAATTCATTTAGCGGCAGTGATAATCATCATCAATTAATAAACGAGACTCTGTCGAACCTGCCCCGTCTGTCGCTTATCACAGTCACGCCTCCGTGAGCATTTACAAAATGAATCGCCCAACTGATTACGCTAGTGTTAAAATGGGTGAATTAAAATCTTTTTAATTATCAATTGCAAGTGTATATTGTCTCGATTTTATGCTCAATTGAGTCCTATGTACAATATACGTAGAGGTAATCATCTGTCATTCTTGAGAAAAATGCATTTCATCAGATCTTTAAACAAAAAGTCGTAAGTCTGGAGTGTCAGACAGGCCTTTTTTCATGCACTGCATCTTTAATTGGCATTCTAGAAGTTGAGGTCAGCGGTTATAAAAAGTTTTGCTTTTGTCTTTTCCAGGTATGTTTTCACCATTATCGAACAGTCTCGGGTTGAGTGTGAGTGACACGTCTTTGCCTCGCCGCCACCAGTTCACCGAGAGAGGACTGAGTCCGTTAGTTCACAGTCCTTCACTGCCAAACCAGGTAACTGATGTCTTCAGGGTACCAACTCTTAGGTCATAAGATAACAAGTTTAACTGTTGTATAGTTGTATATTAGTGTATAATCTAGAACCATAATATAGAATTGCAATAAGCAACAGTCACCACAATGATTTTTTTACATGGGGCTATTTCCAGGTATGTATTAAACACTTAAGTGGTAAGTTTAAAAGTAGAGTTTAGTGAAAGGATTGCCATATGATAGTTTTCCATAAAGGATATTTTACTTTCATAGCAAGATGTGATGTTTTGGGGTTGTTTTTTCTCTATTTTGTTATGTGTTATGTAGTATTACTGTTTACATGTGGCAAGGAAACGTCAGTTTGTAATCTTGTAACTTGTTTCTGTTGAAGTAAAACACTATAGAAATAACCAAATTTCTCAGAAATCTTTTAATTCCTTAAATATTATATTTCTTTCATTCACTACCTCTAAACTTATATGCAGTCTCCTTATTTGTTACAAATAATATAACAACAATCGAACCTCAGGCAAGTCTAGCAACTTGACAGCGTAAGACTTTTCACGACTCCCATGCTATGCACGTGCAGATTGCCCAGGCCCATAATCCCTTGTCTCCAAATCATCATTCTCCTTGTTGTTATCACTGCAGTGAGAACGTGTTTTTCTGCTGCAGCTGTCTTCAGATAGAACTACCTTTTGCTACACGAACCTACCCTAATTGTATCCTGGTATCGTATTTAATAATTATTATATTGATGCTACTTCACAATTACATTATTTACATAATTTTGGGTCGTTTTTTCATTTGAAATCGACCGTTTTTGCCTCGTGGTTTTTTCCCGTAAGTTACTTCTTCAAGGTGACTTTCTTACACGTGGCATATATTTTTATATGTTTTTTAATTCCATGTATTTAATCTCAATTATATATGGTATTATTATATATACATACTTTATGCAATGTTTTCATTTCTCATGATATTTCATTGCTTACCGTTTTCTTGCTTTTTGTTGTACTTCGCTACTTTTTATGCGATGTTACGCTTGTGCTTGGCTGCTGCTAATTAGGTCACTGTTTCTGTTAACTGGAACAGTCTCAGTGGCCGTTCCCTTGGTTACCGCATTCCTGAGCTTGTTGGGGACGCTTAATGGGTTTTTAATGACCCTAGCTGTCAAGCTATTGTTATTAATGGGTTTTTTTCTGCAGGGATGTGTGTGAGTCACATTCATGGTGGAATTTATTTCGTTTTGATATTCATGAAGTATTATTACGAATGTTTCTTATTCATTGTATTTGAAAAAATTATTTTGCCATTTTTGTGGTAATAATTTTTGTAATAACATTGTTGAATATACTTTGGATAATTACTGGTAACTAATTATCTTGGTATATTTTATGTTTCTATGTATTTTAATACATTGCGTATTTAAGAATTATGCTATAATTCTTATATTGAAGCGTATATTTTGGAGATATCTTTTTTATCTCATATACTCTTTTTCTATGCAAATATTGAAATTAATATTTTATTTTCTGTGGTCTAAGTTTTCCTTAACTTTTCACAGATCATGAATTCTGCCAAGCGCTGTGAGGGTTGTCACAAGTTTATGTCGAGCTCGGATCCTCATCTTGCGTGTCCTCGTTGCTACGGTGCTAACTGCGGGCCTGCCGACAGATGCGAATTCTGCGAACATCTTGACATTGGTGCTTTCAACTCTTATGTCGCCGCTAGACGTCGAAGCCTCGAGAAGGTGTCCTCGAAGTCTTCTACTGCTGCCAACCCTGGTATCTCTTCTACAGACCTCAACGAGTTCAGGAGGATGGCCGCTCGTATGTTGCCGTTGATGAACAAGTTGTTGGCAGCTAACCCGGAGGAGACGGAGGGTGTTCAAAGGATCGACCCACGGTCAGGGCGAGATTTAATCTCCGACATAACTGTCCGTGGGGAGGTTGAAGAGAAGAACGAAGACTCCATCTCCATTCTGGCCCCCTCCAATGCCGAATCCCAGCTCCGGACGCCGTCGACCAGGGACCCGCGTCTCTCCCGCACGGCCCAGCGGACGGCTACCAAGGGTTCCGATGGGGCCGTGAAGAAATCTAAGACCCGCACACCCACCGGGAAGGACACCCGCCAGCCGGTGGACGCCGCGGGGAACCGGACAGCGGACCCTATGGGTTCCAGACCATCGGAGCCAACGGACCAGGAAGCTGGCAGGATTCCACCCATCGGCAGCGGACCTACGGAGAGAAGCGCTGGTAACCGCCAGGAGGTTTCCGGGAAATCACTGGTCAGCTACAACAGATCTTCCGGGGATTCATCTGCTTCGCCGGGGGACTCACGTCGGCGCTCAGCGGATCCACCTGCTACTAAGAGGAAGTCGCAGGAGATGCCGGATATCTCCTTCTACGGGCCATCCTCGGGGTCCAAGAAGTCGAAGAAGGTCAAGGACAAGGGGGTGAAGGAGTCTCTTTTCCAGCCCCTCACCTGGTACAATAAAATAGATGAGGTTTTTAGGCATTTCCCAGACCTAACACCTCCGCCTCCACCGCCTTATCCCATCACTAATGAGATCAGTAGAACGACACAGCGCTCGGTACCTACCAATCCTACTTCCTTGCCGCCTCCTGACTCTACGGCCCAGTTAGCCAGACAACTTTCGGAGAAAGTAGAGAAGCTTGCCTTCGACAAAACTCCGTCAAGAAGTTCCTTCTACCGTGATTTTCCGTATCGAATGCATGACGCGGAATTTGCCAAGCCAGAAGGTACAGCGCTGGACGAAGACTTCCGGGCCTTAATGGGGAAGGGCACTCCGTCAGAGCAAATCAAGGTCAGCGATGCCAGACTGAAGGATGTGGAGTTATCGATTCACAAAGCTATGCAGACATCAGCTTATATCCATTGGTTTGCGGCCACAGCATCAAGACAGTTCCCTTCTTTGCCCGAAGATGCGGACCCCAAGGACTCTGTGTCAGTGCCTTTTTCATCCTTATCCACAGCCAATGCCTTCTTTGATTCTCTAGGGGTGGCTGTACTTGATTTGGATAGACATCTGCTCTGGATGGATTCGCAGCTCACCCTCTTGAGAAGGACAGCCTATGTGAAACAGCTTCCCCAAAACACAGACTCTAGGTTGAAGGACAAACTGTACTCTGCTCCACTGTTTGGCAAAACGCTGTTTGGAGATGTTGTGAAGCAAGCTGTCAAAGATAGAGATGCGGAATTGGAGAGAAAGAGGAGTGAGGACTTACACAAGTTGGCTTTGGCGTCTTCACCCAGGAGTCAGAAGTCTCCCCGCAGAAACCAGGGCACTCCAAGCAAGAGGCAGTATCCTACTCGTCAATACCAGTCTTATACGCCGAAGAAGTCTTTCGACCGGAAGTTTGACCGTCCCACGACACCTGGCAAAAGGGGTGGCCGAGGTCGTGGCGGAAACCATCAGCGGGTTTGACGTGTCCCCACTAGTCCCTCTTCAGTTGACGACTCATGCTTGTCCCTTGATTTTCCCGTTAGAAGTGTTTCCGGGTCAGGTAGGGGCTCGTCTGCAACAATTTGCAACGAATTGGCCAGTTGTTACAGACGATCCTTGGATCCTGTCAGTAATCAGTCAGGGTTATCGTCTGCAATTCGACACTCTACCTCCAACAACTCAGAGACCAGAGGGTTCCCGCTTTCATCTCTCCGGTCCCCCTCTGGTGGCAGCAGAGGAGGCGATCCAGAAGTTGTTGGACAAGCAGGCGGTAGTAGAATTAGACCCTTCCTCGGCTTCAAGAGGTTTTTATTCCCCGATCTTCCTGGTGCCGAAGAAGGACACAGACGAACTGCGAATGATAATAGATCTGAAATTCTTGAACCGGAACTTCCTGCAGAGGCCCCCACATTTCAGAATGGAATCCATTGCGGCGCTGAAACTGGCTCTAAGACCAGGGGATTGGATGGTCTCGTTGGACCTTCGAGATGCGTATCTGCATGTTCCAATCCATCCAGCGTCACAGAAATACCTTCGTTTTGCGGTCAACGGCAGGTTGTTCCAGTTCAGAGTTCTCCCGTTCGGAATTTCCATAGCTCCATGGTTATTCACCAGAATCACGAGTCCAGTCCTCAGTTTCCTCCACTCCAAGTCCATCAGAATCCACGGCTATTTGGACGATTTTCTGGTTCCGGACCAGAGTCGTGGGATCTTGGAGTGTCACAGAGACCATGCCATTTTTATATTGGAGCACCTGGGTTTCATAGTGCATCCAGTCAAATCGGACTTCATTCCATCCCAGAAAGCCAAATACATCGGGGCGATTTTCAATACAGAGAATTCCACAGTGTTGCCACCAGGGGACAGGGTGGAGATAGTTCGGAAGTTGATCCACTCAATGCCTCAGTCCAGTCAGTCTCTTCGCAATTGGATGTCTCTGTTGGGCAGACTAACAAGTCTGCAAGATCTCACCTCCAGGGGGAGGTTGATGAACCGTCAGTTTCAATGTTGGGTCAACTCCGTGCGCTATCTAGAGCTTTCAGCACCTTGCTGTCCTCCACCAGAGATTCTTCGATCTCTCCACTGGTGGTTGCTAGATCACAACGTATTACCGGGAGTTCCTCTGGTCCCGTTTCAACAAGATGTCCTTCTGGTGACAGACGCGTCCCAGGTGGGCTGGGGCGCTCATTTTCTGGAACAGATGGTCCAGGGTCAATGGTCAATCGAGGAAAAGAATCGACACATCAACCAGTTAGAACTTCTAGCCATTCTGAAGGCTGTTTTTCATTGGAGTTCTCATCTGATGGGGAAAAAGATTATGATTGCTTGCGACAACTCAACAGTCGTTGCTTACTTAAATCACCAAGGGGGAACAAGATCTCAGGGAATGCTCGTCCTATGCCAGCAACTGTTTCAGTGGGTGGATCTGAACAAGTGTCAGATCCGGGCGAGACACATCCCAGGTCATTTGAACGTACTAGCAGACGGCTTGTCACGACCAGATCAGATTCAATCAACAGAATGGTGTCTACATCCGTCCACCTTCAAGATGGTAGCGAATCTTTGGGAATCGCCCATGATGGATCTGTTTGCAACCAGTCTAAACAATCAGCTCCCAATTTACGTCAGTCCGGTTCCGGACCCTCGGGCTTATGCAGTGGACGCAATGGCAATCAGCTGGGACAGTCTCATCGCTTATGCCTTTCCTCCACCAGCATTGGTTCCAGCAGTATTGGAGAAAGCGAGACGTCACAGTTGCGTCATAATTCTGATTGCTCCAGCGTGGCCAAATCGTCCGTGGTATCCGGAGCTGTTGACGATGTCAACTTGTCCGCCAGTAGAACTTCCGGTGTTTTCAAAACTTCTAAGACAACCAAGGTCAGACAGGTTCCACCGAAGCCCAGAATCTCTTCATCTGCACGCTTGGAGGTTATCCAGCGAAACCTCAAAGAAGGAGGTTTCTCCAAGGAGGTGGCAGATGCAGTCAGAGGAGGTCTCAGAGCTTCAACTTCAGCACTCTATGACTGCAGATTCGATAAATTCACCGAGTGGAAGCGACAATTCCAGCCAGATGCTGCGATCACCATTCCACTCGTCGCTGAGTTCCTTCTCTTTTTGAGGAAAGAGAAAAAACTGAAGGCTGGAACGATAGATGGATATAAGTCGGCGTTGACATCAGCTTTGTCCTTACAAGGCATCGACTTATCTAGGGATCAGACCATTCATCGTTTATCAAGGTCGTTCCAGCTGGAGGATTTGAAAACACCAAAGTTTCAACTAAAATGGAATTTATCAGTAGTTCTTTCGGCGCTGTTGTCAGAGCCTTTTGAGCCTATCAAGGATGCATCATTACAGTTTTTGTCATGGAAAACAGCATTTTTGATAGCACTGGCTTCAGCAGGAAGAGTGTCAGAGATCCACGCTCTGGATCACTCTACATTAACCCATTCGAAACACTGGAAGGCGGTTTCGTTATCTACCCTTCCCGGGTTCGTGGCCAAGAATCAAAAAACTATATCTGGTCCTTTAGGAAGAAGATCTTTTTCTATCCCAGCGCTGACCGATACCATTTCAGACGGCATGGAGAGGGATCTTCTTTTATGTCCAGTTAGAGCACTGAGGACCTATTTAGAAAAGACAAGTTCTTTCAGACGAGGAAGGCACAGACTGTTTCTTCCTTGTCTTCCTACATCAGATAAGGATATTTCTAAGAATACTATATCTGCTTGGTTAAAAAAGGTCATTAAGGCAGCTTACCATAAATCGGAGTCCACGCCTCCAATTTATGGTAAGGTTTCTGCCCACGAGATTAGAGCATGGGCCACGTCAACTCCCTTATGGCATTCTGCTTCGGTCGAGGACATCCTGGCTGCAGGTTACTGGGCTTCCTCCACTACCTTCTCCTCCTTCTACCTACGAGATGTACAGTCAGATCTGAGGGGTCTCCACCAGCTGGGTCCGTTCGTCGCTGCAGGTGCTGTCCAGTCCTCCCACTAGCCTAGGTAATTATACTTATCCTACCTTCCTCTGAGAGCTAGGACGAAGTTTCTACAGGCCACCAGTTACCTTTTTTAGACCTTGTTTTCAGTGCAAATTTAACGACTGTCACTGGGTCAGCCTTTTATGACTGTGGTTAGCGAGCAACTTCGTTCTCGTGATCTCAGATTTTGATTTTGGCAAGGTAACTCTTTCTTCTCGACTTCATGCTGCACGGGGCTGCTAAAAACTTCCCACCATCCTTTCTGTGGGATTCTACATATAAGTTTAGAGGTAGTGAATGAAAGAAATTTAACAAAATTACAATGTATTTTGTATATTTATGAATGATACCTACCTCTAAACTTATAGTTTGGAGCCCGCCCGTTCCTCCCCTCAAGTTTGCAACCTTACTCACTTCCGCTGTAATTTTACAAGGAGAATGATGATTTGGAGACAAGGGATTATGGGCCTGGGCAATCTGCACGTGCATAGCATGGGAGTCGTGAAAAGTCTTACGCTGTCAAGTTGCTAGACTTGCCTGAGGTTCGATTGTTGTTATATTATTTGTAACAAATAAGGAGACTGCATATAAGTTTAGAGGTAGGTATCATTCATAAATATACAAAATACATTGTAATTTTGTTAAGATTATACCCCTGGTAAGACGGATATGGATGCTGCCTACCTGTATGATATTGTTGTGCCTTTCATTGGTTTAAAATCCACGGTTCAAAAAATATTTTCATTAAAAACAATCATTGTTTTTCATCGACATAAATGACTAGATTATATTTTCCAATTTATTTATACTGTATAAAGGCGATCAAACTACAGGCGGGGGTATGTGAGCTGCGCTCACTTTTGCCTTGTTTGAATGTCGTGAGTTTACAGACGAGAGGCATGACCAGTTTGAAGAAATAATATTCTCTCAAGCATGTGTCCATTCCTTAGTTGGTTAAGCAATTTCTCCTGCAAGTAATAACATGCCTCAGGCTCATTCGTGGCTAACTTAAAACTTGCTGCATTTCATTAACTTTCTGTGCTAGTGTAGCAGCATGCTGCACTGGAACTTCATAGTGCTATAATGCTATGTTAGCACAGAAAAGGTAATAAAATACAGCAAGGCTTGAATTAGTTTTGGAGACAGGAATAAATTTCAGAGAAGTTGAGACTAACATCTCTGTCCAAAAATTTTATAGATTATACCTTTCAGTTTCACTCGACATCGGTAGATGGAACACCGCTGAACCAGCGCTACCAACCCAACATGGCTCTGGACAGTGGTCAGCAATCATTGCCAAACGGTCACACAGGTACGTACATCAACTGAGACAGACACAAAACAGCAATGTTATGTCTTGTCATGGAAGAATAGAAATTCTGATGAATTTGATCACTTCATTTTATAGTTATCACCTTGTCTGTATTTGCCTGTCTCTGTTTATAATACTTTTAGTGCAGAGCATATTTTGAAAACTGATTGGTTAATTATTCATGAAAATTTGCATATACATTCAGTCATCATTTTGACATTTAGAAATTTCAACAAATTGTATGTTCTCTCTTTTCAATGAAAATAATGTTTAGCTCATGCCAGAAACAACCTGATCTTATGGCATGACATGGCGTTCTACCGAGTCATTTTGGTTATGTTCAAAGTCAAGGGAAGGATAATTAAAATATCTTTAGATCCAGTTCTTGGTAGTATCCAGCAACAATTCTATGTTTTGATGACTTTGATTTGAAATGGTCACAGCAAGGGATTGTTTAATTATACCCCCGACCAACGGTTGGGGGTATATAGTAATACCAACGATTCCGTCCGTCCGTCCGTCCGTCCGTCCTTCCGTCCGTCCGTCCGTCTGTCCTTCCGTCCGAAGACAATTTTTGTCCGATCGATTACAGAAAAACTATTCATCTCATCCTTTTTAAATTTGGTACATGTCTTCTTCACCACTAGGAGAGGTGCAGTGCGAAGTTTAAAGCGAATTGGTGAATTTTTGAATTTTTGGCGATTTTTTTTATTTTTTAACTTAGTCAAATTCTGAGCATTTTTTGTCCGATCGATTACAGAAAAACTATTCATCTCATCCATTTCAAATTTGGTACATGTCTTCTTCACCACTAGGAGAGGTGCAGTGCGAAGTTTAAACCGAATTGGTGATTTTTTGAATTTTTGGCGATTTTTTGTATTTTTTAACTTAGTCAAATTCTGAACATTTTTTGTCCGATCGATTACAGAAAAACTATTCATCTCATTCTTTTCAAATTTGGTACATGTCTTCTTCACCACTAGGAGAGGTGCAGTGCGAAGTTTAAACCGAATTGGTGATTTTTTGAATTTTTGGAGATTTTTTTTATTTTTTAACTTAGTCAAATTCTGAACATTTTTTGTCCGATCGATTACAGAAAAACTATTCATCTCATCTTTTTCAAATTTGGTACATGTTTTCTTCACCACTAGGAGAGATGCATTGCAAAATGTAACACGATTTGGTGAATTTTTGAATTTTTGGCGATTATTTTTATTTTTGTACTTTATCATAGCTAGAATGAATGAAGCTACTTCTGTGTTGTGATTTGTTGACTTCATCATTTTCTTTTTCATGTAACTATCATCAAAAGCTACTTCTGTGTTCTTGTTGATTTTACTATTTTATATTTCCACTGGTTATATTTTGGGAAAAGTTAAATTTTCTTTCCTTTCAGCCATAAAGTGCTTTATATCTCTCACTGTGCCTTCAGGGGTGTGCTTCAATGTACCTTTTGTTTAAAGTCACTCGAATGAATCATTATGATGGATTAATTTCCAAAATAAAGTTGAAATCAGTGGTAATAGCAGTAGTGTATTATGTTACCAATACCTTTTCAAGTTACTTTTATTCCTATTTTGACTTAAACCTCCTTTTTTACATGAAGATTGAGACTTGTCCTACCATTTTCACAAACAGTTTAATCTTAGCAATTACATTTCATAGCTTATCAATCCTTAGGTGTGCAAACACCTCTCTCTTTAAGTAAAATAAAAATGTCAAACTTAAACAGTCGGGGGTATTAGTGAGCCACGCTCACTTTTTTGCTTGTTATACTGGTAGTAGAACCATTTGATGGATTTTACTGGGAGTAAACTTTAACTTCTAACCATTCTAAGCTTGATGAGATACAGAGCCCATGGCCCTGTTTTGTCATTACACAGGTGATTAAAAAATTTTATGAATGAACAATACTTTATCGAATAATCTTATTAAAAAAAGCCAGTCAGAACAAAATCACAAATAAATTCCAATTAAATCTAACCATATCAGAGTTTGAATCTCCATCCCGCCGGAAGCGGTCACCAAAAGGAATCTGTGCCTCCCCGAGCCTCCCCTCAGTGACAGTGTCATCCAGTGCAGAGGGGGCGGAAGGGGTGGTGACGGACAGCAGGGGACACTACTCCGGGCAGGGGGAGAGTCCTCGTAGCGGTCATACGAGCAGCCGAGTGGACCCCAATTTAACATCTCCCCCTCATGGGGCAACCGGTAACGCCACCTCTCAGCAGCTTCGCCTCCTTGTGCGGGATGCTGTCAAGGACTACTCTGAACAGATGCAAGGCGAACTCAAGGCAATGTTCCGTAAGGCTACCGAGGTATGTATCAGCAGTGTATGACAGACCTGTATGACAGTCGTGATATTATTTTGTTCTGGCTACTTTTGGAGGATTTCGTCAAATTGACACAAAACATTTTTGACTGATTATTTTCCATGCAGTGTTCATGCACGGAGAACAAACTTGAAGAGATATTGTCTCGATCACTTCACATCCGTTAACCTGCTGAATGGGAAATATGCCTGTATCAATTATTATGCTCCTTGACTTAAATAGCTGTAATCCTGACAAGTGCAACCTGATTTCCAGTTTTATAGGGACGTGAAATAAGCATTTCTGCAAATAAATTTTTGGACGCGGTTGAATAAACACCTATGTGTAGATAATTTTTATTTAATCCTGGCTTGGCATAAATGATGACAAGGTCTAGTGTTCATAAACATGAGTTTTTTCTTGACATCGATTATTGATAAGGTTTGGTAATGTTATTCTTCCTGCAGAGTGAGAAGACCGGAACTGCATCAGCGTCAATGGAAACAAGTATGTTCCAGACAGAGTTTATTAGGAATCTGATCCGCGAGGCTCTTGAAGATTTCCGAGAGGACATGCATCGGGACTTACAAAGTGTTCATCTCGAAATGCTGCGGCAATTTCAGTTTCAGCAAGTGAGTTATCTCCCTTATGATGTATGTGTTTGGTTTACCTTTCGATTTGACAAATGCATTCGTTTACATCAATGATTTTCAATAATACCCAAAAGCATTTCCAAAGCAGGTTTCATGGGATTGTCAAAGCTGATGGCTGATCAACAAAGTTTAAAATATAATTTCAGTTTTGTTAGTTTCTGATTGCCTTCAACCATGGGGGCAGGATAGCACAGTGGTTAACATATTTGGCTTCGGATCAAGTGGTCCATGGTTTGAATCCCACCAGGGGCATAGCAACTGCAGTAGAGGACAGTTCTACACGCAGTGAGGTTTGGGTGCAGTGCTTAACTAAATTTCAGTACAGTACTACAAATGGTTTGCTAGTTCTTGCAGTTGCTCGCAGGTTTCACTGCAATGCAAAGCCACATGGTGTTGCGGGCTTTCTGCCTGCTATAATACTTGGTGTCGTGATAATAGTGAAATACTCTTGAATGCGGTTTAAACCCCTACTCACCTCATCTCACCTCCAGATGTTAGTTGACAGGCTGATAAGTCAGCACACTAAGACATCTTTTTATCAAACACCGATTTGACCCGGCGATTATTATGAATATTGTAAACAAAGTGCATGTCTTGAGGTTAAATTTTCACAAAAATATGCTTATGCCGGAATTATTTTGAAAAAGGTAATTTCCATTAGTTTATTTGCATTTTCCAATTCTTTTTCAGAAGGGATCCTCCTTGGGGTACATATAGCATAAAAATCCTTATTTTTAACTTGATGACAGATTGTAACTTAATTTTTAAAAATAACAGTAAAAATAAGTTAAAAAAACACAAAATAAGTGTTTTCCGAACGTGTGACCACCCTGTGTAGAGCCCCATCCCAGTGCAAACCAAGGGACGTAACTCTATTCTCACCACTTATCAATCTGTCATCGAGCTGGCAAGACGTGTTTTGCAGTCGACGGTTAACTTGAGTTTTTCTTCTATTCTGAGAAAATGGACAAAGTGAAAGCTTCTGTATGTGTGGTAACCCCTTCTTATTCGTAGAGGCGAATGTTAGGTTACTTATATAGTGGTTTTTCGCGTTGTAACTTCGTTTTTCAATTCGCACGTGCTTCGACTTCACCGAGTAATGGCGGATGGAAAACGCTCAAAATGGCGGATGCTCAAACAAAATGCAATGTGTTAGTACTTTGCTGTTTTGTATTGAGATCTGGTTGTTTTGGAGGTTCTTTATCGTGCTTCGCATTGTAGGGCAGCACTTTACTGACGAGGATTTCTCCCTTTTTGAATTTATTCATTCTCGGGGTTATCGTTTTCAGTCGGCAAGATATACTAGGTATTTCATGCTTTATTTCTTTCAGTGGCTTACTATTTATTACTTGCCTAGTGCTTAGTTATTATAGTATCGCCTCTGCGTGTTGTTTGTATGATGCACTTTTATCAAACATAAACATTGCACTTACACTCATGCACACCCCTGTACATTCTGTGTTTGACTTTGCAGTCATTCACCGAATGTGTGGGGTGCAAGGCCTGTTTGCCCCCGGCCGACAAGCACGACCGGTGCCTGGTGTGTCTCGTCGAGGACGAACATGACGAACAAGCCTGCCAGTTGTGTCTCAGCTTCACCCCCCGGGCCAAGAAGGAGAGGGGGATGGACATGATTTTCTATCGCAACCTCCAGAAGGCGGGCCAAGAACTTAAGGGTTCGGTCCCCCCCTCTAAGGAAAAGAGGAAGGGTAAGAAGGGTAAAGGCAAGCAAAAGGTTAGCTCCCCTCCTGCCCCCTCTTCCTCATCGGATGAGGTGGACATGGAGGTGGGGTCGCCTGCTGCAGGGGATGTATCAAGCCCCCCAGTTCTTTTACCTCAAACACACACTACCAATGTTGCTATTAACCCTAATCCTAACTTGGATGCTGCGGCTATCTCCGCAATCATCCAGGGGCAAATGACGGGGATGGTGGGGACGATGATGGCACAGCTCCGTAAGGAGTTGACCGTCGTCGCCCTGCCGGATCTCGATGCTCCAGGGTCGGCTGGCACTAAAAATGTCGGTAAAGACCTCGGGTCCCCTACTGAACCGGGCGCAGGCCCTGGCAAGGTAGCGGGATCCGACGTAGGCACCCGAGAGACTGCTCCGGCTCTGCCTCGTACTCAAGCTAAACAAGTCCCTCTGACGGTGCAAGGTGCCGTGGTACCGAGCACGTCGGGGGGCACCGGTACCCCCAAAGGTAAGGGCTCCGGCGCTCCGGCGTCGGGGCCGTCGCTGCTTCGGGGACCGGCTCTGGTTCAGGAACGAGCGCCGGCGGGCAGAGCTGGGTTTCGCATCCCTCTCAAACGGACTGTCCGAGATAGGGCTTCGGATACTGGGTCGCTACTGAGTGGCTCCGGTACCGGGGACCTGTCGGAGGATGGCTCCGAGTATTCAGAGGAGGATGAGGAATCCGGCCGTGCTGTCTCGCTCGCCGAGCTTCTGAAGGAGACGCGTGACCGTATAGCGATCGCTATCCCTCAGACGCTTGTTCCCGTACCGGAGCAGGTCTCCGAGGATTTCCGTCTACCGGGGGAGGCTTTTGCTCCCAGCAAGCCTCCGGCGACCAGGCTCCGCGTTCTTGATAGCTTGTTGGTTGAGGCGATCAACCCTCTCCTGTCTGGTTCCCGTACAAAGGCTGATCTGCCTGAACTTAATAAGAGGTACCAGTTAGGGGAGGACGGTCTCTTCGACCTACCGGTTATCGACGAGTGCGTCCTGACCTCTGTCACCCTGTCTGGCGCTCAGGCGCAGCCTTCTCTAGGCAAACAGGGCCGGCGACTGCCTCCATTTCCGTCGCACGCTGCTATGTTCAAGGCCGAGTTCCGTGCCCATGAGGACACGTACAGGAACGGAGCCCAACAACTAAGGGTGGCGGTGCACGGGGCCTACCTTGCTGCTATGCAGGCTAAGGACCAGGCGGAGATGCAGGAAGTAGGCACTAAGGTGACTACATTCCAGAAGCAGCTGTCAGAGGTATCTAGCTATTTGGCCCGGGACTCAATTCGGAGTGCCGCGAGCCAGATAATGGGCGCAGTCATGGGGATGCGCCGGCTGTGGCTGTCGACGTCCAAGTACTCACAGTCCACACGCCTCACACTACAGAACTTGCCTTACAGGTTGGGGTCCACCCTCTTCCCTGGATCGCAGGCTGTAGTTAAGGAAGCCGCCGAGCAAAAGGTTGCCTTCGAGGACTCTAAGGTGCTCCTCGAGGACCCAGCTCCGCAAGAGAAGCGAGTGCGGCTCTCCCCCCTTGATGGTCTCTACCCCACGCCGGGGGGTTCGAGCCAACCTTCTTGGAATGGCCCTATGGGCAACAAGAAGAAATTCAAGGGGAAGGGAAAGAAAGGGCAGAACCGCAGGGGCAATCATGGCCAGCGGAATTTTCGGAGCCGAGGAAAGCCAAACAAGCAATCCTAGGGTCTCCACTGCCTGTGTCACCACCCAAAAGTCTGGCAGCTCGAACGCTGCCGGAGACGGGGGTACACTGTCTTTCCGAGAATCTTCCAGTGGGCGGCAGACTATCTCACTTCGTTTCAGAGTGGGAGAAAGTCACCTCAAATACCTGGGTCCTGTCCACGCTCAGGGAGGGCCACTTACCACTTTGGAAGTACGACCCACCGACTTTCTCCGGGATACGGCACACGAAGGTGCCCGAGTTGCCCGAGAAGGCGGAAGTCCTTCGCGCCGAGGTGCAGGCTTTATTAGACAAAGCAGCCATCGAGGTAGTTCCACAGGGTCAGGAGCAGAGTGGTTATTACTCAACCTACTTCCTGGTACCCAAGAAGACGGAGGGTTCAGACCGATTCTGAATTTAAAGTACCTGAATCGCAGTCTGCAGGTTCCAACGTTCAAGATGGAAACCCTGAGGACAGTGATAGCGTCAGTAGAGAGGGGAGATTGGCTGTCGTCAATAGACCTCAAGGATGCTTATCTGCATGTTCCAATGCACCCCGAGTTCAAGGAGTTTCTTCGGTTCTCTTTCGACGGGACGTGTTACCAGTTCCGGGTACTTCCCTTCGGCATTTCAACTGCGCCGAGGGTGTTTACCAAACTGATGTTGGTACCGGCACAGGCCGCCAGGTCACGGGGCACGTGTTGTCATCCGTACCTGGACGATTGGCTGATAAGAGCCTTGTCTCGAGAACTGAATCAGGAGGCCACCCAGCAGGTGTTAGACATCTTGCTCAAGCTGGGTTGGATCATCAACCTGAAGAAGTCAGACATCGCCCCCAGGCAGGACCTGGTGTTTCTGGGCGCAAGGTTCGATACGGCCTCCGGTTCTGTATCCCTGGCCCCGGACAGGGTGTCCAGAGTGATCGGGGCAGTCCACTTGTTCCTTCAGTCGCCCACCCACACGGCCAGGACTTGGCTTCAGTTGCTGGGGCACATGGCGTCGACAGTGGACGTGGTTTGGAGAGCTCGCTTGAGTATGAGACCGGTTCAGCAAGCGCTGGCACGAATGTGGTCACACTCGGACAGCTTCGAGAAGGTTCTAACCACACCGGTTTGGGTGCTAGAGCACCTTCGGTGGTGGGTTTCCGAGAGCAACCTTCTCAAGGGTCTACCGCTAGAGCTTCCAACGCCTTCGGTCACCATTCAGACAGACGCCTCCCTATCAGGCTGGGGGGGTGTCCTGGAAGACCTGACAGCCTCGGGCCTTTGGTCTCAGGAGGAGTCGAAATTGCACATCAACGTGCTAGAGCTCAGAGCAGCTCGACGTGTGTTCGAGTGCTTCAAGGAGCGGATCGAGGGGCTTGTGGTTCGTCTAGAAATGGACAACCAGACAGCCCTGTCGTACATTCTGAAACAGGGCGGCACAGTGTCTCCATCTCTCCTTCAGGAGTCGTGGCAGTTCCTACTGTGGTGCGACCAGTTCAGCATTCAGGTGGTTCCTGTTTATCTCCCGGGAGTGGACAACGTCCGTGCGGACGCCTTGTCTCGGCGCATCCTAACACCTCACGAGTGGATGCTCGACCGGGGGATATTCGGAACTATCTCCCTGTTGTTCGGGTCGTTCCAGGTGGATCTGTTTGCGTCAGGGATGACGAATCAGATACCTGTGTTCTGCTCAAGAATACCAGATCCAAGGGCTCTAGCCAGAGACGCCTTCGCGATCGACTGGTCGGGCAGAGTACTGTGGGCGTTCCCTCCAGTTCCTCTGATCCCCAGGGTTCTTTCTCAGTTGACCAATCAACCAGCTCGCCTCCTAGTGCTAGTGGCACCACTTTGGACGGCTCAGAGTTGGTTTCCGTCCGTTCTCAGGTTTCTCGCACAGCCGCCTGTACTGTTACCCTTGAGACGAGACATACTATTTCAGGAAGGGGCACCACACCCGAATCCCAGGATTCAGTGGGTGGTTTGGCCACTGTCCGGAATCGCCTCCAGGAGAGCGGTATTCCTGCACGAGTTGCAGACACAATACTGGCTTCGAGGAGGGATTCGACAAACCTTCAGTATGAAGATCGATGGGCCTGTTATGCGCGCTGGTGTGGCGATAGAGGGCTACTCGATCCCTTTTCTACAGATCTAGTCGCTGTTTTGGAGTTCCTCCAGTCCAGGTTAGATGCTGGTTTAGCCGCATCGACCGTCAGGGGATACTCTACGGCTATTTCTGCTTTCCACGTACCAGTGGACGGTGCTCTTTTGGGATCGCATCCATTGGTGCAGCGCTTCCTAGCAGGTGTGGACAGGATACGTCCGGTTGTCCGGCGTATCAGCCCCACTTGGGACCTTTCATTTGTTTTGGATTGGCTCTCAGGTCCGGGGTTCAAAGATTTGAATGCACTATCGCTTCAACTTTTGACGTGGAAAACCGCCTTTTTGGTGGCTCTGGCTTCGGGCAGGCGGGTAGGCGATATTCATGCAATGTCAGCGGATCCCGAACTGACTGTCTTTCATAGAGACAGAGTCAGTATCAGACTGCCCGACAGCTATCGTCCCAAGGTTGACCACTCATTCCATGTGACGGCTCCTATCGAACTGCCGACTCTTATGCAGCCGGCCTCTTCGGGGTCCACTGGAAACCATGCCCACATTTTGGATGTGCGCAGGGTGTTAAAGACCTATATAAAACGTACCCGTAGTATCCGTAAAGACCAGCAGCTGTTCTGCTGTTACGGGGGTAGTAAGCCAGGTCTGCCGGCATCGAAGCAGTCGATCTCTAGATGGATTGTGTCTGCTATTGTGATGGGCTATGTACATAAGGGGTTAGAGCCCCCAGGTCAGCTGAAAGCTCACTCGGTTAGGGCGGTAGCGACGTCTAAGGCGTTCGCAGCGGCCCTGCCCATCGAAGAGATCTGCTCCGCCGCTATTTGGAGCCGGCCGAGCACGTTCATTCGACACTACCAACTAGACAGGCACTCTAGGGAGCGTGCTCGGTTTGGTCAGTCGGTTCTCTCCGGTGGGCAGAGTTGAAACTCTCTAGCTGATTGAGCTTTCGAGTTACTTGTTGTTTGCAAGTTATTGTTCAGTTTGGTTCAGTTCAGTTCTTTTTCAGGACTAAAAACTAACTAAAAATTTTTCATTTTTTAACCAGTTATTGCACTGTTTTGGGCATTTTTATCCCCGGCAGTAGGTGTCCCTGGGACACTGCCTCGTGGGAAGTACTTCCTCCTATTGTTCCCCATAGTCTCTTTGGAAAAAGGGGGGGGGGGGGGGTATTTGGCCTCAGTAACGGTAATCAGGCTGGTTAGCCGTTTGGTTAGTCCCCAAGGGATCACCCGTCCTCAGCCCTCGGCGTGGGAGGTCACGTGATCTGGTAAGTGTGACACCTTTCTTGGATTGAGTAGAGCACTTTTTAGGGGTATTTAGTGTACAGACAGAATTCCACATCCTAAGTCTATCTTTGGGAGTCTGCCTTATGCTATATGTACCCCAAGGAGGATCCCTTCTGAAAAAGAATCGAACCAACCTGCAGAGGTTGCAGATTCTTTGAAGGGATCCTCCTTGGGGTACGGCCACCCACCTCCCCTTATTCTGTCTGACTTGGTCGGATTGATAAGTGGTGAGAATAGAGTTACGTCCCTTGGTTTGCACTGGGATGGGGCTCTACACAGGGTGGTCACACGTTCGGAAAACACTTATTTTGTGTTTTTATACCCCCGACCAACGGTTGGGGGTATATAGTAATACCAACGATTCCGTCCGTCCGTCCGTCCTTCCGTCCGTCCGTCCGTCTGTCCTTCCGTCCGAAGACAATTTTTGTCCGATCGATTACAGAAAAACTATTCATCTCATCCTTTTTAAATTTGGTACATGTCTTCTTCACCACTAGGAGAGGTGCAGTGCGAAGTTTAAACCGAATTGGTGATTTTTTGAATTTTTGGCGATTTTTTGTATTTTTTAACTTAGTCAAATTCTGAACATTTTTTGTCCGATCGATTACAGAAAAACTATTCATCTCATTCTTTTCAAATTTGGTACATGTCTTCTTCACCACTAGGAGAGGTGCAGTGCGAAGTTTAAACCGAATTGGTGTTTTTTTTATTTTTGGGGATTTTTTGTATTTTTTAACTTAGTCAAATTCTGAACATTTTTTGTCCGATCGATTACAGAAAAACTATTCATCTCATCCTTTTCAAATTTGGTACATGTTTTCTTCACCACTAGGAGAGATGCATTGCAAAATGTAACACGATTTGGTGAATTTTTGAATTTTTGGCGATTATTTATATTTTTGTACTTTATCATAGCTAGAATGAATGAAGCTACTTCTGTGTTGTGATTTGTTGACTTCATCATTTTCTTTTTCATGTAACTATCATCAAAAGCTACTTCTGTGTTCTTGTTGATTTTACTATTTTATATTTCCACTGGTTATATTTTGGGAAAAGTTAAATTTTCTTTCCTTTCAGCCATAAAGTGCTTTATATCTCTCACTGTGCCTTCAGGGGTGTGCTTCAATGTACCTTTTGTTTAAAGTCACTCGAATGAATCATTATGATGGATTAATTTCCAAAATAAAGTTGAAATCAGTGGTAATAGCAGTAGTGTATTATGTTACCAATACCTTTTCAAGTTACTTTTATTCCTATTTTGACTTAAACCTCCTTTTTTACATGAAGATTGAGACTTGTCCTACCATTTTCACAAACAGTTTAATCTTAGCAATTACATTTCATAGCTTATCAATCCTTAGGTGTGCAAACACCTCTCTCTTTAAGTAAAATAAAAATGTCAAACTTAAACAGTCGGGGGTATTAGTGAGCCACGCTCACTTTTTTGCTTGTTTGAACTTATTTTTACTGTTATTTTTAAAAATTAAGTTACAATCTGTCATCAAGTTAAAAATAAGGATTTTTATGCTATATGTACCCCAAGGAGGATCCCTTCAAAGAATCTGCAACCTCTGCAGGTTGGTTCGAATTTAACTTAAGTATTTCTTATTGTTATATTTTCCAATTAATGACAAGTACCTTGTTTGTTTCCTCAGGCTGAACTGATATCTGTCCTACAGCAGTACTCCGTCAACCAGGATTTAGTAGCAGAGGTGGAGAGATTACGAGAGGAAAACAGAAGATTGAAGAAGAATTTTTGACCCCAAGTTTTACCACTGAACTCACCGAAGTAGCCTGGCAAAGTGCTTCCATAGTCAGCGTAATTGAATGTATCAGTCCTCCCTGGATTCCATTATTCCTCGGTTGCTGAATAAATAGAGGATATTTGATATTCTCATCAAACTCCATGTATACAGGGTTCATACGGGTCGTGGAGTCCTGGAAAAGTCATGGAATTTGTGTTGCTTTCAAGTGTATGACCCCTGTGTAAATCTCATTGAGTGAATTAGAAGTTTATATTTTCACACATCCACCAGTGTAAAGATATAATTTGATGAAAAATGTCAAATTTATTTGATTTAACAAATTATGCACCGTTCGTAAATGAAAAAGAGCATCCATCACCCTATTACAATGGGGTCATATGATTGAAAGTGTTATTTCATCAGTAATAATAGATTTAATTTTAACTGATAAATTACTTATTTCATGACTGAAAATATAATAAATTTTAGAAATAGCCTTCTGATTGAGAAAAATGGATTTTAATGCCAAATTTGCCATTTTTCTGCCGCAGAATTCATCAAAAGAAAAGAATAGTAAAAATCAGTGTTTATGGCAACTTACAAACGCAAGGCATAACTCTTGCCAGTCTTTATTACTGGCTGATTTAACCCTTGCAGTATTTCCCTCGCTTTCTTGTGTCGAGGCAGTGAATCGCTGCACTGGAAATGCATAGCGGGCCTGGATTTCTTAACACAGATTTCTTAAGGAAATACTGCAAGGCCTATATCAGCCAGTAATTGAGACTGGCAAGAGTTATGCCTTGCATTGGGAAGTTGTATTTATGGTAACAGATACTTGTTTTAAAAATAAAATTTTAACTTTAAGCTTCAAAATTTTTTAAATTTGGTTGCAGATTTTACTTATATTTCCTTACATTCTTTAAATCCTCTGCGGAATCCAGACATCTGGAGACATTGCACAATTAAAAAGAATTAAATCTAACAGCATTGTAAAATAAGCTTGAAAAGTAGCCATTCAAAGGTGTAAATTTGTGGAATAAATTCCACAAGGAGTTACCATTATCTAAAGATGTCACTGCTCCAATGTTGGACTGGCTTTATCCATACCATGCTGAAATATTACGAAATGGCAACATGCTTTATTATCGATATACAGAAAGTTGTTAAATATATAGACAATATTTGACATTTATTGTCAAACACCATATGTATCTCTCATGTGAAGTAAAAAAAATTGTATTTTTATAACCCAGCAACGAGTGTGAATATATGGTTTCTTCTTCATAAGATTAGATATCTCTGATAAAAGTCAAGCATTCTATTTATTATTTCAAAAAATTATGCATAGCTCTTTGATGTTCATTTAATGAATTGAGTATCCAAAATCCTCACTTAATCACGATTATCTGTTGACGTTGTACTGATTTGAAGTGTTATTTCCCTGATGAGAAAAGATGTTGATACAGTTTCTATTTAAACTGATAAATGCCATATTTCACTATTGTCAATTTGAATTTGATAATCTATGCTATGCTTCTTGTTGCTACGTAAATTTGGTGCTATTGTAAGCCTTGCTATGGAGCTGAGGTTGCATGATCTGTGAAACCATTGGTAGTTGGATACTAAAAATGTAATGCATTTAATCTTGAGTGTTTATGATGCACGTTATGTTATCATAACATTTAACCAATATGTTATATTGTAACTCTTGAAAGGGCTATGTGGTTTTATGTAATTAGATTCATGATCTTATCTCACATTTCCGTGTACAGAAACTGCCATCTTGCCGTGTTCATGTATAGTCATGACCAGGCAATAAAAATGACATTAACTCGATGAGAATCTATCCATGAGGCCATTTCAGAATGTTTCCATTGTTTGTCTGATATGCATTCCCAGTGCAATTCACCCTTGCAATCAGTAAGACTTAAGTCTCTGGGATGTTAGCAAATAAATAAAAATGTAGATTTGATGACCCTGTGGGTCACAGGGCCCATGACCTAAAAACCTATTTTCATCTTCTTCTCAAGTACGAAAGGCTCTAAAAAGCTAAAAGAATAAAAGAAGTGTTTATTTAACTGTATGTGGCTCCCTGACATCCATCGGCTGTCCAAATAGTTGTCTCTAAGTGCCCGTACACTAGAAAAAATGCCTAATAAAATATTATTTATAAAGGAAATATTTTTTTAACATTACAATAGCATTAGTTATCCAGGATTCATTTACACAAATATGAATTAAATTGTATACATTTATTCAGTTGTTTTACTGGATCTCCTACATTGATTTTGACAAATATGGAAGAAAACAAAAATATTACGACACAGATTTCCTCTAATCCCTCAAAAATGCTTCCAAATGGACCAACTGTGACTGAAAACTTTTGAGCCACTTGGGCTTTCTTTGACACTGCACCAAATTTCTTATTTTCATTCCTGACTGAGTGAAAAAAAATTCCACTAAAAATTGGTGAAACAAGTTATTAATTTTAATGTAAATACATATGTACTAAATGGTCAATTCTGTGTTTACAGTTTTAAAAAATAACACACTCCATAGTTTGCCAAGTTTGTGGAAGTTTTCCTGAATTCATTGGTGATTTCAGTTCCTTCAGATCTTACTACTCATTGGAACTAGATAACATTACATCGTTATGTTATAAAATATTTATTAAATATATGTTAAGTATATGAAAATCGCCCATAAGAACTTGTAAAATTACTTGTTATAAAATTTTGTTCATTAAATAATTGTATATATCAAGTATGTATTTTCAGTATCAACATTAATTTTATGTTGTACAATTTATAAAACTTAAAACATCATTTTAAATTTCTGTTGTTTGTTTTTAGTTTGTCTCTTACTTTTTATCCAAACATTCATTCCGCCAGACCATAATCATTAGGGAAAAGACCCCTCATCAACAATAACATAGAGAATACAGACGATTGATGATGGGCGCGGGATAGCGCAGCGGTTAGGGTGTTCAGCTTCGGATCAAGAGGTCCGGGTTCAAATCCCGCCAGGGGCACGGCAACTTTGTCTGCAGAAGAGAACTGTTCTACAAGCAGTTAGGTTTGGGTTCAATGCTACACTGAATTTCAGCGCAGTCGCTCCTTGCAGGTTTCACCCCAATACATAGCCACATGGCATTGCGGGCTTTCTCCCTGCCATTATACTAGCAGCCGCAATATAAGTGAAATACTCTTGAAAGCAGCGTTAAACCACAACTCACCTCACCTCACGATTGATAATGAAATGAAATCACTAGTAAGATCAAGAGCAGGATTTCTGGATAACTTCTTTCACAGTAAAGAAATTGTTATCCAGAAAATCTTCCTGTCCTTATGTATACCACTTCTAAATGCCCTTCAAAGACCTAGTAAGATTAAACAATCAAATCAAGCCACTGGCCCGATCAAAATGACCTTCATGACTATGAACAGGGATATGTTCCGGCTGTTATACAACAGCTTGATTAGAACCGTGCCATCTGGAATACGCAATGTGGTCACCAATACTCAAGAAGCTAGTTCCAGCCGATGCTCGCAGGTTTCACAGCAATATATAGCCATATGGTGTTGCAGGCTTTTTCCCTGAAATAAAACAAGCAGCCTTGATATAAGTGAAATACTCTTGAAAGCGATGTTTATACCCGAACTCAACTGACCTCACCTCCAGAATGATATCATCGCAAATGATTATAGAGCAACTAGAAAAGTAACTGCATACAAAGACGTGGATTACGAATAAGGGCTTATATTGCTATGGTTGTATACTCTAGCATAACGGAGACTGCATCCTCGGTTACCCAGCGTTTTATATATGCTTTTATATATTGACCGCCGTGACGAAGTCAGTAACCAAAGAAAATGCTCAATAGGATAAGAAGGAAGATAACCGTGACGGGGGCTAACAAGATGACAGCGCGTGCTTTGCAACGAAGTGATATGAATTGTCATTGGTTCGCAAGTCCAAGCAGCGTAGCAGTTTGATTGGCTTACGCCGACCAAGAGCGGGTAATTTGAGTATCTGATGAAGTTTCCAGGGGTGATATAGTGGAGAGTAACGCAGTATATATAAAACCCTGGGTAACCGAGGATGCGGAAACTGTTGCAATTATTCAAACTCATGAACTACTATGAAAGAGTAAATGTAGATAACATCAGACGGACCAACAGCAAAAGGGGTCATTCTGTGAAGCTGCAAAGGGCATTTTTGAAGAACATGGGATAGAAATGCTTCATCGAAGATCTGAATGCTTTAATTTAAAACATACTGTGGACCCGGAAAGGGAAAACAAATTTGAAATGTGTTAAATAGAGATGGACTCAAAATTCAGCGTCGTGGATTATATCTCGATCATCATTAACTATATATAGGCCCTATATGTTTCAATGGAAACCGAGGAACGGTCTCGTACATGTATTGAAGCCGACAATTCTGGCTCTATCTCACGTATACATACTATTTATAAGACTTATTAAACGCTATAGAAGCACATCTGTCTTCCTATTTACTTTATTTAAGTTTCAAAAACTACGTTTGACTTAATCACTGCAGCAAGCCAAGGTCCATCGTCCGGTTTTCGATCAAGTATTTTCGTTATACTGAACTCATTGTCCTTAAACTGGTTATTTTCGGTTAAAGGTGCATCCATTGTGTTTCATAAAATTTTATTTGGCTTTAATACGTTCCAACACACCTTATGTGCTGTTTACAATGCAAACAAATTCACTCAGCTTGCATATTCATCCCCAATCGCCAAATATATCATAACTACTAGTTTCCGAATCGAGTAACATCGTTATGCGTGTGCAGAAACCGAAAGTGCACGTCCTATTTACATGCACAGTAGTTATATGACCTATTGAACATTATCAACCCAAATTTGTTATTTTGTATGGTTTAAATAAGATTCCAAAATTACGTATGTCTTATTGGCGCGCGCCACACGCGGTGCATTGTCCGGTTTTCGATCAGAAATCGATACTTTTACCTTCATATCGTCAATTAATATACTAAGTCGAGTATCATCAAAATGGTAGTTTTCGATAAAATAAGACCATTTATAACGTTTGGCATATTTGACCCCCAACAACACAATGGATATACCTTTAACGTTGATAATTCACAATTGAATAACACAAATTGTAACATTGGACATATCTGTGACCTCACCAACAGGGTTATGCAATATCCATTACTTGTTTTCATAAAAACAAAAGATATAAGACAACTGATGTGACGACGTTTCTGATATAATGTTATTAATTAATTATTGACCGAGGTCCGTTGTATTGACCCGAGACGAATATGGACATACTTAATTGATTACAATTTTATCTATTAACCTCAATTCATTTTATCTGCACAATACTAACCATCTCAGTTATATTGAAATTATATTCATAAACAAGATTGGTGAACATTATGGATCAAAGTTGTGAAGCCTAAGCTTCGGGCTTTCACTAAATGTATGACTGCTCACGCTCAGACTTATATTAGCCCATTTTGTCTCGCATTGGCCCAGTTTACCCGTATTGGCCAAGTTGTCGAATCTTACCGTATACGTGCCACAACATTGAAATTTAATTAATAAATTACACAACACAATGGGAACATAACGAAAGAGATGATCCAAGTTTACGTGATTCAATAAATGACGACAAATTAGTATCACACGCTCGGAAGATTATTTCAGATCCATCACATGTCCTGCACTCACAGTATTAACTTTTGCCATCCGGAAAACTTTTAATATGCCTTTTCACAAATCCAACAGAACTCGAAAATCATTTATACCCTCAAGTATTTCCATTCTAAATAAACAGTCCGCATGAGAAATTTCAGATTCCAATACCAATTTTAGAACTTATCGAGTTGTACAATTATATGTGTTGTGTGAATGTGTGTTTTTGTTTTAAAAATTTCTATGTTTAATAATCATGTATTATATAAATTTGGTATACATTTCATGTCATGCTCTGTTGGATGTAAGAAGAATTCCCTTTTGGGTAATAAAGTGTTATCTTATCTTATCTTATCTTATCTTATTCTCAAACTCATGACGTAACAATAGGGATGACGTCACAGACATTTCTGACTTCCGCCCAAAGGTCGACGTTCAGCGAATATCACTTTGAGAGCTTTCAGAAGGAATAACACGCGAACAGGACAATGCTAAGGTAATGATAACGTCATAGTATTTATAAGATCATTTCTCCAATTTATTGTTAATATGTTCTTTGTACTTGATTATGCACTTTAATATGATATCCTGTAATACACTCGACAGTTTTGTCACGTATTTTTGTCAAAAGTTTCTTTTCTTTTCTCAATGTAAACTCACGTGCAAAAGAAACGTCCCAACATTTTGAAAACAGTATAAAATGAAATATTGATGTTGGAGAAAGTAGATTTTGAATGAATTTGGTAGGCACATGTTTTGTATAGAAGTATTCACAATTTCATACATGCTTCTTTTATTTTTACATATGTTCAAATACACATTGGGTGCTAAAATCGCTTTTTAAAGATGTTTTTGGCCCACAATATTTGGTATTTATTTTTTAAACATTGAAAAAGTAGAAATTTAATTAATTAAAGATATCCTCGACATAAATAACCTTCTTTGATTTAAATTTGTTGACGCGTCATTACTGTAGGACGTCACAAAACAAGCCAAAACTGGCTTTTTGAGGCTTCTATCTCGTCTAGTTAAGGATCGAGATTCAAAAACGACCATTTCTTAAAACTTGTGTTTCTCAGAGTTATGAATAGATAATGTTTTGAAAATTCATATTTAGTATTGTTGGGTTCTGAAGACATGATGTAACGCTGTTTCAGTCGCATTTATCGCCCGTCGATTGAAATATCTTGTATTTTGTATGGGGACGTTTCTTTTGCACGTGAGTTTAGTTGTTTTCCTATACTTTTACAGTGAGTCATGTATTTGACCGCCGTTGTTTGCCCTTCTATTTCTTTAAACATTTCTTCATCATTGATCATAGTGTGTAGTGTTGTTTTATTGTCTTGTTCCTATCAATAACTTACAACATAGATTTTAATATTTCTGTGTTAATGTAATTATTCAAGAGAACGTTGTGTTCCTTTGAATTGAGACTCAAGTTCAGTACTTGTAATAATTGAAAATACGTTTGTTAATATCGCATTAGCAGAAATAATATTTTGCTTTTATAACGAATATTTCAAAAGCATATATAAATAATTAAAAATTCGATTTCTTTTATATTACTCAACGTTTACTAATATGTTGGGGTTTTTTTAAATAGTAATTTAATCATTGTTAACATGATAGATTTCTTTCACTGTACACATACATCCATATTTCTTCGATATCAATTCAATATCCGAAAATAATGATTTCGATATAACATATTACATCGCACAAACTTGAGAGAAAAACACACGTTGAGTTGTTATATATCAAAGTAAGCTTTGTTTTGAAACATTTGTCATGATAAGGAAAATTACGAAAGCCTACAAGGGCCAAATTCAATGACAACATTTTATTTTTAAAGTTGTAGTTTCAACTTTTAAAGGTGTAATTACAAGTTTAGGAAGTTGTATATTCAAGTTTTAAAGTTGTATATTCAAGTTTAAAAGTTGTTATTACAACCTTTAAAGGTGTAATTATAACTTTAAAAAGTTGTATATTCAAGATTTAAAGGTGTAATTACAAGTTTAGAAAGTTGTATATTCAAGTTTTAAAGTTGTAATATGACTAAGTAGATCTGATATATAACTAAGTAGATCTGATATATGACTAAGTCGATCTGGTTTATGACTAAGTAGATCTGATATATGATAAAGTAGATTTGATATATGATAAAGTTGATCTGATATATGACTAAGTAGATCTGATATATGACTAAGTAGACGTGATATATGACTAAGTAGATCTGATATATGACAAAGTAGATCTGATATATGATCAAGTAGATCTGATATATGATAAAGTAGATCTGATATATGACTTTTAAAACTTTAATATATAACTTTAAAAAGTTGAATATACAACTTTTAAAACTTGTAATTTCACCTTTTACAAGTTGTAATTACAACTTTAAAACTATAATATAGAACTTTTTAAAGCTCTAATTACACCTTTACAAGTTGTAATAACAACTTTCAAACTTGAATATACAACTTTTAAAACTTGAATGTATAATTTTTAAAACTTGTATATACAACTTTTAAAACATGAGTATACAACTTTTAAAACTTATAATTACACCTCTACAAGTTGTAATTACAACTTTTAAACATGAATATTCAACTTTTTAATTGTAATAACATCTTTACAAGTTGTAATTACAACTTTCAAACTTGAATATACAACTTTTAAAACTTGAATGTATAATTTCTAAAACTTGAATATATAACTTTTAAAAGTTGAATATACAACTTTTAAAACTTGTTATTTCACCTTTACAAGTTGTAATTACAACTTTAAAACTTGAATATACAGCTTTTTAAAGTTGTAATTACAACTTTAAAAAAAAAATGTTGTCACTGATTTTGGCCCTTGTAGGCTTTCGTAGAAAATAGATTTTGCTTAGTTATTTTCGATCACCGTTATTAAACAACTTCCGAAAACGTCTACTCACATATTGTTGAATAAACAAATATATGGATTTATGTATTTTATATACTGTTATTTCATATTACCAACTTCTAAATGCCTCTTAAAGAAATCACATATTGTTATAGTTTATATTTTGAAAGTAGGCCTAAGCAGCATTTAAACATTTACAGCTGGTATCCTATTTTGTTATATCCCCACATTCCACCTGATGAAGGAGTGATCATTTATTCCGAAACGTCGTATATCTACACAATATAAAACAAGAAAATATTGTTTTCTTAAGTATTTTTCCTCATCTTAGACGTTCGTCTTATAATTATGAGTTTGATTTTACCAATGACTGAACAAATCTCCTGAATCAATAAACAGAGTTCTAAAACGAATGCACATGGTTCGATTAAGCCATGCGATTCCAGTTCCAATCGAGCGGCCATTTTAATGTGTTCACATTAAAATGATCACTCGAAGGTAGTTCAAGTGATATGACTGATGGAGAGATACCTAAAAACGCAATGTAGAGTTTTAAATATGGTACACCGATGGAATGGTCAATCGTCTTGCTGTCTGAACTCTGAAAACCGCATATGATCTACACATCTACCTCTCACACTCACCAGTTCCACAAAAGTGTCGCTTTATACAAATATACGTCGCACCATTTTCCACCAATACCGACAACTGTTTTCTATGAATACGGCTTATCGGGTCGTGTAATGAGGTGTTTAACCTCCATCGTAACAATATATTGTAAAAACTTAAATAACATCGGAAATGAAAAATTTGAGAAAAAATAATATGCAAAAAACGTGCTACAGACTAGCGCCTTTAATGACAACAACATGTATATTTTAATAACGACAATACTCATTTCAAAATTAAATGTCAAATTAATTGGTTACCATGAATATGTATTCTGAGGTCACAATTCAATTGTACCATAACCTAAACAGTGGCATATACATCCTACACATCTTGTTTTCTTTCTTTTTTTTCATCTTGTTTTCTGATGATTCATTGATTGTCCTGCTCAGAATTGTTTCCCAAGTCCCGCTCTCGTGTTAGCGCGGCAGTGCAATAGCTCTCGGGAGCAGCTAACATAATAATATTTTTTCCCCTTTTCAAGTTTTCGTTTTGCAACAACAGTGGAAATTCAAGTTTTAATAACTATATAATTCAATAATCCGAAATATTGTTGTTGTTTCCCCTCCCCAGATCTGACCCCTCTGTAGGACGGAGAACTACCCCAGGGAGACAAGAGCTCTCGGATGTAACTAACAATATTGTTGTTGTTTCCCCTCCCCAGATCTGCCCCCTCTGTAGGACGGGGAACTACCCCAGGGAGACAAGAGCTCTCGGATGTAACTAACAATATTGTTGTTGTTTCCCCTCCCCAGATCTGACCCCTCTGTAGGACGGGGAACTACCCCAGGAAGACAAGAGCTCTCGGATGTAACTAACAATATTGTTGTTGTTTCCCCTCCCCAGATCTGACCCCTCTGTAGGACGGGGAACTACCCCAGGGAGACAAGAGCTCTCGGATGTAACTAACAATATTGTTGTTGTTTCCCCTCCCCAGATCTGACCCCTCTGTAGGACGGGGAACTACCCCAGGGTGACAAGAGCTCTCGGATGTAACTAACAATATTGTTGTTGTTTCACCTCCCCGGATCTGCCCTCTCTGTTGGACGGGGAACTACCCCAGGGAGATAAGAGCTCTCGGATTTTACTAACAATATTGTTGTTGTTTCCCCTCCCCAGATCTGACCCCTCTGTAGGACGGTGAACTACCCCAGGGAGACAAGAACTCTCGGATGAGTACCTGTGGTGGAGAAGGTCAGTGGTGTGCTTATTTCCGAAAGTGATATTTTATGAGCGTTTCAATCTTGCAACTTCTATCGATTGTTATATAAAAAGCTGTTATATTAAAATCAGTTGTTTTGCACCTTGAAGTTGAGATTGTGAGAGTTTAAAACTTGAAATTGTACTCAAGTGATGTAGGGTAAGATACAGCGATATTGAGCAGCAGGAACTCCGTATATTTGGAGCTGAAGACATAGTTTGTAGTTAAGATAAGATAAAATATATTATCCCAGACGGGAAATTCGTCCTACATTCAAGAGCCTTAGGTAGTATACAATACAATATAACATTACATGAATACAATATAAAAACAATAATAACAAACATTGTAATGATGGGCACTACTTACATTGCTTTTAATATGCTATAATCTAATCAGCCTACATGTCTACATGTTTACTATCTAATCACTAATCAACATTACCAACACTCTCCCAGAGCCTCAGTAGCAATGGCCAGACCGAACCTCCCTGAAGCACTGAATCTAGTTCGGGAATCCAGATCTCGACGTCAAAGCATGGGACTTGTCCTGGATGATGAGCTGACCGCTCTGGACCGGGAAATTGCCAGATAAGCTCGGGAACTGACCGGGATTCCAGGACGGTCACCTTCTGAAGCGTCTGCAGCATCAACCCGAGCAGAAGCAGCTTCAACGAGAGATCCATCTGCAGAAGCATCAAGATCTGCAACTTCAGCTGCAGAATCTGAAGCAACAGCAGCAGCAGGAGCTACAGCAACCTCAGAAGCAGCAGCAGATGGACTTCTGGCGTGGCATGGCATCCAGCGTCCGTCCATCCGTCCATTCGTATATTCGCCCATTTCGCTTCTTCTCCAGAACCAGTACGTGATTGAAATGTTATATTCAGACTCCTTGGTCAATGGGGATACTAAATTGTAGATTTCGTAACCCTGTATCCCAAAATGTGGGTTACCAGGGTCATAACATAAAACCTTCTTTCATCTTCTTCTCAAGTATGAAAAGGTCTAGCAAGCTAACATGTTGTGTGCAGACTCCTTGGCAAAAGGAGATTCTAAGGAGACCCTAAATGTCGATCACAGGGTTCAAATTGTTCTGCTTGTTATACAACATTGTATTACTTGAGATAACTTAGTTCATAAATCAATGAAGTATTGATGAGCTACAGAGCCCGTGGCTCTACTTTTATCTTATGACACATTCACATTTTCGACTTTAACCCCAGCATAAGCTTTCTGGAGGCCTTGAACTAAGTAGATCAAAGATCAGATTTTTAATTTCAGAAGCGCGGAGATTGCTGTACCAGATGGAACAGGCAAGGACCAACAAATGTAATGACAAACTACATTTGAATACATCTTTTACACTTTTACAACCGCATTTCCTCCAAAAAAACCGAGCTGGGTATCTTATAAACGACAGGGGTAGAGCAGTGGTAGCATATATAATCACCTGATCTATTTCCAATAAGCTTCGAGTCTCTACTGTTTACAGGTTGTGCAATGTGTTTACAATGAATTTAAAACTGCACTACAGTGGGAAAACTACTATACATTTTATTGTTTTTGATGCAGTAAGCCCCGGGTCTCCAATGAACACAATGAATCTGCGAAATGTAGACTACAATATGCGAAATGGAGATGGATAAAACTCAACTAAATGTTTGAACTTGCAGTCATGAACTACTAGCCTTTCGGGAGATAATACGTATCTGAAGATCACGTTAAATATACTGAGTTGTACTTATTGAAATGCTTTCTACAAAAAAAAACAAAAAACAGTGTAACAACCAGAGTCCTGGTCCTCGACCCTCAATAGAGATATATTCCATAGGCCAAATAACGACACACGGTTTAAATACGAGAATCACCGGCACGTGCTTAAAGCGCGAGAAATCAGGAGGTCTATCCTCAACCCTTAACAGAGGTACATTCTTAAAGTGGAAGATGTATATTATGAAGCGTGCGTAAAATATACTTGTGAATTAAGAAGGTTTTCGATGTAACTCCACGAACTGTTTGCCTCCTGCAGAGTCGTGATCCTCACCCCAGCACAGAGGGAGAAGATGAAGAGTCAGATGTTGATGGAGAAGTGAGAGCTCGAACTTTCTCAATTACAAACTTTGTTTCGTTCTCTTCTTTATTGTTAAAAATTAGTAATTGTGGCATGTCAGGTGTGTGTATGAAAAGAGTTTAGTGGCGTGTCACGTATACATATTTTTAGTTTAGAATACGAGTTTACCTCTCCCTCTCTATTTGAGTCACGGTATCTTTCTTCATTAAAGGGAGAGTTCTGTCGCCATCTTGGATTTGTTTGCAATACGTGAAATGAAAACAAGTTATATTGTACCTTATTTTGCAACTTTTTAATAACTAAAGACATACACTAATAGATTATTCACATAGTAACACATGACATGTAATGAAACTTATAAACGCACTGTTATGCTGTTTACTCGCGGCGCCGATGAATGGCTTCAGTTCTCATTGTCGTTATTTTTCAACAAATGTACGCTTGTATTTATCAAGTTGTGAAATATAAAGTCATCAAAATATTACAATCATAACCATCTTTCGAATTGACTGTGTTTTAATCATGTATTTATAATATATATGTGTAAACTGGAATATCCTCTAGAATTTCGTTTCGTGATGAAGGACAAAGAACGTGCTCCCATGTTGTACAATGACTAGTATTATGTTGTGTAATAATTGATTGAAACAGATATGACCACATTGACAACATGCATCATGTCTTACATTTATTCTAAATAAATCATAATTAAGTGAGCTGGCCATATATCCAACCGTGTAAGAAGACTAGATTAGGAAGGAGTTGTCCTTTATGTCACCTCGGTATAGAGAATGAAATTCATTTAACAGTGTTAGGTCGAAATACGACAAAAATATGTACCACCTCGTTTTCTTGAAAAGCGGCCAAGAGATGCCTATGAATCTATGTTGCAAACTAATAATGACAGTGTTATTGTCCAGTTGTCTTTATATGTGAAGCATGCTTTAGCCAGAAGAGACATTCTTATCAAACAAACGGTATACCCTTGAATACTTAATATGTTAATACATGTATATAACAATGTACATATACCACTGTAACTCTTCTGTATATGAACCGGAGGCCTTTCATAAACATATCCTGACTTTGACTGTCTGTCTCCAGATGGCTGCTGAGACGCTGCGCTCCCCTCACCCCAGTCCAGGTACCACTGTTCAGACGGCGGTGAGTTGGCATGTCTTCTTCAATGAAATATACTAATTTTATCGTGCATACATTTTAAGCGTGAACTTAAACACTTATATAAATTGTACACTTTTCAGATTCTCGAGTCATTGAGGACATGATGATCGACTTATACTTACAGATTGGTTCAATCACGTTTCATTTATGTTAAGCTCCTCGGGCATAAAATTCAAAATTACAAATGCCAAATATATGACAATTTGTAACAGACCTACATGTAGCTATAGATGCACAGGAGCTGAAATTGTACCAGTTTTATTGTGACTTTCCTTAATTTGTTAGCATTAAAATGATAATTTCAGCAACGGACAGTAGACCTACTTCTCGACAAAATAACAACTTACTAAACATACATATGCATGTACTACAAATATTAAAAGACGGGCACTAGGCCGAGTCATCTATTCAGTTTATTATATACGGTAACATGAATGAGTTGTGCCCATTGCCGGAAGAGCCACATTCGTTTGACCACTCAACAATGTCAAGTACCAGGAGCGTCGTTTTAAACCTCGTTTTCTCAAAGGTGACATTGCCGGACTGTAACCCATCCATCTGTTCAATAAGCTAGTGTATATATCAGGCTGTAAACATTTTATTTTTGGGATCAACCATTGAATCTAGAGAACTATTCTGTGTAAGGACACATTGGTCAATGGGAAATATAAATTGTACATTTGTTTACCACCCAACTTCAAATAAGGACAGGCCCCAATGATTTTAGCCTCTTCATCTTTCCGTTAACTCACAGCCAAAAATAAATAATGAAATTTCAAACCCGAGATTGTAAAGAGCCACTGCAATATTTTAAGCGAGTTATATACATGTACCTCAGTGCCCATTTAACAGTGTTTGATTTCAGTTGTTTTTCCAGAACTTCCCTACGAAAGGAACTAGGGTCTTGCAATTCACATTGAGAAGGCCTTACACTGGATAATACCACATTGGGAGGGCCTTGAACAGAATATAATAACCTTCCAAGAGGGTAATATCCAGTATAAGGGCCTCAATGTCCAATTCAGTAAGGTAATCAGTCCATTACGTACATTGTAGTCTGGGGTACATAGCGGTTACTCTATCCGTTCGCTCGTAACGTTTTCTTTTGCGCACTTAACTATGATACAATCATTATCTTATTAGCTTTCATAAAAAATGTTTGAGGCTCTGTCTGTTTGTTTCCAGTCCTGGGGATTACATCGACATTTCATCCGAACACAGGTAAACGTATCACAGAACTGAATATTAGAAGAAAAGTAGGCACTATACCACAGATAATATATATATATATATATATATATATATATATATATATATATATATATATATATATATATATATATATATATATATATATATATTCTCCTAGTTCAGATCACTTTAGTACATGTTATATTATTTGTACCCCAAGTTAATAGCAGTTATTGCTGATTTAGTTGTGTTGTTGGAATTGATTTATAAAATGAATGAAACGCTTTTTATTTAAATAGCCAATTCGCACTTTAATCATATATGATTCACATATTTATCCAGGGCATATGTGTGGATATAAAAGAGTAAGGAAATAAAACTATTGTGACTTGCAAACTGTCAGGTAAAAGAAAATACTCACCTCAGTTGGTTTAGATTACTTCAATATTTAAAGGAAATCAGATGCATTTAATTAAAGCAAACTACACTAATACTTATCTGCAGTAGTTTGAATGAATTGATTGGTGACTGTGGTTAAATTTTAGTTAAACCATCTTTGTTTAATAAAGACATTGAAAGAAATGAAATTTACACCAATATGACCCCTGCCTTGTTTAAAATGGTGTAAATGTGTGCAGAATCAGGCACATTTATTAATTTTCACATATGTCGATGAGCAGTTGTGTATCATAAAAAAAAATTTTGAGAGACATTTAAAATTCCAAATTTCCTCTTTTCTTTAAAAATTTATAAACTTGTAGAAGAATTCTTTCACTGATAACTAAACACCTGTATTTTCCTGTATTTTTCTGTATTTTTCAGTTTTAGATTATGACATCGAAAACTTGAGATATTTGCCATTAAAAATAAAAAAATATGATATGTAAGTACTTTCTTTAACCTTGCAATTTAAATGAACAAATAAGTATAAGATTCACACTTTTAAATGCAAACTTGCACCACCGTAAAGACTCACCGCTAAATGTACAATTTTAACTGCAGCTTCGATAGTGAGGATGGAATGGAATACATCCGACGGAATGGCATCAGATTAGCTAACATCGTGGAGCTCGGTACGTAATTAAATGTTCATTATCATATGTTAGCACTGATCTTAAACAGTTGATAGCAATGTTCATTGCAATCTGACAGCAATGTTTTTTTCAGCTGATCTCGATAGCAATGAGCTTAAACGCATGATAGTAATGTTCATTAACAATTGATGGCAATGTTCTTAAACAGTTGATAGCAATGTTCATTTACAGTTGATTGCAATGTTCTTAAACAGTTGATAGCAATGTTCATTAACAGTTGCTGCAATGTTCATTGCCATCTGATAGAAATGATCTTTAACACATGATAAACATATGATTGCAATCTTCATTAACAATTGATTGCAATATTCATAACCATCAGATTGCAATTACCATCAGATCTGGTAGCAATGTACATTAACAGCAAGAAGCAGTGATCTTAAACAGCTGATAGCGATGTTCATTGACAGCGGCGAGTTGGCAGCATTGTTCATAGAAATCTGGTCTCAATGTTCATAAGCAGCTAATAGCAATGTTTATGACCAGTTGTTATGTACATGTGAATCCAGTAATAATGTAAACGATCATCAAGTACTGCCAAATGACAAGAGAAGCAAGGCTGACAGTTAATATTGTATTTGATATTTTCAGATGATGTACCAAGAGTTGGTTTTACCACACGAGTACGGGCTGTAAGTATGAACATACTGTCAGGTAACGAAATGCTTCTAGCCCGGAGAAATAGTTGTCTGACTGCCTGGCAGCTCATTAATTGCAGCTTGCAAAAGTGGCTTGTGAATTTGTCATGAACGGGGTGTCCATACACATTGCATTCTCTTTCCACAGAAATTACTCCCTTCAGATTTCCGATCCTAACCTCTGTTCTAGAAGGGCTGAATTCCCCAGCAAAAAGATATTGTCCTGTTGCAATTGAATCTAGTTGTGCAATCAGCGACGCCGTTGTAAAAGTGACATTTGCCAATGACACGTCATAATGATAAACGTAAGATAACCGTTTTCTCGTTTAATATGTTTTCCTCGAAATATGATTTTGTGAAAACAATTGATCAAAACATGCTGATCAATAAAGAAGACCAAATCAGAGACTAATACCGAAAATAGTTCATTTGTTCGGAGGTCATAAGCTAATTAGCAATATTCTTTAGAGTCAAATGCCTAGATCTTTGAAGTTACTCGGTCGACATGGCCGCTGAAAGATAAGTTTTCATTGGTTAAGAAACAGGGATACAGTATGGGGTTCTCCTTTCCCCTGCTAGTGAATTTTGCTTGGGCCGAGAAATTCAGCCCTTCTAGAACAGAGGTTAGGATCGGCAATTTGAAGGGAGTAACCTCTGTGGGAAGAGATGTAAACACCGCAGTACCAGTCAAAGTATTTTGAACACTGCCCTAGTCATTATCAACATTGATATAACTGCTACTCCTTCAGATACTTATCATTCAACTAAAATGTAGATTAACATCTCATTGTTGGGATAAATCAGGGACTCTCTTATCAGAGTCCCCAGGACCTGTGCACTTGTGATCCGTGATCATGTGAGAATCATATACGGAAATGAAGACAAGTGTTCCTCTTTACAGTGATATTGTTGTCAAAGCACTTGTCAACTGGTTGCCATTGAGGTTGTCATCAATGCGTTCTGTAGGCGGTTGCCCAGAACGTGTTATAGATGTATTGCACAAGAACATGTAGACTTTCAAGATAACAACCTCTTTAATGTGAAAATACATGAAAATAAAAAAATGGCCAGTAGGCTTTATTTGAGTGGATACAGGAATGCATGCTATGGTTTTATTAAGCAATGATTATACAGTATTTACAACCCTCATGTAATTTGTATTGCAAATCCTCATTGTATACCATTCTCGTGCATTTCTAATCCTTCTGATTGAGTTTCCTCACCAATGGCGTTTTTGCTTTATAAATGTATCCCATTTTGTTATTTCTCACACTCCACCTGATGAAGGAGTGAGTATATATTCCAAAACGTTGTGAAAGTTCACATTAAAGAAGTTGCTATCCGGAAAATCTTCCTGTTCATATGTATGCTATTTCTATAAATGCAGTCAAAGACTGGATTGCATTGCACACTTAAACAGCTAGTTTATCACAGCTAAAAGGTTAATTAATGGGTGGGGGTGTGAGCAGAGTGAAAGGAAGGGGGAGGGAGTGACTCGCTCTGACAGAAACACTTCACACACTACCACTTACATCACAGCATGCGAACCCACCCGACGAACTGACGAGTACAAGGGAAGATCACGCTATGTAGCAGTTACGTGTTATCTCTCGAGAATCCCAATCTGAAAGATTGTTTACATGCAAACTGGGAATTGTTACGATTTCCAGATTGTTCATGCCTAAGCGCCAGATGGTGACGATCGCTAGTTTATACGTAACATAAACTGCATTCTGTGGTCACACATAAACACAATAAAATATCACTTTGCATGCATGTATATCAGCCATTCGCCACAGTACATCATGACATTTGAGTTACTGGTTTAAAGGATTAACAATAAACAAAAATAAACAAATATGATGCTTTGGCCTAAAAATTATAAATATAATGAAATTCAAAATTTCGACCAGTCAGGAACCTGTTCATGGATCCACAAGGATCCTCCTAGCGAATCCATGATCCCGAAACTCTGCGGAATTATGTTTGATATGTATGCAATGTTATCAGTGTCATTCCTTTGTTCAGATATTCTGTATTAAATAGAAATTATTGTACATAATAAATCTCTCATATATGTAATCGACTTGGTACTTGTTTTCATTAGAATTATGTTGTTGGTTGATGAGGCTTTGTGGAGCTAAACTTCTCCCTCCAGCTTCGGGATTTATTTTATGTCACAAGGTTGATATACAAAAGATCATGTCATTGGTGCGAGTGACTTCATTGAAAAAACACCTCTAGAGATCTGTTCACCCACACATAGAATTGGGAACCTAGTTATGTAGGGAAAGCAATCCTGTAGAATAGACACCATGAGATGAAGTTCATCGACGATTACCATGATGTATCCTTAGATATCCTTAGCTTTTTTCAACGCTAGCTAATGTTACAGTTTGTTTGTTACCTCAGAATCAGGGACTATTACATCTAGTTGTATGTAAAAAGGATTCTTTTAGTTATTCCACATTTCAGTAAGCATTTCAGTTTCTCTTGTTTTCAGAGAAGTTGTTTAAAGGTTTGAGGGAAATGTATGACATACTCATATTTGAGACGGGAGGACGGAACAAAAGTTTGACCCACCAGGTGCAAGGCATTTAAAAGCATTTCACTTTCTCTTGTTTTCAAAGAAGTTGTTTTAAGGTTTTAGGGAAATGTATGACATACTCAAATTTGACGGAACCAAAGTTTGATCCACTAGATGCAAGGTACCACCCGAAAACATTTCAGCATCGGGGTGAAGCAAGTCTGGAGAAGAGCAAATGAAAAGTTTACGCCGGCCTATACAAAACAAACACAATTCATTATATCTGTGTGAAACAGGAGAAAGGAGAAATAACATACATTATTACCCTTCAGATAAATTTGCTGAATTCTGATTGGTCAATATCCAATTCATACGATATCTTATTACCCTTTAGATAAATTTGTTGAATTCTGATTGGTCAATAGCCAATGCATACGAAACCGTGTAGGCGGATTTGCAAGGGTCTACCCTCCGTATGACCCGTGAAACAAATCATGTGACTAACTACACAGGTCGTACGGATGACCTTGACCTTAGATGGAATGCGGAAGTAAAACGGTTGCTCGACTCGGAATTTCAGGTTCGAAACTTACCTTAACGAACATAAGTACGGTGATTTCAACCTATATACATTATTTATTTTGTTTGCGTCAATAAACTATTTCAATAAAAACATGTGTCTCTCTATTATTCATCAGGTAATAATAATTTAAAAATCGATTATTGTTTAGCCGCAGAGTTATCTCCGTTGATATGGAGCTGTACACTCTTTACAGTGTTTTTGCTGTTTCACACTGTGTGGAGTTTTTATCACAAACGGAAATAGCTATGTAGCCTATATATTTTTTTTATCGAAAATGAGTGAAATAAGTACAAATAATAGATCTAAAGGGTAATAAATTCGTTACACGGTGTTTTGACAGGGTGTACGGGACTGTAAGACCCTTGTATATTGCGCATTTCCTTCGGCTGCACCTCAGGAAAATACGAAACATACAAGGGTCTTACAGTCCCGTACACCCTGTCAAAACACCGTGTAACTAATATTGTAGGTGGATTTGACGGGTTGTACCGACCGTACGACCCGTCAAAATAGTTCATGGGACAAGCTTAACGGGTTTTACGGATGACCTTAACCTTAGATGGAATGTGGAAGTTAAACGGATCATACCCCGTTATGCCAGTTCCTTTGTTAGGGGATTAACTAACAATTAACGAGACAGCAAGGGAGGATTGAGGGACTGCCAGGGGGATTAAAATAAGACAGTGCACTGAAAGACAGTTCAATTCAATATTTTATTACGTTTCACATCCACACATATTATTACACAAAAATACATGTTTTCATATACAATATACAAGCAAAATCAGTAATCGGTCATTATGTTAAGCACAACTTAACATTTATCTATAAAATATAGAACATTTTCAATCATAGAATGTACAAGTTATCTTTAAAAATTTAACATTATCTATCCATTTACAAACATTTTACAACATTTACAATAATTTAAGCATCCGATACTATTTTACAAACCCACTAAGTGTGAGACAGCATTCCCGTACTGTATGACGGTAGTGACCGTCGTGAAGGCGTCGCTTCTCTGTCCCAAGTCTCTCTCCAAACTGCCAATACTTCTTCTTTCTGGGTGTCATAGAACCACCCTTCAGCTATAGGGTTGGATGATGAGGAGTTTGTTGATCTTGCAGCGCCAGCCTGCAAGATGCATTAATCAGGTACATCTTGTAGAAGTGTGATGGACAGGCTCTAAGTTCCATCACATATGTAGGTATCTGCTGCACTAAGGTGTCTCAGGTTGTACGTCAACCATGGCGAAGATCATTAATTTGTTGTCGTCTCCTGAGTTGCGGAGGAAATCTTCGCCATTTGTTGTCTTCTGGTACACTTCCGGTAGTTTGATGTTGGTCCCCAGCTTTGTAAGAACTGGCAGCATCTTCGAGATCGGTACAGGGAAGAGTCCCCCGAGTGGTATGGGGGAATATGCTGCACGAAGTCCTCTAGACTAACCCCTGAAAACAACAGACCCAAAAATAAGTTCAATGCATTTTCACATCTAATCAATGTCAGCCATTTTGGAAGATCATTACATTGATATAAACTTGAATTTTAGACATTTACAATATCAATCTAGGATAAACATGTTTGATAACTTACTTGTAATTTCTTCCTGGTAGATTGTTGGTACTGGTCTATGGTTAGTCTTCACAAGATCCTTCAAACTCGCTAAGAACTTGTCCACTACAATCTAATTGTTGTTGGCCTTGTGATGAGGTTGTTGAGGGGTTGATGGTTGATCGACAATATGCCTTACATAATCTCCAGTGAATATTCTCTCCTTTCGTGATCCTGATTCTAAACTTATGTCCCCTTTACAATAAATTCTGGCCACCACGTTTATTCGCAATGAAGCTAACGTCTAACTGAACGATGCCGTAAGCCCATCTGGGCCTTATAGTGATACTTCACTTGAGTGGAACGTTTTTATGCCCCGAATCGGAGATTCCGGGGGTATATTGTTTTTCATCTGTCCGTCTGTCTGTCTGTCTGTCTGTCTGTCTGTCTGTGTGTTTGTCCACAAAAACTTTAACCTTGGTCATAACTTGGATTGCTCAGAGCTTGGCATGTGCATACCTTGTGATGAGACCTTTCAGATGGGGTCATCATATTTGACCTCGTGACCTTGAACTTGCCACAGTGGACAATATTCAGAAAACTTTAACCTTGGCCATAACTTTGGATTGCTCAGGGCTAGGGCTTCCATACTTGGCATGTGCATACCTTGTGATGAGACCTTCAGATGAGGTCATCATATTTGACCTTGTGACCTTGACCATGATGCAGTGGACATCTCCAGAAAACTTTAACCTTGGCCATAACTTTTGCATATCCGGGGGCATCTGTGTTTAACAAACACATCTTGTTCATAATGATTATGACATCAGTTGAAAAAATAAACTTACTGCTTCATAATGTTCAAATCAAATCGAAAATAACTTAATATTCGCTTTAAAAATGTACCTCACTAAAACAGTCGGCAAACGTTTAAATTAGCCATTCACGCCTTGCCACGCATTAGAGACCTGGACAACCTTTGCTTTGCTGGAGACATAATGTTTTAAGAAACTTGGTATCCGGTTAGACCTAGTGGTGGAGTGGTGCATTTTACTACTTTGGTTATTCTGATTTTTTTATATTTTTTTCTGGTTTACATGGAAACAGTTTGAACTTAGTGCATATGGGGGTATGAACCTTTTTCGGCCTCTATCTCAAAATCTATTCATTATTTTGTCCTTAAACTTGGTGTGTGTTTAGACCTAGTGTTGGAGTGGTGCCGTTTTCTACTTATGATATTCTGATTTTTATATTTTTTCTGGTTTCCATGGAATCAATTTGAACTTAGTGCATATAGGGATAAGAAACCTTTTCCTACCTCCATCTACAAATTTATTCAGTATTATGTAATAAGACTCGATATGTGTAATTTGAACTAAAAGGCTACATGTCCATTTATTCTAATAGATTAACTTTTTTGAATTTTCCTTTTTGGATTGTCTCTGGCATAAGTGAAAACAAGATTAAGATGACAAGGTTAGATTGAAATTTGGAGTGGGGGACATCATAGTTCGCATATTTCTAGTTGTTTACATTATTCACTCGAAGTGGTCAAGTAGTTTCCCTCACAATTACTCACAATCACAATAAACTACCGTCCAAAAGAAAGTATACCATCACTTTGACAAGTAATTAACAAAACAAAGGCAAGTTAGACACAATGATTGATATATTTAATAAGAGCTTTTAATTCTGCATAAATTAAATGTAAACACATTGCATCGATTACAAACAATAACATGTAAATGGACAGAGACAAACTGGGAGTTGAATAATGGGATTTCAAAATGTATCCGTACACAAAAGGTTATTCACAACAAAATTTACACACAGTAGAGTCGTTGGATCTTGCTTTAATATCGAGTGTGTCCTCCTAGAGCATAGATACACGCACGAATGCGTCTGCGCCTGGATGACGAGAGGCGTCTAATATGACGTCACGTAGAATCTGATTTCTGGCACGAATTAGACACCGTTCAAGTTCTTGTCGGGTTGCTGGGGGTACCATGCTCTTCCCACAGAGGTTACTCCCTTCAGATTTCCGATCCTAACCTCTGTTGTTTTTCGTTGGAAATCGAGAGCAGAACCACAGTCCAAACCAAGCGGTGGAAACAGAAATCTCATACCATATCTCTGCTTCTCAACCAATGAAAACTCAGCTTTAAGTGGCCATGTCGACCGAGTAACTTAAGAGATCTAGGATTGTTTTTACTCTGAAGGGTCTTGCTCATTAGCATATGTTATTCGAATATGTCTGATGTAAATAACGCAAATGGACTGTTTTTGGTATTTGTCTCTGATTCAGTCTTCCTTATTTATAAGCATGTTTATGATCAATAGTTTTCACAAAATCAAATAGCATATTTCGAGGAAAACACAGAAAACACAGGAAAACGAGAAAACGTTGGCCTTACGTTTATTCTATCATTATGACGTGTCATTGGCAAATGTCACTTTTACAAAGGCGTCGCTGATTGCACAGGACAGGACACTCCCTTTCTGCCACCGATTTCAAGAGTAAAACAACAGAGGGTAGGATCGGAAATCTGAAGGGAGTAACCTATGTGGGAAGAGAATGGGAGGTACGGGTCTGCTCCTAATCTGTCTGTCAAGATGGTCCCACAAATGTTCGATCGGGTTCATGTCTTGGAAACAAGCAGGCCACGCTAAAACATTAAAGTTGTTGAGAAAATTCTGTGTGAGTCTGGCTGTGTGAGGTCTTGTATTTTTATGCTGGAAGACAATGTCACGGGGCTGTAGGTTGATGAAAGGGAGGGCAACTGGCTGCATATTCTCATCCCTGCGCATTCAGGCTGCCATGGATGATGACTAGCCTCGTTTTCAGTTCATCACAAATTCCTCCCAACACCATCACATCGCCTCCTCCACACGTTGGGACTTCCTGAACACAGTTTGGAGCTAACCGTTCCATAGCACGTCTGTAAACACATTGACGACCATCTGTTCTGAACAAACAGAATCGGCTCTCATCAGAAACACGTGACCAGTTTCGGACTTGCCAAAGTCGAACTTGCCTTTCCCAGCGGAGCCTGTTACGTCGATGTTGCTGGGTAAGCACACCTCCCCGGTGTGAACGCCGCGCCCGGATGCCATGTTCCCGTAGACGCCTTAACACAGTCTATCGACTGATGCGATGTCCGAGTGCTGTTACTGCCGTTGCTGTTGCAGGGATGAATACGTTTCTTAGGTGGATTCCCCGGATGTGGCGGTCCTCCTTGGGCGTGGTCACCCGTGGTCTAGCTCCCACTTCGCGGCCTGTCGTTTTTCGACAATTCGATTTAGCACGACAGTTTTCGCAGTTTCCCAAACTTTTAAAGAAGAAATTAATAGGTAGGAGGTTTTAACATGTTCCTGTTTTATGTTTTATGATTTTCCGTTCACAAATATTGTTTTTAACCCAAAAAAATATTTGGTAAGCTTTCTTTTGGAAGGGAGGACATCGAGGGAGTTCGTCATTGAGTTGATTTGCTTCTCTTGTTACGAACATGTGTGTTTATCGGGTAATCTGAGATATGGCAAGGAAATCTATTTAGATAGTATTAGGAATAAAGCAGCCAATTTAAGAGGAAGTGTAGTTGATACAGAACCAGTATTAATAAAAGGATTTGAATCATGGTTATCCCAAGAACTCAGAAATATTTTCTAATAAATTCCAAAAGAAAGTTTACCGTAAAAACTGGAATAAGAAAGGAGGTTGGGTTTTCATAGCAGTTCATGACTATTTTGTGGCCAATGAGTTTTAGTGTAGCGAGACAGATTGTGAATTTGTGTTTGCACGTGACACACGTGAGGAATCATTCATAATGGGGTCATTCTATCGTCCACTAAGTGCATGCGCAATTCTCTTGACAATCTCTACATCCTTTAGGAGATATTACAGACAAGAACCGAGATAAGCCACTCATTATTCAAACTTCCACCCTTACTGGTCGACAAAGTCAGTTACCCCAGCTGTTACCAAACAGCACTGTATCATAAGTTATTACAATTAGCAGATGACTACAATCCCAACTTTCCCACACAAGGCATAACTGCCAGTCTCCATCACTGGCTGATTTATGTCTTGTCGCATTTCCTTCAGTTTTCCGTGCTAAAAAATCAGAACCCACTTTGCATTTCAGGAACAGCGCTCCACTATCTTAGCATGGTAAAGTGAGAGAATTGCTGCAAAGCTTAATACAGCAATTTATTGAGACTGACGCGAGTTATTTCTTGCGTGTTGAAGTTGACTACAGATCAGTTTCAACATGAACAATCAAGAGAAATCAATGTTTTGGACTTACATTTCATAACCCCTCCCAGCTTGATTAAATCCTGTGATACTATTACTGGACTAAGGGACCATAACATGGTTGTAACAGACTCTAATCTTTAAAATGCAATAAACCAAAACAAAGGCAATTGTATGTGTATAGAATGTAAACTAGACAGAAATTAAGATGAAAACTACCCTTCTATCAAATTCTATTCTAGAGAGTATATGTTCTGTAAACGATAAGTGTTGTAAAGTCAGAAATGGATTAAAAAAATGATGAACTCTAATATGCCCTCTAAAATGACACCAACACGCCATAACCTTCCATGGAGGGGCAGTATTCATTCAAAAGTAACGTTTTCTTGAGCTACTTTTATTAAACATTATTTACTTTATTTCTTTGCTTTGTGTACGCATGTATAGATAGGAAGGACTCCGGGTACGAACCACCATTTTCATTAAACGTTTTTTAGGATTTCTCTTCGAATTTCGTTGTCGAACAATGGTTTATCATTTGGCCTAATTGTCACATGATGTGTAGGGATACATGTAAGCATGTAATCCTTTAGAAGGGAAGTAAATAATGAACAAACACCATCAACATTACATTAGATGTTGAGAATAAACTCTCCTAATGTGTTGCCTTTAATCATACTCTTTAAAATGAGGGTTCTATCGGGGTATTTTCTGTGGAAACGAAATTCCCGTTTACACATATATGCTATTACTACATGATTAAAACACAGTCAGATTGAAAGACATATGCTGGGGACTTTATGTTTCACAACTTGACAAAGACACGCGCACTCTTGTTGAAAAATAGAAACAATGAGAACTGAAGTCATTCATTGGCGCTGCGAGTGGGGAAAACCACGCTACGGCCTAACAGTATATTGCTTTTTAATTAAGGATTCAGCCATTTGGCTGAATCCTTATTGTTATTGGCGTGTTTATTAGGCCTTCAGACGAAAGTCTGGAAGACCTACTGTTATTATCCTGATTATTATTCCACATGAATTTTGTGGAATTTCTATAAAATAAACGGCTGAACCGATTTTCATGAAACTTTCAGGGACGATAGCCTCTGGAATGAACTTGATACGTTTTTTAGGAATTCCGATTTCCGGTTCCGGTTTCTGAGTTACGGCCCTTCGAAAATTCGAATTTTAACATGGGAAAAATTTTCAAAATACACCTAGAGACTAGCAATCTGTTTCAAAAGATGCGCAATATCATTCTGAACAAAAAAGTAAATTATAGGGAAATCGTACGTCACGTGACTTAGACGCCATTTTGATTTTAGTCATTTTTCGTGAATTTTGACCCCATGCACCTTTAAAAAAATCTTCTCCTCTGAAAGTAATTGGGGTAGACAGCTGTAAGTTACATTTACTTGAAGCAGGTGCATTGAATTATCTGGCTATCTCATGGGAAGTGCGAACTCATTGTATTTTTATCACAGTCAGCTTTCAAAGTTGTCTAAAAATGAGAAAATCAGAAAAAATTGCAAACTTCAAGGGCAGATAACTCACAAACCTGGAAAGGTAACTTTATGATATTTTCAGGGAAGGAAGATACATATGTTCTGTATAAGAATCAATAATAAAATGGCTCGCGTACAGTCATTTCCGGTCTGTAGGAATTTTGAAAAAAATGACATTTTTCAAAATGTATATTTTTAACATGGGCAAAATTTTAAAAATAGACCTAGAGACTTGCAACTTAATTTAAACGATAACTTATATCGTTGTGACCAAAATTGTAAATCATGACGACTTCGTAGCTCACATGGTTTAGCCGCCATTTACATTTTCTGTATTATAATGGTTTTTTATCAGTTGACTTGGAAGCCCTGCCTTTGGCGGCATGCTCCTTGGCAACAGGTTGCGGAAACCTGGCATCTCATCTCTTTAGTGTTATTGTCATTATATTTTTTCTAAATATCTACTTTCAGACTTGCAACTTGTTTTGAATGAATCAAAATAACCTTCATTGCAAATAAATAAAGCTGATATATTCGTTGTAGTTTACACGTCTTACAGATTATAAAATGTTATCACTAAATTGACTCTTTGAGACTAGAGGATTCGCTGGTGTAGTAGTTAAGGTCTTGGACTTGCAATCCAGCAGCTCGAGATCAAATCCCTATGAGGAAAACTTTTGTATTTTCAATGTTCAAAATTTAGTTTGTTTTGTTTGTTTAACTTGATTTCATTTCTTTTTTCACTTTTGTTATTCTAAAAAAATCATATTGGCAACATTGTCCAGTTTGGTGTGCTGGTTACCTTTTTCAGTTAAATTTCTTTGCATATTTCTCTACATGTAAGCAATAAGCTGATGTCATGAAACTTTCAGGTACGTTAGCTTGTATACAAACTGAGTCTATGACATTGGCCGCTTTTGAATTTTCAACTTCTTTCATTAGATTTCTGTCCAATAAGTTAAAAATTGAAATCTCAGAAATCTCGAAAAACTATAAAGTCAATATCACAAAACATTCACTGAACTAAGTACAGTAACAACAGGTTGCTATGTCGACTGTACAGCAGCCTTAAAAAATGATAGAAAATAAGGATTTCGATTTTTAACATGGGGACAATCTTAGAATCAACATAGACACTTTTTTTTAAAAAGATGTGAAATAGTAATAAAAAAAACAAGTTAATCATGGCGAAGTGTAAGGTCACCTGGTTGAGGCGCTATTTCTTTATTAACAATGAAATTTCGTAATTTTCAGTTTGTTGGTATAAGATATATATGTTACATTGGTAGTTTTGACAGAACATTATCAGTGACATTCTTCGATCAAACATGGAGGTGAAGGTCAAGGGGAAGTCTGAAGACCTAAGTACTGCCGTGGCAGTCCTAGTTATCCTGATTATTATTCCACATGAATTTTGAGGAATTTCTATAAAATAAATGGCTGAGCCGATTTTCATGAAATTTTCAGGGACAATAGCCTCTTGGATGAACTTGATGCGCTTTTGAGGAATTTCGATTTCCGGTCCCGGTTTCTGAGTTACGGCCCTTGGAAAATTCGAATTTTAACATGGGAAAAATTTTCAAAATGGACCTAAAGACTTAAAACCTGTTCCAAAAGATGCGCAATATAATTCTGAACAAAAAAGTAAATCATAGCGAAATCGTACGTCACGTGACTAAGACGCAATTTTGATTTTAGTGACTTTTCGTGAATTTTGACCCCATGCACCTTTAAAAATCTTCTCCTCTGAAAGTTCTTGGGGTAGACAGCTGTAAGTTACATTTTCTTGAAGCAGATGCATTGTAGTATCTGGCTATCTCATGGGAAGTGCGAACTCATTGTATTTTTATCACAGTCAGCTTTCAAAGTTGTCTAAAAATGAGAAAATCAGAAAAATTGCAAACTTCAAGGGCAGATAACTCACAAACCTGGAAAGGGAACTTTATGATATTTTCAGGGAAGGAAGATACATATGTTCTGTATAAGAATCAATAATAACATGGCTCGCGTACAGTCACTTTCGGTCTGTAGGAATTTTTTAAAAAAATGACATTTTTCAAAATGTAAATTTTTAACATGGGCAAAATTTTCAAAATATACCTAGAGAGTTGCAACTTAATTTAAACGATAGCTTATATCGTTGTGACCAAAATTGTAAAACATGACGACTTCGTAACTCACATGGTTTAGCCGCCATTTACATTTTCTCTATTATAATGCTTTTTCATCGGTTAACTTGGAAGCCCTGCCTTTGTCATGCTTCTTGGCAAGAGGTTGATGGAACCTGGCATCTCATCTCTTTAGTGTAATTTTCATTGTATTATTTCTAAATATCTACTTTCAGACTTGCAACTTGTGTTGAAAGAATCAAAATAACATTTATAACAAATAAATAAAGCTGTTATTTTCGTAGTAGTTTATAAATAAGATTTTGACGCCTGGTCTGCTTATGGCAGCATGCACCTTGGCAGGAGCTTGTGGAAAACTGTGATCTTATGAACAGAATTTCAATTTTCAAAATAGAACAACCAATTTGTAACTTAGATAGCTAATATCACTGTGACCAAAAATGTAAATCAGGGCGATTTCGATGCTCACACGGTTTAAACTCTATATATTTTTTCTTTATTTTAATGTATTATCATCATTTAACTTCGAAGCCCTGCCTTTGGCGGCATGGCCATTGGCAAGAGGTTGCTGGAACCTGGCATCTCATCTCTTTAGTGTAATTGTCATCGTATTGTTTCTAAATATATACTTACAGACTAGCAACTTGTTTTAAAAGAATCACAATATTATTTTTGCAAATAAATAAAGCTGATATATTCGTAGTAGTTTATAAATAATTAAAATTTAACATTTCCTTCCTTTTGACGCCTGGTCTGCTTATGGCGGCATGTACCTTGGCAGATGCTTGTGGAAAACTGTGATCTCTTCTAAGGACACTGCAAGCATCCGTGAAATATTTTAAGTCAAAATTTGTATTTTACACAAGGGCAAAATTTCCAAATGGAACTAGAGACTGTCTTATTGTATAGTATTTTTTTCAATCCACTTACTGGTTACCAAGTTGTTGTAAAAAAAATGACAGTATATCTGTTCTGTAAAAACATAAAGCTGATAAATTCGTAGGAAAGGGTAACTTTAAAATATCAACCTAGAGACTTAAGTTTTTTCACAGTGCAAATAAGAACAAAAAGGTAAATCATGGCGGATATGAAGGTCACGTTGTTTTATTGATATTATGATTCATAATATAATTTCGGAATTTTCAGTTTTTGTGATACATGTTACATTGGTAGTTTTGGCATAACAGTATCAGTGACATTCTTCGATCAAACATGGAGGTGAAGGTCAAGCGGAAGTCTGAAGACCTAAGTACTGCCGCGGCAGTCCTTGTTATTTTTATTATTTTGTCAGCAAGATTCAGCCAAAACGGCTGGAGTAAATACAACCAAACTTTACATCCTGAGAGCCCATTATCTGGAATAAAACTGCGAATCTTTTGGGCCCAATCGGTCCAGCCATTAGAGGGTCCAGTTCGAATCCAATTAACATGGGGAAATTTTGTCCAAATACACTTAAAGGCATGAAATTTTCTCCAGAAGATGCACAATAACAATACGAGTAAAAAAGTAAATCATGACAAATTCGTTAGTCACGTGGTTTAGCCGCCATTTTGATTCTGTCCATTCTGACCCGATGCACCTTTAACAATCTTCTCCTCTGAAGATACTAGCATCTAAAAGCTAAAAATTTAATATATGTGCAGCTAAAGAATTGGTGATCAAACGATAGTCCAATGCATTAGCGAACTCTCAATACTTTTTTTCACAGTGACCTTTCAAAGTCAGGCAATTTTTGAAAATTGCGAACTTTAAGGGGAGATAATTCAAATACCTACTCACCGAATTGAAAGATTTGTTCAGGAGAGTAAGACAGGACTATGGTCTTTATGAACCAATAATAAAATCGCTCGCGAACAGTCATTTCCGGTCATAATAAAGACAAACTTTAACATGGTAAAAATCTTCAAATTCCATATAGAGATTCGAAACTTTTTTCAAAAGATGCGCAACAACAATACGAGCAAAAAAGTAAATCATAACGAAGTCATAGCTCTCGTGGTTTAGCCGCCACTTTGATTTTCTTTACAATTCTTTGATATGACATGTACATATTGGGTATCAATAATCCTAGGGACATGCTAGAACCTTGCAGCTTGTATTAAAAGATGTGCAATAACAATGGAAAGATGTCTTAATTCATTACATTTAAAATAATCAAACCATTCTGCGCTGAATCCTTTTATCGTCACTTGTGACTATATTTTTATTTTATTTTAATTTCATATATATTTGAATATCCTGTTATTGTTTATGTTTTTACTATTTAGAAAACGTAAAATTGAAAAAAAAACAATCTGACACAAGATCAAAGCCGTAAATCTAACCCAGGGCTTGGACGGGTAAATTGTTTCTACCCGGTTACCCGTTACCCTACCCAACCCGAATACCCGTTTTGTCGATCTCCAACATCTAATGTGCAAGATTTTATAATATATACGTTATTCATCTGGTAGCTGAAGTATGGAGTTGGAACGCTTAAGCATAGGGACCTATGGCTATTTCAATCAAATTTGACAATTGACTTAATTCAATATTATGTTGGAATCTTCAAATACATTGCAATCTTGTAATCAAAGAATTACAAATTAAACTGTTTATAATTAGTCACATGATAAAAACGGGTCTGGGTAATGTTATGGGTACCCAGTTTCTACTCATTATCCAACTCTGTATCCGGGTCCCAGTCCTATGTAAGACCCACTTTATACCGCTACACGATATTGATATTACGACATGGCGTCAGTCTATATGTTTCGGTTGTCTTGAAGATAACGATATTCATAGCACGTCGGCGTCGAGTGAGGGTAAGTTCATGTGTTGCGAGCCTACCTTTTGTATTTTGTTCTTAAATTACTCTTTACTGCATACTCAACCTATGTTTTGAAATAGCATGTGTAATCATAAAACTGTAAAAGGTAGGCCTAGATATTACTGTAAATTTCCATCGAGCAAATTGCACTTTATGTCGAGAAGGTAACACATGTACATAGGGGTGTAACAATACATCGAACTATCGATGCATCGCAATAGTTGGCTTGGCAATAGTACTATATCGATAGTATATGCAAAAACACTATCGCTATCGCAATAGTAAGGTTAACTATTGATACTATCGAAACTATTAAATTTCCCTTAATTATGAATGATTTACACAAGCCTCACTGCATTTAATTCAAGATTTTTCATTTTAGAATGTCAAAAGGGAAGAACTAGAGATAGGAAATAGCAAAATGACAAAAAGTATTTTCATTCATGATTTCTTTACTGATTTTGGCTCCATAGTCCTTATACATCAATTAACAATTAAACATTTGTACTAAAACCTATAAGAAATCTAGCTGATTATTGCGTATTTGTACAAAAAAAACTATCACAATAGTGAGTTACAATAGTTTATCGCTATCGCAATAGTAAGTGGCATAATTTCCATGATTTCCATGAAAGTTTGTTGTCAATTATCGAACCCAGATATTTATACTCGTCTACTATTTCAACTTCCTGCCCGTCAAAATTAACTGGCTCTAGTTTTTCCTTGTTCGTACGGAAATCAATTATCATTTCCTTTCTTTCACTAATATTCAGAGAAAAGAAATTTTATTTACACCATATACTGAACGATTCAATATTTTCCCTATACTCTAATTCCGACTGATGAATAAACCCCTCCAAAGCAGCATCATCTGCAAATTTGAAATTCAAACAAGAGGAGAATTGAGATACACAGTCATTTGTATAGAGAGTGAAGAGGACAAGAGACAGGACACATCCTTGAGGAGCACCGGTACTTAGGAGATTGATATATGTTATATTTAAGAAATAGAAGACGAGTTTGCGTGCTTTATCGTTGAATAAAACATAGTAGGGAGCATACAACACGAAGGGAGCAGCCCTGATTGTTTTATGCTCTCTGCTATGTTTTATCCTACGATAAAACACAACAACGAGTCTTCTATTTCTTATATGAGATGCCCTTGAATAGTTACTCGTTTTCTATAAAATCCGCGGAGATGTAATGTTGTTTGCATAAACTATATTTTGAAAATATTAATGCCTCCCGTCATAGAACACATTCTCTAACATTGGACAATCAAAGTGACGTAAAATATGACGTCATTTGCTAAGCGAAGCTCTAACTGTCGTCTAAAATCACGAGCATGTTTTATTGTCTCATAAAGCACGCTGTCGGTCCCATTGACCGCTTGTGTTTTATTGCCGTAGGTATCTTATATTTAACGATAAAGCACGCCAACTCGTCTTCTATTTCTTAAGTAATATACACACGTGAGTAAAAGCAAAGTTACTATGCGTTAACATGTTTAATTTCTGCCTAAAAAAATGGGCTTCCAACTCTTCCAATATATGAATAGAGAATTCCCTAAACAATTAATATGTCTCTAATAAATTTTCTCAACCTGTGTGGAGTCACTGTCTTTATACGACGAACTTTTAACTAGAATATTGAAAATACCATATTTTCTCACGGTAGTAAACTTTTGCACCTGCCCCTGATCAGGTGCACATTTGCTTACGGTAGTGAAACATTTGAGTACGGTAGTAACATATACATAAGTGCAAATACGTCCATACAGCGAAGTTAGCTCATATGAGCAAATTTGCATATGTGTAATGCTTTACTCATATGCATACGCTCGCCGTATAAACAAGGCTTAGTGTTAGCCTGAGTAGCTGCACCTACACTTCCTTCAGGGTAGCCACTTAACGGCCCCGAAACTCAGTTTCTCAGTTTACACACAATCCAAAGGGTATATGATGACACAAGCGCTAACATATCTAATTCTGCCTTGGAAGGCGAGTGGGGTCTCTCGCACTTCCCACCAAACGTAGCCGCCCATAAACCATGTTAATTGTAGTTAAGATAGACTTGGAGTCAGTCTACATTCCTTTAAAGGGGCGTTCTCACGGTGCGATCTGTAGTAACAGCATGTAGCTTGCGATTTGTTGTAAGATTAAAATCGCGGGTACAGGTAATATTTCAAGTCGTAACAACTCTGTTCTCGCGAGAATATCGTACTTATCAGTCAGGGACATGTCGGCTTTCCGTCTCGTTACAATGGGACGGTATGCCGTCTAAAAATTATTGTCTTATTAAGAGGGCATGCCGTCTATAAAACGTATTAGACGGTATCCTGTCTTAATGATTCAGGGAGAGTTCATTGTGTCAAATGTTAAAAAATTAAGACGGCATGCCATCTTCATATTTCACAAGACGGCATGCTGTCTCATATTTAAAAACATAACAGCATGGCTGTATTGAGCTTACTTGGGAGTTACCGACTGAGACCGAGGTGTTCCAGTTAGTGCCCTCGCGCACGTGAATCACGAGGCCGAGGTGTTCATGTTTCACGTGCTCGATGGTTCGTCTAAATTGAACCCAATCTCAACACAACATCAAACCACAAACAGAATTGACAACATTTTATTTTTATTTTCAGTTCTCGTATGTTTGACATATTAGGGTAAAAGAGACGTGTCCTTGTCAGAAAAAAAGTGTCCATATTAGGCAGCTCACAGAAAGCATGAACTAATCGTAATGCATGTGGATATGTACAAGTTGGTACTGTCAATGTCGATATCGTCAGCTTCCATAAAATAAAAACACAAAACAACAGATTGTTTTTTGTGTTCCATTTAAAGTTACTGCAGCGCGTTTATTTGCATACATTTTTGGCTCCATTGTGTCATTTTTTTAAATTTGTTTTTTTTATTATTAAAGTTTATACAATTTATTAGGTTTAGAGGGTAAAACATCTAATTACCCGACCCATGCAATAAGCCGTATCAGTAGAAAAATGTTTATCCGTATTGATTTAAAATGGTGCGAACTGAAAAGCGACAATTTTGTGGAACTCTTCAGTGTGAGTAGTAGGAGTAGTTGCTTGGTTTCATGCAATTTGGAGAGGTTGACAGCAAGATGGTTAGCCATTCCTTCATACCATATTTTAACTCCACTCTTAGTGTTAAAGAGCCATTGAGTATGTTAGTGTTTTAACCACATGTTTAACATTATGTTTATGTGTATCAATCGCTAGGGAAATCTACAAAACTATGACACATAATTTTCATATCACGACAATCCGATGAAATTTGGTTTTAAAGACAAGTAAGCCTCAGATTTACGCGCGTCAATATAATCTAACGTCATATTAACAGCTTTTCCTTTTCTTTATAAAAAGAGTACCACCCAACAACATTTCCGAGGTGTGTTGGCTTATCAATTTTACAAGTCGCCACAATGTCAACCCATATGAAGCTCGTTTTTCTCAAGTGTTTTCAACTGAATGTGACAATTGTTATATTATCATGTTTCAAAAGATCCTGTTAATTTACAAATTATTGACATTTTACCTGTTAAATGTATTCTATTGTGATTACACCAGCAAACAATGACAGATAAAGTATCTGTAAAAACTGCATAATTGAAATAAATGGTAAATAAATAAACGCCAAAACTTATATTTATATTTTTTAAATACTCATAAACTGTCTCTTGTATTTATTTGTTTTATTTTTATATTTATTTGGGAGTAAACCACAATGTTTCGCGCGAAAATAATAGACTTGATCTATATGTAAACTAACGTATCATACTTATTTTGGGTCGAAAACTAAGAGTATATATTTCAATACGAAAATGCGAAATGTCTATTAAAATACACAATGGCGTTTGTAGGTATAGCTTAATCAGTCAGAATGCTTTAACTACTTTCGAGCAGGCAATTTAGTGTGAACACCTTAAAATGACAGGACAGGAAAACATTCGTTTTAAATTGTTTCAGGGGTCTTATTTAGCCATTGGTTACACTGTTGATATGTCTTTTCGTGAGAGTAATGGATTTTTAGATAGAACGGCGTGCTATAGTTCCTTTAAAGTGACAAAAATAAGACTACTATGCAAACTTATAACCATTTTGGTCAAATAAAACCTGAGAACTCTAATCAATTGCTCCATCAGTTGCATAGAAATGTCATCTGGTTGTAGTGTTAGTTCATTCGACCAGAAACCATCAGGTTGCAGAAAAGTGAAACATACATAAAGAATGTGCAGAGCTAAGAAAAAAATAAACCTGGAAATATTGTTAAAAAATTCCATTTCGCATAGAAAGAAGGCATTGTTTTTGATATACGAGCGAATAATGTTTGCAACATTAGATACATCCTTGACAATATTTACAACACTTTCTATGGGTATTTCAATTTTTGGAGGTACTGTAATGATATGATAATATCAGAGTATATATCGAGAATTTCACCCAAGTGTCTTCTGAGTTCATTTAAGTTACAAATTAACTGTGATTAACTGATTTTATAATAGGATTATGAAGATTTGATTTTAGCGTTATCTACAATGTAGATATCGCTTGTCGATATCGCATGGTCTCACACAAGTAACCAGTTTTGGCCTTTGGGTGATAAAAGACGATTGTTCATGGAACTTTCGATTCCCCGAAAATTCATTACGTGATTACATTTATGAAAACATATTGGAAACTTTCTGGTTAAGATTTACAGAAAGAACAAATATTTGAATGCCTTTTGTAATGGCATTGGAAATCACGTGTTTGGCAATGAATTGTTATGAAATTTAGAAGAGCAAATATTTACGATTTACACAGAAAGATTTGTCAGAAAAGGTTCTATTACAATTAGATAATTATGCAAGGAAACATTTACGATGTATGATTAACATATTAGGAAAGAATTACCCTAAAAAAAGTGAGAATTTACTTTGCAAAATTCACAGAAAAATAACCTACATGCCATTACAGTATATTAAATAGTTAAGATTTTTTTTTACCGATTTTAAATATGAAGACATGTACATGTCTTATAATGCAATTCAAGAACTAAATTTTATTTTGTGTTAAATGATATTAGCCTAATTAACGGCTAGAACGACGGCGACTTGTCAGTAACTGCTATATGTCGTTATCATGACATTGTTGATATCACTTAGTTTTAAAGAATGACTTATTAACTATTATTTAAAACAGGTTTGTTCGTAAATTAAAACATCAATCCCTACCTTGTTTTTATTCGAAGAACTCAGTTGCAAAGATATATACAAACAATTTAAATCGTGCAGGTGCCCGATTGAAATGTAGGCCTTTTTCTATTCTGTATGATGGCGTTTCTTGTCCATATCACACTTCTAAAATAAAATTATCTAATAATTAACGTTGTCTTAAATCATGGGAATTTATTCTTTTTATTCAGAAATACTTGATATTTTAAAACTTCATTCTAAATTCTACAATAACAGGTACATTTCCGATCGTTCAGATCGACTCGCATTGTTTTGACTACGATGATTTCGTCAATGAAATATTTAATCACAACTGTTACTTAGTTTTGAGGGAGTTAACATTAATGAATTTTTTCTTTGTATTAACATTTCAAAGTCGGTAATATTTCTAAAACTGAATCATTGCATTGAATACGATTACTAAAGGGATTAAAGAATGAAACTGTCGAAATATTAATGGGGATGGGTATTTTTTTTTACAGTTACTGACTATTGAAATCGTTAAATATTTAATCATATCAATCAATCATATGTTCAAATTATTCATTGAAAGTTACTTACAAAAGGATTTGGGGATATAGATTACGATTATGATAGCATGTCAACAGGATATTGTGGGAGAGTCCGTATTATTTTTTACATTCTGCCATGACGAATAATTGCTTTTTGGTCAGAAATCGTATCAAATGATGTATTTTAACCAGGTGTTAAGCTACATGTATATACCACCTTTGTGTAAATTATAGGAAAGCAGTAAGCTGACAGTTTCGTTGTTTTCCTAAACTTATTAAACTTTATAGCTGATGTTGGAGTTAGTTTAAGTCCCGACTATATAATTCAATCAGTTGCAGTATCGCTTCCAAAAACAAAGGTAAAGCTCAGAATCAAGAAACTAAAATATTGACTGCACAACCACATGTCATAAATTGTGTGTCGAATAAAAGCTCAACTGCAAAACCTGCAAGAAAGAGCACTGTGGACTGATTCCGACTGAGTATCCATTTTTATTTGAATATATAGATATGATTCAATAACATTTATAAGATTTTAGAACCAGTAAATGATAATAATTTAAATTGTGCATGCATGTTTTTTTTAATTTCCCTGTGCTATCGTTACAGACACATGACGCCAAAACCTTAGATATTACGGCAATACACGTTTGTCTGTTTCGTCTGTACTAACCAACTTATTAAAAAATATTACCGTGATTGTTTGATCTTAATTTCCGTTTTATGATATAAGAAATATCTTCTAAGGACCAATAATAACCAATAACTATTCCAATTTCTATATTCGTTAAAGAATAGTCACGGTTACGGGCCGAGGAGTCGTATTTATGTCTGTGAGTTTATTAATTTCAAGTAAGTACGGTAATAAATGTTACGTAAAAATAGTGGTGTATGGGGTTATCCTTTCACAAAGAGTATATGATCAACACTTGAGCATAATGGTTGAAACTTGAATAAATAACAATCTTCAAAAAGATTATTTTGTCCGTAATATCAATGAAGATTTAAAAATAATCCTTTGCCGACGTTCATCGAAAATGTAACCATGACACTTGAATAAAGTCAGGGGCTGCTTAATTTTAGTATGAAAACTTGGAATAAGGCCTATCAAATTTGGAATCAAATTTAAAATTTAAAACAATATTGGCCAGGTAACTGTGGCTCTCTTCCTCCGGCGGCACTGAACTTTCGAGCGACAGTCCAGTTAGTTTCTTTCTAATAAGCAGCATTACAATATACAGACTTGTGCCAGCAATGTGCCAAAAGTTTTGCAAAAATCGCCGTTTCCAATAAGATCCAATGTTATTTCAGTGTAGCATGGATAATTTTAATTATCTCAATTTTCAAAATATTTTACTGAAAATTGACATAGAAACAGGAAATCTAGCAACTCCGCAACACGTACCAAATTTCTGACTTTGGATAGAATGTTGTTGAACTAAACGATTACTGAGATGTCCAATTTCAACCCTATACGTCTGCTTACATATTAAATGGTGACAATGGGGAAGTGACGTTACTGTGAATTACCCAGTCATTATTTTGCCGTTTTTCAAAACCATGCTAAAAATTAATTAAAAATTTATAAACATAATAACATAATTTTCGTTTACAGTCACTATCATGAAAATGTTTATGCTGCACTAAAATAACATGGGATCTTATGGGAAAACGGCAACACTTATATAATAAATACATTTTCTTTAAACAATTCTGATCCTATTCACCATTTTTCAAATTTGTGAGGAATAATATTGGTTACAGTCGCATGATATTTAATTCTATATTGTTTATCTAGGAATTTGATCAACGTATATAAATATATAGGCCTACATAGTTGTGAAAACATGGCGATTGACATGCGAAACTTTTTTTTTTAATGTACACATGTAGGTAAATCGGACGACATAAGTTAAATTGTCCTCAGAAAAATTAATTCTTAAAAAGTATGCACTTCAAGTGCAGATGATTTCAAGTCAAGCTAACAGTTTTACATTGATCAATTCAGAACTTCTATAACTTCTATAACGGGTAGGCCTACGAGTCTGTAAATTATTTAATATTATATTGAAATAATTTCAAGCTGTGATACATGTAGTTATCTATAGTTTACATGGATTTACCATGAGTTGACACAATTTAAGACAATCGGTTGAAAAATATTTTAAATGTCAAATAACGGTACTGTAGGCTATCATCTTGAATTTTTAATGCCTAGGCTTTATACTTATATCTTGAGTACAAGTTCACTTCAGCATATTATCATTCAATTTTTTTTTTAATAGGTTAATATACCGCGATATGAATTGAGTCCGACTAATAATTTTGCAGTTCGTAATCACTAAAATTTAGAGCACCTAGAAGCAGTACAACTGCACAAACTGGACATCAACGAGGTCACAAAGACATTTTCGGTAAGTCGGTAGCTCTAAGATTTCTAAATAACACTTACATTTATTAAAAATAATGATAAAATCACTAAGAAAACGTTCAAGATCGATGCATCTGTCAATTATCTTCAATTACCACCGCCCAGGATACTATTTTACATGCAAGGCGATGTGTTTCGAATAATTTACGGTGGGATTCCTCGTTGTGTTAACCGTCATTTTGAACTGTAAATCTGTCAAACTTGTTGTTGTTTCAGTGCTCTAATTTGAACAAATACGAATGAAAATTTACACCCTACCAATGCATGCCAAGAAATCATTATATATAGTCACTGGGTGGGAAGAAAGTTTTTAAATCCTAGCCATTATTCGGCTAAACCGTCGGCTCTTGTGGCATGCTTACGAACTGCAAAAGGGTCATTCAGTGCAACTCACTGTAAACAAACCAAAATATTATTTTTTTTAAATCGATTTTGGAGTCTAAATTGATTCATTTTAATAAAGTTTCAATTACGGTCCAATTTAGTACAGGTTATTTTACGTTCTGATGTTGAAGCAGTAAAGCAGATATTATAATTCAATCAAATATATATAATCTGTTCTAGTTTAAAAAATCTTTTTCTAGTAAGTAATTTGTATGTCTGCAGTAGCAAAATAATGTTTAAACAATGAACATAACGTTCTTATTTATATGTATTATCTTTAGCAATTAATCTCTTATGGCTTTATTCAATTAATGGTTTGAGGAAAGTTATCAATGATCAGTCAGTAATCAATGTTATCAATGTGACGAGGATTCTAATTTGTGAGCACATGACGTAGATATGTGAAAAAGCTTTGAAAATTAAACAGATGTTTAGAAAAATATTTCATAAGAAAAGGATTTCTACCTAAAACACAGTATTTAGTTTATTTAAGAAGCTGACAACTGTACACAAAATCACTTAAATGAATGATGGAACCCTTTACAAAACAGGAAATAAATAGTTGAAAAACAGTTGTAGCTAATGAACTTTGGTAATAAATTTATTTTAAAAACTAAAATGAGTGAGACTAATTCAAAAGTTAGGAGATATGTAATTATTCCTTGTACTTCAAAGTTGAATTTAATTAAAAATACTGCATGCTTACTTTATATTAAATGAATTTAATTCATTTACTGAATTCTATTCATTTCAAAACAAAGAAACAACCTCCCAGTGCTAATGTGACATTATACCCCATGTCACACATGGCATGAGGATTAGTACGAAAGCCTACAAGGGCCAAATTCAATGACAACCTTTTTTTTTAAGTTGTAGTTTCAACTTTAAAAGGTGTAATTACAAGTTCAGAAAGTTGTATATTCAAGTTCTAAAGTTGTATATTCAAGTTTTAAAGTTGTTATTACAACTTTTAAAGGTGAATTTACAACTTTAAAAAAAATGTTACAACTTTAAAAGGTGTAATTACAAGTTCAGAAAGTTGTATATTTAAGGGGGGGGGGGGGGGGGGGGGGGGGGTCGGTAAGACCCCACTCATCACCCTAAATCTGGATCCGCCACTGCGTTTGAATTATACATGTTGTAGGCCTGTGTTTATTAGTATCAAAGTGACTTGTCATATTCCATGTGTGCATAATAAAGTGCGACAGTGCTTGAACTTGTATTTTGCTTGTATACGTCCACAAACTACAGTTTGATGTCACTAAGAAACAACCTAGCACTTTTTTGCTATATTGGTTTCATATGTAGAACAATAGCATCTCAAATTATCTTCTTAACCTTCAAAAGTCCACAATGAGGATACAATAATGGCCTCCTACACAGAGGCAGGTAAACTACATTTTACAGGGTTCTAACTGAGCATTAGAAGTTTCAGCGTTGAAAAGATCGGGATTCATACACCTGTGCGATGCGCACATATTTCTTACAATACACAACATATGTGAGATGTAGCATTATATTTGATTCTGGTGAAATAACAATTATTGTATAGTGTTGCAAATTTTCGCTGCTACAGGATTTTGAAGGAACTACGACAACTTTCAAACTTGACTATACAACTTTTAAAACTTGAATATACAACTTTTAAAACTTGAATATACAACTTTTAAAACTTGAATATACAACTTTTAAAACTTGAATATATAATTTTTTAAACTTGTATATACAACTTTTAAAACATGAATAAACAACTTTTAAAACTTGTAATTATACCTTTACAAGTTGTAATTACAACTTTTAAACTTGAATATTCAACTTTTTAACTTGAATATTCAACTTTTTAAGGTTGTAATTACAACTTTCAAACTTGAATATACAACTTTTAAAACTTGAACATATAACTTTAAAAACTTGAATATATAACTGTATATAACTTGAAAATACAAATGTTTAAAACTTGTAATTTCACCTTTACAAGTTGTAATTACAACTTTGAAACTTGAATATACAACTTTTTAAAGTTGTAATTACAACTTTAAAAAAAATATGTTGTCACTGAGTTTGGCCCTTGTAGGCTTTCGTAGATTAGAATACCCTACATGTATGTAGTATGTACCCGCCTACCTATTTGCAATCAGGGTCCCTTTTTTACTTTATGAATTATTCTAGATGATCATCTAAGTCAGAATAGAAAGCATTCAGTGGGGTTGTGTATCTTTAAAAACTTTTAAAATAATTAATACATGAAATAAAAATAATGTGCATTTTGATTTGATTTCAATTTTATTTTACATATATACAGCTATACATATATTTCTCAAACATGACCACAACCTCCTTTAGCACAATCTATCATGTATATATTTTGTGTTGAAACATGCATATACATGTGCATTTCACATTATATTTATTCATTGTCCAGGATGACATCTACTTGTTACTTTCAAACATTAACCTCATTTAATTCAATTTAAATATATTTTTTGTTGGTTATTTTTGTTTGGTGATGACTTTATCTAAGTAAATGGTTTAATATTAGTTTTTAGCAAATAATTTTTCTTTATAAGTTTTTGCCTGCTTTAAATTGACTCCCACTCAGAATAGAAAGCACTTGGTTGGATTTTGCATCTCACAAAAGCTTATATAATGTGCATATCTACTTCTAATCATGTCCATGTATTATTTGTATTTAATTATACAAATACAAATATATTTCTCAAACCTGACCATCACCTCCACAAGCACAATCTATCATGTATGATTGTGTATTGCAACATCCATATACATTTCAAATTATATTTCAATCATTTTCCAGTATAACATGTACTTGTTACTTTTAAACATTAACCACAATTAATTTATTTTTCATTTCTATTTTGTTGGTTATTTTTGTTGGGTAATAACTATATCTAGGTAGGTGGTTTAAATTAGTATTTAATCATTTTCCTTATTTAATTTTTGGCCTGCTTTAAATGTTGCTCCCAAGGTCCTGCATGAATAAATATGAATATAATATATATATATATATATATATATATATATATATATATATATATATATATATATATATAAATGAGTCGTTTCTCACGTGAAGTAAGGTTATATATAGAAGTACATATACTTTTCAGGTACATATACTTGAAAAGACCGATATACTGGTCGAAATGAGCTCATCGTATTAAAGAAGATTGATTCAGTCAAACCCATCTGATGTTTACTCTTTTCTTTTCTTTTCTATTTTTAATAAATATATATTTTAAATTGTATTATATATGTTAGTTCTTGATTTAAATGAATATTTATGATTTATTTGCAATTGAATGTCAAATTTTCTTGAACATATTCTTAGAATAATTAAATAATATAGGTCTAGTTGCACTTTGCTTTCAATTATTATTGTGTTCATTTTGGGAGTGGAAGTGGGGCAGCACCTTCAAGAGGTACAGGTTCCGAACTTTGGGATTATTATAAATTTAATTAAAGTTAATTTTGCCGCATGATTACGAAAAATGGATATTATTAGCCCCCAAAAATAAAATCATCCCGTTTTCGGGCCGATGACAAAACCAAAACTCTTGGATTTGCCACGAGCAAAGATGTATATCATATCTAATTCCTTGCCACGAGTAAAACTATCAAAAACTATGGGGTGCCAAACGGGACTTTAATAGCTATTAAGTAAGCTTACTAATTCGAATTAGTAAGCTTACAAATTAGTAAGAATTAGTAAGCAAAAATGAGCTGGTTTCCAGAACACTGAAACTAACAGGACACCCAGTGGAAACCAGTATTTCCAGTTGGTATCCAGACAGTTTTTAAAAGTTTCCATGTGGTTTCCAGCAACACTGAAACTGAATTTTGCACCAGTATCCGGATGGTATCCAGTGCGAATAATTACCCACTCCTCCAAGTGGTATCCATTTGGTTTCCATGAATAACTTTCTTGTAGGTTTCAACTCAGTTTCCATGTGATAGTTTCCACTTGGTTTCCACTTGGTTTCCATATTTCTTAGTTTACACTTGGTTTCAACTTGGTTTCCATGTTCAGGTTTAATGTAGGTTTCAGTCTGGTTTCTATGTTACGGTTTACTGTAGGTTTCAACCTAGTTTCCATGTTGAGGTTTACTATAGTTTCAGTGTGGTTTTAGTATAATGGTTTACTGTAGGTTTCAGTCTGGTTTCAGTGTAATGGTTTACCGTAGGTTTCAGTCTGGTTTCCATGTTAAGGTTTATTGTAGGTTTCAGTGTTATGGTTTACTGTAGGTTTCAACCTGGTGTCCATGGTTGACATCTGCATGTTGTGCTAAACACGCATAACAAGCATGTTATGATTTAAATGAATACAGTGTTTACACCTACAGCATCAACTGCTATCTTCATCAAGAGTAATAATGCTTCGGAGAAAATAATTCTAGTAATGACAAAAATAATTGTACTTTGTTATAATGTTATTACATAAAGTGCCAATAGCAAAGTCAATCTTGGAATGTTATTTTAACTAATTGCAAAAAAGAAAAGACATTTTGCCTGTTGTACTAGTAATACAAAACAGGTGTGTTGTATTATGAAGTTTATTATGTAAGTGTCAATTGCAGAGCAAATACTTGACTAATGCTGCAAAAAGGAGAAGACATCTGACTATCAAATCTAAGGAATGTATTCAAATGATATCAAGTACACAATACCATATAGTGGTCTTATTTTTGAAGATCCTAGATATACATTTACAAATTGCATTATTTAAAATTACTTCATAAATCATCCAGCAAAATGCCATAACTGGATGACGAGGTAAAATAACAGGGCATTGCTGCTGATTAAGAAAGAGGATCACTGATAATTCTGTGGTTATATTCTCGATTTATACTGTGCTGCCGGCCAATCACTATTCAATATATGTTAGGAACAGGTGGTTTTATTTTCCTTGGGTAAACGGCCCGGGGTTAATTACATCACTAATCCTCCGGGTTGATTTCACACTCTTCGACTTCAGCTTAATACTTTCTGTGTCCTCAATGGGAATGATCTTTCGACCAAATGGTATGCTCATCTTCAAGCGCAGAAGTCTTTGACCGACCACATGCTTCCTTCGTGTTCTTCTAGACTGTAAAAGTAAAACGAACATAAACATGATATTAATGACCAACATAAATCGAAATTGGTACAACCTCAGTTTACTTATTTGGAGTGTTTTAGAAAGTTACACAATCATACATTCTGATTTGCCAGATATCATTATTTTGTATACTGCAATTATTACATTAATTCTTAGGTTAAGTTTTGAAACACATGTACCTGTTGTAGGCTAAGGTGAGAGGTCATCTATCGCCATCTTCAAGTTTCCCATGTGCAGAAATGCTGAAATGTTATAAAAAAAATTCAAATTAAAAAAAATTAAAAGAAACATGAATATTCAAAGGGGTTTCATATTCTAACTAAATGTAAAGGTCATAATATGATATTCAACAATATACATCAGTACAACCACTCTTACTTGGTCGTTTTTAGAATGCAATTCTTATGTATTCGTATGTTATAATGAATCAAGAAAGTAGAGACTGTTTGTCTTGATACAATAAACATTGACATCGTTTCATAATAAATTAAAAGAATTCCATTATGCTTTCATAACAAACATCACAACAAAAGCTGTCTGATATATCATGCGGCAGAGTAAATAAAAGAAATGTTCTACATAATGATATTTGTATAATTTAGTAAAATGGTAGATATTCTCATATATAATTATGTATTTGAAGTCTGTTAATTCTGAACGTCGTATGGTATTTACATTCTAACATATTCCCTTGTCCCTATATTAGTTCTCAATTTGGAAGATACGTGATGTTGTTTTGAATAATAAATTTGTTATAGATAATGACCAAAGTAATATCTTGTGTGTGAATTTTAGTTTAAAACCTTTAGAAAAAAGTCCATTTTCCAAAAACAATGAGGTTGTCTATATAGAGTTATGACTTATGTGTATTACTTTTGATTTTTATTCGCATGGTTAACGTTTTAAAATAAATTTAGGTCTTGTTCAGTTTCGCAAGTTTTGATTTGTTTTATTCTGTAAGAATGAAAACGTTTCATACAGGGTGTGCCCTGACTCCTTTCAGAAACACAATTACTTTATTTTCAATGTTACAATATTTCGAAGCTATTTGATCAACTTTATTTGATTAGTTATTTCAATTATTAGCATATTGGACACACAATAAGAAAACACATGAACTGTAAGTATTACATGAAATGCGCAGTGTACCTGCATGCAGTTGTAGAAATACCATGTTGTTTTGCCCTCCGTGAATGACAACAGTTGTTGCCACTGAAGTTCACGTACACCCGGCAGACAAGATTCTGTTTCTTCAATCAGTCACGGATTATACTGGCAATTTAATCGCGTCCAAATGTGGATGATGAACAAAGCTCTTTGTCTGAGAGAGCACATGGTCTGGCTGTTATATAACACCATATGGTGGACAGCGAGCGTCCGGCGATACGGCCGGCCCATACATTTGACCTACATCTAATTAATAAATTAAGGCTCACTAAATCTTAGGGTTTGTAATTGATATTATTGTTTAGATGTTAAATAGTAAATCCAACATTACACACGCAATACAATGAATAATACAGTAAAAACATATCATGGTTGATATAAGTTATGGCATTGTCGAAATGAAAAGGAATACGGTACATATCATATCAATCAAGGGTTTCAGTTATTTAATAATAATAATAATAATAATAATAATGGGCATTTATAAAGCGCTATATCCATACACAAGGTGCATGCTCAAAGCGCATTGAAAATAAGAACATTTAAGGTGATGAGATGAAATACTATGGAATAAAGCCTAAATGTAATACTGTTAGCATTGATTAAGGATATTTATCATTAGAGTCTATGGGTAAAATGATATGAAAATAGAATCTATGAATAATAGCTAGAAAAAAGATGAGTTTTGAGCTGTGATTTAAATACAGTCAGTGAGGATGACATCTTGATGACATAAGGAAGTTAATTGGTTCCAAAGTCTTGGAGCAGTACAGCTGAAAGAGTTTAGTCCATAACTGGTGTTTTAATACTTTGGCATCTGGAGAAGCTTCAAATTCTGGGATCGAAGTTCTTTTGCAGGGGTATAGTCCTCCAAGGAATTTAAGAGATATGCTGGAGCCATATTATGTTGACATTTGTAAGTGATACATAGAACTTTAAATTTGATTCTCGCTTCAATGGGAAGCCAGTGTAGACGCTTAAGCACAGGCGTTATGTGACATTCTTTTGGTGTTCTGGTCACAATTCTTGCCGCTGTGTTCTGAACTTTCTGGAGCTTGTACAACTGACGTTTACTGATTCCTATCAGTAAGCTATAACTATAGTCAAGTCTTGAATGAACAAGCATTTGCACAAGTATTTTGGCGGCATCTCTGGTGATAAGATGACGTATTTGACTGATGCAAAGGAGATGATAATAGCAAGTTTTACAGAGTTTATATAATATTATGTGTGATTCCATTGAAAGTTGAGAATCAATGATGACTCCAAGATTTCTTGCATGGTCAGCAAAAGGGATTTCAGCAGTCCCGATTTCAACAGAGGTAGCTTGAATATCACGCAAATTACGTTTAGTTCCTACCAACAATGCCTCTATTTTCTCATCATTTAGCTTCAGCATATTTGATGACATCCATGACTTTATATAAGTTGTGCAATCAGTAGTACGTTGCAGAGCCTCCTGTGCATTTTCTGGCTTGAAACTGTCAATCAGTTGCATATCATCAGCATAAGACTGACGATCCATTTTATGATCCTCTATCACTCTAGCAAGACTATTAGTATAGAGTACAAACAGCACTGGACCCAGCACAAATCATTGAGGTACTCCACACGCAAGTGAAAAGCGTTTAGACTCTGCTTGATGTATAACCACAGTTTGTGATCTGTTTCTCAGATACGATTCAATCCAGGAGAGCGCAACATTTGTTACACCCATCACCAGTTGAAGTTTCGAGAGTAGAAGCTTGTGATCCACAGTGTCAAAAGCTGCCGACAGATCTAAGAGTGTTAATGCAGCAATATTCCCTGAATCCACTAGACTTCTTAGTTCGTCCATGACTCGTAGCAAAGCCGTTTCTGTACTGTGGTAATCACGATAGGCAGACTGGAAATCATCCATAAGCCCATATTTTTTAAGATGATCCTTAAGTCTTAAATTCACTGCCTTTTCAATGATTTTCGATATAAATGACACATTTGATACAGGCCTATAGTTTCTCAGATTGTTAGGATCCAAGTCACTTTTCTTTAAAAGAGGCTTCACAAAAGCGGATTTAAGAGAGTCTGGAAAACTCCACTTGATATACTTGAATTCACCAGATTCGTTATGAAAGGAAGAAGTAAATCTAAATAATCCATCAACATAGAAGTGGGAATAGGATCCAGCAAACAAGTTGTTTTCTTTGATGCTCTTATCATCTTCTCAATTTCTTGTTGGGAGAAAGGTTCAAAAATGGGCAATTCATGGCGAGTTGATGATGCATCAGGAATCTCTGATTGTTTTGACATACTTGAAGAGTTTTTTAGATCTTCCTGAATATCCTTGATTTTGCTATCAAAATATTCCGCGAAGTCATTAGCTAGAACCTCATTAGAATCATATTCAGGCAGCTTCACATTGTTTTTTTTTGCGAGGAGTTTATTTACGAATTTGTAAAACTTGTCCGAGCATCCTTTCATTTTCAATATTTTATTATTACAGTAATCAGCCTTTGCATTCCTAACAACTTTACTAAGCTCCTGTCGTCTGTGCCGATAAATCTGTCGATGTATCTCAAGTCGAGACTTGCGCCATTGACGTTCTGCCACTCTGCACTCTCGCTTCGCGTTGAGGACTTGATCATTGTACCAGAAAGAATCTGGTCTCATCCGTACATTCTTAAATTGAACTGGAGCATGTTTATCCAAAAGACTTATCAATGTTGAATTGTACATGTCAGTCAGCACGTTTGTATCTCTTGAAGTTTCACCCAACAAGGGGGAGTTTAGAATATCTGCTTTAAAATCCTCTTTGTCTATACTTCTTAAATTCCGACATGTAATTTGCTCAGGTTTAGGAATAGGTTTTCTCATGTTCCATTTCATGCTGACGAAACTGTGATCCGACATCTGCTTAGCGATAACTTTGACATCAGTAACCAACGATGTTTTTTCAGAAGTAACAACCCAATCCAGTGTATGCCCAGACTTATGGGTAGGTGCAGAGACAAGTTGAGTAAGGTTGTGCACAGTCAACAATTTCACTATCTTGTCTCTTTCTAAACAATGCTCGTTGTCAAAATGAACATTAAATTCACCCAAATATATTGTGTTAGTTTTGGTATTTGTTTCAATAAGTTCTCCAAATTCCTCTAATAATTCAGAACGAGTAAGCTTGTTCTTCTTAGAAGGAGGTGGTCTGTAAATGCAAATTACTTTGAAACTTAATTTGTATGAAGTAACCCGTACAGATAAAATCTCAAAGGATTTATATCCATCTGATATTGCGGAGATTTTCTGAGATTCAACTTGTAGAGAATTCCTGTAGATCACTGCAAGTCCACCACCATGCGAATTATCTCTGGGTTGATGCATAAAAAAGTAATTAACTGGCGTTAGTTCAGCAATGACTGCCTCATCCCCCTGAGCTTTCAACCATGTTTCAGTTAGAAATAGTATATCATAAGCATTGTCTTGTATGAATTCAGCAATTTCTAAGGCTTTATTTCTACTTGATTGTGAGTTCCACAGACCAACTTTCAGACAAGTAGAAACTGATTTGGCTTGAGGTTGAATAGTATCGGACGGTGGAATAGCAGCACCTATCACGTTCTTATCATTGACAACTGTATAATAAGCCATGATGAGTTCATTTAAAAAGGCTTCATGTAACCCCAGACTGGTCGTTGGACTGGGAAACCTCTGTATGGGTAATTGAAATATGGCACTGGGATATGAGACTGCATTGGTTGTCCCATGGAAGCATTGCACATTTCGTCATAGAAATATGGTCTGGGAGGTAATGACATTATTGGTTCATGAGTAAGTACTTCTGCAGACGAAGACGGGTAAGTGTGGTTATCACAGGAGACTGACTCTACTATCAGCTTACTCATCAGTTTAACACCACCTCGTGACAAGTGAATACCATCATGAACAAGAACATCGCGTGGTTTCAGAGACATCATATGTTTGAAAATGTCAATAAATGTCATTTGCTTTGCACGACACATTTCTTCCACGGACTTGGTGAGTTGTTTTTGCCTTACTGTTATACCAGGAGGGTGTCTGTCGCGGGAGAACAGAGCACACATGCATTTGCGCATTAGTGATGGTTTGCGTTACATTGAGGAGAATATCAATTTCGATTTCCATTTCTTCCAAGGGACGGTCAGTAACGTCGTTATCCCAAATAACATATACCAAACTATTCACAGTGGAGTCTTCATTTAGTAAAAGAGGCAATCTTTCACGTATGTCACCTATTGTAGCATCCCTATTTGTGTCAGCCACACATTTATGGTGAAGATGAGACGAAAGGATCATACTGCTCATGTTTTTCAACATTGAACTACTAACTATCACTGTGTTGGCAGTCTCAATTTCTTTTGGGAGTGGCTTGACATGCTTTCTATCAGAGCGAACACGTCCGCATAAGACATGTTGCTCTCTGGAGGAGAATAGCGTTTCGGGAGCTATTATTCTGAAACTTGCAAGCATGGGATTTAGCGCTCTGTATGCCCACCTGCTTACGGGTAGACTCCACAGGAGTAGAGTAGGATGGCCGACGTGCAACAGGGGTCTCCTCTGTGTGAACTGGCTGCTTACGGGCAGACTCCACACAAGTCGAGTAGGATGGCCGACGTTCAACAGGGGACTCCTCTGTGTGAACTGGCTGCTTACGGGTAGTCTCCACACGAGTCGAGTAGGATGGCCAACATTCAACAGGGGTCTCCTCTGTGTGAACTGGCTGCTTACGGGCAGACTCCACACAAGTCGAGTAGGATGGCCGACGTTCAACAGGGGACTCCTCTGTGTGAACTGGCTGCTTACGGGTAGTCTCCACACGAGTCGAGTAGGATGGCCAACATTCAACAGGGGTCTCCTCTGTGTGAACTGGCTGGTTACTGGTAGACTCCTCACGAGTCGAGTAGGATGGCCGACGTTCAACAGGGGTCTCCTCTGTGTGAACTGGCTGCTTACGGGTAGATTCTACACGAGTCGAGTAGGATGACCGATGTTCAACAGGGGTCTCCTCTGTGTGAACTGGCTGCTTAATAGTACGCGCGTTTTGAACAGATACAGAGATTTTGGATTTACTCTTCAATTGGGTTTCGAGTTCCTTTTGACTGGCAGCTAATTTTGATGCAAGATTGGCATTCACAAGTTTTAAATCAGAGATGATTTTTTCTTTTTCTATTAACAAAGCCTTCATATTCGTTAGATTTTCATCGGACGGTTTAGATGCAGTGTTAACAGTCGGAGTCGTAGTAGTCACAGCTTTACTGAAAGACAAATAGTCCTCAGATTCTGTACATTGACTACATGCGTAAGGTAAGCTAAAATTTTCCTCCAAGGACGCTATCTCTGAGGGCGATAGCTTCTCACATTTGTAGTGCACCCAGTGTGTCCCCCTGCTACATATCAATGCACGGGTTTTGCAAAGTCGATTGCAATGTGAACACTTCTCATCGACTTTTATGTTTGAGTCCATATTCTGTACAATGTAATTTACATTGTCAATGAAAGTAGCATGTTCACTTAATAGGGATTTCAAATGGGGAAGATCTTGATTTATGAAAGTTTTCACTTGTGGGCCGTTAACTAAAGCTCTGCTTGTCGTCCTGAACAGGTTAATGGTAAACGCAGGCCGGGAGGAGCTAGTGGCACTTATCCTGGTCATTTCTGATTCAATTAGTCCATTTTTGTCTTGCTTTAGGTGTGTGGAAAGGATTTTTCTGTTACTGGCATCGCCGTAAAACGACTGAATTGAATTTCTGATGACTTCAAAACTTCCCGATGAGAACGTTAAAACGAAGTTATTTCCTTTTTTGATTTCACATACTATCATGGGTCTGGTGGCAGCATCTTTCTTTTTAGAAAGTAATTTTGTTTTTTCCAGAGAATATTTAGAAATAATTGTTTTTGACAGTTTACTGTTTGATTTCAATAACAATGGCGTCACTGTGACGTCACAGTGGGTCTCCATCACGTCAGGTAACAGTTAGGTTGAACAGTCTCCGACGAAATTTGTTTTTTGTGTTTGCAGTATTATAAAGTCATTTCTTCACCAGAAAAGTTAATTTCACACACCACTGTACTTTCATAATATCAATATTTCAATAGATTCACATACCTAGGTCTTTTCACAGAATATTTTTCACTTTCTTCGAGAGCCGTACTTTTCCAGTACTCACCGGTTGACGCATGAAATATAACATTTGCAAGACTTTATTTTTCTCAAAAGTATAGTTAACCATTCTTTGTTAAAGCTTCATCTGAAAATTGGATTTGAACATGTTTATCATAATAATTAATATTGAATTACTTTGCTTTGAATACATGTGCAATTTGAAATAATGGATAACTAATTTGGTTTCTATGGGTCTTTTGATTTGAACAAATGGCTAACAAATGGATACACGGGTTCTTAATTATTTCATTTTCTGTTTCCATTACACTACGTTACGTATACACTACACTTGCTAGTTTCATGTTAGTTTCCAATTAATGGAATCAGTAATTGTAAATTTCAGGTAATGAAACCAACATTAAACTATACTTGATAGTTTCATGTTGGTTTCCATTTTCGGGAAACAATAATTGTAATTTACACTAATGGAAACCAACATGAAACTTCACATTGTAGTTTCATGTTGGTTTCCCTTACGGAAATATTACATACCATAGAGTCCAAAATGGATTCTAGTTGGGAACCAGGTTGCCAAGTTTCAGTGATAGGATAGCATGTGGATACCCCTATTACAAAGTTAATGGTTGGTTTCCTGATTTCAGGATACTCAGTCATGTGTGTTGTGGTAGTTTCATGTTGGTTTCCATTTAATGGAATCTTTCAATGCAGATTTCCAGGAATGGAAACCAACATGAAACTTCACTTGATAGTTTCATGTTGGTTTCCATTTTCTGGAAACAATAATTGCAATTTACAGGAATGGAAACTAACATGAAAATTCAGATTATGGTTTCATGTTGATTTCCATTTCATGGAAACATTGATTGCAATTTCCAGGAATGGAAACCAACATGAAACACATAATCAATGTTTCTAGTTGGTTTCCATCACGGAAAAACTTAATGTTATAGAATCCAAAATGGATTCTAGTTGGAAACCAGGTTACCTAGTTTCAGCAGATGGATACCAAGTGGATACTCCTATTACCCAGTTTCCAGTTGGTTTCCAGATTGCAGGATACTCAGTCATTTTTTCTGTGGGTAAGCTTACTAATTCAGGCATGTATTAAGTAAGCTTACTAAATCGAATTAGTAAGCTTACTTAATCGAATTAGGAAGCTTACTAAATCGAATTAGGAATCTTACTAAATCGAATTAGTAAGCTTACTGTACGTGTATATAAGTATTATTTCATCAAATACTGTCGCTTGTCTGAATATGCCTCTGTCCTATGTCTGATCGTTCTTGGGAGCAGTCATTAATTGAGATGTCAACAAACCGGAAATGAATTAGTAAGCTTACTAAATCGTAGCCTGTTACACGTCCCATCATGCTTTGCGGCACAGGCCAGCCCGCAGTGATTGGGCCTGTCATCCACTGCCAAATGGACTCTCGCATAGAGCTAAATTCAAGATGGCGACCCGCATTGACTCGGTACCTATCCAATGTAAACAAAGACCCCACACATTTAGTTTTGGTGACAAAGACGTACAAATTTAAACAGCAATGCCCCTTACTACACTGATCGTAAATATATTTACTTTTTAGCTCATCAGGCCTGAAAGGCCCGATGGGCTTATGGCATGGCATGGCGTCCGTCCATCCGTCCGTCCGTCCGTAAACTTTTTGCTTTTTCGACTTCTTCTCCAGAACCAATAACTCCACAGAGCTGAAATTTTATGTGCCGACTCCTTGGCTAATGGCGATTCTAAATTGTAGATTTCGTGACCCAATGACCCCAAATGGGGTCACAGGGGTCACATCCTTAAAAACCTATTTTCATCTTCTTCTCCAGTTCCAAAAGGTCTAGAGAGCTGAAAAATTGTGTGCAGACTCCTTGGCAAATGGGGATTCTAAATTGTAGATTTCGTGACCCCATGACCCCAAATGGGGTCACAGGGGTCACATCCTTAAAAACCTATTTTCATCTTCTTCTCCAGTTCCAAAAGGTCTAGAGAGCTGAAATGTTGTGTGCAGACTCCTTGGTCAATGGGGATTCTAAATTGTAGATTTTGTGACCCCATGACCCCAAATGGGGTCACAGGGGTCACATCCTTAAAAACCCTATTTTCATCTCCTTCTCCAGTTCCAAAAGGTCTAGAGAGCTGAAATGTTCTGTGCAGACTCCTTGGCCAAAACGGATTCTAAATTGTAGATTTCGTGACCCCATGACCCCAAATGGGGTCATAGGGGTCACATCCTTAAAAAACTATTTTCATCTTCTTCTCCAGTTCCAAAAGGTCTAGAGAGATGAAAAGTTGTGTGCAGACTCCTTGGCTAATGGGGATTCTAAATTGTAGATTTCGTGACCCCATGACCCCAAATGGGGTCACAGGGGTCACATCCTTAAAAACCTATTTTCATCTTCTTCTCCAGTTCCAAAAGGTCCAGAGAGCTGAAAAGTGTTGTGCAGACTCCTTGGCTAATGGAGATTCTAAATTGTAGATTTTGTGACCCCATGACCCCAAATGGAACACAGGGGTCACATCCTTAAAAACCTATTTTCATCTTCTTCTCCAGTTCCAAAAGGTCTAGAGAGCTGAAATGTTGTGTGCAGACTCCTTGGTCAATGGGGATTCTAAATTGTAGATTTCGTGACCCCCATGACCCCAAATGGGGTCATAGGGGTCACATCCTTAAAAACCTATTTTCATCTTCTTCTCCAGTTCCAAAAGGTCTAGAGAGCTGAAATGTTGTGTGCAGACTCCTTGGTCAATGGGGATTCTAAATTGTAGATTTCGTGACCCCATGACCCCAAATGGGGTCACAGGGGTCACATCCTTAAAAAACTATTTTCATCTTCTTCTCCAGTTCCTAAAGGTCTAGAGAGCTGAAATGTTGTGTGCAGACTCTTTGGCCAATGGGGATTCTAAATTGTAGATTTCGTGACCCCATGACCCCAAATGGGGTCATAGGGGTCACATCCTTAAAAACCTATTTTCATCTTCTTCTCCAGTTTATATGTAAAGCTCTAGAAAGGTGAAATGTTGTGTAGAGATTCTTTGGTCAAAGGTGATTCTTAATTGTTGGATTAGTGACCCTGTGACTCAAAATGTGGGTCACAGGGGTCATGATCTAAAACCAATATTATTTTGCTTTGTTAACAATGTATTACTTGAGACAACTTAGATATTCAACCTTTGATAATAAATCAATAAAACCGTGATGAGCTACAGAGCCCATGGCTCTATTTTTTTTACAACAAATTCGTATTTTCTCTTTTAACACACAATCTATGATGGCGCTATAGCGAGTGCGTCCCATCACCAGCGTTATTATAGGGACCGAGACGAAAAAATACCGATTATGTGATATCAGACGAGTTTTGTGTACTGAAAATTGGTAGAAATGCTCATCATAACCCATAATCTTCATGTATTTTTCATGTGGACTTCTTAAAGTAACATCTCGATCGGAAAACGATAATTATTGACACAAGTTCTCGAATGAATGGGACACACACGACTTGTTAGACCGAAATTCAAAATAAGATCAAAATCTTCTCCTGATAAGTTTTCTTTCAAATAAAACAACACAAAATATAACAATGATGTACACAACTCTAGCTCTATCGAATCGAAAATAATTTTGATGTAGGCCTACACAACATAATCAGCATCATAGTTATTATTTCACAACATATGAACACAATCTATATGATATAGGCCAACTAGCTAAATGAGTTTCAGAAGTTTCTGAAAGTGAGAGTGACAAGAGTAAGACCATTCTTTTCTTCCACTTCATTTATAGCACTGTTGTATTTGAATAATATCTAAAGCATTGAAGTTGTCTGAATTATGAAGCTGGTAAGTAATAGAAATAGCAAAAATAGATATTTTAATGTCGATTAACCCAAAACAAACGATAAATTCATAGAAGATATCCAACAGCTATGCTACAATTTTGTATGGATAAAAAATACTTGACAAAGATAGATGGTTAACTATAAACACCACTCAAGCAAAGGGATTTCATACATAAACGACATATTTGACAACAATGAGACACCTTATTAACTGTGGATCAAAACTTGTTTTTTATTTGATATACTGATATTCACGTACATGTACAACTTTGACCTGACTGTATATATTATGTAATCTTGGGAACCAATAAAAAAACAAAAAAACCCCAAAAAACTGTGGATCAATTAAGAAAGGTGTTTGAGTGCAGAACTTATTTCCTAGAATGCCAAGGAATAATAGAAGCCATTATATACTACTGTAAATTCATAGATGTCCATATTTAAGATAAAATGCCCCCAACTCCTAATTTGCCATACCTCCTTCAAAATACATTTTTAAAATTTTGTAAAGTTGTACAGATATTTATTATATTATACTCATAAACAGAGAAAAAAAACCCATTAAAACTATAACATACAGAGAAAAGTGGCAAAAAGAACTAACAAACAAATTAATAAAAGATGGCAATCGATAGAAAGTAACATTTAAGTCCTATTATTTGGAAATAAACCAAACATGTTTTATGTAATGTTTAAGTAAATGAAAATCTGTAAGCCCTTTTTAATACAAGTAAATAAATATAATGTATGAACTGATTTGTGTATTATTGTTTTCAACAGGTGCATAATTACTGTAAAAAAGTTGAAACCACGCCATCCTTTATCCACTACCAAACTGAAGAGGCCCAGAGAGCCATCAGGTCGGACAACAAAAGAGTTGATATGGTAAGAAAATATCTTCTTCACCATCATCCATCAATGAAAAATATCTTATTGGAAATCATTATTTATATTTTTAAATGTTTTATTTCCCATCAGATGTTTACATGTAAAGGTTTATAAATGTATACATCATTAGAGTTGTTAACATGTCTATAAAATTTACACAAAGATATTATTTTTAAAATTTCATTGACATTTGCAAGATTTGTTATGGCTTTCAAAGTCTATCTGTATTATTCACAAAAGTTATATCTCATTTTCTAAATGTCTAAAATATCCTTTTGGATTCAGATAAAGTTAGGGTTAGTTGATAAATTAGAATGAAGATATCTTATTATAATTTGTATATGTCTTTATACATAAACTATGGAGTATGTAAAAATGCATTGTGTATTAAATTGTAATTACAATACTTGATTGCTAATGAGTAAACAACAAAAAACAGAAACTCAAGTCAACAAAAAAACAAAATGGAGGGTAGAGGAAAGGGTGTTCCTGTTGGAGAAGATAAATTCAAGTACAACAGCCCACACACTTTCATTTTGGAAGAAATGTGCAGACGGCGTTAATGAGAAGTTTGGAGGTGCACGGACAGGTACAGACGATTAACTACTATTTGAACTATTACAAACTGTAAAAAAAGATTATATTGCATAATAAACTCAAATGATACAGTATTCATCATCAGAATGCATTTAAAGTTGAAGGTTTAAGATAAAATACATATGTATGTGTACCTTTATTTGATGACCAGTTTCATGTGCTGTATAGGCCATAATCGTGTGAAACTTAATGCTAATATAATTTGCACAGGTCCAATGTGTCGCATGCTGTACAAGCGGCAACTCCAGAATGCCAACAGTGCACACAGAGATCAAGTTGATGCCTGTGTGCAGACAGAGCCAGCCATACCTGTGCTTAACATTGTGTGAGTTTGAAAGTCACTTCCAATTTAAAATTTAAAACCAATTATTTTTCATTTTGTAAAATTTAAATATTAAAAAAAACCTAAAAATAAAATGAAAGGAGTCTCTGAGATGTGTTGTAGAATAATTAGCTCTGTAGTCTTGTTGTAGACTGACATAGTCTCTTACAATAACTAAGGGGTTTGGATTTCAGAATAACATTTCTTGAATTTGTATATTCATACCAACTAAATTCAGCTGTTTTGGTCCCTTGGGTCATAGCTATTAAACTGATTGTTTTCAACCAAATTATGTTTGTTCTTTTCAATGTTAACAATTTGAATTTAAGGTGTTTTGAGTGTAGGGGCCTAATCTAACTCCATTGTGTCTTATATCAAATGAAATTCAAAACTTTGTTTCAGTCCAAAATGTGAAGACCAGGACAGTAAAGTTTTGAAAAATGACAGAGAGGTAGGCAGAGGTGCAGAACAGCTGGCATCACTATCAACTGAGCAGCAGGAATCTTTGTTGGGGGACAATGAAAAATCAAAATTGTTAACACTGCTTCTAAACTCCTCAGATATCACTTCTTTTGCAAAAGGAATTTTTGATTGCAATTCTTTGAAGGAAAATATTTGGGAACTTTTTTTTGCTATTATAAATGAGGATGCAAATTCACTTAAAGAGAGGAGATCAAGTTACCTCTATCATGGAAATTTTGAAAATTTGATGGAATTTAATTGGGATGGTCTAATTGAAGAAATGTGTACACAACAAAGGTTTCTCACTCAGGTGTTGTTAATCTATTGTCACAACCACATCGTCATATCTGGGGAAAAGTGGAGAGCTGGCTGAGACCACTGTCCATGGTGTATGCCATATTGATGAAGACGAGGATCAAGCAATGTTCCCGTCTTCAAAGAGTGCTTTCTATGCTCCTTGCAAATGAACAGGTCCACAAAAAGGTATGCAAAATTACAAGTATTTTGTTGAAAATGTTGGGCCAAACATATCTTTTGTGTTTCTCATCACTAGACAGCCCCAAATTTCAATTGTTTAGCCATGGGACAAAGGGTTTTTAAGAGTAATGATTTTCTTTCGATAGTCAAAACAGTTCAACATTAGTTTATCATTTATATATCACAAACAGTGGATCAATTAGTTCTGAACAAACGTCATATCGGATATCACACAACATCACATTCCTCTGTTGGCCACTTTAGTTGATGAGAAACACTAAAGAATGTGGATAGCATTTCATGACTCAAAGTACAACAACCTGAATAACTGTGAAGTGTCTTTTAAAACAGATTGTAATTTGGATTGTCATTTTTAAGTTTTTTTAAAAAGGAAATAATGCAATTTAAACTGAAGTTATTGAGGTTGTGTTCTAGTTATTGTTCTGAAGATTTATAATCAATCAAAATGAATAACACTTGATGAACATTCAACACATATTTATTACATTGCATAAATTTATTAACTGACAGAGTAAAAACAATATACCTGTTATCAATTGACAGTAACATAAATTTACATGTAATGAAGTGACACTCAGAATAGCATTAATATGCATATAGTAAATTAAATTGACATTAAAGTTCATTAACATGTAATAATTACTACCAGTACTACAAGACTGGAAATACAGAATGACATGAATGATGATATAATATGTTTATGATTTTTTATTGGACACTGATTTTTACATAATAACCAATTGCTCAGTTTAAAAAGAAAATTAATGTCATGATTCAAGCTGATTTGTTCCAGTTGAAGTTCCTTCTTTTTCTGCAATCATTTTATACATTATCTCGTGGGTTTATGTGAAGAGCTTGTTTGGTATTAAACAATTACACCTGCCCTCATATAAATAAATGGGATATGATTTATCACAATCTGAAGACTGTTGAAATTCACCCAGCAGTTTGCAGTATGAAGGGTCATTGCCATTTGGTGAGACAAGAATTACCCTACCTGAAGGGGCAGTAGCATGTTTTTTCACTCAAATAAGTCGATGAAATGTAATTAAAAAATATTGTCACTAATAGTAAAACACTGTTCTCTCTTCGGAAAATCAAGTTAAAAATGAGTGTACATGGTTCGGTAAAGTCATGGGAATCATTTTTGTAATTAGAAATATTAAAATGTGCAGCTATGCAATTTTTACTTTATACGCAACTTCGTTATTACCATTACTGATACTTGGTTTGTGTTATAAGACGTTTTACCCTCTAAATATATTTGAATGACATTAACTATCATTATAAAGCGGAAATTTGAAAAATAAAATTTTCAAAAAACGTGCTACTGCCCCTTTAATAGGTGATAATGAAAATTAATTGTAAATCTAAACTTAAGGGTATACGTTTTATGCATATAAGGGTATATATATATATGCATATATCATTTATTACTGCTACATGTATAAAACACTGATTTTGTGAATGATGACAATGAATTATATGAATACTGAGTGATGACAAACATCATATGAGTACTATACATTTCATGTTTATGATCAACTGCAGCCACTTGGCTTGTGCCTGTCCCACAGTGTGATGTCAAGAGTTCTTGGACGGTTATAAGGATACTTCAATAAAGAACTAATTGATACACTTAAGGAAGGAAAGAAATTTAGAATAGTTGGTGACAATGTTAATTTCATGCTTGATGTTAGTAAGGTCAGAAAATCTAACTACATATGGAACATTGGTTTGCCTCAGCAGCGATTGTACAAAATGTAAACTTTCATAATCTTTCTGCCTCAAACCCAAGGTGCGCTTTGACTTCGTTTTCGAGTGACCAGTTCGTTATGCAAAATGTTGACTGGGATATCATTAAAAGGGATTATGTTGTTTTGATTGCTCGGGTTTTGTGCAAATTCATGCCATGGTTTCAACCATTCACAAAATGCATTCCACAATACATAAAAGGGGACATGACAGACTCACTCACAGAGAAGAATAAGGTTATCCCCTTACCAGTTTTGGCCAAGAATGAACAGAAATATACAGATGTCATGGATATTTTGGACCATTATGAGTCTGTTATTGCACATGTTTCTGATAGGGCAGGCAGGTCACTTGAAAATGAAACCAGAGTGCACATTGGGGGTGATCAATTGACCAGGGAAAGATTCTCTGGGGCAAAAAGACTTCGATCGATGGAAGACATTGATGCTGATAGATATAAACACTTGTCTCCTATTAGCTTTCAAGCTTTTGACCTTGAAATTCCTGACCTTTTTCAATTAATTCATTTAAAAGAGGTTCATATACTTCTCTATGGGCATCACCTCTTGTTGAGGTAGAGTTTCTTTTAATAATAGAAATGGAAATGTTCTCTTTAGCAGGAGGATAACTGATTATGGATTCATTCCTCATGAATAAATTTGATGCAATTGCTTTCTGACTTTTTACAGTTGCTGTTGCAGTGAGTGCCAAAACTTGTGTGTTAGAAATAACAGCTCTAAGTTTTCCCACTTTTTAAACTCTGGTCTAAATTCTTCCCCCCGCTCCAAGATACAGTGTGCCTCATCAACAACAATAAAACTATTTTTATCCTCATAAACTTCATTGCATAGTATTTTGTTTAATTGTTTCTGGCCAGTTATGTTTTCAGGATGACATAAAATATATTGGTATTCTCCCCTTACTAATTTTTCCTTCTCAATGGTGCTGATTTCATTAGAGGTCAAACTTTTCAAAAGACTGTCAGTGATCTGAACAGACTTATTTTTCAAGTAATCAGATTGTTGGTTGATTATTGAAGACAAAGGCATTATTACAATCACAACACAATTTTTCACAAGAAAGGGCAACAATTCATAAGTAAGAGATTTCCCACTCCCTGTTGGCAAAATTGCAATTGTGTCATTTTTAATAATAGACCTAATGACGTCTTTTTGGGAGCTTTTTAAGGTTTCTATGTTTTTTCCAAAAACCTTATTGTACTCGTAGAGAGCTTGATGAAGATCTGATTTCTGAAAGTAAAATTTAATAATTGAGTTGTGGCATTTGATTAGGATAAACTGTCTTTACTTCATGAAATAATTATGAATATATATGCATTATGCATAACATTCAACTTTTATATTGTCAATAAAACATGTTTATGTAACAAACAGTGTCTGTTATTACTGTTTCTATGAATTTACATTAAGCGAAAAACAAATCAGTTACTTGGTTGACGGATTTTCCTAACATGATTTCGACCAATTTGGAAAAAAAAAGATTTTCAGAAATTGTTGCCAGATTTTATTGCTGAACTTAATATGTAACAACCTGCTTTTAGACATTTTGCTAAATAAAATCTGTAAACCAAGTAATTAATTTGTCTGGACTTACTAAAATGATTTAATATTTCAACTGAAATGACAGAAACATAGTACTTTAATTCATAATTGTTTAATGTCATTTTGGAATACTTGCACAACATTTTTATCACATACCGGTATTAAGTAATTCTTGTCTCACCAAATGGCAATGACCCTTTATACTGCAAACTGCTGGATGAACTTCAACAGTCTTCAAATTGTGATAAATCATATCCCATTTATTTATATGAGGGCAGGCGTAATTGTTTAATACCACACAAGCTCCTCACATAAACCCACGAGATAATGTATAAAATGATTGCAGAACAAGGCGGAACTTCAACTGGAACAAATCAGCTTTGAATCATGCCATTAATTTCCTTTTTAAACTGAGCAAATGATTATTGTGTAATATACAGTACCAAAATCTGTAATTCACTTTGATTGATCAAACTATTCTAAAGGTGAATAGAACTCAACCTCAACAACTTCACTTAGTAACTATCTGAATGTATCAAAGTATCACTTACTGATATATCCTCTGAATTTGGACGGTTTTCCAGATTCTTCTTTTCATGGCATACATCATGACATACGTCAAAGTTCTGAAAATATTTGTTTCCTGTCATGAAACATTTAAAATGTGGACATAAAATGTTATAATGTAATCTTAGACTTTTATCACCATCCAACGTACACAAGTATTTAGTATATTGAACTTGTTTTACAACCTTATAAACCTTATAAACTTTATTTACATGTACACCTTTGTTATTAACTGTAAATTGTAATATGAATAATCAACACTACTCCGAGGCATTTTCAATATACCTTATTCTGCAAAATATACATATATTAAGCCCATTTGTTAAAAAATATATTTACCTCAGTATCCGTTGCATCTGGGTATCCTGATTGAAGTCCACTCTCAAGTTGGCACATCATGTCAACTAATTCCTCATCGCTGTAATATTGAGTATTGACTTTAGACAAAGTTTAAATAATGGATTTCCTTTCATTACATTCACAATCCGTTATTTTGTAGACAAATGAAATATATCATTTGTGATGATAGTGATGACCATCAAGAAATAATAAAATCTAATAGGCCCTATCTGTGTTTATGAGGTTCATCAAGAAAGGTATAATTAGTTAATCATTTATTATTAAAATATTTTGTATGTCTTACCTAGTTACATTTTCGTCTATGGATTCACAGAAACAGTGATGACTTTCAGTCACTTGGTCACCATGAGTTACCTGTATACAATGTGAAGAAAAACAAATGTTATTCTGAAATAAATAGTCATTTTATGAATGCTTCAATACCAAAATATGACTTGTTCTAGGCTACTAGGGACGCCTATAGTTTATATATTGTTTCTCAGTTTTACCTTGCAGCATAATAAGCAGGTTTTTGATAAGTATCATTTCTTTAATAAATTTGTTTAACGTCTCACTTGTAGGTTACTGGCCAAGATCCTTACTCAAATGAAAATAATAGCCTAGGATTGCCGCAACATTGGCGTTGCCTCATTGTTCACGAACAAGGGTTCAACTTGAATGAAGGTGTTAAAAGTTACTAATTCTACAAGGTTATAGCATTTCTACCAATTTTGAGTACACAGAACTCGTCTGATTTCACATAATCGGTCTTTCTTCGTCTCGGTCCCTATAATAACGCTGGTGATGGGACGCACTCCCTATAGCGCCATCATAGATTGTGTGTTAAAAGAGAAAATACGAATTTGTTGTAAAAAAGGTAAATATATTTACGATCAGTGTAGTAAGGGACATTGCTGTTTAAAGTTGTACGTCTATGTCACCAAAACTAAATGTGTGGGGTCTTTGTTTACATTGGATACGTACCGAGTCAATGCGGGTCGCCATCTTGAATCTGTCTCTGTGCGAGAGTCCATTCGGCAGTGGATGACAGGCCCAATAGGGCCCGTAAGTAACTCTCGTTGGACCGGCGAGATTTACCCACTTCCGGTGACAAACACACGTTTCTCGATGGCGTTCACCGTGTTAAATGAGTGACTGAATGGGTCTGTAACCGGTCCAAATTCACTTAGGAATAATATAAACAGGGTTGTAGGGACAACGAGATGCTATTTCCATCGATTCCGAGTATCGAAACCATTATGTAGGTTAAATTTTACCCGTTAGATCATTAATTTTGTCGTCCATGCAGTGTACCCACGTTTATTCGTAAACAAATCAATTAATTATAAAAATTAATGTTTTTGACCTTGTAAAGGAATGGAAAACATTATATTATATTTCGCCCATTTATCTTCAGTAATATTTTTAATATAGCTCTCTTATCTTCAGAATATTTAATATAGCTGTTGTAAGGTATCTGATTTTATTCTAAATATATGTCATTTAGTGCAGTTTTTACTAAAATTTCTAATAAATGCTGGTTGCTTTGTACCACTTTTAAAATATTCAGAACTGAAGAGAAATGAGTATTTCGAGTATTTTAATGCTCAAAATAATTTACAGAATTTGAGAATATGCAAAATAATATGTTCGGCATCACTTCTTAGTCTAGCCCATTGTTCTTATTTCACGTTGTAGAACCTTTTATATCAATGTATGTACTGGTGAAGGCTAGTTCTAATATGTTTAAAATCAAACCTGAAAGGTATAATCTGGTGGAATGGATATTTGTTTGAAAATAAATAAAACTGACAACAGGTAAGTATGCTAAAAGGTGATAATTTACAAATTGTTTTAATTTTCAGTAATGCTGAATGCTCATTTCTATATTTCCTCTAAATAACCAGTTTTTTCATGTTTATTTTAAGCAAAATATTGTTTTCAAGAAATTAAGGGGGGAGGAAATTATAAGAGTCCATTTGAATTTTTGTAAATCTAATATGTAAATAGAAACTTTTCCAATCATATAAAATTAAGGCCTATATCAAAAGAAAGTTTATCACATATAAAAATATCCAATCTAGATTGCAGCATGCTTATTTGTAAAGCTAGTATAATTGTACTAGTATAACAGTTACTGACATAAAATTCTCTAAACTGCGAACACTTAAATTAGAATGATTGGTGAGTCATTTCTGGGAAAGAATATTAGAATTCTACAATTTCTATCCACAATTTATAAACCTAATTGTTACCTGTGTTCTCACATTATTTATAAAATCAAAATACAACTATCAGACACCAACATACAACTAAACAAATTTATGATTTATTGACAACATAAAACTTTTTAAAAATAATTTTGTTTACGAAATAATGATTATAAAATCTTGAAGTATGTTTGGTACACTTTCTAATATACACTTATAACATATTGTCAACAAAACAAGATTAATAAAACCATCAAATGGCATGGTGACGGGGTAATAATGATCTTCTTTTATATTCATATTCTATCAAAAGTTTTGAGGCGATAATATATTTATTAGTTGGTATTATACCTTAATTGCTTTGTTTTCGACTTGACCGGAATTTAATTCTAATAAACATTCATATCATTATTTAACGATGTTTTATCGTTGAGCTTATTGGACGAATTTCCCGCAATAAACTCGACTGGGTAACGTCCACGCATCAAGGCGTGATGGCTGTGTATTTGCGTTGCGCATCTGATTCCTGTAACCAGTGCAAGGGTGTCACCGGAAGCGTATGTTGCTGTCTGATAGTTGTATTTTGATTTTATAAATGTTTTTTTATAAATATAAGTTTATAAATTGTAGAATTCTAATATTCTTTCACAAAATGGACTCACCCATCATTCTAATTTAAGTGTTCGCAGTTTAGAGAATTTATTTTATTTCAGTAACTGTAATACTAGTACACATATACTGGCTTTACAAATAAGTATGATGCAAGCTCGATTTGATAGTTAGTTTTATGTGATAAACTTGCAATTTTCTTTTGATATAGGCCTTAATTTTATATGATTGGAAAAGTTTCTATTTACAGATTAGTAGAAGAATACGAAATATATTTCAGCATGTATAATAAGCCTTTCAGATGCCATATATGTCAGTTTACCGTTGGTCGTAAAATATAAATTTGCATCACATCGGCTATTCTATATACAGAGTCAACATGTACCAATTGGAAACGTGCATTACCATACTTACCTGTTGTCAGTTTTATTAATTTCAAACAAATATCCATTCCACCAGATTATACCTTTCAGGTTTGATTTTAAACGGATTAAAACTAGCCTACGTCAGTACAGACATTGATATATAAATGGTTCTTCAACATGAAATATGAACAATGGGCTAGAATAAGAAGTGGTGCCGACTATATTTTTGCATGTTCTCAAATTCTGTAAATTTATGTTGAGCATTAAAATACTCGAAATACTCATTTCTCTTCAGTTCTGGGTATTTTCAAGTGGTACAAAGCAACAAGCACGTTTTAGAAATTTTAGTGAAAACTGTACTAAAATAATAGAATAAAAGCAGGTACCTTCAAGCTCTATAATACATAAAATATAACTGAAGATAAATTGGAAAAATAAAATTTAATAAAATATTCCTTTACAAGGTCTAAAACATTAATTTTTATAATTAATTGATTTGTTTACGAATAAACGTGGGCACACTGCATGGACGACAAAATGATCTTACGGGTAAAATTTAACCTTCATAAAGGTTTCGATACTCGGAGTCAATGTAAATAGTATCTCGCTGTCCCTACAACCCTGTTTTTATGATTCCTAAGTGAATTTGGACCGGCTACAGACCCATTCAATCACTCATTTAACACGGTGAACGCCATTGAGAAACGTGTTTGTCACCGGAGGTGGGTAAATCTTGTTATTTACGGGCCCTGTGACAAGGCTTCATACGGTGTATTGTAAATATTACATTGTGTTTCTAATGTTGACTTCTTGCAATCACAGCAGGGCTTCAAGTCGGGTCAATTACACATCTGGCCGAGGCACACATAGTTGATGATAAATCTATTGCAAAGTCCAGTCCCTTTATTGTATGGTCTCTGCCTACTTTAACAAATATACACCTCGTCATACATATCACACCAGCCACTTTTGATCAGTAAGTTAACCTGATCTTAAACCTCAAACAATACCCGACTCTTAATATGTATGCATAGCGGTGACCTAGATATCGAAAACGAGGCTAAGCCCGCAAGCTTCCAAGACGGCAGACGAAAATGCCGTGATGCGACGTTCGAGTCCGATATCGTATTTCATGAATAGCTTTACTGCAAACTCACGAACAGTTTTCTACTTTTGCACAAAAGTCTGTCCGTGTTAAATTTGACAACGGTGATTAAAATTTTTATTCATAAAGTGCCTTGCTGAAAAGTCAAAGCATCGTGGAACGTTGATTCGCAGATATGAGTACTTGTCAAATATTTCGAATGTTTACAAAATTCATGTGATATTATACGATAAGAAACACAAATTTAGGTTGAAAATAGATTTTATGGATTTTTTTAACAATTTAGTCATATTAATGATCTTCGCTTTTTTTCTGCCGTTTGTAGGTAATCTCTAACATTCGATCAACTTCCGGGAGGCAATCTCACAATGCGTCACTTGTGCAACTTTCCTACAGAAACAGTTTTATTATCTATGTTGTATATCTATCTAAAAACTAAAATAATAATAATGCTCAATTTGATATGTTTCTATTCACGAGTTCACGCGCGCTATACAGACCGACCAACGGGAAATAGAATTGAACTTATTCAGTAGCCTGTACTTAGTCCAATGCAGGTCTAATGTGCATGTATAATTGTTTATCATACAATGGATGGTGTTCTCGGCAGGATAAATTAAGGCAACGGATATTTTCGGTATCCGTTGGGGTCATAAACGGATAAAGATGCAAATTACAGAAGTGAAGTGATGGAACTTCTTTTGAAAATGACGTCACCAGCTTTAACATTTCGAACGCCTGTAATAACCGTAACTGTACAGTTGTAATAGCGTAATAGCTTCATGTAAATAGACATATTTCAGTCTTCATTTCATATAAATCTACATTAATTTGAGAAATGACAAAACAAACATAGTGCAATGCATATTACGGAAACCATTATTATGATCAAGCAGTAGGGACCGCAGACCATTTTTTTTTCTTTCACTGAATGTCTTTATAATAGGTGTTAGATGGAATAAATAACGTTTGTTCAATGATTTTATGTTTAGATTTTGTCTGAAAATTTTATTAAGAAAATAGCTTTCAGTGTCAATTTTCGATGTCGAATATCAGTTTGGTCCACTCCTCTTAAAGTCAAGATATTTGTTTTGTGAACGAAATAAGCCTATGCAGAAGAAGAATACACTATGGGTGAACAATTTAAGCAATAAAATCGAGATTGTTAACGCGTCTCCATGATTTCAGAATTTGAGAAAACGATCATGAACAGCAACAAATCACAAAATATTTATTATGAAATACATAAAACTAAGTTGCTGTGGACATAACGGCAATAGAAGAGTGTTTAGTAATAACAAGTTTAGAAATGCTTTGTGATATTTATAGAAAATAAAGAGAAAATATAATTATTCATACATTTAACTTGAATTTGTAAATTGATAAAAACAATGTTTCTTATAACTGCCATGTCAGTATCACATATTTAAAAGTCAGATAACACTAACTGTGTTTAAAAGCTCCATCATATAAATGAAATATCTAATAATGTATATATTATTAAATAGTAAATAAAGACGGTTAATGTATAAGCCGCCAGAAGGAAAAAACAATAAATGTTGACTTTCTCAAACAGTTTGTGGCTTAGTAATGATTTAAAACCTTAACCTTACAGTTGAGGTTTGTAGATATAATTACAATTAAAGATAGCAGTGGAATTCATTGGAATATCATGAATGGTTTTTTTCCTATATGAGACAAACTCACATTATCAATATACTTTCTAGCCATATACTATATACAATTATATATTGTAAATTTTCAAAAACATTTCAGAAACAAGTTGAAACTCTGTTACAAATACAAATGTTTATTTATTTTTTCAAGTTTTTGATAAATTTATAAAAATAGTTTTTAAATGTGTAATATTTAAGAGTTCGCAAATTTTAACATCCAATATTACTAAACAATATCGTACATGTTTTTCAATAGAAATGGAATGGGAAGATTATGCGCACTGAAACTTAAAACAATTGTATGTAAGCATGCTGCATAACATGGGACAGACCAGTGTTATGTCCCGTAAATACTGTCGCAAATTAAAGATGGACTGAGTGTTAATTGTTGTCATTATTTAAATGATCATGTTGAAAGGTATGGAAAAGGTAAGTATGAATCGGTTATTCAAAAGCCAAATAAAGGACAAACTGCTGAAGAGTATACTGTAGCTGACCTGGAAGATTGAAGCCGATGAGAAGACGAATATGGTTTGGTAAAATGTTTGATATAATGTTTTTAAAAAAATGAAAATATATTGGATTTTCATAATTTTAAAACCAACACTGAAATTGCTTGAGCTCTCGTTTGTCAAGTGTTTTTGTGAATATATAGGACAAACTGAGTGTCTCAGAGACAGAGTCCGGGTACATAAACTTACATCAATATCAAAATTTTAATAAGTACTTTGAATCTAGATTTAATTAATATTTGAGACACATGACACTTGGTAGCAGCGAAAATACATGGTTGATGGAGGATTGGCGACGCCGGGATGCAGGTTTGAGATCTAAAAAAAAAATTTAAACACAAAATGTGGGATAATGCATTTTGAATTTAATGTTGAAATGATATGAAATAGATAACAGAACAAAATAACATGAATAATTACATAAGCATTATTGAAAATATTTATCTGAACGAACTTCATATGCGATTGAACGACATATCCTACACGTTCATATTGCCTTTCACATATTATACATAGTCCAATGACGATTTTTCAATTGACAACACACGAACATATGATTTAAAGAGATACAGTTTATAAAACTTAAATTAACAGAAAAAATAAATCACCAGTAGGCCTAGAATATTTATTTTGTAAAATGACACTAAATCTAGAAATAGTTTCCGTAGACCTACGTAGCACCAGTGCATAAATAGGCCTACACTATGCAAATAATTGTATCTTTACCAGCCAAGGTGTATCCTACAAAATGGTATCTTTTTTCTTTATTACCTCGTGAATTATTTTTCTTTTCTTTTTTTAAAATAGTCTATTCTCAACTTCTTAGTTGTTCCATCGTATAACATTGCAATTTTATATAATGAGCATATAGAAACTTATCAATCAGTGGACATATGTGGTGAACGGCAGTCGGAAATAGGTTCAGTCAGTGAAAGTAGAACAATCATTGGTCGTTAGTGGTTAAATACTTTTGAAATAATATTGTCTACGTAACGCAATATGATTACAAATATAACCGTTTCTAACTGACCTTTGATGCTTTGGATACGACATTTTGGAAGCCAAATGTAGCGCACGGTATTACAGGACATGGCGTACGGTATTAGGAGCTACCTGTACGGTATTAAATGTATGGGTTATCATACTTATTCAATAACCGCCTATCACTTCGTTGAATGCAATGTTAGATTTGTTAATGAAACAAGCAAGATGATTGGATGAGCTTCATTTTGACATGCCGTAAGGCTACATCCGGATATCAGTAACTCGGCCGACCGCTGCGGTGTCCAAAAGTGTACGTAATTTGGGGTACCGACTCTAGGACAGGCTCTTTTTTCTGCGACTAGCTTTCTACAAGTTTTTTACGATCCGAAGTCGTTACGATGTAGGGGTTCTCACACATCGATTGTGTTGCGAGCTACAAGATACTACAGATCGCACCGTGAGAACGCCCCTTAACCTAAATATGTCGGCGTCGCATCAGGGTAAGTTCCCGAGGCTTGCATGGCCTTCGTACACCTATCTTTACTTACTATATACAGACCTGACAAAGTCTCTTCTTACAGTGCTTTGTTACACCATTTATAATCATAAACTTGTGACAGGCAGATATTAACAATATCAACTATTTATCCTACAAACAAAGCGCATCCAGTCGACTTAACAACTGATCTAGTTACACGGTAAAGCGTGTCGTTTATTTTCCATAAAAGATATCATTCATTCATGGAAGGTTTTGTTGAACCACCCCGCCCTCTCTCTCCTCCTTGTCCGAGAGGAGGCGTGCACAGAAATCCAACGAATACGATATTTTCATAATAATAGTGTTGTACTAAAAATGTTATAACCAAACGAAATCAGTATATTGACAAACTGAAACCTACACCGCCCATAGTTACACAGCCATTGAGTTAAAGAGCAACTCCCGGAGGATTTTGTTCCAATTTATTTCAAGTAACTGCCTATGGTTTACATGCACATTGCAAAGACATGGAAATTATATGAATCGGTTTATAAACAACAGATTCTCGCATCCCATTACCATTGAAATTATGTGTGACTTTATCAAATCGCAAAAAAGTCAGAAAACTGTCTGTTTACGTCGCTTTTTGACGTGTCGGCCATCTTGTTTTACGGAAAACACCGGAAAAATCTCGATTTTCCCCGAAGGAATGTATGACGTCAACTGTTGAAAACTGTTAAAAATGGCGGCCACCGTATTAATAACACTATCAGACTAGTAAACTGCGCGGGCAGTAGGAATCATACCAGTCGGCCATTTAATGCCAAAACTTGCAAAATATTTGCATATGACAACTTGAAGAGAAACAGAAAAGGAATATACTCAATATCAGCGATAACTTTTTAAAAATGGTTCTTACTAAACCCGGAAGTAAATTTACAAATAATTAACCGAACAGCTGATATCATAGATTCATACGTGTTTCAGTGCTGACATATCTGGCAAACTTACGTATTTAAGATACATCATTAATAGTGTATGCATGTAGTTAAATATGTTGGTGACCATAATATTTAGATTATTTAATGTTTGGCGAAATAACTTTACCGTACCTGCATGGTCACGTGATGTCTTCTCGGGATGCAGTGAACTCCTATGCATATCCACACGTTTCGCTGAACCCAATTTTTTTAGGATGTATAGTGTATTGCAATAGAAATAATTGATTGTAGTGATATTGTTTCATAAATTTTGAAAGACATTGAAAGAAAGAGTGAAAACATGGTATCTAACTGATCTCTATTTTAGTGCATAAATTAAGTAAGAATAATGGATTTTTTGGTGATTGATATGTTATTTTAATAACAAGATAATTATTATTCATTTCAAAGTTTACATAATATTTTCCTGACTATATTTTGTCAAGTATATATATATATATATATATCTGATCAAATGGAAAATTCAGACATGTATAAATGACATCTGCAATTTTAACTAACCTGTATTTTCAGTTACAGATATATATATATATATATATATATATATATATATATATATATATATATATATATATATATATATATATATATATATATATATATATATATATATATAAATACTTCATCACAATGCAAATGATTAATTTTGTAAAAAGAATTATCCAAAGGGACAAAGAGATTTATTTCTATAAAATAGATTTGTAACAGTATGTAAATACCTATGTAAGCATGACTGTGTTTTTTTACATTTGCCTACACCTACCTGCATATCAGACAAACTTGCCTTGAAACAAACCTAAGAATTCTGAAAATAATATTATGTTCAAGTTTTCTTTTTTTATTGTGACATTAAAGTCACTTAAGATGCAATATTGCATTTCCACTTTTTAATCATAAATAAAGCAAACAACAAATATAAGAGCCAAATTTATTCAACTAAGTATACATTTATTGAACATTATTTTGTGAAGTGTTTGAATTTTGGTAATTACATAGGAACAGTGCACATGAAATTAATTTTTATCATAAATTTTTTTTTATAATAATTTGAGAAATATTTGATTTTATTTACTCTCATAAATATAATTAAATTGAATATTAATTTGATTTACTATTACACTGTTTTGTGTAGTCTTTCTCTGAGGCAGCTCAAGTTTGCTGCAAAGTTGAATACAATATTTCTAAAACATTGGCACATTCTCATATCCAAGAGAAAAGAAGGATTTGGATATTAGTTCACACATTCAGCATATATCACCTCTTATGACAATGTTTATATATATCATTTGCTGAAATCAAAGGATCACACCTTCAGCACGAATATTTTACTGCAAATACAGTCCATTCCTAATGGGATTCTTTTGCGTTCTCTTGTATTAGGGACTCCCATCACCTGTAACAACAATAATAAATCCTCCTTGATGCTGCATATGTTTACACATGATTAATTCAATACATGCTTTTGGGGTTTTTGTGGTATAGGACCTTTGACATTTTTATGTCAGCCAAGTGAAATAATACTAAACATCTACAACCTCAGTCTCATTTCATCACAAACAAATAAATAGTTATCAAACAAAATATTGAAATCCTTTATGGAAAGCCATTTCTTTGAAAATTTAAATATGCATATACATTCATGATCCACTTATTCTCAATGAAAGTGCACAATTAGTAAATAATGGTGTCGTCCTTATAAATCGTTGTTTTTAATAATGAATGTACCGTTAATATGGTGCAATGTAAGATCGATGAAAGAGGAAATTGAATTCGTAGTACGAAGGACAGATAAAATGTTACATTTTACTGTTGATATTTTTTAGAGAGGTCTTAGTAATCTTGGAACATGTCAAAATAGCAATGTCGCCAACAAGAACTGTCACGTTGACGTAGGAACTTAGATTGACCCATAAGTCATGGATGCGATAACACATGTCCAAATATAGAATAAACTTTACTTAAGAATTTTCAACAAGCAGAACTTTTAACACTTTTCTCAAATTTCTTAAAATACCAAATGTTTATTGTCGCTATTTTCATGTATTCTACGTTATGTAATTTAAATAAACTGGGAAATAAATGATATCTGCAGTGAACCTAAATACATCCAGTTATTCATTTGTGTTGAATATTAAAGAAAAGTAAAATAGAAACAATTTTCATATGAAATGTATTATTTTATTAGAAATTAATGAACTATCGTTAAAAGAAAAACGTATGGTTAAGCCTGTATTCTACGTTATGTGTCTCCTACAAAAATCTAAAATAGAAACTTGCTAAAAATAATAGTTACAGCTCGGTAAAGTTGTAAAGTTTCCTTGTAATCACCAGCAATTGCGCTAACACGTCCAAAAAACTTTCCGTTGCAATAAAACATCCCAATGTATTTTACATTATGTATTCTACGTTTAATGGTTTAATTTCTTAAACACTGCTTGGTTTTTGTTATCTCCTTGCAATCTTATTTTAAGTTTGCATATCTTATGCAATGTATCACTTTTTAACGTCAAATATCAAAGAAACCTCTGGTGTCATTTTTAAACAAAACTATTATCCGCGGGATTCGAACCTGTACTACGAACATGAACGTAATAGAAATCCTTGGCAGTAACCACTAGACCATTTGGCTCATCTGCTGAAAACGTAACAAGTTTTGCTCTTATCATATCTATGTTGAACAATGTAGCCAATACAAGACCCGGGTCGTGCCAGTTTATCCGTTCGGTGACGTTATTTTCATATAGATTTGCATGTCCAGGATAAACAATTTTCAAGAAATGAGTTCTGGTTGGATCAATGTAAAACTATCCAGCTTGATTGGAAATCATCTCCGCTTGAAGTACATAATTTAAATTAACTTTTCCAAAGACAATTTAATTAATGCCATTAGATTTTCCTACATGTTTACATAGTCATTGAATAAAAACGTTTCCAATAGATGATTTCACAACTATGTAGGCCTATATTATGTTGGACAACTTAATGCCTTTCCTTAGCAAACATCAAACATACATATATCATGAGGTTGTAGCCAAGATAAATTCCTTACAAATTTGATAATTGTTTGTAGGATCGGACAAAAAGAATCGTATCTTCGAACAATATTTATCCGTGACTATTTAAAGTCAATGGAAATAACGTCACCGTTTTAATTTAAGTGGTACGAGTTTATTCTGCTTTAATTAAATTGGAAACATTCACACTTCATTGCCTTCACTATCTATCTATGAACACCAAACTAACTTATACTTAGATTTATATGTTGTATGAATCTTTGTTATTTGAATGAAGGCGAAATTTCGGCGTAAAAAGGCCTATTAAAATTGTATATACCGTAAATCCTTGAATAATCGCCTGCCTTGAATAATTGCCGGGCCAAGCCCTCTTTGAAATAAATAATTGCTTGCCTTGAATAATCGCCGGGTTAATTTTAGCAAATGTAAACAAACTAATTTCTATCTCCTTTTCGAAAATAATTCCTGGCACAAGCATATTTATTGGGATGTTTTATTGCAACGGAAAGTTTTTTGGACGTGTTAGCGCAATTGCTGGTGATTACAAGGAAACTTTACAACTTTACCGAGCTGTAACTATTATTTTTAGCAAGTTTCTATTTTAGATTTTTGTAGGAGACACATAACGTAGAATACAGGCTTAACCATACGTTTTTCTTTTAACGATAGTTCTTTAATTTCTAATAAAATAATACATTTCATATGACAATTGTTTCTATTTTACTTTTCTTTAATATTCAACACAAATGAATAACTGGATGTATTTAGGTTCACTGCAGATATCATTTATTTCCCAGTTTATTTAAAATACATAACGTAGAATACATGAAAATAGCGACAATAAACATTTGGTATTTTAATAATTTGAGAAAAGTGTTAAAAGTTCTGCTTGTTGAAATTTTTTTAGTAAAGGTTATTCTATATTTGGACATGTGTTATCGCATCCATGACTTATGGGTCAATCTCAGTTCCTACGTCAACGTGACAGTTCTTGTTGGCGACATTGCTATTTTGACATGTTCCAAGATTACTAAAACCTCTCTAAAAAATATCAACAGTAACATGTAACATTTAATCTGTCCTTCGTACTACGAATTCAATTTCCTTTTTCATCGATCTTACATTGCACCATATTAACGGTACATTCATTATTAAAAACAACGATTTATAAGGACGACACCATTATTTACTAATTGTGCACTTTCATTGAGAATGAGTGTGAAACGCGATGACGGAACCATCACTTGTGACGTCATAGAGGTACTTGACAAGTGGCAGACTTCACATAGCGATCTTCTGAACTGTCCCTCTACGACTACCGAATCTAAGCCCTATGTTTCCCAGTGCGAGGAGAGTGCTTTTGACAATCCTATCAGTATAGAGGAAGTGCGACTTGCAGTAAGTCAAGCTAAGAGAGGAAAAGCCCCGGGTAACGACAATATCCCAGCTGATGTTTTAAAGAATGATACTTGTATATTTTATCTCCATAAACTCTTTACTTCATGTTATGAAACTGGATGTGTGCCTTCAAGCTGGGGCCAGGGGATCATTACGCCCATCCTTAAGTCCGGAGCAGACGAGACGAGAGACCCGCTGTCCTACCGCGGGATCACACTCGCTAGTGCTGCATATAAACTCTACTGTGCAATCCTCAACAACAGACTATATACTTTCTCAGAAGAAAATGGACATATTCACGATTTTCAAAATGGTTTTAGAAAACGTCGCTCAACTACGGAACACATTTCAAGCCTTACATCAATAATCGAATCTAGGAAGCTTGAACGAAAATCTACGTTTACTGCTTTTATTGACTTTAAAGACAGAGAACTGTTGTGGAGTAAACTGGATGCTATTGGTGTGAATGGAAATATGTTCAAAGCAATTATGTCTATATATAACAATGTAAAATGTTCAGTTAATGTAAACGGTTTTTATACAAAATGGTTTGATGTAAACTCTGGCTAAAACAAGGCTGTTTGTTATCCCCACTGCTTTTTAATTTGTTTGTTAACGATCTCATTGTTACTATTAACAGTTTGTCTTTGGGTGTTGATATTAATTGGTTGTAATGTTGGCTTATTGGCTTATGCGGATGATATAATGTTAATAGCTTCTAGAGAGAGTGATCTTAATATAATGCTTGAGTGTTTAAATAATTTGGTTGTTTCTAACAAAATGAAGGTTAATTGCTCTAAGTCTAAAGTTATCCATTTTAGAGGAGCGTCAGCTGCCAGAAAAATGTTTTATTCCAGTGTGGTGATATGGAGTTAGAAGTTGTTGATAGTTATACTTATCTAGGCCTTCTTCTATCAGAGCCTCTTGACTTTGGACGTATCAGTCAACAACCAGGACCATGAAAAACGTAACTGATATCTTTTCCCGCGATATGGTGGCCTCGCTTTCACGCAGCCTTTGACTAGCAGACGACAGATGACATGTGGCGGCCAGCCGGCCAGAGAGTTGGGCACGTTACAAACATTTCTTATCATTTGCATACTATTCATATTCATAATGAAATTTAACATTTTACTTAAACTTACTAATCCATTTTTCTTTTCTTCTAATCTTCACACCTTTGTAGGCTATACTGTCCAAAATCTGTTTGTAACATGTAATATTTTCCACTTCCACAGTGAATATTGACGATAATATTGTTAACAACACACATTGGGCTGTCATCCGTGGTTATACACTTACAATTAGTGATTAGCAAATGGTAAACTACAAAAACTTAAAAACATTCATAATAACAAATCACTGATAATCTCTTCAGCTGAATTTGAATTGTTTTCATTATCACTTTTGTTAACAGAACTTAGGCTACTGTGATAAATCGGTCTCTTTCCTCAAAGTAATCTTTAATGTCCAAAATGTTTATCAAAGTTATTGGTGACTTGATTGGAATCTAATTATATGTCGATTGGTATCTCAACAAAGTGCCAGAATAATGATAGATAACACGCAATATCTGGTCATTTTGCAGTGAAATATGGATAAGTGTAGCAGACTATATTCAAAAAGTCATACACTATGGCAATGCTTCAGTTCATTGCTGAAGCAGACGCAATGTTTCAGCCAATCATATTACTCATATATGTCACGTGACCAAACTTGTATATTTACCTCTTGGAATAGGGGTCACATTTTTCATTAATAGTAAAGAAAGTAGTAACTTGTATACATTTTCATTCTTATGTATTGAAACATAACTGACAGTTGCTTATCAGTATCTCTACTGCAGCCACCAACATCCTTTAAGATAAGAGGAACCCATCATTGAAACCCACGACCCTCAGTCGAGCTCTTTAGTCAGTCTTTAACCCCTCCTTCGCAAATTAGATCCATAATAACATATCACTGGGGTTATATCAAAACAAAAAGTGTTAATGTGCCCCAGAGTAATATATTTTACAACAGAATGCCTTCTTATCATATACATATCTCATTTGTTTATGTTTGGGTCAGCTAATTCCGAGACAAAGTGAGAGTTTTTCAGGGAAAGTGACTGACACCAATTATCCCCCTTAAAAAGTGTCTATCAAGTTGCTCCACCTCTTTCTATGTGAAATGGTCTAGGTTAATGACTTGTGATTGCAGGAAAGTTGGTATTTGGTCCCTCCCACTTTTAAGATGAGAAGAATCCAACATTTCCTGAATGGATGTCGCAATATGAGAGACAATTTCAGGTCACGTGACCTGAAAAAATAGGCTCTCCTAAAGCACATAGCTCATCCAGGTTTTTACTTTCTTGCTACATAAGGGATTTATCAACTGGAGAATATGTGTGTACATTTGAAAGTAGCAGTGTTTGGAAAGATTTGACTCTATTTCCAATAACATAAATCAAGAATGAATATCAGGACCTTTCTGATCACGTGACTGTGACGTCACTATGGAGCTTTAGCATGGGGATCTATTTATAACATACGCTAGCCAGTGGCCTATTTCCGCGGGAAAAGAAAAGAATCTTACTCAGATTGCTGACTGTATGGCAAAAGCTGTAGCAAAAGCTTAAGGTCTGCTCATAACTAAATATAAATTGTTAGGTGGTATGCATTTTCGGACTTATTCGAAGTTATATCAGTCCATGGTTTGGTCGATTATTGATTATGGTTGTGCAATATGGGGTACTTATACTTTTTCTTGTGTTAATGCTGTCCAGAATAGAGCTATGAGATTCTTTCTTGGACTACGTAAGTTTGTTCCAAACTAGATGAGCGTTTGCGGGACACAGCAAAAGCAGAGCAGCTCCGAAACTTTGGGTCTCGCCTTTCCCTGTTCCGCCTTCTCCACAGCATAAATAATATGGGAATATTTTTTTTGACAAAAATTTGTTTATTATTCAAGTTATTCTAACAAGTTGAATCATCACCGGGGTCACTTTTCACAAACTTGTTCTTAAAACCTATTTCTGTTTTCAAAATTGGATCAAAGGATTAACATGGCCTTAACCGATATCTCATGACCTTGACCTTTGACCTTCAATGTCACACCATCAATGATTACTTATCAATATGTATAACAATCATGCAATGACTCGAAGTGTTCATTGTTAACATAAGGCATATTCACAATAGCATTCTTAAGTTGTGACCTTGCTGTGACCTTGACCTTTGACAGATTTTAGCGAACACGTTTTCAGATCTTGGTCTTTCTCCATAGTTGATATATACCAAATAAGAGCCTGACAGCACAAAAATGTTTGAAGTTATCATGTCTACAAGGATTATTGTAGTGATTTAAGAACTCATGACCTTGACCTTTGACCTTGAATGTGAACATGTCAAAATCATTCACCAGATGTATAAGAAAGAAGCTATGTATATGAGATGTTAATACCTTCTTGGAAAAAAGTTATTTACAGATTTCAGAACTGGTCACCATGACCATATCTCGTGACCTTGACCTTTGATCTTCAAGGTCACACAGTCAATGATCACTTTTCATTGTGTATAACAATCATGTAATGATTCAAAGTGTTAATAGTTAAAATAAGGCATGTCCGCAACTGCATGCTTAAGTTGTGACCTCGCTGTGACCTTGACCTTGGACAGATTTTAGCGAAAACCTTTTCAAATCTCAGTCTTTCTCCATAGTTGATATATACCAAGTAAGGGCCTGATAGCACAGAGGTTGTTGAAATTATCGTGTTTACAAGGATTTTTGTAGTGATTTCAGAACTCATGACCTTGACCTTTGACCTTGAATGTGAGCATGTCAAAATAATTCCCAAGGTGTACAAGAAAGAAGTTATATATATGAGGTTTTGATACCTTCATGGAAAAAAGTTACATAGTGATTTCAGAACTGGTGACCATGACCCTATCTCGTGACCTTGACCTTTAAAATTCAAGGTCACACAATCAGTGATCACTTTTCATTGTGTATCACAATCATGTAATGATTCAAAGTGTTAATAGTTAAAATAAGACATTTTTGCAAAAGCATGCTTAAGTTGTGACCTCACTATGACCTTGACCTTTGACGGATGTTAGCGAAAACCTTTTCAAATCTTGGCCTTTCTCCATAGTTGATATACACCAAAGAAGAGCCTGATAGCACAAATATTTTTCAAGTTATCGTGTTTACAAGGATTGTTTTAGCAATTTCAGAACTTGTGACCTTGACCTTTGACCTTGAATATGAACATGTCAAAATAATTCCCAGGGGACATAAGTAAGAAGTTATGTATATGAGGTGGTTGATACCTCGTTGGAAAGAAATTATTTAGTGATTTCAGAACTGGTGACCATGACCCTATCTCGTGACCTTGACCTTTAAAATTCAAGGTCACACAATCAGTGATCACTTTTCATTGTGTATCACAATCATGTAATTATTCAAAGTGTTAATAGTTGAAATAAGACATTTTTGCAAAAGCATGCTTAAGTTGTGACCTCACTTTGACCTTGACCTTTGACGGATGTTAGCGAAAACCTTTTCAAATCTTGGCCTTTCTCCATAGTTGATATACACCAAAGAAGAGCCTGATAGCACAAATATTTTTCAAGTTATCGTGTTTACAAGGAATTTTTAGCGATTTCAGAACTAGTGACCTCGACCTTTGACCTTGAATGTGAACATGTCAAAATAATTCCCCAGGGGTATAAGAAAGAAATTATGTATATGAGTTCTCAAAACCTAATAGGAAAAAAGTTTTAGCAAATACAAAACGCGGCGGCGGCGGCGGCGGCGGCGACGGCGGCGAAGGAAACTGCACAAAAACTGATAGCAGCTCCGACTTAGTCGGAGCTGCTAATAATGTTGTCATCGGTGATATGGGATGGTCCCCTACAGTTGTTAATCAATGGAGCACTGTGGTGAGATTTTTTAGACATCTTAGCCATTTAGATCACAGCAGAGTTACAAGTAAGATTTTTAGATGGAGTCATGTTCTATCTTTAAGTAATAAGCGCAATTGGAGTTTTAGAGTTGTTAAAAGATTATCTGTTTTAAATCTTGATCATTTTAGTGATATTAACGTTGTTTATCATATTCCTTATGTGGTCAGGGAGGTTATTTTTAGTGAGTTTGTTGAGAAATGGAAACAAGAGCTTTTAAAAGTTGATAGCATAACTGGTAGAGGAGGAAATAAGTTGCGCACTTATAGTACTTTTAAGTCAGAGTTTGGCTGTGAATTTTATGTCAATTGTGATATGTCTCGTTCTTTTAGGAGGTCGCTAGCTATGTTTAGATGTGGTGTAGCTCCGCTAAGAGTAGAACCTGGCCGTTATATTGGTTGTCCTTTAAATGAAAGGACTTGTTTTTACTGTAAAGATTTTATCGAAGATGAAAAACATGTTTTATTGTACTGTCCTTTATATGCTGATGAACGAATGCCTATTTTATCAAAATGTACTTATCTCTTTGATAGTTTTATACATCTTAATGACGTGGAGGTCAGTGTTATTTTGGCCTCCCCAGAGTAATCGTTTTTATCTGCCAAAACCGGTTTTAATATTCTTAAAAAACGCACTGCAAATATGTATATATCTTAATGTTTATTTCAACTTGTACAATTTTCTACCATGTATTACTTTTATTAATTATTGCTTTTTTTATGAAAAGTGTCTCTCGTAATTCCTTAGGGAATGGCTCAACTTTTTAATACTTTGATTTTGTATTTGTATTGAATGTGTATATATTTCTGTATTATGTTGAGGTGAGACATAAATAAACTATCTGTCTGTCTGTCTGTCCCTGTGGGCCAGACAAATTTCTTAATCACTTTGGAAGATTGTGAGCGCGTATCGAAAAATTGATCTGCAAAACACACTCGACGAGAGCCACGGTTTGAGAGACTGATAATGTTGTGTTCCTCGACTCAGATTGAAAATTCAAGTAACATTTATATTTTCGAAAGAACATGTCCATACACATAACAAATTATGCATCGTTAGAAGAAAGAAATCAAAGACCCACTTACCGAAATCATTCCGTGTCGACAGAGGACAACGAATCCTATACTGAGGTATTGAAATCCAGAATTAGACATGTCCTTTTGGATCATATATTCTTCTCATAATTATGTACCAAAACAAGGATTTAGCTATTTCCTCGTTGCCAGTAAACTTTTATACAGTAGATATTCGAATTTCACTCTCAGTTTTATTTGTGACCCAAATCCACAGGGGGTATTCGACTGTACAGGAAAACCGGATGTTGCACACCTTCAACAACCAATTTTCCACTGTATAGTTTTCTAGAAGTAACCCTGTCTTCACGTTCACGGTTAGTTTGAGTTATTCTTATTCTTTAACAATTGAAATGTTACAAGTTTGAGTTTTTAAAGTTTTTCTCCACATATTTGCATCTATCTTATAACGAAAACGTGCGTAGTCTTATCATGAACGCCTATTTCAAGTGACTGCCGGATTGACGTTATTGTAGCGATCGCGAACATGCTTGTTTAACTCATTATATTACACAAATGATCATCATAAGGGGCTTTTGTTAACTTATACAATAAAATAAGTCTTATTCGAAGTCCAGTGTGACTTTACAATACTTATCACTTTATATTTAAGGAGAAACACAACAAAATAGTGACTGTACGCTCAAGTGGTTGTGTACCAGCGCTGTACAGAGAGTTGCAGAAACTGAATTTCCGATTGTACAGGGAGTTGTGATTATAATGCATGATATATAACGCCATTCGTGTTACACTGGATTTACTTCATTGTTCAGGCTAAATGCATGCTGCATATATCATTTTACTGATGGCGACAGACCGTCCATTGCTACTATGGTAAATCTGCTTCGGACTTTGAGACTGTTATTAATCATTCAAAGATCAAGGTGTGTTACAACAAGCATGTATAAACAATCAATATATATATACTCAAGGATCATATTATACCTCTATGAAAACAAATGATTAGTTCAAAAGTCCATCTACTCTCGTCATTAATTCATATAATCACTGGGTGTAATGTGTACGGGAGGACGTTCGTTGTTACTGATTTGCCACGTGACTATTACAGCGATGGACGTGTTATCATCGTCCATGTCGGTGAACAAAAATGAAAATTATTATTGAAAATACCGACAATCCTGTAATAATATTGTTATGAACTTATTGCTAAGGCATAACTTTAGTCTAATACACAGTGGGAAGTCTTGTATAGACACGGGTGTTTTTCTTTTTATTCTTGATCACTGCTGTGTTGAGTCTTCACCTCGTGACCTTTGTCTACAAACACCTGAAACAAACGAACAAGTCTGAAATGAACAAATTCATGAATGGCATACAGACTTATCATTCTACACAATAGGGGTGGGAAAGGGATCATTGCATTTAGTGTTCGAGGTGTAGGCGATATGGGATGTAGAGGCCATCGGCATGCGAGGGCAAGCCATTCTGTTGACACCCATCCAACAAATGTTGTAAAGGCCCGACACCGAATTTTTGATTGCAGCACTTGTAAAATAAAATTTCAGACTAAAAACTTTCACAACATTATTCCAGCTAATCTGATTAAAACAGTCAAGACATGCAATTCTGATCGCTAGTTGCTCACAGTGAAAATTCTAAAAATTAGTACAAGAGGGGAAGCAGCGTCTACCTCACAAAAATGGCTTGATTGACATGCCAAAGGTCATACGACATATGACACATTTAAATATCCATGTCATTGTTAATTCTGTCCGAGTGAAGTCGTATTTGATCTTGAGATTAGAATGCACCCATCGCATAGTAGACTAACATTCAGTCTCAGAAATATTTATTTTTGTCACCGACACCATTTTACAAACAAATAAATAATTATACAAAACGGACCCCTAAAGATGCCATAACTTCTGAGCTGAGTAATCTAGACTTGCTATAATTTTCTAGACTGGGCTGGTCGTGAATTGAATATTTTGCTCTAGGGTCTGGATGACAGACTTATCGCATAGCAGTGTCGTAGCTTTCGCTTTTATTGACGTATTTTTGAAGAATCTAAAGTGTAAGTTCTATTTGTAGACTGCCCACATCTTGTTTGGTTGGCAGTACTTTTTTCAGTCATTTTTATTTCTTTAGATACATTAAAACATATATATTGATGGAATTTTCACAAATAATGGCAAACATATCCACGCTCGTAGCGCTGATGAACGGCTTAACTTCTCATTGTTTTTATTTTTGTCTAATGTGGGCTAGCCTATATCAAATTTTCCAATATAAATTCATAAACATATCACCCTCAATAATATGTTTCCACAAAAAGTACTTCAAAAGAACCCCCTCTTGAAGAAAATAGTACTATGCCTCTCTAGGTATGCTATTTCAACCTTAACACAGACGAAAACTTGAACAGTGGAGAAGGGATGCGTAAAATCACTTAGGTAAGTCTAGGTGGTCTCGTGACGTCACTACCAGTCTAGTTCACTCTCCGAAAGTCCCAAAAGGTAAGACAGACCAAGTCGGGAGGATGGGTGGGCCTAGCGCGTAGGTCTAGTCAACAGGCAAGTATAAATAATTACGTTTTTTCAAAAACGTACTATTATTTATATACCTATCTGTTGACTAGACCTACTATGCCTAGAATCCCACCGCATGGAGGTGGGTCAGTAGATATGTGGTAGTGACGAGACCAGCGACAAGCCCTGAGTGTAAGCTAACCTACGCGTCCTCCACCCTGTGGTGAGGACAAGGCACAGCCCGGGAGATACCATCTCTACCGCTGAGCGGATCGAAGAGACAACCCAGCCACTCAACTTCTGATCAACACACTGCCCCCAACCCCAACGAGGAGGGGGTGTCAAAGCGAAGCTAAAGAACAAACAACAGACAAGTAGCTAACAATGCAACCAAAGTTATTTACAATGAGCATCTTAAGCTCCTAAGAAGGCTGACCCCTTCTTGGTCTGGTTGGGGGGACCACCTTCGACTGAGCGAACACTTGCGGACCTAGCCTAGAGATGCCTTCAAGATCTGCTGAGGAGACATCTCGTAGATAATGGTTGGCGAAGACCTCTGAGGAACGCCAAAAACAAGCTGCCATGACATCCGGAACCGCGATGTTGCAGTGGTAAGCCATCGTGGCTGAAACTGCACGGATCTCATGAGGGTTTGAACGCGAAGGAGGAGGCAGGTCAGTGGCCTTGTACGCATCAATGACCTAGGCGAGTCACTGTCGAGACACTACGCGAGTAAGCTAATGAGGGGAGTGCCAGGTGAGTGACACTCAAATCAGTTAACAGGTGAGTCACTTACACAGGTGAGCGACAGGCGAGTCACTAGCGTAAAGTAGACGAGGTGAATGACAGTCGAGTCACTGACGCGAATCACCTAAGTAGAGTAGTGTAAGAACTAAGTTATGACACTAAGAAAACAACCTTTCCGATAGCTAAATACTACCAAAAACACCAAGAGTGTAAACTCACTAAAACGTAGACGACGAGACGCTTAAGTGAGAAAAATGCTGAGAGAGACTATCGAAAGTGTTGAAGGCAGACGCTCCGAACCCGAAGGGTGCGAAGTCAATATCACTACAGTCGAGTCACTGACGCCAAACACCTAAGTAGAGTAGTGTAAGAACTAAGTTATGACACTAAGAAAACAACCTTTCCGATAGCTTATTACTCCCAAAAACACCAAGAGTGTAAATTCACAAAAACGTAGACGACGAGACGCTTAAGTGAGAAGACACGCAAGGCGAGACGAGGGAGAAGTGTTGAAGGCAGAGGCTTCGAACCCGAATTGTGCGAAGTCCATATCACTACAGTCGAGTTACTGACGCGCGTAACCTAGACGAAGGTGAGTGACAAACGGGTCACTAACGCAGGAGCGCGAAAGCGAGACACTCGTATGTGTAACGTAGACGAGGTGAATACCGGCGAATCACTGACGCGAAACACCTAAGTAGCGTAGCGTAAGAACACCCTTCCGATAGCTAATTACCAATAGTGTCAACTCACACGGAACGTAGACGACGAGACGCGTAAGTGAGTATACGCAAGGCAACAAGCTGAAAGCAAAGGCTTCAAACTCGAAGAGAACAAAGTCAATATCAACTACCCGCCAGACAAAGTAATTAACTGGCGAAACAAGGCGAGACACTGACTAAGTCAAACACTACAAGACGAGACAAAACATACCAAAACATACCAACCTGAAGGCGAAAGACTGGCGAAACGAATGACAGGCGAAACGAATAACAGGCGAAGCGAGTCACTAGCGAGACGATGCGAGTCAAGTTGATACAAACCGAAAGCGAAATACACGAAACAAGTCACAGGCGAGACGATGCTAGTTAATTACCAACGGCGAACAAAGGCACTGGCGGAAGGTACGACTTAAAGGCCCCTTTACACAGACATAAAGACCGTTGTGCGTCCTCTGTGCGACCAAAAAACATAACAGATCGCCGTTGAACGCTCAAGGGAGGCAGAATGGTTGCTCAGGTCGTGAGGAGGTGGCACAAGGGATGTTGAGACGTCGCGATTAATCGCCATGGGACGTGGAGGACGCCAACAAATTTTGAACATGCTCAAAACTTCCGCAGAGGAGTCGCCGTCGATTCTGGTCGCTCAACGGTTGCTCCCAGGAGGCAGAAAGGTCGTACAATGGACGTTCTAAGGTCGCAAAGGACGCTCAATGATCGCCATGTAAGAAATACGCTAACGTTGGGCGATGCCTCTGCCACCCTTGCGCCTTCCTACTGCGTCCTCTGTACAATCAGAGCCGTTTAAATCACGACCGTTCTGCCTTCATGAAGCGACCACGACAACCTTTGTGCGACCATGACGAGTGTTGTGCCTTCTTTCTGCATTCACTCAGCCTTCTGTGAGCGTCCTCGTAAATTTTCAAAAGATAGATTATCGATTCTCACATGTTTCCTTGTTTCTGTTGGCAAATCATTGATAAGACTATGGCACCAAAAAGGAGCAAGACAACAGAAAAGTCAAGCAAATAAAGATGTATAAACTCACTTGTAAAGAAACTCCATCAAATATTTAACAATAAGAAGGGAATGCTGTTGTCGGATAAAGTCGATTTTAAATGTCTTTGATAATAACAAGTTATGTAAAGAAGTACGCACAATTTCTACATTCGGGTTTCATACTTTTATCATGATCTTTATTCAAACACATACGGATGTTGGAATAACCTTTTTTTATCCAGAATGTTGGGTAATTTTTTTTACAAAATTACGAAATACCGAAAATTAATTAATAAAAGATGTTGGCGACCTATTGTATCTCTCTAACTTTAATTCTAAACTCTAACATTGAAGCATCGTCACGGTAGGACATCGTAAAATAAGCCAAAAAGTCCCTTTTACTCTCTTTTTACTTTTTTATCTCCCCGTTAAGAAGACTACTTTTTATAAAGCATGATTTTCAGAAGTATGAACAGTTAATGTTTCATAAACTTAAATTTAACCCATTTGACTTCTGGAGGATGATGAAGCCCTGTTTCATTCGTTTGTTTACCCGTGGATTTAATAATTTCATGTATTTTTGTATATTTACTTCTTTAGTTTCTATTAATTATTTTTTTTATCATATTCTTCTGCCAAAATTTATTTTTTTATTTGTATTTATTGCAGCTGCAAAAGCTCATTGGTTGGTTGTTTTTTTACTGTTGGAATGGGACTGAAACAATTGAGACTAATGCAGCTTATTATAGACCCTAGTCTATTAGGGTCTATACAGGTTGCCGAATGCTCCCAGGGATCACTGAAACATTGTTCAGGTATCGCAGAGGAGGCAGAAGAGTTGCTGCATGGTCGGCCAACTGTCGCCATAGTCGTCAATGGTGGCACAGCGAAGGCACAGAGGAGGCACAGAGGAGGCACAGTGGTGGCTGATGGGTTGTACGGGGATCGCCCTTGATGCTGAAATGTTGTTGGGGTTGCAAAGTGAATGCCCAGCGAAGGCAGTGTGGCGGCTCCGTAAACGTGCAGGTCGTTCAAAGATCGTCATGGAAATAACCGTTAATTGCATTTTAGGTTAATTGCATTTTAGGTCGTACAAAGGACGCACGAAGATCGCAGGAGCATTTACACAGAAACGGGATTTCGCGAAATCATCCGACCATTGAGCGTCCTGTCCATTTTTTTGGTCGCACAATTGTCGTACGAAGGACGCGGCTCTGTGTAAAGGGGCCTTTAACCGTGCGAACCGAGCAGTTACCCGACGAAGGTGAGAGAAAAACAAAAGACACGAATTGCACGTGCAAAGCATGCAGCCACCCCGCCAGGTAGCACACAGCTAACACATGTCAACAAGGCCCCTTGTAACAAGACAAATGTATTGGCTTTGCCGTGGTATATAACATTGAATGATAATATGATGACAACATTCTGAAATATAATTTCAAACGGACCTAAATGGCCTAAATTTGACTAAAAGGGGGGTTTTCAGGTACATTTTGTGCCAAAGTTTTAAAAAAAAAACACGACCATATGTATTTGTCCATAGATTTCGGTTGGGGAACATGAACTTTGTAACTTATCAAAAAAGTTTTTAAAAAAGTTTAATACTAGAAATGTAGTATTTTAAAGTTTTAACCCTATTTTTCCCATTTTCCCATAGACTCCCGTGTTAAAATTGTACTTCACCCCACTATCTTACAGGCGTCATATCTCGAAAAAACCCACACTACCCCCTATTTTTTAATGCTGATTTTTCAATTATATACTTTGATCTTTTAAAAAATATAAGTTAGAAAAGATTTGAGGAGCGAACATTTGGGTGTTGACCCCGTTACATCCTTTTACTTTTTTATACTATATGGGGCTGGATCGTCGACTTCATATTAGTTTTAATCGCTAGTTTCGACAATACAAGCCCCTGTGCCTGCAACTGAAAGGAGAGTGAACTACACAGGTAGTGACGTCACGAGACCACCTAGACTTACCTGCCCTTGGATAAGGGATTTTACGCATCCCTTCTCCACCGTTCAAGTTTTCGTCTGTGTTAAGGTTGAAATAGCATACCTAGAGATGAGGTAGGCATAATAGGTCTAGTCAACAGATGGGTATTTAAATAATATACATTTCATAACAAAAGGCAAGACTCGTCTAAGATTAGCTGAACATTACGTTTTTATTCAACATAAAACCACATGTTAACTTGAGCAAAACAGTCAGATATCTGAAGGCTAAGTTAACCATTTGTGTTGAGTGTGACATCAATTATACATGAACAAATTCACAAATTATGCATATAACTTATAATACTCAGGATAAACATTACGTATTTTGTGCGATGACAATTGCGGTTGCCTATCACAGTGCTCAATCACTCTGTAAAGGCGCAATAACCTGTACAGTCACGGGCCGAGACATCAGCAACAACCATTTATCGTACAGTTTAGATTTAGTCTAAATAGGGGCTTGAAAGAGTCCAAATTTCTCTGCATAGAAAATGTGTAATTGAATGACACAGTTCATCTATATTGCCGTGATGGACAAATTTAGACATATTTTCGTAAGGCATGAAAACACATCTGACAGACGACAGCAAATCACCCCGATAAAGGAACTGAACGAATATCACATCATAATAAGGGTACTTTAGGGTACAAGAAAGCTTCACCTGCCGACACATACATTTTGAGCCCATTAAAAAGAACTTATTTTCTATAATTACAGTGAACGTAAACACTGGGAAGCTTTCAGGAAACTGTACAGTGGAAAATGGATTGTTGCAGGGGTGTAACATCCGGTTTACACGTACAGTCGAATACCCCCTGTGAAATCGTCAAAAAGCGATCACCGAAGTGAAGCGCTGTGTTGTTTACATTGTCACGTGGCTGTTACGGCACGTTTGTTTGCCCCAGTCGACGTCACATCTCGTTACATCACCGGAACAAAACGATCGCAGCAAGTAAATGACGCTATTTTTTATAATCGCAAATAATAAAATGATCCATTGTTTTAAATTTTTTATGACATAACGGAAACTCATATTGAGTACGATACTATGCATACAGATGCACATTAGTGTACAATTTAGCTTGGTTCAGTCAAACGAATTTCGGTCAATTTTATCCAGAAGTTGCGCTTTAAAGGTACATCAATTGTGTTGTTTGTAGGCCATGGGCCGAACTGCGTAAGTGCTCTTAAGGATGTTCGCTCCTCAAATCTTTTCTAACTTATATTTTTTAAAAGATCAAAGTATATCATTGAAAAATCAGCATTAAAAAATAGGGGGTAGTGTGGTTTTTTTCGAGATATGACGCCTGTAAGATAGTGGGGTGAAGTACAATTTTAACACGGGAGTCTATGGGAAAATGGGAAAAAAAGGGTTAAAACTTTAAAATACTACATTTCTAGTATTAAACTTTTTTTTAAACTTTTTTGATAAGTTACAAAGTTCATGTTCCCCAACCGAAATCTATGGACAAATATATATGGTTTTTTTTAAACTTTGGCACAAAATGTACCTGAAAACCCCCCTTTTAGTCAAATTTAGGCCATGTATGCTGTTTAAGCACTTTTTAAAGGTTCTAAAGCCACATTTTCTTTATTTCATTTGTTTTTTAAAAGTATGTAGATGATGTAGAATATCATGAGGTAAATAAAAAATGACAAACCATCTTTACTTAATCACATTTCATTTTATAAAATTCAACAGGAAGGAGCGAACATCCTTAAAAAATCAAAGTGCTGCAGGCTAAAGGGTGAATACATGAACTTTACAAATTATTATTCTGCATTGTATTGAGGTTATTTAGAACCAATGTTCCAGCAAAAATAGTTGTTCGTTAGATTACAGGTGGACTTTGAAAATAGAGGTAATTTTTGGGCTGAAATCTGAGGAAGAATTCGGTGAAAACCTAATTGGTCCGTCCAAACATATTAGAGGCTAAATAAGCTACCGGGCAAAAGAAAGGACTCACCTGAGTTGATTTTATTATATGTATGACTTTCAATTGCAAATATCTCAAGTTTTCGATGTCATAATCCAAAACTGATAAGTACAGGTATTTAGTTAGCAGTCAAAGAATACTTCTACATGTTTTTTAATTATTTTTTTAAAAATGAAATTTTAAGTTTAATTTTGTTTTTAAATTATTGTTAATGATACACAACTTTTCATCGACATATAAGACATATCCTATGTGAAAATAAATAAATGTGCCTGATTCTGCACACATTTAAAACATTTTAAACAGGGCAGGGGTCATGGTGGTGAAAATTTCATTCTTAACCCTGTCTTCATTTCAAAAAGATATTTTAACTAAAATTTAACCTCAGTCACCAACAAAGTCATTCAAACTACTGCAGATAAGTATTATTGTATCGTGTCATAGTCAAATACATCTGATTTCTTTTAAATATTGAATTAATCGAAATAAGCTTAGTTGAGTCCTTTCTTTTGCCCGGTAGTTTAGTTATGGTTTTTTAGTAACTGCATTACTATAAGCCTGACCAATGGTTCCTGGGTTTATAATTATTCCTAGAATTTAGCCCGTCTGCCCGTCCGTCTCCGAGAAATTGAAGGGAAAAAACCTATTCACTCGATTCCTAAATTATGCACATCTTCTACATTACTAGGAGAAATTCAGACCAGAATTACAAGTGATATTGTGAAAAAAATATTGGGAAAAAAATATGTTCTTAGGAAATTTTCTGACATTTTCAGTCCCTCTGTCCGCCCAAATACATTTTCTTTCCCCGATCAATTACAGGAAAACTATTCTTCCGATTCTTTTCAAATTTTGCTCGAGTCTTCTACACTAGTTAACATGAGGTGATAGTACCGAATTGCAAGCAATTTTGTCATTGTAGAATACTATAAAATGTGTATATTTATTTTGCAATGAAATAATTTATAGATTGAAATTTGTCTGATCAATTGAAGAAACACTATTCACCAGGTTGTTTTCAGTTTTGCATGTGATTTATACAGTTCAAGCCGAGGTGCAGTGCTGATTTACCAACGATTAAGGGTTTTTACTATTAAGTTTTAAACATATCTGTATTTTTCAATTCAATTCTTTATTAACCTTTAGCATTACAGCTAATCGGCGGTTACAAAGATACATTATGAGTTGATGCATAAGTTTGAGTTTTTAACATAATCATTCTTTTAAATATAGGGGGCGGGATAGTGCCGTGTTTATCATGTTCGGAATCCCACCAGGTCTTGGTAACTTTACCATGGAGAACGTTCTACATGCAGTGAGGTATGGGTGTAATGCTTCATTGCATTTCAGCAAAGTACCACCCATGATTTCCTCTTTCCAGCAGATGTTCGCAGGTTTCACTGCAATGCATAGTTATCATGGCATTGCAGGCTTTCTCCCTGCAATAATAGCAGCAGCCGAAATATAAGTGAAATACTCTTGCAATCGGCGTTAAACTCCCAACTCCCAACTCACCTCAGTTATAACGTTATTCATTTGCACATTTCTCCTAACGGTAGACTACGAATAGGATTATGTCTGTGCAACTCTCCATTCCTTAAAAATAAAGGAACCAATGTCCATTATTTTTAAGGAATGGGGAGTTATGAGGTCGTAAGCCTAAACTTTAAGTATTGCTTACTTAAAGCATGGAATTCAAGTATTGTGCAACTGTCAAATAATATGCAAATGAATAATTGACTGACAAGAGAATGACATCACAAGTGTTATTTAAATGAAGGTGCAGGCGAGGGTAACAAGTTACTAATATGAAGTTTTAATTTCTTTAGGTAAATTTCTGTATAATAGACTTATGTAAATAGATACATGCATAGGAAATATAATATTATACAGACGTCATTACTGATTGATGTGAGTTTTGCCGTAATTCCTTAAGGCTTCCGTGCCAGGAAATCAGAGCCCACTGTGCTATTCAGGTGCAGCGATCCACTATCATGGCACGGAAAAGCAAGGGAAACACAGCAGAACTTAAATCAGCAAGACTGACAAGTGTGATGCCTTGCGTAAGGAAGTTGATAACTAATTGGAATGTATGATACACAGACAATTAAGAATATGCATTATCTTACTATAAACAATGAAGATAGAATATCTCTGCCCAACCTTATCCTTTATGCACAGGGGCGGGGATACTTTATTTTAAATATCCTGTGGTTTGATAAGAATGGAGTCCAACTAGAAGAAATTGTTTATGATTATAACTGAACGTTTCTATAACATGCGTTTTCAATATCAATTATATCATGAGGTGGAAATTCTCAATATCAGTCCAAAATTTGTAAAATAGATATCTGTTTAATAAAGTCGTAAGATATACTCATATATTGTGAAGTAGTAGTATTCAAGTATAATTTCACATATTCAGTACACTTTAAACATAACATTAAGTCATGATCTGTAATTCATTAGCATAGATATTTAAGTAATTTAAAAAAGAAACCCATAGATCGATCTATTAAGCTCCGCCCCTACGAGTTTTCAACCAATCAACGCGCCGTATTATTGACCTACTGAGGCGAGATTACTTCCTCGGACATCAACAAGCAACATGGCGGCTTCTTAGACGATCGTGCTCGCCTCGGTCAAGCTCCCCTACGCTGGGCTACGCTCCGCTGTTACCGAGACGAGGAGCCTCGCATTGAAAAAAGTGGAAATTTTCCTCCGAAAATTTCAAAGTCGAAATAAAGAAATAATAGGAGTTTCCCGATCAAATTATTATCATTTACCAATGTAAAATTATGAAATCTAATGATCTAGTCAGTGTATTTTTTATTATTTGCTTTATTTTTCCAATAATTTGCTGAAATCGACGATTTGAAAAACGGGCCCGACAAGGATCCTAATCGGCCTTTGGCTATTAATTACTTCAAGAAATACTACAAATTCACACACGAACATTTACCCACGTGTTCTTCATCAAATAAATTGTTGATTTGAATTAAATCAAAGCTCTCGGTGTCATAATTATGTTTTAATTAGTAATTTTCTAGAAGGTGTAAGTTTACGATTTCGTTTGTTTTTTCATCAATTGCGCATGCGCACCAAACCGGAAAGCACACTACAATCATGACTTAACCTCTCAAGGAAAACAAATCTCGCACTCTTTGGCTAATAATTTCGATTTTCAAGACTGGAGACAGTAAGAATCCATTTTGAAAACTAAATCTTTGTAATAATAAAGGAAACATCGATTCAATTACAATTGCTCAAGCAGTGACAGTTGACAATTGTAGAGAAAACTACGAGATATGAGATGTCAAATTGACCCAAACTCAACATGTGCTTTTTGTATTAATGACACTGTGTCAACACAGTGCTCCTTGATCGTCAACAAACCCAGAAATTATTATATGGAACAATTAACGTTATCATGTGGTATTTGATAGCAATTATATGTGACCATAATTCTATCAAAATGTCAATTGTCACTGAGTAGTGTTTTTTTCCGGATTAAGTGAAGTTTATTATTTACAACTTAATTTGATTTTTATATAACAATATTCATCATAAGTGTATGTTATTACAGAAGGCTAGTTAAACTCAATGTAGGATAAGATATAGAGATTATTAACCAAGTGTGTTTCCGTATCATTAATATCATATTTTTGGAATAAAAATTGTATTATGCGAGCCTTTGGCGAGCATAATACATTATTTTTTATTCCAAATATATGATATTAATGATACGGAAACACACGAGGTTAATAATCTCCTTATCATATATGTCATTATTAAAATAAGCGTGTTTTTGTAGTAAAATTGGAAAGAGAATTGACCTAGTTTTAGCGTAGTAATATCATAGACGGTACATCAAAGTGATGGTGACGTCACGACAACGGCTGTGAAGTGCCTAGAAATAGTTCTTAATTAAAAAATAAAATAAAACACGATGTGCGCGTTTATTTAAAAAATCAACAATTGGTCGCTGATTTCTTATTCATGGAGATATTTTCAATCAATTCATATGCACCTATCTAATAATTAAAAAGCACTCATCACTTGGTCACGTCGCTAGAACAAGGGAAGTAACTCTAGTTTCAACGTTTTGGAAGCTGCGTTGCAAGGTTGATTCGGATTGCTGCATAACAGTATCTTTCACACTTAAACGGTAATTATTTGTGGGATGAGGTTGTTTCTTTCGTTTATGACAATAAGTACCTATAAATGTATCTAATACCGTATGCTCAGCCCTCAAGAACTGCCGAAACGCTAGTGCGATCGACGAGGCGTGTCGGTTTGACGCTGACACATCAAATTCATTTTGTACACAGGACACTGCAGCTACTTGCTGATTCTGTTGGCCAATAGCGCACTGAAGTTTTGAATGATTTTTAGATTAAATCTACAATTATCTTTACTTTGTTAAAACTAAAAATGCACAGTTTCATATCAGATGAAATGTTTTTTTCGAATGTCCATTCTTTCAAGCGGAAATACACGGATAAACTCCCGGTTACGCTTTCCAATGATTCGTAAACAGTTTTAGGATTCGCATGAAAGAGTGGAATTTTTCCGAAAGTAGTTCGTGTAATTGACCTTTGACCTGTTTTGCATATTTATCAGATTTGGATACCAAGTTTATCAGATTGCTTTATTGCATCGATAACACCCGCCATTATATGATAAAACACTTTATTACCCAAAAGGTTACTTTTTACATCATCCTAAGGAGTAAAAATTGTGGAAAGAGAGTGACATTACATTACCAAAGACAATACATGTAATTAAATTTATAAATACATTACCATGAAATATTATTAACCATTATTGTTGAACTTTTTATAATAGATTAGAATTAATTAATTAGAAATTATTTTGTTTACATAGTATTAATTAACTTAATTTATTCATCCATAAACTCAGTTATCAACAGATACATGCATATAAGGTGTGCTTTTGTTACAATTATCAATACATTACTCATATACAGTATACACTTATCTCTCATTGATTTGTAAATTTATGCTAAAATGGTTTGGTGTTTGGTTTGTATTTTCTCCACCAATTTACAGATATTAAACTGCCAAATAGTATTCACTTTGCAACTTGCTATAATTAAAATAACAAACATTAAATTGTGAAAATAAAATGAATTAAATAACATGTATTGTGGATATCATTTCATGAAAAATTTTGTTTCATTTGATTTCTTTTGCTTATTCATTCTGCAAATGCTGTCACCAGCTTCAAGGATACTAAAGTAAGATTTACTTATCCTAAACTTACCTGTATTTCAAATTGAATATTGATGGCCATAACATCATAAAAAGAAAACATGGTACACACAACATTCTTGTAATATATTAGTTAAGTTAAATTAAATGTGAAGTTCTTGGAAATGGGTGTACATATACACTAGAAGAAAGGAAAGGGTGACATTAAACACAAAATCATGTAGTTGGTCTGCTTTTCGTCTGACTGATTGTAACTCAGATGTTCTTATATATCTGGGATTGATGCATCATGAAACTGTGGAGAAGATGAAAGTATGAAGCAGCTCCATCCAAGCAACAGCCTGTAACACAAGACTCCCTGATTCAAGTGAATAAACTCAGAGGGAAAAACATTGCATAACTTAACATTTTCAGAAGCTGAATGAACAAATATTTTTAATCAACATTTATATTTTCAGGACACTTTGAAAACCATGAATTTGAATCACAATTGACTTGTAAGCCCGGACACTAATTTACTATTTTCAAACTACAGACACATATATAGCTGGTGTTGACTGGTAGGCCTATATTTTATGTAAATTATGTAATTAACAGATTACAGTATCTTAATACTGAAAGTAAGTTAAAACTTCAATGCGGTATTTCAATAAAAAAAAATTAACACTACACAAATATGCATGCACATTAATTTAAATATCTAATTTTATTTTGGAAATGATAGTCATAATCAATAATGATAATAAATGAAGTGAAAGCCCATGCAAACTTGATATTTGTTAAAAATTGATTGCTCAATATTTAGAAGATTATTGTACATTTAAACAGTAGACAGGGTTACTTGAATAAAGTAGAATATGCAATATATTATAAAATATGGGGCCTAAAACTTAATACTAATTAATTCATTGCTGTAAGCCTACTGACTGAAATTATGTTTTAATTATTTATTTTTCACCTTTGTCAACAGTTCATTGCGCTTCACTTAGCTAATAAAATTGCATTAATTTCCATTTAAAATATCTTTCAACTTTATAAATATACCATAGGCTAGTAGATTTGACTTTGTACTTTTAATAAAAAATTCGCTAGTTTCACAATAATTTTCGACTCGCTGTGAACATGGTTTAAACATATTTTATTTCACAAAATGAAATCTGGATTGGAGAACAAGCCATATGGCTTATTTGAACACCGCTCCAGTACAACAAATGAACAAGCTGGAAACAGAACATCTCTAATAACATGAAACATGAACTTAAGCAAGCGAACAACCTATAGAAATGAACATATCAGTGATTCTTTTGGAATTTGCATTTTGCTGTGTATGCCTAGTAATGGAGTGGGCTGCAGCTCTTATTCAATTGTTGTGGGATATATTTATTATTTATTTTGTAATTAAACGAAACGTTTACTATTGAAAATGAACTCGTGTAATGAATTCAGAATTTCATTATTTGTTGTATTATCCAATGAGCCGTTACCGTATAAGGTGGTTTGGACATCGTACCCACGAGTATAAAAATACACATTAACTCTTAAATGTTGATAAGTCCGACATGTGAACAGGTAGTGGACAACGTCTTCAATAGAATGGCCACAAGAGCACTTCGATGTTTCAGAAATGTGTCGATTATATCTGTCTGCATTTAGATCGCTGTGAACATGCGCAGATAGATGCTGCATCGAATCCGGTCTGGCCGGAAGAAGTCGTTAGCGTAGAAGAACTGTAATATCTTGTTGAATCTATCGAATACAACTGCTGTAAAGACAATTATTTGAGAACTACAGCACCCAAAAACGAGTTTTTACACCCCTGTTTATAACAATAATGATTTGTAATAATGATAAAGACGTGTTTTTGTTGTAGGGACTAGACAGACAAAGGGATTGTGTTGACAGGCATGAGAAGGGCAGTAGTGCTGACACTAAATAAAGTCGTATTTCTAACTAATCCCCTCTGTTGTTTTTGCAACGACACTTACGTACACACACAATTGAAACTATAGTATTCATCTTACCTTTTATAGCAGTGTTTTTTATTATTATTAATTAAGTTTTTTAGAGATTTAATTGACGTAAAATCGAATTGTATTTAACATAGTCTCGAACTTCACTTGAACCATAAGTCGATTCACTATGATTCTTTATCGTATCTCTTCTAAATGGATTCAATGCTAGTTCTCTTTTTAAAATGAAATTAAAATACATTATATGATATTCTCTTTTCTAAATTATTTTAGTGACTGTAAACTGTTTTTGCAAGAGATCACGGTAATTGCACTTATAACACCATCGATCTGCACAAATATTTTCTGTTATACAGATAAAAATGTTGCAGTGTTTGCACTCCCATGAAGACTATGAGACTCTTCTTACCTATTGCATGTTGATCCAAAAAAAAACGCTTTTAAAAACCTCGAACCAATTTTGGAATTAAATCAAAGACAGGAATATTTAAGTCAAATGTAGTGCCATTGTTTCACATAAGTGTTGAATCGCTACAGGTTGTTTTGAAAAATGTTGAATTCACAATTTTATAAATAAATTTATACTTGAATATGATTTGAGCTATGTCGATGTATTTTCTAAATCATTGTTCAACATGATCTTGCTGTGACTACATAGGACATAAGTTGATTAAGAACACTGAATTTTATACATACATTATTGGGATGTCTTTCGCCTCCTCAAGGTTATTAAAATTTTAGTAACTATAGAAAAAAAAACTGTAAATATATATTACATTATATATATGTCCTTTTAATTGTTATCATTCACTCTTAATCGAGATATTGTAATAATATATTAATTTCATGTGATTATCATGTTTGCATGTTCATGCATGATTTTTATTTGATGTATAAATTATCATATCATTTATTAACTTACAAGCTTAACATACAAATACTGTTTGTAAACATCATCAATAGGCCAGTGTTGTTTGTTGTCTTGGTTCAGATTCATTATTAATTTTATTACCACCAACTATGCACCATTTTCTTGTGGCCTATAATGCTGTCATATAAAAGCATGAAAGGAGATGGTTTCATTATATTTGAAATCATTATGCTCCCATTCTTTCATATGGGCATCTCGGATACAATTTAATTTCAAGCTGAGCTGTAACTTTTTTGCAGAAGTATACACAGAGCTTTTCTGGAGAGAAAATACAAAATACGGCTAAGAATAGATATGATATGAAATGATAAGAATACGGCTCAGTGAGTACATTTAATATGCACACTTTACAACATTTTCTGATCTTATTTTTTTGTGATCAACTCTACTAGCCTATACATACTTTTTGATTTATGAGTCTCGATTTTCTGAAAGCTATTCAACATTGTGTGTACGTAGAAATTAACATGACATAAATATGTTCAGTGAATCCTGTAATTAATAGTCTAACAACTATATTTTGAAAGATCTAGTGATAGCAGTGGAATCTTGATAGATCCTGAGCAGCTTGAGAATATATTAAGTATAAAGTATTAAGTTATATAAGTTATATCAAGAAATTATGTCATGTTTATAACTCTTTGTATCCCGGAGCGGTATTCACATAAGCTTTGGCTTGTTTACCAATCCGGTTCCGTTCTTGGAAATAAATATGTTTAAACTATATCAAGAAACACATTTTACCTCACTTAGTGAGAGACGTAGAAGACAGAAATTGTGTTTGTTCTATAAAATGTATCACAAATTATCTCCATCCTATCTTTCAGACTTAGTTCCAGATAATATCGCTGCAAATAATCCTTACAATCTGAGAAATTCAAACTCTCTCCAGACTATTACATGTAAAACTGTTAGACATTCGGCATCTTTCTTACCCTCTGTTGTTAGAGAATGGAACTCCCTATCTGAAAATCAAATACTTAGTGATTCAATTAGTAACTTTAAAAAAGCAATTAATACCACTATCTGCAAACAATATCATTTTGACCCAAATTTGGGACAAAGATCAGCTCAAATAATTCATTGCAGACTGCGTCTAGGATGTAGTGACCTCAATTATGACAAGTTAAACAGGCATATATCAACCTCTGCTTCATGTTCATGCGGTTATTATTCTGAGGATTGTGTTCATTTCTTTTTTACATGCCCATTATATGATAATGTTCGACAAAATAAATATTACTATGTAAAAGGATATGACTTGCAATCAATCCTTTATGGTAACAAAGAAAGATCACTAACTATTAATCAATATATTTTACAATGTGTACATGATTTTATCTCGGAAAGTACTAGATTCAAATAAGAAATTAAAAAATGCCTTGTTGTCTAGATTTACACCAGAGTATTATGTGATATTGCTGGTATACCTGTTTTAACCATGTCACAAATGTATATTTATTGGTTCAGTTTTGTATGTAATAAACATGTATTTATATTATGTTTTCGGGAGAGGCCTTCACATAAGCTCTAAGCTTGTTGGCCAATCCCATTCACAATGTATACAATATTTTGTGAAATAAATATGTTTAAAACATTAAGTATATATTATTATAAATTAGAATATACTAATCTGTTAATAATAATGACACTATGAACGCCAAGACAGAAAAATGAAATAAAGATTAATTCATACTTTATTCAAAATAAGTTTTTTTTATTTAACAAATATCAATAACTTATAACAATATATAAACGTAGATATAAAAATTCGTTGATGTGAGAAGGTTAGTTTTTATCGGTTGACAGCTTCATAAAGAGTTCTGTAGGCTGGGAAAATCAGTCGTAGATGCTGCTTGAAACAAGGAAGTTTTTTCTCTGTAAGAAGTTTCAGCACCTAGGTACACAACCAAAAATACCTGGGTTAATTTAGATCTAATCATTTGTGAAACAAATCGAGCGGATATTGATCTGTCAACTCGTATGAAGTTGACAATCAGACACAATTCCATGCGTTCGATGTTTATAAATCATCATTGCAAAAGAATTTGTAAAATTTACGACTTCAGGGTCGTAAAAACTCGTTTTTGACTGCTGTCGTTCTCAAATAATTGTCTTTACAGCAGTTATATTCGATAGATTCAACAAGATATTACAGTTTTTATACGCTAACGACTACTTCCGGCCAGACCGGATTCCATGCAGCATCTTTCTGCGCAAGCTCACGGCGAGTCGAAAATTATTGTGAAACTAGCGAATTTGCCTGTCAAAAATTGCAGCGACGTCCAACTGATCGTAGAATCTGCAGTGCGCATGCGCAAACTCACTTTGCAAATGACGGACGTTTCAAACAAACAAACTGGGATCGCTTGAAATTTTTGATGCAGTATATGGCTCGTTAGCGTCATGATCAAAATCTCCTAGTTAAATTATCGTCGTGAACGGTTTGGATTTTATTCGTTTTTGTGCATAAGAATAAATAAGCGCTTCATTTGAGAAAGTCCCGCTTTTTAGATAGGACGGCACCTCGTCGTGGGAACGGAGGTTTACCGGAGATAGTCACGGCGAGCATTACATCGTCTAGGCGGCTTCTCTGCCCGACGGGAGGGAATGTCGTCGATACGTTTTCTGAATGAAATCAGCCTTGTCATGCGTAAAATATCGATGACACTGTTTTTGAAGCTTGAGAGGTTGACCCACCTAATCGGAAATACTCATGAAATAAACTAGTTTTCATTCAGATCGGAGATACAATCACAAAATGAGGATCGAGGTGAGTGCATGCCAAACTTGGTTTGTTTACATCAAAAACTGGAAAATATCTGTTTGCAATGCGTAAACAATAGTTACTATTTTAGGTTCATTGTGACTTTATCACAGGCCGATTTATTTAACAGAATATTTGTTTTTTTATATTCTACAAAAATCTATGAACAAAGTTTTGGAAGTAAACACATTTAGACTTTCCTGGTGTTTTCAGGATTCCATGTCACTTTAATCAGTTCTGTTCTGTACAGTAGGCCTTGTGTAAACACATTTCTATGCCTACTGTATAGGTCGACAACAATGACAGTTTGATCTACAGTCAACACAAATGAAATTAATCAAATATCTTTTTAATTTGGTATGAATTTATGAATCAATGAAATATTTTTTATTTTAGTTAGCCTTGTGCAGGTAAGCTTGGAATATTTAAACTTGTTACATATATACTATTTAGAAAACTCCATAACATTAATAACAATATAATGATCAAAATATTTTCAAATTTTATTTAATTATCATAGTCCATTGATTTGGTTTTATGTTTTCAGATTCCAATTAATGTTTGACACCTGGATTGGATAACAGATTCAATCAGCCACTGTTGAGTCATCAAGGCTAAACATGACAATGAGATGAAATATGGGTTAGCAAAGTAGGTATGAACATATAACCCCATTTACAATGGAATACACCCGGTCCGGCCGCTAGGCCAGTTCGGCCGCTGGAAGTAACCCAGTTCCGCCGCCGGTTCACCCGAAGGTTAATTAGTCTCGCTGATATCCTACCCATCTCGTCCGCTGCTATGTCCGATGGTTAATAAGAGGATATTTGACTCGTTTCTACACATATATATATAATATATATATATCCTAAAAATATAGACAAATAATGATAATGAAACGATATATCTCTTCACATTCTATTCATATAAAAAATATACTGCATATGTATACATATAAAGTTCATCTTACATTTCATATTTTTTTATTTACAACACATGTCTCATCATATTTTATTCAGTATGCATTTGTCACACGAGTCACATTGACGACATTGTTGTCTTGAAGTACACTCTCTAGAGCAGTAGACACAAGGATATCTTACTGGTTCCATGGTGATGAATTGCACAATGTTTCTCATCTTTTAATATCATTAAACAGTGAGTGAACTGTTATCATCACTAATTATCACCAATCATGTCCTTGAATACACACAAACGGATTATCTCACTACAAAAGGATTAACACTTAATTAATTGGTGTCATCTTATCGTAAGTAATTATGAAAACACCAGGAAGAACAGTTCAGTGGTAGATATTTTAATCCAATCAAATAAAAACAACAATCGATATGTTGTGAGTTTTATTGAGAAATGAAATCACTGCTTACATTTGGATATGTAAATCATTTATTGGAATGAGTTTAGCTTCACAAGTAAACATTGATACCAGGTAAATTTGTTGAATTTTATGATTGAGCTCTCAAATATGATGTAGATGTGAAGATCATGCAAAATGTATGCGGACGGTGACGTTATATAAATAGACTTGTATGTTAATTTAGTCTAGGATAAATACTTTTAACAGAAGAGATTCAATGTATTTTTTCCAGCTTGATTTGAAATAATTTCAGCTTGAACTACATAATTTTCATGAATTTTTCTTACGACAATTTTACTAATGTCATCCGATTTATCTACACGTGTACGTTAAGTAAAAACGTTTCCCATAGACCGCCATGTGATAATGATTTCACATACTTTATAAATGTGAAAAGGATCTACAAACAATATTTATTCTAAACGAAATTAGCATACAAGTCAATGGAAATAATATGTCACCGTCCGAATACTTTTTGGCACATAACGCATACAGTACAAATATTGCGATCGTCTGTATTGGTCCGAATAACTAGATCTTTGTATAAACGTCATGTGACACCCATGTGACACCAATATTTACGACCTTAGAGTTTATATTCGTTGTAGATCATTTGCATAATGGTAAAAATACTTACCAGGCGAATATTATTGACAAATGGTTAGCGGACATAGTGGCGGACGAAACAGGTAGAATACCAACTAGGCTAATTACATTTCGGATGTAGCGGCGGCCGAAATGGGCAAGATATGCAGCGGCCGGACTGGGTGCTATTCTTTACAATTGCATGTATACATTTGATGCCAATTATACATATTTTGAAAAATAGGGACACATTCTTCTACATGACAAATTTTAATTTCTATATAAATACTTAATTTGTCAGATAATAATAATAGTCTCGCAAGGGTGAATTTTAATGTCTATTGATAAGAATGAATCATATTGTAATGACTAGCTAAAACATATATAACCTGGGATGTACATTTCCCTTATATGTATAATTTATTAAAGCCATAGGCAGCAGCTTCAAATTAAATCAAAAGTGTTGCCATAAATTTCAACAAATAAAAACATTTATTAATTTACCGAGAACCATTTTTTATTTGGATTCTTTAAAAACAATCTGTTAATAGTCATTTTAAAAATAAATATTTATTTAATAATATGCTTCTGTGACTTTTTGGATTTATCATTGCTTTTACTAACTTGGAAAGTGTGGACAATTGTAAATTATTTGTTGACATTCTGTTATTCAAAATGTATGAATACAATTTAATTTTCAATTATAAAATTTGCCAGAATATTTTTAACATTTTCAAGTTCACAATAAGATAACAATTAAGAGAATGATATCAATAATTGCAAAACTTTATGCATGGTAATAATAATTATTTAATTTTTCAGACTAACAAGATCAGAAGAAATAGGGAACACTACAGGATGTTTGAGAGTATCAAGCTGAACATCCATTAGTAAGTAAATAAGCAGCATGACAACATGTACCTTATTTGTTGTTTTTGTATTGAGTATAATAAATGTACTCATTGATTGTTAATTATCTCATATATTCATAAATATAATAAACTCTGAAACTCTACATAAAATATTATTTGTTTGTTTTTTTTACTGGTTGTTTCATATCAGAATGATATACTTTGTTATTGTGTTAACATGTAATCATCTTCAGTGAATGGAAGTGTTCATATTAAAAATTATTTTTACATATTTTCATGATTTGTTGAATGGTTATTGTAAATGGTATTTTCTTATACATACAATTTATACATATAACAGCATAGATTTATCTTGATTTCATCATACAATACTGATACATCATAAGCAGCTTTACATACATAAATATTACATTACCATAACTCTAGAAATTCAACATAATATTTGTAAGATGATTGCAGCTGTTCAGTTAGTGTGGAAAACTCATAGTCAGTCAGTGTAATATTTTCTTATGATAGTAATTTACAACTGTTATAAAATAATGATGATTTAGATGGCTTATTTGCAAAAAAATGTAAACAAAACTGGAATGAAACAATATAATTGATTGGAGACTTAAGAGATATACGTCTGAAATGCACATGTCTGTGTCTTAACACTTTTACTTAGGAACTGTTATCAACAAACGGAGAAACAGAACAACTCTTATTTGTTTCTATATTCAACATTCAGGAAAATCATATTGTATCGTGTGTTGAAGAACATTTAATATTTAACGGTGCCATGCATTTCCCTAAATAGACCAAAAACATGAATGGGCGGACGTGTCATGTGTCGAAGTTAGATTTCTTCAGGGCCGCATTCATTTAGTAAATGTGACAACATATATACTGAGTTAATCACCCTATTCTTACCACAAAAAATATATGCAAGTCAAGACAAAATGGCAGGAAATGTATTCAATCTCGGCCTTGGCAAAGTAAATTTCTGACCTGTTATATCGTTACGGTACATCAGTATTTGTGTGATCTAAATATCATTTCATCGTAGATTGTGTTCTATAATTTACAGTTTGGTTATCAAAAGACATGATTATTTTCATTTTAGTCGTTTCCGTGACATGACAAAGCTTCAAAACGCAGTAGCTAGTCGCCGGCAAAATGTCGTTCTCAGCAAAAAGCCCTTCATACACTTCCGCATGTTTGTCCGAGGTTGTCTGTTGCTAGGGGCGGTTGCCAGGGGGCGGGGATTAATGGATCGGTCTATAAACACTGGCGTGACTGGGTCACGATGACCTTTCTGCACTTCATTGTGTCATCCCATTTTTTCCGCAGCAGACAAGTTACATTCAACAGTTTAGCTTCATGTTAGCAGTAGTGCTACATGTACATGGGGGCAGCCATTGTTGTTAGGACCGGACCCAACCGAAATCGAGACTTCTGATTGGCTAACAATACTGTGTTAGTAAAGCGACTTAAATTGTCATTTTTTAATTAACAAACGATGTTTTTTACTTCAACATTGCATTTTCATGGATAAATTAGTTACTTGAATTTATTTCAATGAAGTTCTTGCCTTCACCCTCCACACTGCAGCACAATTGCAAGATACAGGCTTCGGCCCATGGCCTATTGGGGTCACAAAATAGGGAGACTAGTCGCCAGAGCGTCATCCCAAATTGACCGCCGCTAACGAGCCCGTTACGTAATTGATTTTATGGGTAACACGGTCACGTGAATCAAACTGGGCTTCTGCCGAGCGAGCTCGTCAATGTCTAGGCGGGGGATTTCCCCTTTTGACATGCGATCGCTGATTGGCTGTTTCATCTCACTGCACACCGACATATACACCTTGTCCTGAGTTGTTCAAGCTTCTGATGTCGTATTTGAAGAGTAAATTTTTATACATTCTATTAATATTATTAGTAATGACAATATTTAATATCTTGAAACGAAATTAATGGAAATATTTTCAACTCGAAATTATTTGACAGGTTGTTGATACAATCTTTCGGAATCTACTTCTACAATAAAACTTCACATACGGGATTAAATGTAAATGTAAGAACACGTATATATTACTTTAACGGCACGTATTTCAAGATGCCATTAAAAGATGACAAACAGGGTTACAGGTACACACACACATTTATCATTGCTATACTGCATGTAATGTTCGTCCAGGATTGTGATTTCAACAAGTTTGTTACAATATTTCATAGAGAAAGTTGTCGTTTACCAAGTTTCTGAATACCAATAAATAATAATATAATTTAAATGCTACTAAATGGTTTCATAAGATGCATTAGAGGGGTAATATTACGACATCGGTTTCCTGAAAAGATGTGTGCGTGTTTGGTGAAAATATCATGGTTACGACTCACATTTCATTCAACGTTTCTTTGTTGCTGTCACGTTTGATATCAGTGACAAAGTATATCCAAAAGTGTAAGAACATAAACATAAAAGGTTATTTTAATTCAAGTTTGTCGATCAAAATATTGTTTAGATCCCTATATGATGCAATGCAATGCAAACCATTTTCACTTGCTATATGAGTTTTATGAAATTTATTTCATGTATAAATGCATGAACTGGATGGGTCAACAACTGAACAAGCTCACTGAATTTTACATGAAAACTGTTGCACTGTACACGCACACATATACATTATGATTATTGTGTTCATAAATTTATCATCATTCAATGTACAGCTGCTGAACAAAAGTTTGTTTAACTGTGTCCCGAACTCAGTGCAAATATCATGTAATTCTGTGTTCATTTAAGTTTGCTTTATTCCTTAATTATGCCCGCAAAAATTATGAAATTTTGTTTAGAGGTAGAAAAGTCATTCGATATCATATACTTAAGGATGATACTAATATTTCTACAGGAGCAAATATGGCAAAGATTTATATAACACTCGGGTCCAAAAATCCCAAACTAAAAAATTTATATTGTTTTATAAAATTGTCATTTTTTAATCATTTAGGGAAAAAACATAATTCTTATCATCACATTGACCAATATTTTCTATTACTTTGGAAATTTTACAGACATTATGTTTAATTAATATCATTATTGCAGAAACAATGAAATCTCAATTTTCTAATTTTGACCCCTTGTCTCTTTGGGTGTACGCCAAAATTGTATCGGGCATGTTACATATCTGTCCCCTGTATATGTAGTGTAAAAATGATTTCTCTACATCTTGTCCAAAAATATTATCCATAATGTGTTCGGTTAAGAAATAGTGCCAAATTGAAGTTTTAAAAAAATGATGATTTTTACGTAGGAAAAATTACATAGTTAAACAAACTTTTGTTCAGCATCTGTATGTATAAATGTGAACCATACATGCGTTGTTGATTCGCATTTACAAAAGTCATCTAGACTTTTTTTGCCGATTCATTTCTTCTCATTGAATAAAATACAATTAAACAACATTGTGATAATACACATTTATAGACAACGAACAAGATCGAATGAAATCATTTTTGTTACCAAACTTACTGCACATCTTGTCAATGAAAACGACACGGATCGGTAAATACGCTGATAGAATTTACTTGCCGCTCCAATACAAATGATCAGTTTAGCGTACCATATAGATGTTTCTTCAAGATCAAAGAGGGTGTTGTTACAGCAAATTAGTTTACGTAATTAAGCAGATCAAAGTCAAATAAGCTTAGTATAGGTGAGAAAATGGGAGGAGCCTCGAGTGTAATTATGTTTTTACAGTTAACAAGTTTACTGGACCGGTTCTATTACACAATACACAAAATGTCTTGGTGACACAATGCTGATCATGACAACAAATACACATTAATGCGACATTCAGTCTAGATATTGTCAGCCAGTCAAAGTTAGGAATATATATTCGACCAATGGAATTTAGGAATAGGATGATAGTTTTGTATTTTGTTTGTTCGACACTCATTTGAATAAAATCATATCATTGGACGATTACTAACGAGATCAGGGCAAAATTCTCATCCTTTCGGATTCTCTCAGTGCCCTTCAGGCACTCCAAAACAAATCTACAAAAAACCGCCCTGATCTAATTTCCAAAATTCTAAATTCTATTCAAAATCTTAATTATCAAGGCAAGGCAGTAAAACTCCTATGGGTACCAGCGCACGTCGGTATATTTGGCAACGAAAAAGCCGACAAAGCTGCCAAGGAGGGCCTTAAACTACCTAAATTTCTACCCCTTTTCAATTCGAAACAAGAGGCAAACAGCCTATCAAAATCTCATGCAAAGCGAGCATGGCACCTGCAATATGCAAATTCGAAAACAGCACACAACACCAAACAAATTATCTCCAAACCCTTAACAAAACAAAAAATAGAGCCATGGGCTCTGTAGCTCATCAGGATTTCATTGATTTACTATCTAAAGTTGAATATTTAAGTTATTTAAGTTATTGTTTACAAGCAAAAGATAGGTTCTTAGATCATGACCACTGTGACCCCATTTGGGGTCCAGTGTCACATAATCTACAATTTAGAATCCCCATTGGCCAAGGAGTCTGCACACAACTTTTCAGCTCTCTAGACCTTTTGGAACTGGAGAAGAAGATAAAAGTAGGTTTTTAAGGCTGTGACCCCTGTGACCCCATTTGGGGTCACTTGGTCACGAAATCTACAATTAAGAATCCCCATTGGCCAAGGAGTCTGCACACAACTTTTCAGCTCTCTAGACCTTTTGGAACTGGAAAAGAAGATGAAAATAGGTTTTTAAGGATGTGACCCCGGTGACCCCATTTGCGGTCACGGGGTCACGAAATCTACAATTTAGAATCCCCATTGGTCAAGGAGTCTGCACACAACTTTTCAGCTCTCTAGACCTTTTGGAACTGAAGAAGAAGTTGAAAATAGGTTTTTAAGGATGTGACCCATGTGACCCCATTTGGGGTCAGAGGGTCACGAAATCTACAATTTACAATCCCAATTGGCCAAGGAGTCTGCACACAACTTTTCAGCTCTCTAGACCTTTTGGAACTCGAGAAGAAGATGAAAATAGGTTTTTAAGGATGTGACCCCTGTGACCCCATTTGGGGTCATGGGGTCACGAAATCTACAATTTAGAATCCCCATTGGCCAAGGAGTCTGCACATAACTTTTCAGCTCTCTAGACCTTTTGGAACTGGAAAAGAAGATGAAAATAGGTTTTAAAGGATGTGACCCGGTGACCCCATTTGCGGTCACGGGGTCACGAAATCTACAATTTAAAATCCCCATTGGTCAAGGAGTCTGTACACAACTTTTCAGCTCTCTAGACCTTTTGGAACTGGAGAAGAAGATGAAAATAAGTTTTTAAGGATGTGACCCCGGTGACCCCATTTGGGGTCACAGGGTCACGAAATCTACAATTTAGAATCCCCATTGGCCAAGGAGTCTGCACACAACTTTTCAGCTCTCTAAACCTTTTGGAACTGGAGAAGAAGATGAAAATAAGTTTTTAAGGATGTGACCCCGGTGACCCCATTTGGGGTCACAGGGTCACGAAATCTACAATTTAGAATCCCCATTGGCCAAGGAGTCTGCACACAACTTTTCAGCTCTCTAGACCTTTTGGAACTCGAGAAGAAGATGAAAATAGGTTTTTAAGGATGTGACCCCTGTGACCCCATTTGGGGTTATGGGGTCACGAAATCTACAATTTAGAATCCCCATTGGCCAAGGAGTCTGTACACAACTTTTCAGCTCTCTAGACCTTTTGGAACTGAAGAAGAAGTTGAAAATAGGTTTTTAAGGATGTGACCCATGAAACCCCACTTGGGGTCATGGAGTCACGAAATCTACAATTTAGAATCCCCATTGGCCAAGGAGTCTGCACACAACTTTTCAGCTCTCTAGACCTTTTGAAACTGGAGAAGAAGATGAAAATAAGTTTTTAAGGATGTGACCCCGGTGACCCCATTTGGGGTCACAGGGTCACGAAATCTACAATTTAGAATCCCCATTGGCCAAGGAGTCTGCACACAACTTTTCAGCTCTCTAGACCTTTTGAAACTGGAGAAGAAGATGAAAATAAGTTTTTAAGGATGTGACCCCGGTGACCCCATTTGGGGTCACAGGGTCACGAAATCTACAATTTAGAATCCCCATTGGCCAAGGAGTCTGCACACAACTTTTCAGCTCTCTAGACCTTTTGGAACTGGAGAAGAAGATGAAAATAAGTTTTTAAGGATGTGACCCCGGTGACCCAATTTGGGGTCACAGGGTCACGGAATCTACAATTTAGAATCCCCACTGGCCAAGGAGTCTGCACACAACTTTTCAGCTCTCTAGACCTTTTGGAACTGGAGAAGAAGATGAAAATAAGTTTTTAAGGATGTGACCCCGGTGACCCCATTTGGGGTCACAGGGTCACGAAATCTACAATTTAGAATCCCCATTGGCTAAGGAGTCTGCACACAACTTTTCAGCTCTCTAGACCTTTTGGAACTGGAGAAGAAGATGAAAATAGGTTTTTAAGGATGTGACCCATGAAACCCCATTTGGGGTCATGGGGTCACGAAATCTACAATTTAGAATCCCCATTGGCCAAGGAGTCTGCACACAACTTTTCAGCTCTCTAGACCTTTTGAAACTGGAGAAGAAGATGAAAATAAGTTTTTATGGATGTGACCCCGGTGACCCCATTTGGGGTCACAGAGTCACGAAATCTACAATTTAGAATCCCCATTGGCCAAGGAGTCTGCACACAACTTTTCAGCTCTCTAGACCTTTTGGAACTGGAGAAGAAGATGAAAATAAGTTTTTAAGGATGTGACCCCGGTGACCCCATTTGGGGTCACAGGGTCACAGAATCTACAATTTAGAATCCCCACTGGCCAAGGAGTCTGCACACAACTTTTCAGCTCTCTAGACCTTTTGGAACTGGAGAAGAAGATGAAAATAAGTTTTTAAGGATGTGACCCCGGTGACCCCATTTGGGGTCACAGGGTCACGAAATCTACAATTTAGAATCCCCATTGGCCAAGGAGTCTGCACATAACTTTTCAGCTCTCTAGACCTTTTGGAACTGGAGAAGAAGATGAAAATAAGTTTTCAAGGATGTGACCCCTGTGACCCCATTTGGGGTCATGGGGTCACGAAATCTACAATCTAGAATCCCCATTGGCCAAGGAGTCTGCACACAACTTTTCAGCTCTCTAGACCTTTTGGAACTGGAGAAGAAGATGAAAATAAGTTTTTATGGATGTGACCCCGGTGACCCCATTTGGGGTCACAGGGTCACGAAATCTACAATTTAGAATCCCCATTGGCCAAGGAGTCTGCACACAACTTTTCAGCTCTCTAGACCTTTTGGAACTGGAGAAGAAGATGAAAATAAGTTTTTAAGGATGTGACCCCGGTGACCCCATTTGGGGTCACAGGGTCACAGAATCTACAATTTAGAATCCCCACTGGCCAAGGAGTCTGCACACAACTTTTCAGCTCTCTAGACCTTTTGGAACTGGAGAAGAAGATGAAAATAAGTTTTTAAGGATGTGACCCCGGTGACCCCATTTGGGGTCACAGGGTCACGAAATCTACAATTTAGAATCCCCATTGGCCAAGGAGTCTGCACATAACTTTTCAGCTCTCTAGACCTTTTGGAACTGGAGAAGAAGATGAAAATAAGTTTTTAAGGATGTGACCCCTGTGACCCCATTTGGGGTCATGGGGTCACGAAATCTACAATCTAGAATCCCCATTGGCCAAGGAGTCTGCACACAACTTTTCAGCTCTCTAGACCTTTTGGAACTGGAGAAGAAGATGAAAATAAGTTTTTATGGATGTGACCCCGGTGACCCCATTTGGGGTCACAGGGTCACGAAATCTACAATTTAGAATCCCCATTGGCCAAGGAGTCTGCACACAACTTTTCAGCTCTCTAGACCTTTTGGAACTGGAGAAGAAGATGAAAATAAGTTTTTAAGGATGTGACCCCGGTGACCCCATTTGGGGTCACAGGGTCACAGAATCTACAATTTAGAATCCCCACTGGCCAAGGAGTCTGCACACAACTTTTCAGCTCTCTAGACCTTTTGGAACTGGAGAAGAAGATGAAAATAAGTTTTTAAGGATGTGACCCCGGTGACCCCATTTGGGGTCACAGGGTCACGAAATCTACAATTTAGAATCCCCATTGGCCAAGGAGTCTGCACACAACTTTTCAGCTCTCTAGACCTTTTGGAACTGGAGAAGAAGATGAAAATAAGTTTTTAAGGATGTGACCCCGGTGACCCCATTTGGGGTCACAGGGTCACGAAATCTACAATTTAGAATCCCCATTGGCCAAGGAGTCTGCACACAACTTTTCAGCTCTCTAGACCTTTTGGAACTGGAGAAGAAGATGAAAATAAGTTTTTAAGGATGTGACCCTTGTGACCCCATTTGGGGTCACAGGGTCACGAAATCTACAATTTAGAATCCCCATTGGCCAAGGAGTCTGCACACAACTTTTCAGCTCTCTAGACCTTTTGGAACTGGAGAAGAAGATGAAAATAAGTTTTTAAGGATGTGACCCCTGTGACCCCATTTGGGGTCATGGGGTCACGAAATCTACAATTTAGAATCCCCATTGGCCAAGGAGTCTGCACATAAAATTTCAGCTCTGTGGAATCATTGGTTCTTGAGAAGAAGTCGAAAAAGCGAAAAGTTTACGGATGGACGGATGGACGGATGGACGGATGGACGGACGCCGGACACCATGCCATGCCATAAGCCCATCGGGCCTTTCAGGCCTGATGAGCTAAAAATATATTCCCCAAAAAAATAATATTGATAGGGCAATAATTAAGCTCCAATCGGGGCATACAAAATTAAACTATCATATCCACAAAACCAAAATCGCAAACATCCACCCAACATGCCCACACTGCCCACAGGCAGAAACAATTCACCACATCCTTATTGAATGCCCACAGTATGCGGCCTTAAACTAAAATTAAGGGCCAACAATATCCAAACAAATAACATATATCAAATTCTAAATCCACAAAATAACTACAGTACCTTCCAAGCGGTCGACACTTACTTAAAGGATTCGGGCCTATTGGACCGAATCTAAAAACACACTAAAAATTAAATTTCATCCAAAAATAACAATTTAAACCTACCTAAAAACACCGCTGAGTAGAGGGAGCGCTAATTGAGATTTCCGACTGGCTGTGAGCTAATTAATTAATGCCTTCCACAGCTAAATTCGGGAGACTTTTCCCCCTTTAATTAACGTTATAAATTATGTTATTTAATTGAGAAGAACCAACTGTTACCGAAAATTGCCATTTTGATAACAGTCGACTCAGTATACCGACGATTTAAAGGTAAAAGTATCGATTTCTGATCGAAAAACGGACAATGCATCACATGGGGCGCGCGTCAATTAGTTAAACGTCATTTTGGAAAATTATTTACAAATGACAAATAGACAACTTTGGGTTGAAAATTTTTAACAGGTCTAATATGTACTGTGATTGTAAAAGGTAGTGTAATTTCGGTTTCTTCACTTGTCAATTTGTATATACAATGATGATGCTCAATTTTAATTGGAAACTAGTAATTATTATATAGTTGGCGATTGGGGATGAATATGCAAGTTGAGTGAAATTATTTGAACTGAAATCAGCACACATCGTATGTTGACGCGAATTAAAACCAAATACAATGTTATGAGACACAATGCATCTTTAATTAAATGTCATAAACAGCATACATTCGTGCTCGTTTATATTATATTTCATTTTCTTTTCAGATGATGACAAGAGTAAACACAAAATGGTAAATGTTTTATTTCTTTTTTACCTCTACCTCTTAAATGAGAACACATTATGTTTATCTCTTTACAGGGCAAAACAATACAAAATTAAATTAGGTTCTTTTTAAGTAAAGTTAAGTAAGTTATTATAAATGATATCTATGTTATGATGGGTCATAACTTTCCAAAATATAGAAACTTAAATATTTTCTGTAATAGTTGTTATTATCCTAATTATTTTATATCCACGCATATGCATACATTGAATAAACAACTCTTGTAATAAATGAATAGATTACAATAATTTTTAATTGTATTTGTATAAATATTGTAGTATTGAGATACAAATTTCGCGATCATTACATTTAACAAGTTTAGGATCCATAGATTACCTCTATAACTACGAAAATGCGCCTTACAAATCGAACACTGTTTAATTGTAATAAATGTGTATTATGCATATTATAAGGTGAGGTGAGTAAGGGTTTAACACCGCTTTCAAGAGTATTTCACTTATATCACGGCTGCTAGTATTATTGCCATGTGGCTATGCATTGCGGTGAAACCTGCGAGCAACGGCTGGAACTAGCGAACCATGGGTGGTACTGCACTGAAATTCAGTGTAGCATTGCACCCAAACCTTACTGCGTGTATAACAGTTCTCTACTGCAGACAAAGTTGCCGTGCCCCTGGCAGGATTCGAACCACAGACCTCTTGATCAGAGGCCGAACGCGCTAACCACTGCGCTATCCCGCCCCTGCATACTATGAACAGTAAGACAAACACTGTGAAACAAATGCAAACTTTTCTAAAAAAAATCAAATGTAAAGCACTGAATTTTTATTTCCTAATCAGAGGAGCAATACTGACACAGACGAGTCTACAACTGCAGATGATGATCATCCTGAAGAGGCAAAAAATTTCACATCGCTGGACAGTTTGAAATCAACTACTGAAAATCATGGCGAATCAGGTGAGAAGAATAAAGTTCAAATATTGTGCACCGAAATTTTGGCCAATAGGGATTTTGAATTGTAGATTTGATGACTTTCTACTTTCTGGTCCCAAAAGAAAGAGTCATAAGGGCTGCGACCTAACACCATTTTCCCCATCGTCTTCCCCATCTTCTCTAGAAATTGGAATCTTGTGTACAGGTTCCTAAGCATTCGGAGAATAAGTGTAAACTTTGTAATATGAAATATTGATGTGGAGTATGGTCATTGCATAATTGCGGATCACTTTAAAGTTACGTTATGAAAGGGCCTTTTACATTTTTCTAGTTAAAGAGTTAACCCAGCAAACAGACAACGTTGAACAACGTTGTAGCAACGTTGTGGTTTGGTTACGTTTTCTTCTAACGTTATTATGACGTTGCTACAACGTTTGAGAGCCAACGTGTTCATGCAACGTCCAGACAACGTCACAAAATAACGTTAATAGAACGTTGTTACTTGGTTAGGTAAAAAACCAACGTTCCTACAACGTCATATGGACGTTGTATTCTAACGTTGTATTCTAACGTCGATACAACGTTGAAACACAACGTCAATACAACGTTGTAAATTGGTTGGGTTAAAAACCAACGTTCCTACAACGTCAGTAGGACGTTGTATTCTAACGTTGTATTCTAACGTCGATACAACGTTAAAACACAACGTCATTACAACGTTGTAAATTGGTTAGGTTAAAAACCAACGTTCCTACAACGTCATATGGACGTTGTATTCTAACGTTGTATTCTAACGTCGATACAACGTTGAAACACAACGTCAATACAACGTTGTAAATTGGTTGGGTGAAAAACCAACGTTCCTACAACGTCAGTAGGACGTTGTATTCTAACGTTGTATTCTAACGTCAATACAACGTTGAAACACAACGTCAATACAACGTTGTAAATTGGTTGGGTTAAAAACCAACGTTCCTACACCGTCAGAAGGATGTTGAATTCTAACGTTGTATTCTTACGTCGATACAACGTTAAAACACAACGTCAATACAACGTTGTAAATTGGTTGGGCTAAAAACCAACGTTCCTACAACGTCAGAAGGACGTTGAATTCTAACGTTGTATTCTTACGTCGATACAACGTTAAAACACAACGTCAATACAACGTTGTAAATTGGTTGGGCTAAAAACCAACGTTCCTACAACGTCAGTAGGATGTTGTATTCTAACGTCCAATTCTAACGAAAATACAACGTTGAAACACAACGTCATTACAACGTTGTGAATACGTTCAGTTAAAAACCAACGTTCCTACAACGTCATTAGGACGTTGTTTTCTTACGTCGCATTCTAACGTCAATACAACGTTGAAACACAACGTCATTACAACGTTGTTGGTTGGTTAGGTTACAAACAAACGTGCCTACAACGTCATATGAACGTCTTATTCAAAACGTCATGACAACGTTGAAACACAACGTCAATACAACGTTGTACATTGGTTAGGTTAAAAAGCAACGTACTTACAACGTCATAAGGACGTTGTATACTAACATCTAATTCTAACGTAAATACAACGTTGAAACACAACGTCAATACAACGTTGTGAATAGGTTCATTTAAAAACCAACGTTTCTACAACGTCCTTAGAACGTTGTATTCTTACGTCGCATTCTAACATCAATACAAGGTTGAAACACAACATCATTACAACGTTGATAATTGATTTGGTTAAAAACCAACGTATTAACAACGTCATAAGTACGTTGTATACTAACGTCTATTTCTAACGTAAATACAACGTTGGAACACAACGTCAGTACAACGTTGTGACCAACGTTATATGAACGTTTTATTCAAACGTCATTACAACGTTGAAACACAACGTCAATACAACGTTGTACATTGGTTAGGCTAAAAACCAACGTATTAACAACGTCATAAGGACGTTGTATACTAACGTCTAATTCTAACGTAAATACAACGTTGAAACACAACGTCAGTACAACGTTGTGAATAGGTTCAGGTAAAATCCAACGTTCCTACAAAGTTGTATTATAACTTCGTATTCTAACATCAAATACAATGTGAAACACAACGCCATTACAACGTTGTTATGTGGTTAGGTTAAAAACCAACGTCATATGGACGTTGTATTCGAACGTCTTATTCTAACGTCAATACAACGTTGAAACACAACGTCAATACAACGTTGTCACTGGGTGTAATGTTTAACGCGCGGGAAAATTTGTTACCGAGCGTTATGAAAAATTACAGCGACGGAGGTCACGGGAAAGGCGAGTAAGTGCACTGTTTTTTCTCCTCTCGGTTTTAAAAAACACCAAATCAAAAAATAATTCATATCAACTTCTGGAGTGAGAGTTCACCAACACATGGATGTGAAAAAGTTAATATTTAAGCGATTGTGAAGCCTACAGGTAGCAACTACTCACGACCACACTATGCTGTTTTTAGCAAGTCACTAAGCATTAATTGCAAATATCTTCATTAATTAGAACTTAATCTATCAAAGAATATCTACGAAGGTTCCTTGTTTCTTAAATATTGCACTGGTAAAACCATACCTTTATGCAGTTTGTATTTGTAGAGATATTGTAGATTTTATTCCTCGGTGGTGGTGTACGGACTGTTACTGAGAGGTGTACGGACTGTTACTGAACTTGTAAGTTTAGTGTACGGACTGTTATTGAGCAGATGTACAGTTATTTTTCAGAATAATCGACTGAAAATGGATTTAATTGCTAACACTACTGTTTTATTGTTGTTTTCGAGGTTCATCACAATGAACGATGTTTAGGTGTTACCACTGTCCACAAGAAAGACCATTGTTTCTTGGTTAGGTTGAAACCGACGTGTCTGCGACGTCATTGGGACGTTGTAATCCATGTCTTATTATAACCCCAATACAACGTTGAAACACAACGTCAATACAACGTTGTTACTATTTTAGGTTAAAACAAACGTTCCTACAACGTCATTATGACGTTGTGTTCTTACGTCGTATTCTAACGTCAATACAACATTGAACGCAACGTCAGTACAACGTTGTGAATATGTTAGGTTAAAAACCAACGTTCCTACAACATCATTAAGACGTTATATTCTAACGTCTAATTCTAACGTAAATACAACGTTAAAATACAACGTATTTACAATGTTGTGAATTTGTCAGGGTTAAAACCAACTTTCTTACAACGTCAGTACAACAATGAAACACAAACGTCAACGTCAGGAAAACGTTGTGAATGGTCAGGTTTAAAGCCGACGTTCCTACAACAGCACAAGGGCGTTGTATTCCAATGTCAAATTCTAACGTCAATCCAACGTTGTGCATAGGTTAGGTTAGGTAAAGTTTACCACAACGTCATAAGAGCATTTTATTCGAACTTCTAATGCAATAGAACGTTGAAACACGACGTCAATACAACGTTCTGAATTGTTGAAATTAAACCCGACGTTCTTACAAAGTCATAAACAAATGTTATTCCCACATCCAGTTCTGATATCAAGACACTATTTAAAAACGACAAAGTTTTAAATTTGTTAGATTAAGAGTTATGAACAAAGTACACGTGTTGATAAGTCAACCTTTCTTATTTAGCCCTAACCATATGTTTATGTATGTATTCTAATGAATGCCCATTGCTAACAATTGATGTTTTATTTGTGTGACTGTTTTCTTTCCTGGCATATATCCTATACGACTGGCCTTTATTTCTCTTCTCTAGGTGTTCAGAAGTTTACATGTTCAGTTTAGATATTATATTTTGTTTAAATTATCGATAAAATCATACAGCCGTTAAATGGGGGCGTATTTTACAAACAGGGACCGGGTAACACTGTAAACCTGTACGTTTCACTCAAACAAATCTAACAGTAGGTTAACTAAGTATTTTTAAAATATTTTATTAAAAATAAATCATGAAAAATAACTATTTGCAGCTTAAGAACAGGAAGATTTTCTGGATAACAACTTCTTTAATGTGGAATTACGCGACGTTTCGGAGTACATACTCACTCCTTCATCAGTATGTACTCCGAAACGTTGTGTATTTTCACATTAAAGAAGTTGTTATCCAGAAAATCTTCCTGTTCTTATATATACCACTTCTAAATGCCCTTCAAAGACCCATTTGCAGCTTTTAGACAAAAAACACGCATTGTCCTCTTTTCGCTTTCCGACACAGATCATGTGCAACCCTTGATTTGTCTATTCATAATGTGACATTAGGTGACACAAAACGATATTTTGGCAAATGAAAATTCATTCCCCGAACACAAATAAAAAAAAATATTAACTACTGTTAAGATTATTTTAAAAGAATAAATAGCAGATTGTGCACAAACTAAATCAGTTTTAATAAATGTTGATTGAAAAGAAAACATGACCATGAATTCAAATAATGAATGTTGTACTAAAATGTCAATGTCTAATTTTCAATGTATAGATTCAGACAATGGTAAATCCGAATACATTTAACTGAATTTTTTGGATGCTGTATGACCGTTAAAATATGATGTCAAAGATATCCTCAGAGATGTTTCATTGGTAACCTATTTAGTGAAGCGCGTTAAAATATCAAAATTATCGCCCCTTTGACAATTCCATTGACGTTTCCCGTAGGTTTGCACATAAACATTTTACTGTAGAGGTAATTAGTTACACATTAATTGTATGTATTTATTATAATACCATAGCCAAGCAACAATATGCCTTTGTATCGCGAGACAGCAACATTATTGAGGTTTGTTTTAAACAAACGTATCATTTCAAATTTATCAATCTATAGTGAAACCACGTTAACTTTCCCAATTAACATTTAAACCGTAACAATAACAATACAGCATGGACATGACGTTATAATGACAAGATTTTTACATTTTACATCATTTAATGAATACAGATGCGGGGAAAGGACACGTAATCACTGTAATCGTATCAAGAGACGCGTTTCCACATGGACTCCTACAACACGTTAAAGGTGCATCCATTGTGTTTCATAAAATTGTATTTGCCTTTAATACATGCCAACATACAATATGTGCTGATATCAGTTCAAATAATTTAATTCAACTCGCATATTCATCCCCAATCGCCAAATATATAATAATTACTACTTTCCAATTAAAATCTAGTAACATCATTGTAATTGTGCAGAAACCGAAACTACTCGTTCTATTTACATTCACAGTTTTTATAAGACCTATTTAACATTATCAACTTAAAGGTTTCTTTTAATCTGTTGTAAATAAGTTTCCAAAATTACGTTTGACTAATTGACGCGCGCCACACGCAGTGCATTGTCCGGTTTTCGATCAGAAATCGATACTTTTACCTTTATATCGTCGGTATACTGAGCCGTGCCATAAGTTAACGGACGGTGACTTTATTTTCATAGACTTGCATGTTAATTTGGTCCAGGATAAATAATTTTCATAATTAAGATTGTTTAGGATTGTTGCAACTCACCATATGTGCTGTTTACGTACAATTATTGTCACTCAGCTTGCATGTTCATCCCAATCGCAAAATATAACTATTTACTAGTTTCCAATTAAAATCTAGCAACATCATTATGCATGAACAGAAATCGAAACTACACTTCCGGCCATTTACATGCGCAATAGTTACATGATCTAATCAACATTATTAACTCATATTTGTCTTTTTGTTTGTGGGAAATAAGATTCAAAAATAAGATTTGACTAATTGACATGGCGCGCGTCAATCGCGGTGCAGTGTGCGGTTTCCGATAATTAAAACAAACTACTTTTACCTTCATATCGTCAATGTACAAAGTCGACTATCGTCAAAATAGTAATTTTCGATAACAGTCATTGCATCTCGATACAATAACACCATTTATATCGTTTGGAATACTTGTGTGACCGCAAGAACACAATGGATGAACCTTTAAATGTCCTATGCCTCGTACACACGGTGCCCTTGCTAAATTTCGGTTTGGAGTTACCACATTGAAGATTAAAACAGATCGCTATGCAAACGTTAAATTAATGGATAGATCATGTTTTAATTGCATTCATGAAACTAAGGATGAACTCAACACACTGTTAAAATGCCCGTTGTATGAATCACATGTGTGCATGAATGTCTGTGCCAAACTTTTGAAAGCGACGTTAAAAACACAAATCATCTCAAGTCAAATCATTTCCTATCTTTTGACTAAATACTGTCTCACTATACATACATTGTGCTTACTGCATTTCATGAAGCCTAACTTAATCAATGGTTTTTAATACGGACTTTCAAATATCACAAAAATACGAATGCTGTCGCGCTTACATTATTGTTGGTATATATGATTTAGTTTAAACACTGGAGGAAATATTACTTTCATCGTGTATGCTATCGAAATATACTACGTTCACAAATATATTGAAAGTCTTAAAAAATGCACCTGTTTCAAGCTAAAGAAATACATTCAAATACTTTCAACTATACCAATTATTATATAGGCCTACCTACTCTTTGTACATTCTAATGTAATCTAAACGGTTATTCTGAATCGACTTAAATTGATATCATTAATAAGGATTAATAAATTTACATGTATATTGAGTTTATAATTGTGCTGGTTTAGGAACACTATTAGTCTATAGCTGACTGTAGCTGAAATAATGGAATGACATGATGAACTATTAACAATTGTAGTTCTCTATTGTTTATTTTAAATGTTCACCTTGCCGGGTAAGACTTACACATAAATAAGCTAGTTTCGGCATCATCATGTACATTAATGAGTTAGTTCATACCATTGCCCAAAGATACACTTGGAATATTTATTATGATATATCAAGAATAATATTTCCCTTTGTTTGCTGACGATTGATTGATTGAAACATATTTTATTCATTTTAGAAACGGATTAGGCAAAAGTTATAAAACTTATAGAAGCCCTCTCAACATAATCGACATATCAATTGACAAGGCTAAAATACATAACACATGCAGAAGAGAATTTAAAACTCTACAAATGAAGGAAAGGCATAGTTTCAGTGGGTAAACATGTAATATAAATCATTAACGCATTATACAATGACACATATCATTGCAATGACAAATACATGATATATATGAATATGTTTTAATTGAACCGCTGACCCTTTCCAATGAATCATCAACATGGTGAAACATGTTTTCATTGACTTATTGTGGTAGATTTGGATTGCCATAGAGGGTTGTACTTAGATTTAATTCTCCCTTTAAATTTTGAAAAACAGTCAGCCAATTGAATTAGTTACTTATTTTAAATATTTGGGTATATAGTCTTTTCCTGCAGAAATATTGTTTTTCAAAAGCATGCCATGATACTCTGGCAAAACAATGAAATAAACCTTTAGCGCCCGTTCTTAGTATGTTCAGTTGTTTCCAGAATTTACCAGTACAAATGTATACTTATGACTTATTTTCGTAATTTTCGATTTGAACGAAAATGGTACGGGTGGTTTTTTTTTATAAATAAAATAAATAGAAATAGTTCACATATACGTTTTGTAAATATGTTCTTAAAATAAACCGGTTTTTTAAATGTCTAATGCAGTAATTAGTGTTAGTGAATTAACGGCCGATTAAAGTTAACGTATACCAACGTGTTATACAATTTTGGTTAAACATTATTAGAACGTTAGAAAATCGGTCGGTAAAACATTGTTATTCATATGCAACGATATTTCGATTACCAAGGGCAACGTTTATATGTGTCCGATTTGTACTATTTTCATATATGTCTGGCAAACTCAAATGTTGGTGATGTGAACAAGTGTTTAGTATATTTAGTGCGAAAGATGTGTGGATGCAAGACTGCATGTCTGCCCATTGCATGCATCTTCAACGTTACCATCTTACTGTACCTTTTAGACGACCCTTCGGATGGAGCCATTTTTAAATCAAAGAAAGTCAGCCAAACTGCGTCGCTTCCTTTCCAAATTCAGATGTGCTTCTTCCAAACTAAATAGTATCACATCGACGCTCTATTTCTAGTACAATCATTGAGGCTAATTGCAAATTTTGTGGGGGTGATCTTGAAGATGAATACATGCATACCAAATTGAATTGAATTTATAGATACATTAAACACATTTTTTTTAAGGGATATTTGTTCCACTTTATTATCACAAGTATCCAACAAGTTCATTCAACTAAACTGTCCAGCCATGATAGTACACTTATGAACAACTTAAAACGTTATGTGACAAAACTGTTTAATGTTCGAAATGCAAAATAATAAAAATCTATATAAAAGACTGTCGACATACTGTATTGTATAATGAAGACTCTAATTTCTTAAAGGTTTGACATCAGTTTATTGTCTTGAATGAATGTATTTGTATTTCTTTTCATCAGAATTTCGACAATGACATGCACTAATTTTAGATAATATATTTATTATTTATGTTCATAAGAATCCTACAATATATCTTTGTATTTGATATCTTTTCACTTTATAGCAATGAACGAAATACGCGCCTGTCAATAAACATAAGGGTATTTTTATTTAAAAAATAGAAGACGAGTTCGCGTGCTTTATCGTTAAATAAAACATAGCAGGGAGCATAAAACAAAACAAAACAATGATGGGACCCAGAAATCGAACTCGCTTACGGCAACATTTTGCGACAACAAAATTTTGTCTTAGATCATTTTAGCTTTTGACATCGGACATTATCTAAATGGCGGCGGATTTTGTTGAAAACGTAGGTGAAAACTTATTCAAAACTTGGATCGGTTGGCCAAGGATATGAACGATATCCGATTTCCGGACGACAAACCTAGCTAGAAAGATACAATTATTTCTAATTTGTTGGTATCCTTAGCTACTACAATACCCTCATTCCCTGAGCCAAAAATGTAAATTAATGTTAGTATTGTTCCTGTAAGTCACATGGGAGTTACACATTTTCCTACCTTTTGATTGGTTGTTACAAAAAAAACAAACTTTTCCTTTGGTTGCCGGAACTATTTCATTCATCTTTCTAAATTGTCCCGACTGTTGACTGTAGAATCTATCTACTGCATTTAAACATGGTTTATTTGTTTCTCGTAGTTGAAATTAGAATGTTCTTACATGCGCCTACGCATCAAATGTCGGAAGAAACAATTAAATTGTTATACAATTTTAAAACTAGCGATTACGTATTTGCTATATATATCACCACGGAAGCTTCAAGAGCGACGGCTATCGTTCGAAAGCAATGACGTCATAGGTGTGAGTGGTTATGATGTCACAGTGTTGATTGTAACGTCATAGAGGTTTTCGGTTTGCGCCGACTTGCTTTTGGGCTTCCTAAATCTCTTGATATGAAATTTGTAATAACTTACAGCGTATAATCATGGATTGATAGTATTGGGCAGAAATACAACACTTTCAACTAAAACCACACTGTAAAATCAAGTGTTCAGGGAATGAACACTATTTGAACACTTAATTGTAACACTTCTTGAACACATATAGATGTTCCAAAGTTGAACAGTAGGCGTTCGATTTTAAACACCAGGTGTTCAATTTTAAACACCAAGCGTTACATAGCGGAACGCCATTTCAACACATAGTGTTCAACTTTTGAACACCTCCAAGTGTTCAAAATGTTAACACATTTACATGTTCAAAGCCATGTAACACTTCTTGAACACTTTTACATGTTTAAAAACCTGGGTGTTACAAAAGTGAACACTTCATAAACACATAATGTTAACATCTTGAACACTAACATTCATCACCTTGAACACCTGATGTTTATCATCTTGGAACACCTGATGTTTATCATCTTGAACACCAAATGTTGATCACTTAGAACATTTCATGTTCATCATCTTTAACGCCATAGCAGAAAGCATACCCAGTGTTAAAATAATGAAACTTAAAAACTTAAAAACAATAAACATGTGGTTTCAATTATTTATTTGATTTAAACCAAGACAACAACTAGACAACATTACTGTTTCAGATCATTACATGCATATATGGGTATATACTGTGCAGTTGTTTGACAGAAATACAAGAAAAGTGTCTATTGAAATTAATAATTTGTCTATTACTGTAATATCAGTCAAAGAAGCAAGTGGAATCACCAATACTATTTTTCTTTGGCATTGTGCATCAATATGAAAACCTCAATTATGTCCTTAAAAAACATGCAGCAGTATAACACTTTACTATGCCAGATACAATAAACAGATATAACAACAACATTTAAATAAAAATAAAATCTGCATTATAACAAACAACAATCCAACAAACAAGTGTTGGTCACTAACATTGCATTATACCCCCAACAATAACGAAACAAGTCGAGTGAATTGAGTTGGGTTATATTTGAAACAGTAGCGATGACAACATAATGAAACGAATATGATATATTTACTTAGAAACAAGCCTTTTGACCTTGAAACTGCTGTCACACATTGGAATAAAAGGCAAGTTGAAATGACAAGTATACAAGTAAACTGTAACCAAATGTTTAGGCAAAGATAAATAAGATATAATGTGTTCTTGAAAAACAAAGAAAGTGCAAAAAGAGATCAAAATATCAATACTGACTGGTGTGTGCATAAACATCAAATGTAGTTGTTTTTGTGTTTATTGCTTGAAGACATTGGGCTCAATGAGATACTACTTAGTATGAGCTTAAAAGGGGATTAAATGAAATGAAAACCAAATCCTGAGGTAATAAAGCTCACTCATATATCTTTCACAATACTATTCTTCTAGTGAACATTAGGATATCATAATAGAAAAAATCATAAAAAAAAGAATATCATGCTTCAATATGATTATTCTTAGGAAGAGATTATGCATTCCTAAAGCTCAAATGGATTCAATGCAATGCAATGCAATTAAAGAAAGTGCATTGAAAACATGGGAAATTAGTCCGAGGAATACAAAAACTAAATTCTATTAAAATCCAAAAATATTAACAGCTTCAGTCACTGCCAGTCAGTTTGAATGGGAAGAAAGGCTGCAACTGTTCACTTTGATACGGTAGGATATTTGACCCTAACGAGTCAATTCAATTATTTTATATTTGATAGGGAAATCAAATAACATACTTTTGTTCAAATGTATCAAAGATACAAACTGCAGTAAGAGTGCTCTGAGAGCACAACAGGCATCATTGCTGCACCACCATTAATCTTAACATGTGCATAACTGATGTATGTATACCCAAGGTACTCAAGGATGTACCAAGTTTCAGAAAGATCTATCCAAAACAGGCAATAAATTCACAAGACTTACAAGAGAGTCCTTGATACATCAATATATAGCCAAGAGAAGATATATCCCGATATTATTCCATAATATTTAACAATATATTGTATAGTTTGAAAAGCTTTTGAAGTATTTTTTTCACTCAAGTTAGACTGGAGGTAATCAGACAAATTGAAGAAATAATATTTCAGATTTATGTCTGCACATTAGATTCACTGATTTTATTAAATCCATTCATCTATAATGTCAATGACAATTAAAGTTTTAACTTCACTAAAAGAGGAAATATTGCATTCCTTCTGTTCAATAAAACCTTTTTATGCCTTATCTATTCTACTGTCTTTAAAACTCTTTATTTGTAGAGTATTTGGGCATGTATTGTCTCGCAACTTGTCAAGTTGTAATTACAATCAGATTACAGGTCCCTGGGTGCTTCATTAACTGGTATCGGGATATATCATCTCACCACTTTAAAGCCTACAATACACAGGTGTCCTTAGTAACATATGCACGGCAATAGAATCAAATAAAAATTTGTACAAGGCAGGTAAGTCAAAAGATCAACAATGTTGATGGCTGATTCTCACAGTTCGGTAGATTCAAACACTGGTCTGAATCTATGGACAAAGAACTTGAATTTTTTGGATGTTTGCATCGAATATGGCTCTCCAAAGGCAAATTGTTGGAAGAGACCAAGAACCATTGCATGACACTTGGGATATTCAATATCAAAGTTGTAGTACAAGCTAATGAGTTGCAAGACTGAGGAAGTGACACTACAGCCTTGACAGCGAATGGAACAGCCATCTCCAACGATGAACATTCCATTCACAACTTGATTTTTGGTGAAAACGATGACATGAGGAGCTTCCATCGGCTTGGTTATCAACATTTTTCCAATGTCAGAATCTGCAACATCCTGTAAAAAGGAAAACATACAATAAATGGCTCTCATCAGGCTTTATATAACACATAAAAAGAGGCTACAGGATACCCATATAAAGCGCTACCAGAGCACCAAATCCCAAAAGCTAAGGATCCTGAAATGACATTCAACCTTTTAGGACTTAACATAGTTTTTAGAGAAGGGTTTTTTTGCGTGGCCATTTAATAGTAGGGGCAATAATCATGAAGTCTACAATTTTACAGTTCCCTTGGGCCAAGGTAATCAATGTAAATAAAATTTAAGGTCTCTGGAGTCAATCATTCACAAGGTAAAATTGAAAATCAAAACTGTTACCCGCAGATAATCATTTGAAGCTGCATACAGGTATACATAGCTCAGATGAATTTAATAGCAACATTATCTTAATGTATTTACAGGATTACATTAAAGTTTTTCTTGATGATTGATAAATTAGCCACTCATTCATTTCAGTAATGATAAAACAGATTGTTTAATTCACTATCACTTACATCATGTACTTGAACAAGTGTCTTGAAATGAGCGTTTGGAGTGTTCCCTTTCCCACTTCTGTCAAATTTGGTTTCTTGCTCAATAAATCGGATGACATCAACCATTGCTCTTGTGTCCTGTTTCAAATAAAATGTCAGTGTAAGCTAGTGGAAATATTCGTTAATTTTTAATTAGTCACATATTTCCCTAGAGATAAAGCATATAGATAATGAGGGGTTGTTTTGGTCAACAATGAGTGTACATATAAGGGAGAAGAACTGTTTTTCAGAGCATTATTTTCCAAAGGCAAGATCTTCAATTTAAGTGCCAAACAAACGAGCTCAGTATCGAACAAGAGATAAGTGAACACATATTTGTCAAAGAAGCTTCAGATTGCATAATTCCATGACTCTGGTGATACAAAAAAATCAGGTACAACCCAAAAAATGCACAGATATATAACGGTATTTTGAACTATGATCTATTGTAGGGAGGAATGCTTCAAAATAATAACAAGGTTCAACATGTCATGTCAAAATAAAACATATTCATGCGCATCATGGTTATGATGAATGAAGATTTTGACTGATATTTATACACAGTACCTCCTCTTTGGGCTCATCAGACGTCTCCTTCTTCATCAATTTGTGACACGCTACCACAACCCTCTTCATGTTCTCAGAAAGAGCAACTAACTTCTCGGCTCCAAATCTTGCTTTGAATTCACATAGCAACTGGAAAAAAACATTACGTATTGCAGTTCACTAAGACAATTTATTGGAATTTTTTATTATTATTTGCATCGACCTGTTTAATTGATTGAAAATGTTTCCTTTATTTCAAATCCGCCTTCATTCAAACACATGCTATACTTACAATAATTGCCATTAATTGGAGTCAGACATATAAAAGTATGGAGCCTTTTCTCTAACATTTACAACCACAACCAGACTTTATACAGACAACTTGAATAGATAGAAAAAACTTACAAAGAGAGCATCTGTGAAGCAAGGAAATTCTTCAAGGATCCCGCTGACCAGTGTCTTGCTATTTTTTAGCACACTGTCTCTGTATGGGAGAGTCTCCTTTAGAAGCATTTTGATGTGTGAAACGTTACGGTTCTTTTTGGTTTTTGTCCATTCGTCTTTTAGTTCTTTCACATGGGCTTTTACATCTTCTTCGCTCAGTTCTTTCTGATTTGTATCTCTCTTTGGAGATGTAAAGATTTTTTTGGGTGGCGGCAGGGTTGATGATGTGGCAGGGCTGCTCTTAATCTTGGCGCTATGACGCATGTGTCGGATCCTCATAGATAGCTGCTTGACAAATGTTGTCTGTAATAAAAGATACAATATTGCATAATATTAACAAAGATATTATATATTCATTATTTCAATGTATTTACATTAGACTTTTAGCTTGGCATGAATAGAAATACTAATATGTCACCTTCATAATCTAAACATTTTTAACAAGTTTTTTAAGCTAATGCAAACATTACTCAAGAAAACAACTTGTGCAATCATGCTCCTTGAAAAGACATCTATTATCTATAAGGCCCTTTTCTCATGCACACCTTTACATATGTTAGTAAATTTACGTATGTATGTAAATGTATTTGGGGTATGTAAAAGTGTCATGAGAACGCAATTACATACATAAGTATTATTGCACTAGGAGTAACTTTACACGACCTCAGGAGGTCATGTAAATGTAAATTTACATATACGTATTTATACACACTATGCAAACTATGCAAACTGTGTCATGAGAATGGAACGTATATTTACTCCTGTATGCAAAAGCATAATAACTATAAATAGACTGAATCTACTCATATATTTTCGTTTATTATAATACATGGCTGTATGTAATTGACAAATACAACATAATGCTTAACTACATGTGAACAGAAAGTATATTTACTATTACACATGTATGTATAATTACATAGTGTGTAAATTTACTCATGTATGTAAATTCGTGCATGAGAAAAGGGCCTAATATACACATGATGATAATCGTAAAATTACTAACCCATGGATGAGTCCCTTCCATTCTAATGCAGGGCCACGCAGCATAAACTCTTTCTCCGATAGCCTTGTAGTGACTGGAGTCGTTTTTGTGCAAGTACTTCCCGTAATAGTGCTGAGCCGTTTCGTTGATCAACTTGTTCCAAATTACTTCTGATGATCCATCTCTAAGGTGCCTCAGCACCAGCTCAGAGTACCTTGGCAAATCTTCAATCTTTATCCTTTGCGGGATATTGGCTGGAGTTGTGTTAACCATTTCTGAAATAAAAATGTTAAAGCAATTAAAGAAGTGATCAAAATTGTCCCAAAATTTAAATATTTAACTTTTTGTTCCTCTTTTTCTTTGCAACTTGAATTTAAATTAAATGTTATTACCAAGTGCATAAAATACATAGACTAGAGGATACTTAATTGAGTTTGTCAAATACCCGGTTTACTTTATCAAGTAACATGGATATTAGAGGATATTTTATGTTTTTTTTTTAACAAATACAATGTTAATCTCATCTCATGAAGTAGAGAGTTTATATCATCACATGTGGCGCGGGTACAAGGGATATTTAAATTGTTTACCTCACGACTCATGAGATGAGATAAACAAGGTATTTGTCAAGAAAAGCCACATTTTCAATGATTGATTTATTATATAATAAGATCTTTGCATCAGGTCTTTGAAGGGTATTTAGAAGTGGTATCCATAAGAACATGAAGATTTTCTGGATAACAACTTATTAAATGTGAAAATATACGACGTTTCGGAGTACATACTCACATAAAATCACACCTTGAACAAAAAAATTAGGTAAACCGCAGTCCTGAAATTTTAGATGAACGAGACTACAATAGAAGGCCAAAGCTTGTCAACATACCTTCTGATTGTAAGGTTAAACTTGGGAGATTCATTGGATCAGGTCCTCGATCTTCCTGGTTTGCTTGTTCTGGAATGTGATCAAGGGATGCTGTCTTTTCAACCTCTTCAGCTGTAGTGACTGGTATCGGCGGTGCCCAAGTTTCATTACTTCTGAGGAGGACAAGTACCTCCGCAAGCTGGCCAAATTCAAGCAACGTTTCATCCTCATCAATTTCAGTCCCATCATTTGATGTCACAATGAGAACATCTCCAGAAATGCCAAGCTTTTCACAACCTGTAAATGGAAACCAAAAAAATACATAAAAGAGTCTGGTCAAAGAACCAACAACATCCAGCCACTATCGGAAAATGTACATGAAATACTGTTAGAAATGAGCTTCAGTTTTCGTGTGGTCGACTGAACAAATCATTATCTTTGATCATGCTTTCGAGTGATGGAACATGTTATCTTGTATGTGAAAAACAAATGAAACAATCCCACCTTCGTAAATAATCACTGTTACAGATAATACCGGACAAGCGAAACAACCATGACAACGCAGCTTTTTATGAATATGGTTAAGAGTTACTTCCCCTGTTGCAGCGCTGTTGGCTTCAAAAAGACTTAGGATAAAAATATAACCATAAATTAACTGAATATCAGATTTTTAGGAAACATGGATATACCCTTTAAGAAATATTTTACGATGGATTATTTCCATATATATCCGACAATGTGACCTTCACCTTGGTGTGGTCTACTGTGAATAAAATTACTTGGTAAAAATTAGGTCACAGTTGAAGATGATTTCCAAAATGATATTACATGATAAAGAGATTATTTACCTTGTGTGTTGTCATAATATCATATATTAACTTTAAGAATAAAAATAGATGTATTATGCTCGCCATATTCCTAATATATGATACTAATCAATGATACTGATATACAAAAAAAATTTTACACTTTTAATAGTCTCTACATAAATATTACACAATTACACTGGTGAAATCTTACACGGGCGAGTAATAAAATCAACTTTTTGTACTTTTTTGTATGCAGTTTAGATATTATTCATTTGATAAAATGCATCCTACTCAAAAAAGGATAAAATTTGCAAGTAAATGACGGTTTTTATATTTTAAAAATTCTAATCTCATTCTTTTAACAGCCTAACACATTTTCTTTACACCAAAATAATTTTTCTGCGCATTTAGCATGTAACTGTGCCTTAAAACACTATATTTGAACACGGACTTAATGTAATTTAAGTCCGTGATTTGAATAAAAATGACTTGATATTAGTTAATTTCATTATATTGCTCACTGAAAACAATATAGCTAAGAGAACATATCAGTATTCCGTTCTCCCTATCGTTTCACGTCTGTCAGAGCTATGTACCTTAGCTAAAAACAATATTGCAATAATTGTATTACACTATCTGTATTGCAAAAATATTGCACATCCCTTACTATCCTTAGCTTACATGGGTATATATTAAATTCATTTATAATATGATTCATTTTGTATAAGACAATTATTAACATGGCATAAAATAAAGTTATTTACCTTTTTTCTTTAGTTCTTCCAAGGATTTGGCCAGCACACATTTCCTCAGGCTTCTTGTGTTATTCCATAGTTTAAACAAAGGCATTTTGTTGTTCTAAAAAGAATTCAACTTGCTAAGAACAAATTGCTGTTATTTTGAGTTTAAAACAGTTGGAAAGTGTGTGAATTAGAATTCATCGTGACAAGGTTTCCATCGTACATGTACACACTGAGTGGCCACTTAAACTTGAGATTTTGAAAGGATATCAATTGTTCTGTTTGATCGGGTACCAAAATGTAGTGAAGGATATGTTCACTGAAAAAAGATGGTACATTTGTACCTTCAAGGATGAAGTACTTTTCTTTGTGATAAACAACAATGTCTCTCAAAATGGCAAAAACAGGTACATCATTGTCATATTCCAGGACAACAGCACATCCAGTCTTGTAATGAAGTCCATGTATGGACACAGATTGTGTGCTATACATCATCCACTCCTCAACTGGCTCAGTTTGACTCAAATCAGCCATTGTTTGTCTGAGATTGGGATACTTGAATGTGAAATTTATTTCTTCACCTCTTTGGACAGAATCTCCATCATAGAGAAAGTTATTTGACATTTCACCCTTAATGCCTGTTTGTTTCAAACACATGTACAGTTGGTGGTGCCGAGCAAGCGAGTAAGGAAGATTTTTGAAGTTTTTCACTTTCTTGGATTTGAAAAACCCATGCTTCCCTTCAAAACGCATGCACCAATGGTGCCTCAGGGGCCCAAACATGATCATTTGCCTTGGAAAGTGTATAATGAAGTGCTTTTTGGGTATGAAAGATGACTTTGGATACAGTTCTTTACTTTTCTCAAGAAAAATTGCAATCAATATCCGCAGTAAGGATGCAGTGTCTCTGTGGCAGTAGGAGCTCGTACAGAGCAGAACAATTTGGACAAGTCTCAGGAAATTAATCCAATTTTCATCTCCAAAGGGTACTTTTGGGCCGACAATCAGAGGAATGACTTGGCACAGTGTCAAAAGTGATGAAGAAGACTGTTTGACCCTTGTACAACAGTCAAGATCCCCTTTGTCAAATGTGTCTTCTGGCTTGCTTGACAGGTGTAAATATGAATAAGGAAAAGTCCTTATTTTATCATTCAGCCACTTCAAAGTAAAATACTTTTTGGTGACAGTCAAGTGAAATAATAGAAGACCCAAATCACGAGGAACTATTCCTTCCAAAAATACATGCATGGGGTCCTGTACCAATCCAGATGTGATTGAAAAGTTTGTAAGTCCCATCAGACAACTTTTTCCATTTATCCCCCATAATTTGCTCAAGTACCTCCGACTGCCTTTCGAGAGTTCATCGATAAAGGTACAACGCCTTGAGTGCTCAGTCTCATCTCTCAGTTGACACTGGTGATCAATAACTCTGTTCTTCAGATCCAAAGAAGACACTTCACACATTCTGCAATTCTTTCGTGCAAATGCTACACCTTCCTTAAACTTTCCCAGCCAGTTTGATGCTAATGTATCTGCTGGAACCGCTACCAAAGCTCCCTTAATCAATTGTGATGACCCACTGATTATGAACTCTACACCATCACTTGACAACTGATTCAAAGTTTGTAAAAAGTCATGTAAGAGTCTTTCAATTCCTTCATTTTCTCTGACATCTTTAGTCCTTGCAATTGCAACTAATTGAATTGCACTCAATTTTGACCTGAATTGCGGAGGGATGTTTCCCAGTAAATAGTAGAACATAGTGATTTTGTGTTTTTTAACATGACAGCCAAGGGGGTTCACTATTTCTAAGTCATCTGTATTCAAAAGCAGTTGTAATGCTTGTGGGTTTTCTTTAAACAAAATGTTACTTTGAATATACTCACCATCACATAAATCATATAGGAATTCATCAGTGGATGTGTGAGGATTGACAACATGGTTCCATATCTCTGGTAGCTCTAGCAACTTGTTCAAAGATTCCTTTAAGGGAATGTAATAACCAAGTCTTTCTTGCTCAATTAGTCTACCCTTTTTTGTTACATAGCGGGTGTCTAAAACCACATCAACAGGTTTCACATAAGGAAGGTCTGAACAATTTTCATAGAATGAAAACCTCTTGCTGGCTGAATCAAAATCATCTAGTAAGTGATCAACATGTATTTCATAAATGAAAGATGGATCAATACTTCTGTTTTCCAGTTCTTTTGCAACTTTCTGTTTGAAGAAATCAAGCTGTGCATTGACTAACAGTCCTGTGGAAGAGATTATGTCATTCACAGCACTCTGTGATATATTATGTTTTGCTTCGAGAGACATTGCAAACAAAGAATTCTGAAAAACTAACTGATCAGGTTGGAAGTGGGTCATTTCATTATCAGTTTCACCAATTTCAGATACATCCATATCATCATAATTTTGTTCAACATGTACTTCATTTGTGAATTTGTGTTTGCGATGAACATGAACTTTGAAACTGTTCCATGTACGAGTGGTGTAAGAGCATGATCCAATAGTGCAAGTTACTGAAAAATTAGGATCATTTTTGTGCAGTCTTATGTAGTGATGCTGATATTCTTTCCACAAGTTTGTCCCAAAGCAGCATAAATTGCACATGAATTGCTCGTCATCCATAATTTCAAATAAAATGCAAAATAACAAGCAAACTACTTTCTGCATTTAGGCCTACCACGTGTTCACTGTAAATAAATTCAATGAATTATGACATATTGCATAAAAGGGTCCTGGTGAATGATAACTCTGATACAATCATTGTACTTTAGCAAAAGTCCACAGTGATGTGCCGGTTTGTAATGTTTCTAGAGGACCTTATTTTAAAAAAAAAAACGTGCATTTAAATTTCAGTAGGATAAGCAATTCCATTAAACGTATCACAGTCAATTAGACCTAACCTACATTTTGACCTTTTGAGCAAACCTAACCACTAATTCAGTACGCCTAGGGCCCATTTTTTCGAAACTATCTTAGTGCTTAGATAGTCGTAAGTCAATGTATGTATGTATGTATGGCACTTACGACTATCTTAGCACTAAGATAGCTTCGAAAATCTGGGTCTAGTAGTTTTGAGGTTCAAGGTCACCTCTCACAAATTCAAAGAATTTGGATAGTAAAGGATCCAACGAACACAATTTCAATGAAATTAGGAAATTATTAATTCTACATTTAATCAACCTGCAATTGTAACTGGAAATAGCATCATTCAAGTCAATCTACCAATATGGCACACGCTTCAGACGTTCATTATACATGGTTGACGTTTGGGTCACAACATGTGTAAATGTACGATGGAAACGACGATTTAAATCAAGCTTTACATAATTAGCACTTTAAAGATCTACGAATCGAAATTAAAAATACCTCGTTGTAGCTAAGGAATCTATAGAAGTGACCAAACGTTCTTTGCAGCTTTTGGAGTAGACTGCACCGTGTTCGAATTGCTTCGCCAAGTTAACTTCCGTCCTGTTCGCGTTGCATCTTGGGTTAAGAACTTTCGAAAGAGCGGGAAAATTTGAACACTGGCGTTGAAAAGCAGAACACCGGTGTTCAAACGCAGAACACCGGTGTTCAAGCTTGCAACGGGCAAACTAATTACCACGCTTTTTTAATTGAAAATATGCAATAATCCATGAACAGCGGTCTTTATTTAAGTAATTGTGCTCCGACAAAGTTGTTAAAAAAAGTATGAACACAATTTGATTTGTTAACCCCTTGAAATTAAAGGTAGCGTACTCTAAAATTATCATTAGGTAAACAAATTGAAATCAAACTTTTGAAAACTTACCACAGGTTGATGAACAAACACACTTTTGTGAAAAATTATTTCAGATGCGAAAGTTATAAGTAATATTTGAAAATTTATGCCATAGTGTTCAAAAAGAGAACACCTATTGTCTATATGATGAACACACGTGTTCATCACTTGAACATGCATGTTTATATCTTAAACACCACAAAATATGTGTGTGCACAGGAAGAACACTAGTGTTACTAAATTAAACACGACATGTGTTAATACTGAACACGTCTGGAGCGGTAAATTTGAACATCGGTGTTCAAACGCAGAACACAGGTGTTCAAGCCTGCAATAGGTAAACTAATAACCACGTTTTTTTTAATTGAAAATGTGCAGTAATCCATGAACAGCGGTTTTTATTTAAGTAATTGTGCTCCGACAAAGTTGTTAAAAAAAGTCTGAACACAATTTGATTTGTTAACCCCTTGAAATTAAGGTAACATACTCTAAAATTGTGATTAGGTAAAAAATTTAAAATTAAACTTTTGAAAACTTACCACAGGCAAACAAACACACTTTTTTGAAAAATTGTTTCAGATTCGAAAGTAATAAGTAATATTTGAAAATGTAGTGTTAAGATCCAGCCTGCTCTAGGCCTCATTTGTGGCCCATCACTGCACTCCCCTGTCACCTGACGGCCACATTTGTGGCCCCCTCACGCGCAGAAAGCCGTGACCCTTGACCTCCGATCAAAACAGACAATTACATCTATCCAACAACTGAATTTTCGATATAAATGCAACAGAAAGGGTCTACATTAAAAATCCACAACAGTGATATGTAATACTTGTAATAAAAGTGTTTATTCATGTTACACGGCTCCACGGAAAAATTCAGTCGATGCGAGAGAAAACTTCCGGTGAAAATTGTCACATGTGAAGAAGTTGGAGAGACGACGGTTTCCAAACAATGATAAATAAAGTAAATCTGACGCAATGACAATTCATAACTGTGTTTATTCAATGTACACGATAAACAATCTTAGTCAGTTTGATTCATAATAATATCGTTGCAATGTTTTATCAAGGCAAAATTGAGCTGTCAAATCGTGAGTTTCCTTCATCTTGCTGCAGTTAGAAACCGTTAGGCCTAGACTGAACAAACAATGTCATCACAACAACATCATCTAAAAAATCCTTTAAATTTGATCATGATCACGGATTCCAAAGATAAAAAAATAACTGACATTTATATATCATGTTGTGGCTAAAACTTGCATTACAATTAGGCCTACAGATCATCTTGAAAAATCTACTTACAAATTGCCGATAAACAGCATGACGCCATTACGTACTTTCATGCACTGATGGCGGATTTCGATCAAACACAATTTCGATGTTCAAGTTCAGTATCCGATTCATGGCACTTGATCGGAATATCCTAATACACACATGCTGCATTAACATTTTCGTAGTGGTGAACAAACAATTGGCTTATTTAAAAATATGTTAGTTCTTGAGTAATGACACTCGGACCCAAAGACAACCGTTAGCTAGTTGGTCCCGCGCGATTGTAAACAAGTTACTGTCAATGCTATTCCGGGAAAACTAATGATTATGATAGCAACACTCTGTCGGTCATTCTTGGTCTATTGTTTTATATAAACATATTTATTTTCAATTTTAAAAACTATCATTCAGGAAAAATATTTGTACTGTTTGTTTTCTTGTTTTTAAATAATGAAGGCAAGTAGCATATCGCGAGTATGGTTAGACTAGGCGATTGGAATCTCCAGTACGATTTCAAATGAAATTTTGGAATATACTGTACGGGCGTAACGTGTTTGATGAAAATTCATGAAATATAATTTATTTGGATCGAGTTTGTTTTTGTGAAAGGCAAAACATTTACGACATGAAAAGGAATTTTCGTCTGTTAATAAAAAAAATCAACTAGCTAAGTTACTTACGACAGACAATTGTCACTATCCAACATCTTCAAGTGAACTCTCGCGAAACGTCACTCTGACATGTGAACATTTATTCAGTAAGAAAGAATGCGTTGGCACATCATGAATTCATGCAAAATAATTCATTCGTTTTGAAAATAAAATACTTGAAATAACTCGTAACTGTTTTGAAAATAAAATAATTTGAAATAACATTTCATTGACCTTGCCAGGACACACGTGGTTTTGATTGACAAGAAGTGGGCGTGGACACTTGAGTGACAAGATGGGCGTGGTTATCGTAGCTTTGCGCAAATTGAGATATCGATGTCGTCATTGATCGATTTACCAAAACATGTCCTCAAATTTAATTGAAATTTAAAACTTTGACAAATATTATATAGGTTTTTAAAACTTACTTGACAAGCAGTAGTGTTTGATGTGTCGATAGCGTGTAGACAAAAAATCGTAAAGTACAGTGCCGTGCCGGTGACGTTATTTTCATAGACGTGCATGTTAATTTAATCTGGGATAAATATTTTTCATAGATACGATTTGTGTCCGATTCTATTCACATTTATCAGGTTTGTGGGGAATCGACTTGGCTACAACCTCATAATTTAAGTTTAATTTTCCGTTTACTATCTTGGGAATGGCAGAACTTTGAACAACATATATACGTAGTTGTGAAAACATTTAACATGACGATCTATGGGAAACGTTTTTATCTAACGTACACATGTAGGTAAATTGGATGACATTAGTTAATTATCGTCCGAAAATTTAATTTAAATTATTTTCTTCAAGCTGAGATGATTTCAAATCAAGATGACATTGATTTAAACAGAACTTATTTCATGAAATTCATTTATCCCAGCGTAAATTAACATGCAAGTCTATGGAAATACGACACTGTACGAATATAACTGCCACGTAGGCCTACTGTAGGCCTAATTACATGAGAAATGTGAATTTGTATTGATAAATGTTGGAGGCAAATTACTTGAAAAATAGTAAACGTCAGTTTATTTCACTCTTGCACTTGTCTGTTGCAGGTACCGTTATCAACCGCCTCTTGTAGGTGAGAGTTTTTGTAAATGAATTGTGACATAGGCCTACCAACTTGAATCCATCAACATTCTCATACTTAATTTCGACTGGCATTTTTATTTGCTACATATTGAAATAAAGGATGAACTGTTACCAAATCTTGACTTTTTGTCCAAAATATAACTAATCTGCGGTAGTCCAGTCCAGTCCGGCGGCCTTCGCGAGATTCCGTACTCCAGTGAAAGAGATGAAATGACACCAGATCTTCAAGAGGTCTACTTTGTGTGCAGGTACTCACTTGACAGTGTAGAATCAAGGAAATTGATAGGATATCTTTCTTCAACACTTGTCAGCTAAATCAGATTTTTTTCCCCATATAAGGCATTGTCTTTTTTGCCTCAACACTTTGATAGAATTGCTCAAATATTCGTTAGGCTTACTATTTGCGTCATATATATAATATATTTGACATTTGTTTAAATATTAACACGTGTTCATATCTAAATTGACAAGTGTTCATTGTCATATTTAATTTACAGTGCTTGTAGTAAATTAGTATTGTTTACGTTTTAAAAAATAATTTAGTTGTGCTCCTAATATCCAAACCCGCATGACCCATTACATGTGTTGCAAACGGTAAACGACATTCATTTTTAAAACTTTTTTCAAAGGGATCGCTTACACTCGTAAACAAACCATAGCTTAACAAAATTATGTCTGATTGTGATTATGTTCCGTTAGTACACATATATGTCTATATTAAATGTATAGATTACCAAGCAATACCTTATGGGGAAACTCTGATCAGGAGGAACGTTCTATTTTCTGATTGGCTGAGAATGGAATTCCCCAATGTGGTTTCCACTTGGTTATCGTTTGTCGACAATTATAATACTCCATTTGGAAATTAATATAATTAGATGCTTTTGATTTATAGTTCTTCTTTTATTCTGTATTTATTAATTATATATAGTAACATGCATTACGTTTATAATTATGTCAGATAAATTAAACTATGCGCACAATGTATTATGTAGCCTAAGTATTGTTTCTTTTATATCTGAATTTACAATCTTAAAATTATAAACATCCTTTAGTATCAATATTAATAATCCTAATAAAAAATGAAAACAATGTTTTCGACTCTCAATTTATAATATATACTTCTTGAAATCGTGTGATCCCACATCTTGTCAATCGCTCATGATATATACTGCCATGACGTTTTCGAGCACCTGCTGAGATCTGCACATCTGCCCACTTGTGTCGTCTGCCGCTCGTGTTTTGAATTTTGAATTGAGGTATTCGTCCCGTAATTACATGTGAATCAATAGCGAATACAATTTAATAATTGGAGGTAGGAAATAATGTCTTCTGCTTCTGGCACTTCTGGACTTGTCTGGTGATTTTATTTTTTCATGAAGCTTCTAAAGGGAAGTAATAATAAACTGACTTCCGTTGCACGTCATTTCCGGAATGAAAGTTTTTCGTCTGCAATAAATTTTGATCTAATTTTTACAGTAAAGGTAGGATTTTTGTCATATATTATTGCCAAAAGACCTTACAAATGTGTTACAGATACTTTATTTATTAATACACAATTTATTCGATGACGAATAAGACGTTTCTGAGCTTGTGTTACAGTGTAGAAAATGTCATTTGCTCATCGTTTTCTCTGTTGACCGGCCTCAGGTTATTGTTTGCATCGAATTTTTATCCGTTGTTTACACAGTGCTGTTAGTGAAATGCTTACGTTTATCATATTAAAAATCACATGGTATAAAAATATGAATCTCTTTGTATCCACGTGATAATTTTGGTAGCTATTGAAACAATAATTCTTAATATAGTGTTTGTTTTCGTTCTAATTACCGAAGTCCGCCATTTTGATTTGAAACATACGATTTCCGAGACATCAGCATGGGTAATAGCTTGCTATTCGAAAAGTGTAATTTCTACAGTGCTGAAACTTTATTGATATCACTTTTAGTTATTGTTGATATCTATTCTTAAGTATTGATTCTTTGTGTTCTGTAGTTTGTGAGAAAATCGCAGTTAAAGCGGTGCGAGCAAAGTTGATGAATTTATCAAATAATAATAACGTCTTCGTTTTATGTTGACTTCTAACGATGTTAGATAATTTATCGCCGTGGTAACTACAGTAATCGGATAACAGTAAAAATCCTTGTGAATATTCGTTTACAACCCTGAATTCGTAAAATGTGAATTCATCTGGAATTTTTTAGTTTTATATTTCAAATGATCGATCCTGGATAAATCGTCCAGATTACAAAAAAATAGAATTCATGATAAAAGTACTACTTTGCTGTTTCAAGGATTATTTCTTCATTACTGTATGTGGTATGACAATAAAAAATATATCATCACATAGCCTAGTGATTTCCCCATCAGTGTGTGAAATTTTGCTTAGAATACTTGTTTACTTTTTGATCAATTTCAATTTTCGTAACGGTGTTGATTTTACGGCGCTTCAGCTGAAATTAATCCAGATGACAGTGGGTGTTAGCCTAAAACAATCCAGCAGGCTAAAGGTTAAAAAAGAGAACACCTATTGTCTGTATGATGAACACACGTGTTCATAACTTGAACATGCATGTTTATATCTAAACACCACAAAATATGCGTGTGCACAGGAAGAACACTAGTGTTACTAAATTAAACACGACATGTGTTAATATTGAACACGTCTGGTGTTCAGCAATTTTACAGTGCACATATATGTTTTATTGTGAAATACATTTTCGCAGGGGACATTTTAATCGCGCGTAGTAAACAAGGATAGGTAGGCCTACGCAAGTAGTGAATCCACGTCACTAACGTATGGATATGGAGATTCGCCTCATTCTCGGGTCCTTTTAGGGAAACTGTTGGCTTTTAATATTCGCGTTTTTATTTTATTGTTTTATATGGGTAATATAAACAATAACCAACTCGTGACGGGGAATGAGAGATTATCTTTCGCTCGTTATATCAAATGTGTAATTCTCTCGCCAAGATAATGTCGAGGGTTTGGTGCAGAAAGGTACCAAGTGCATATTTCCTCATTTTGAGAAAATCACATTTTTAGTTTCCAATGTTCATACAATGTATCTCTGGCACTGAAAATGTTGACATAATCACTTCAAGGATTTTAAATGAAGGAGGCTTTGAAGTATAGTATGCCTTATTGTCTCTGGCAAATACAGCCATACTTTATTATTCATGTTAATTATTGCAGGTGGTACCGCCGTTTTGTTCATTCACTTTGAGGCAGAAAGGTCTTTCTGCACTGACGTTTCCCAACTGTTTCATTGTGAATCATAGTGCTGTAAGGTATCAAGTGACACTTGGTTCCTTTCTGCCCAATATATTTCTGAGTTATTCACTTGGTACCTTTTTACATAATTAAATATTTGAGTCATTACTGAAGATAGAGTCTCGACATTTTAACACAACATGAAGAACATTGAAGCAATCAATAATTTCTAAAAAAAAAGTGAAAATGTGCCAAAAATGCACTTGGTACTTTCTGCACCTGCACCAAGCCCACGATTTGTCATTCCACGTTACCCGCAACAGCATTGTGACATCATCGACATCATTAGGGTAGCATTGGGCAACATGCCCATACGGGGTAAAACGCCTATACCACGTGGTCCCTAAAAGCATGTGACTACGCTTACCTCGTTGCGCCGTTCAGCCTCGTTTTAGTATCCACCACCATCTTAACGGGTGTTGACACGGCCCGGGAAAAAGTAAGTATTTCAAACTTAAGATTGTCTGAAAACATGCCTGTTTTTATAAAAGTGCGAAAGTATTTCAATTTCTGTAACCACGAAGTTTCTCCAGATAGATGTATTTATTCATATTTCCATGTAAGGTTGTCAAGTGAGCTGTTATGTTCGTGGAGACTCGTACATGATTTGTTTAGACAATGTTAGTCAAGGACGATCTAAAAACTTAATAACCTCAAGGGGTAAAAGGCCTACTATACGACAGGGCAAGACGCCCTAAGTGGGCGTTTTGCCCCAAATACTGGAAATTGACCAAATATGAAATCATAATGTGTTAATGTGTTGTTTGTATGTTTCAGTCTCTCGTTTGCATACTTTATGCAAATTTTCTCAATTTCTTGTCACCCTAAAAAAAACCAGTTTTTTTAGACGTTTCCAAACTTGACAAAAATGTAATGATGTGTAGATGTACCTTTTTATGTTTCCATCCCTCATTTGCATAATTTATTCATATTTTCTCAGTTTTACCGTAATGATATTGTTTGAAATGTTTCCAAACTTGACACATGCAATCATTCTGACATATGTGTAGATTTCTCTTTGAATGTTAATCTTTGAATGTTGCATAATTTATTATCAGTTTTTCTGTCATGATTTTGTTCCACTTGCAGTAAGTGTTTGTCACATGCACATCCTTCATCCTTCATATGTATTTGATCAATGTGAAATTCGGGGCTATATGATCAGTGAGCTGTTCTCACTAATTCTCTTGCAGTATGTGGTTCGTATGTACATCAAATTGCACTTTTCTCAATAACATTAACATAATATAACATCAAGCATCCTTTCAACAAAGAAAGTGGAATACCTGAGAACGATTGGCTGCACAAATTCATAGCTCGGAATGAATTGACCATTCGTCAACCACAGGGGGCAAATCTTTCCCGAGTTGTTGGATTCAACAAAGAGAAAGTGAAACAGTTTTGTTTTTTTTTATATAAAGAAATTTTGGAAAGTAAGCTGTACACTCCCTCTCGCATATGGAACATGGACGAAACTGGTTGTAACAACTGTTAAGAAACCAGGAAAAGTCATGGCATCCAAGGGTGTGCGCCATGTTGGGGGGGTTACCAATGGAGAGCGGGGAGTACTGGTCACATTAGTGTGTGGGATGAACGCTGCTGGTGTTTTTCTCCTACCTCTATACATTTTCCCAAGGAAGAGGATGGTCGATAGTCTCATGAATGGAGCCCCACCGGAAGCAGTTGGTTATGCAAATTCAACAGGATGGAGTAATGCTGATCTTTTCCTCAAATGGCTTGAACATTTTGCGAATATCACGCATTGCTCCAAAGAATCCCCTCACATTATCCTGGATGGCCATCACAGCCATTAAACTCTGGCTGCTATAGAGCACTGCCGGGAGCATGGGATCGAACTTCTCACTTTGCCACCACACAGTACACACAAACTACGACCACTTAATTGAGCATACTTCAGATCTTTGAAAGCTGCATACAACGCAGAAGCAGACAGCTGGATGCTTGCTAATCCAGGGAGGAGGATCACTATCCACGAGATATCTTCATTGTCTGGAAAGGCTTTTCTGAGGTCAGCTACTCCAGACAAGGCTGTCCAGGGATTTCGTGTATGTGGTATATGGCCATATGATGACAATATATTTACGGAAGCAGATTTCGTCGACTCTTCAGGCTCCTCCGTCGACTCTCCCGGCTCCTCCGTCGACTCACCAGGCTCCTCCGTCGACTCTCCAGACTCATCCGTCGACTCTCCAGGCTCCTCTGTCGACTCTCTGGGCTCCTTTGTCGACTCTCCAGACTCCTCCGTCCACTCTCCAGGATCCTCCGTCCACTCTCCAGGATCCTCTGTCGACCTCCAGGATCCTCCGTCCACTCTCCAGGCTCCTCCGTCCACTCTCCAGGCTCCTCTGTCCACTCTCCAGACTCCTCCGTCCACTCTCCAGGATCCTATATTCACTCTCCAGGCTCCTATGTCCATTCTCCAGGATCCTCCGTCGACTCTCCAGGATCCTCCGTCCACTCTCCAGGCTCCTATGTTCACTCTCCAGGCTCCTATGTCCACTCTCCAGGATCCTCCGTCCACTCTCCAGGATCCTATGTCCACTCTCCAGGAACCTCCGTCCACTCTCCAGGATCCTCCGTCCACTCTCCAGGATCCTATGTCCACTCTCCAGGATCCTCCGTCCGCTCTCCAGGATCCTATGTCCACTCTCCAGGATCCTCCGTCCACTCTCCAGGATCCTCCGTCCACTCTCCGGGATCCTCCGTCCACTCTCCAGGATCCTATGTCCACTTTCCAGGATCCTCCGTCCACTCTCCAGGATCCTATGTCCACTCTCCAGGATCCTCCGTCCACTCTCCAGGATCCTCCGTCCACTCTCCAGGATCCTCCGTCCACTCTCCAGGATCCTATGTCCACTCTCCAGGATCCTCCGTCCACTCTCCAGGATCCTATGTCCACTCTCCAGGATCCTCCGTCCACTCTCCAGGATCCTCCGTCCACTCTCCAGGATCCTCTGTCCACTCTCCAGGATCCTATGTCAACTCTCCAGGATCCTATGTCAACTCTCCAGGATCCTCCGTCCACTCTCCAGGATCCTATGTCCACTCTCCAGGACAAATATTAAGTCAAAGTTATTCATTTATCTTGTGAAAGCCACATTTACTGGCTCAACTTGTATTAAAAAAGATTTTTTGAAGTACTAGAATGTGTCTTGGAGTGTTTTACAAACATTTTTTTAAAGATATGAAAGTCATTTATCAAATGTGTCATGTTTTAACTGCAAAACGAGGTATAAACGTTGAATGTAGAGTTCATTAGCATGTTGCAATATCATTGGCACTAGTTAAAATGGTTTCTAGAGAAATATCTCATTGTCAGAGCAATCTTCGATGCAAAATGCAAAAATTCTTTAACTGACTACTGTTAACAATCAGATCTTTCACGATTGTATTTTTGTTAATAAACATTATTTTGTTCAAATACAGTTTGTTTGTCTTGATTTGGGGGCAAAACGCCCAGAGTAGGCTACTTGCCCTATGGCGGTAGGCGTTTTACCTCTGACGTGGGGCAAAAAGCCCATTTTATGTTAAAACAAATATCGTACACAATCATTTAGTGGTTTTTATTAGAGATGTTATACGTGTGGTACTGTATGCAGCAACCGTTAATTGATATACAGACGACGTTTTACTTTTGGTATCATCTCTAAGTAACATATTAGACACTTTTTTCCTTAGAGGGTGCGTGTTGCCCCATGTTCCCCTACTACGACTTATTTCGTCATCAACTCCGAGACGTCATGGCTTTGTCAGCTACATGTATGTTCACATTCTGAGGTTATTGTAACATGACTTCAGTGTATCCTTGATAATGATTGGTTGATTTCCGTATGTAGAATGACAATGAATACCCTCAAATTACATGCGGCGAATCACCGCGAACTGATACATCATGTTTTCTGGATTCAGTCCGACTCAAGATTTAACTTTTCTATTTCTCTTATATGTGTGGGCCTTATTCAAGTTTGACATGTGTCATTGTCATTTTCTAATGTGTATACCGCATATGGTCACAAATAACTCTAAATTTTAATTAGTTTCAAGTAACTTTAATGTTTTCAACTAGTTAAATTTGTCTAAGTTTGACGCCTTCTTTTATGCGGCTGTGTTTACCGAATGCCGTTGCCATTGCATGACGTCATAGTGAATAACCGTTTTGACGTCACAATGCTACCGTCATTGTCACAATGGTTAATATGTTTGTTCCTAGGTATTTTACTATGTTGATGTCGTCGATAAATGTTTATCGCCATCTAAAAGAATACGTGAATATTGTAAGTGACCATAGCTTGTTTTGACCTGACCACATCTCTTACAAAATACAACAGTCGTAAAGTCTTCTCCACTCAGAGTTAGGTAGGCCTACACAAAAGGAGAGTTCGCTTCAAAACGAACTGATAACTATCGGTCTGTCATGTTACAATATCGATAAAAAGTTGCGTTTGAAAAATTTCCGGGATTCATTGTTATTCAACACCCGCAAATTTCAGCATTTAAAACGTCCGGCTACCGCCGTCGGTTTTAACGTTGAAAATAAAAAACTAAACGATGTCCTGTTTGATAACATGTTTATGAAACTAGTGAATGGTTTGGTATTTTAACGAGTGAAAGCGAGTTAAATACCGATGCCATTCACGAGTTTCATAAACATGTTATCAAACGGCATCGAGTTTGGTATTTTATTCATTAATCAATGATGTAAATAGCGCTGAATTGAAAGAAAATCGGTTTTTGTGACGCTCACTTGCAAATAGGTCACCCGATATTGCAGCCGCGCGGCAAACATTGTGACGTCAACCAAAAACGACTATGACGTCATGCGCCGATTATGAAGTTACAGCAGCACGCGGTGGTATCACACATGTGTTTAACCAACTCACTGTTATCTAATGAGTGATATCACCACGGTTGAGTAATAAACTAAATTTGCGAGTGTTGAAAAACAATGAATCCCGGACATTTAACAAAAGCACCTATTTCTCTTATAATTGACTGATCATGTATCGAGGTGTGATTGATAATTCTAATGTATTATGCTACAAACAAAGGAGTAAAAAGGAATCAATTCAAATAAACATATTGGAGCGCTTTTATATCGGTTCTGTGTAAAACACAGCACACAGCTACGAATCGGGAACATTGTAAATCTTCAGATATATGCATTACATTTGTTTAAAGGTGCACTCCGGCAAAGTTTTGACCTTTTTCACTCTTAACTGTTCTGAAACGTTAACAATATACATTACCTATTGGTTAAAATTTAAAAAATAATAAAAAATTAAATTTTAAGTTATATTTGAAAAACGTTTTTTTGTGTGAAGTTTAGTGGTACGCAATAACAGTAAGTCGTCACGTGACTTCCGGTACTCGCGTGTAGCACGACAACACGATGGATCATGGAGGTCGGTATGGCCACTCAAGCGACTGAGAAAACTTTCATGGTATGTGGACGTAATATTGTTTTCCATGGGTACATGTGGTGTATATATTGATTGATGTACAAGTGAATACGCATTGAACATTTCAAATATGTCATGTTGAGAATATGTATGTTCGTAATAATAATTCAAGTTCGAAGTTCGGTCATCTGTACTTCACTGTTCCGCGCATTACGAATCGCAATCGCTGAATCAGCTGTTGATTCGTTGAACAATGACTTTTATAAGACAATACTGTTTTGAGTTTATGTAAGACATCGGTAAGGTAAAATTGTACCATCACACTACCGGTACGAGTCTTCGTCGTGTAAAATGAATGCGAAATTTATTATGGATCTACGAAGTCTCTTCCACTTCGCCACCTTGTCAACCGAATACCGTAAATCCTTGAATAATCGCCCGGTCTATATGATAAATTCCTCGTTGATATACATAATTGCATGCTGAGTTAAATTTAGCAAATGTAAACAAACTAGTGCATGGTAGTCTCCGGCTATAGTCTCCTTTTTAGAAATAATTCCGGCATATTTATGTGACTTTCAACCTCACGGCAAGAGCTTTACAATATATTTACAACTTAAAATCTACCCGATTATTCAAGGATTTACGGTAATAACTGTTCCTTTGTTTTGATTACCAGCACATTCTTAATTAATAACTACGTTTCTCTTTTCTTTGGAAATACTGAAAATAAATCCAATTAGATAGGCTACCAAAGGGGTAAAACTTAATAATTATTAACTAAAAGCAAAATTTTATTTAAATTGGTGCAAGTATTATGTTGCGATATACTATCTGATCATCTGTCATTTGCTATTGACTAGATTCAATGAAAACATACTTTTATATTAAATGCTTGCATCAATTAAGTCATGTATTTTTTAATGACTTGTTAAAAATAAAGTTAAAATTGATTTTGCAGAAGGAAGCAGAGAAACCCACTCCGGAAGGAGCAATGAATAGAGGGGCGGGTCCAGCTTGTTACGGCAGTTGACTAGAAGAGGGCAGGTGAAGACATGTGACTGTAAGAGGCTGATGATGTGGAGAGGTTGAGAATTTTGTATTAACAATAACAAATAAATATTATGATTGAAATGATGTTTTTTTTATTCACTGGATTAATGTGTTAGTGGTGTTGACAAAAGTGAGCACGCATGCCTATCAGTTTCCCAGAAACTACTGTTAGCAGTGTAAAAAGCTTGAATTATGACTGATGTTAAATAATAGATTAAAGGGACAGAACTCCATAAAAATCATCCCCTCTGCAATTTGGTGTTGAATGAAAGCAAAGTGTCATAATGTGGTGTCCATTTCTAGACCCCACACATCAAGCTTGTACATTTATAAAACACACTGATATTCATGAGCTGGAACAATGGTTTATTCACCCAGCAGTACAATTGGGTACCTGGTATGAAAGTTAAGGCAATGTAACATAAGTTCAAGCCCTTTAATTGGCAGCTTGAGCTAGGTTGCATGCTCCAAGTCAACTTCCAAGTCTATCATTGACAAATTTTAAGTCATGCTGCATTTTACCAACTTTTCTATGTATGCTCCTACACTAGCACAGAAAAATTAACAAACTGAAGCAATGTAAATTAGCCAGTGACTTCAGGAAAAATTGACTTTCAGTGACTTGAGGTTGAAAAAAGAACAATGTTGGTCTTTACATCAGGGTAATAATGTGTGTGCAGTATGAGCATGTCCCTTAGTGGTGAAGAGTTCAGCCGGTAGAAGTATCGGATCCTATTATTATTATTTATGAAGCCATCATTGACTAGGAGCTTCTCATGTTGATAATATTCTTAGAATGGATTGCAGATCAATGTAAGATGCCAAGTTACTGGTGCTTCATCCATGGATAACTGAAACATAAGAAAAGATTTAAACATCAATATTGTACAATTCAGTTCTAAATGTTCATTATGTCAATTATTAACAAGCAACCATCACGGTTAAGATATATCACATTATCCCGGGTATTCCAAACTTCCCAATGCAAGGCATAATTTTTGCCAGTCTCCATTACTGGCTGATTTAGGCCTTGCACTATTTCCTTAAGAAATCTGTGCTTAGAAATCCAGGCCCACTATGCATTTCTGGTGCAGCGATTCACTATCTAGGCAAAACAAAGCAAGGGAAATACCGCAAGGCTTAAATCAGCCGGTAATGCAGACTGGCAAGAGTTATGCCTTGCGTTTGGAAGTTGGGGTATACCCTGCACCTGGCATACTGTTTTACTTTGCTGAATAATATGTCCAATGTTATAGAACATATTTGGAATCTTAAACAGAATATAAACTAGTTTTCTAATTTAAAAAAAAATTAGAGCCATGGGCTCTGTAGCTCATCAGTATTTCATTGATTTATTATCTAAGGTTGAATATCTAAGCTATCTCAAGTAATACATTGTTAACAAGCAAAATAATATGGGTTTTAGATCAAGACCCCTGTGACCCACATTTGGAGTCACAGGGTAAACCAATCCTACAATCAAGAATCACCTTTGACCAAAGAATCTCTACACCACATTTCTCCTTTCTAGAGCTTTACATATAAACTGGAGAATAAGATGAAAATAGGTTTTCGGGGTCATGACCCCGTGACCTAGATTGGGGTCATGGGGTCACAAAATCTACAATTTAGAATCCCCATTGGCCAAGGAGTCTGCACACAACTTTTCAGCTCTCTAGACCTTTTGGAACTGGAGAAGAAGATGAAAATAGGTTTTTAAGGATGTGACCCCTGTGACCCCATTTGTGGTCATGGGGTCACGAAATCTACAATTTAGAATCCCCATTGGCCAAGCAGTCTGCACACAACTTTTCAGCTCTCTAGACCTTTTGGAACCGGAGAAGAAGATGAAAATAGGTTTTTAAGGATGTGACCCCTGTAAAATTTAGTATCCCCATTGGCCAAGGAGTCTGTACATACAATTTCAGCTCTGTGGAGTTATCGGTTCTGGAGAATGTGATAATCTCCAACATTGTTGACTGAATCGCTGAAATAGTTACATATATTGTATTATAAATATAAAATTTCACATCTATATTTGCAATTATTATGAATGTATAACTGAACAGGATGACAGCCATCTAACATAGTTCAATATTGTTTCTATTGAACACATAACTATTAGTGCTTAGCTAGTGAAAGTAGAACTCTGTAGCTCATCTGGTATTAATTGCTTTATTTATTATGTCCCCCGAAAAAATGTTCGTGAGACATAATGTTTTCGCCTCCGTCCGTTATTCGGTCATTCGGTCATTCCGAAATGCTTTCTTTTCCGGGCCATATGTTCAATATTTTTTCACGAAACTTGGTATGTGGTTAGATCTAGTGGTGGAGTGGTGCCTTTTGCTATTTTGGTTATTCTTAATTTTTTATTTTTTTTCTGGTTTCCATGGAAACAATTTGAACTTAGTGCATATTGGGGGTAGGGATCTTTTCCGGCCTCTATCTCCAAAACCGTTCAATATTCTTTCACCAAACTTTGTATTTGCTTAGACCTAGTGATAGAGTGGTGCCTTTTGCTACTTTGGCTATTCTGAATTGTTTATTTCTCGTTATTAATGCAGTATTGAATTTAGTGCTTAGCATAAGTGAACAATAAGGGTAATATGACTAGATTGGATTGAAAGTTTGAGCGGGGGACATCACAGTGCATCACATGCACATATTTCTAGTTAATTTTAAGATTGAAAACTCATAGTATGAATACTCCACAGTGATCAAGGAGTTTTACAAGCTCACAGAGCTACCAATTCTCAACTTGTGTAAGCCCAGGGTTACAATATTAGTCTCAGACCAAAGGACTAGTGTCAAATTTATTTCTGAATGTGAAAGAGTGAATCATTATTATGATTTAATAAATGTCTCATAAAGGTTTATGTTGGTAATTTAAAATTTTAATACTAAATGCAACTTCCAAACGCAAGGAATAACTCTTGCCAGTCTGCATTACTGGCTGATTTATCCCTTGCGGTATTTCCCTCGCTTTGTTGTGTCAAAATAGTGAATCGCTGCACCAGAAATGCATAGCGGGCCTGGATTTCTAAACACAGATTTCTTAAGGAAATACTGCAAGGCCTAAATCAGCCAGTAATGGAGACTGGCAAGAGTTATGCCTAGCATTGGGAAGTTGTACAACATGATGCACTGGGGCTAGTGTTTTTTTTTATTTTGGGTTAGTGAAAATTAAAACCACAGGCCCAACATAACTGCTATACCCCCCCCCCCCCCCCCCCCCCCCCCCCGCGCTTATTTCTTTAATAGAATATTGAAGTTTACTAAGGAAGCATTAATCTAATGGTTTAGACCCGGCGCTTATTGGAGGCCCGGCACTTATTTTCTCAACTACCATTGACCCCCCAGCGCTTATTAGAGGCCCGGCGCTTATTGGAGACCCAGCACTTATTAGAGGAAATATGGTATATTTCAAATTATCAGTAATGTTTACTCCAGTTTTGGGGTTTCTACATACCTAATAATAATTACTGAAAAATAAATACCGGTACTTACAGAATGATGGGTTTGTTCCAGATATCTAATTCTTTTCTCATTCTGCTGCCTGCATGTACACACTAGTTTTGAAAAGCAGTTGGAATTTTCTGCTTTCATAGACTCATCTGCAGTAGTCAGCTTCACACTGAAATAAAAACAATCAGCATGCAATTATTAATGTATAAAATCTTTAAAGCAAAGAAGTGTAATTGAATTTGACTATTATTTAATTTGACATTCAATCACTATTTAAAATCTTCCTGCTTTTTCCATTGGTACTACACATATTTCTCATATTTTAATCAATCAACAAAATTATGGTTCAGAACTGTTTATTATTAATAATTTGGTATTTGTCATTGACAAAATATAACACAAACAGAAGTAATTATGTTTGACACAAAGGGCCTAGGAAGAGGGAATTGTGTATGAATTAAATTAATTAAAAACAAACATTCAAGGTACCATTAATCCTTGAATAATCACCTGCCTTGAATAATTGCTGAGTCTAAGCCCTTTTTTAAATAAATAATCGCCTGCCTTCAATAATAATCAGGTTACAGTTAGCATTTGTAAATAAACTAATGGCTATTTCCTTTTCAAACATAATTCCAGCATAAGCATAACAGGAAAATTAACATGGACATGGACATTTCAATTTTAATCATTTTATGTGTTCATTTATATATTTTTTCCTCTCACTCCATTCTATTCATCCTTGGTGTACAGTCTATTCAGTAGCAGAAATTATTTGTTCATCACATTTTATAAAAATGTATTTATATATAGTTACCAGTGGACAACTATAAGCAATATGTAAACCTAACTGAATTACATTCAAGTTGATGAATTCTAAAAAATGTAACATACTAACGATAGTACACTTTACTATCATATGAAATAGGGTAGATGATCTATTTTTGTTGTTGAAGTAGGCAAGTAATGACAAGTAATGAAATCATGAAAATAGTTTATAAATTACATTACAGGAATTTACTGCATTCCAAATATGAAACAGTGATTTTATTCACGGTCATAATACAAGAGCTTAAACAAATCTACAAAATTATTTTTTTCATTCAATTATCAGACTGACTGGCAAACAGAATATTGACCAAACAAATTCTTATTCCGGAAGTGAGAGACTCAGAGAGCTGAGAGTGAAAATTGGGACATGAAACTAACAATTACTATAGATTCAATCGTCTACAAGGCGTAAATTAGGCCTAGATTTATTTGTAGTCCTACTTGCGCAAACCAAAACTTAGTTGCGATCTGGTCTGAAGAATATTTATTACCGGAGAAAAAGTAAACACTGCCAGCCGCATGAGGCGACGTTGTTCAGTTCAATGGAATTTGGGACAGAAGAAATTATATTTGAAACTATTTACCTTTACGTGTTCCTACAAACCTGAGGCTTGACGTGCACATTTCAAAACCTAAATATATTTGATTATCCACAAGTTATGATAAAATAATAAAGTGTGAAAGCGTCCCACTCACCTCTCGACAGCTGCTCGACTCCAGTCGCGTATCTCGACAGTACCGGTGCTCCGACACTGTGACAGTTGACATGCGTCGAGGTTTGGGAGAAAATGACCGTCCTTCAAGTTGGTCCTACGGCAACGTGGAAATATTCGTGTCTTTGATGGTTGCTCGCTGTAGATCTTTTATTAATATGACTGTCGATTGTCTGAAGGCTCCGTCGGATTGTCGTCGGTGCTTTCGCTACACGTTTGTTTACTGCACTGTGAGGAGTTGGTGGTGGAAGTGGGGTACACGCGAGTCAATCATTTCCGGTTTAGCCGCCATATTTATGGAAACGTTTCCATAATTAAGATGACAGATTTTAGCGGTGATTTTCTCGAAAACCTCTCGACAATTTTTTGCCATTTTTCGTGGAAGTGTCTGAATAGTAGAAATGAACAAATCCATGTTAAATAATTGCAGGAAAACCTTCTAGTTTAAAAGTGGAAAATATGCCGGAGTGCACCTTTAAGCATAGATTTGTCAATAAACTAACGGAAAGCGCTTAAAATTGCCGCAACGCCTTTGTAACGGCAAGTTTACGACATGCCGCATGTCGTTACCGTCACCTATATTCGCGGTATATATGTGACCATGTGTGTTATTTCAATTACGTACATATCTCCAGTAAATGATGAATATAAATCGCCTTGTATAATCAACTGGTAGTTGATCTTCCATTAAACACTCGTATATTGATAGTATATTCAATAATAATTACACAATAGGCCGTCAAAGTTACATTTGAATTTATCAAAACTGCCGTGACGTAAGATTTTTACGTTTATGTAGGTGATTTAAAAAATGAGGTTTAAGTGATGAAAAACGTTCTGTGACCCCCTATTGTTATTTCTGAATTCGTTTGCTTATTCAACTGCGCACATCATGTTAACGTTTTTGCAATATCTAAAATATGTGTGTCAGTGAACAATCCTGTTGAATATGCGAAAAACGATGATAAAATGCCGTTTTTATTTAAAAACTGCTTAATCTTATTTTATTACATTTAACAGTGTCATTAATTTTCAAAATATAAACTTGCTATGTATCCGCATATGTGATAAAATAGTATCTGAAAGGATTCAGAGTTTAATCGTTGAAAGCGTGAAAGCGGACAAAAATAGCGTAATTTGCCGACAGGGGTGTTACTATTAATACCGATAACTCTTTAATCATTTGGTGACCCCCAAAGTTTATTACATTTTTGGATAAAAGACATGATAACATTTCTGTTTTGAAAAATTAAACGAATTCTAAAATAGTTAATTTCATCGTCCATCTCTCCGTAAGAGCCAATATATCATTTCAGAGACTTAATTGTAGTCTAGGCTATGTCGTTAGTTATATTCTAGCCATCTTAGACTTCCAGAAATAATATATAACTATTCATCTCGAGATGATATAATGAAAATAAAACAAACACGTTTAAACAATCGTTTGTATAAATATATAATTATATAAATAACGAAAATGTAAGAATAGAATGGGAAGGTGTTCAGGCATTATAATATTCTATCTTCAACTGAAGCTAAGTTTTATGTAACATATGAACATGCACATGGCTGATCTGAGTGAGAGATATTTGCAAATTAGTTCAACATTGTTGCAACGTCATACTGAAGAAATGGGCAGCAAGATGAAATCAGAAAACGACAACTATGTTTTAAGCACAAAGATACATTGTTCACGCATTTTTGGTTTTTAAAGTTGACTAAGTCACGGCTTGCAAACATCTGAGAGGTGATTTTCATTGAAAGGCTGAATTTACACTGCGACCGATCTTCTCTGCATTGTGTCAGTCGTTTCGTCCAAAAAAGTGCAAGCAGTACTGTTTTCCATTTCGTGAAGAAAATCTCAAAACTGAAATAACTAGATACAAACAAAATGTAACTTTTATCGATGTTATAATTAAATATGGTAATAAAGGGTAAGTAAAATTTAATTGCTTGAGCCAAATTCCATTCTGTCCTCAGAAGAAGGAGCTACTTAATCAGGATAAAAACAGACATTTCAGGAAAGGTAAGTTTTTTTATCCATTCTTACTAGACTTTGTAATTAAATTGGGATTTCTATATATAGGCCTATATACGGTCGAAAAGGGGTATGAAAGTTGACCCTATGATATCGTAGGTCTTATAATTTTACATGCATATGCAAATTTGTTGAATCTTGCTCATCCTCGATAATTTCGAAAACACGGCTGGTTTATATAATAAAAAACATTCACGTCGCGCGAACACTTCCTATCCATATGATATTGTTAATCACATGACTAACTGTTAAACATTCCAATAAGAATTATATATGTGTAAAGCTTGATCAAGTCTAAGTGTGGTGGCGAAGCGTCTACATTAAAATGTTTGCTGCTATCATACAAGTTTAATTTCATTGTACTAAGGTAATTTTGGCCGACTGCAAGAGTTGCTACGCATACAAATTGGTTGCGATGTATGAAAGCAGTCGGTTGACGCGAATCGACGTTACCATGGGCACACTTGATTACGAGGGGGCGCCGGAGGCGTGGAACAGCCGGAACGTCGGAACGTCGTTCAATTTGTTACGTCATCAACAAACTGTCTTTTTTTTTTACTAATACCACGTTTACCTCATCGACTGAGGTAGAAAGTATATATTTTCACGAGATGAGATTAACATGCATGGTGTTTGTCAAAAATTGACAGATATTCTATTTCGTTTATGATGTTATCCTTGTAAGTTACGCCTTCATGTTGAGCGACCGCTAGGAATATCCGGTCACCACAGAAACAATTTGACGTCATAAGCCAATTCGCTACATCAAACCATTGTTTTATGACGTAATATATAATATATATATAGAGAATACTAAACGTCATCCTGTTTAATAACACATTTATGAAGAAAGTTCATAAGTTTCATAAATGTGTTATTAAACGGGAACGAGTTTAGTATTTTATTTATTACTCATTGATTTAAATGTCACTTTATTCTACAAAATCGTCGATAAATGGGACACACTCCATTGTGACAGCAGCGCCAACATTGTGACGTCATATGTCAATCGGCAGCACGCGATGTGATTACACAATGTGTAATAACATTGTAGATTTATTAATCTGCGATATCTTCAACGGGCGAGTAATAAATAATTACATGTATGTCAGTCACTGGTCACAGTAGAATATAAGTTATTTTCACTGTAGCTTGATAGACAGTTTATTTCACTGATAAATCCCTGTATTTCATTGTTCGTCATGTAATAAATAAATTTATTTGATTTATCAGGATTTTATTTCACCACTTCATTTACAAAACTATACATGTAACTATCATTCTAAGATGCCTAGCAGTTAGTACAATCGAAATAAATGAGATTGTCACTGCAGTCGAGTTACCTCGATATTAGGGTATAATAAGCATGCACGTCTTTTTTTTAAAATTTGGTAAATGAATAGTTCTATACTACTATAATACATATCAAGAACCTATTGTGTAATCACTGTTTCTGTGGCATTGGGTTAAAATCACTCTAAGGGGGATAACTCTAAGGTAAGTTTCAGATGGGGGTTACACATTACACTTCAGGAGCCACGCTGTTTTCGGAGTGTTTTACAGACAGCTGGGCCTATTTCAGTGTAGATTGTCCCTTTCAGGTATAGTAAACAACATAAATATCATTTCCACAATCAGATTGTATTTTCAAGATCACATTTACATAATGTCGTTGTGTTGCAGTCAAAAGATAAAGTGAACAGGGCGAGTGCCAGCTTGACGGGTTTCACGGACAACGTGACCGATCATGACCTTGTCAGTATTTTTATTTTATTTTATTTTTTTTTTTTTTTTTATAAATATAGCAATTACTGTCATCGTATAGATCTATATGTTTTATACAAGTGAAGAAGGCCGTGAAGAATATTCAGTGTAATCAAAGTTTCTTATTTTGAAAGAAAAATTATTTGGAATTTTAAAACCTCGTTGTCTCCCATGTCCGCTAGGTGTCGTATAATCCAAGATGGCTGCGCCCACGGTTCATGAAGTTACATGTTTACGTTATGGTTCATGGTGTACACCGAGACTGAGAGTGTTAACCTGTGATGGCTCAAATATATTGTATTTTGGTATGAAACCATGTTTGTTTTTTTCTCAGTCCACCGTGAGTCGTGACCTAGAATCAGGATGAACTCCCTGTTGATGAAATTAGAGACACGCCAGGATCTTGCAAAGCGTGACGTGACGTACGGCAGTTTTTGGACACATTGTACAGACGTCTGTGAAAAAACTTTTACTTTTACTGAAGCCGGCTATAACCTATCGGAGTCGCCACTTTTATATGTTTAATCAGACATTTTTGTGCAACAAAATAAAAAAAGTTGTTTGAGCATTCTCTCTTCAGTCAGTTTGGTTGGTCATGAACCAGGTATTGATTTATCAAAGAAAAAAAGAAAAGAAAACATATATTTAATACAATAAATAATTATAATATATTAAAACTATTTTCAGGATACACATACTGTACTGTAATACTGTACATATTTCATATTTTGGCTGTGAGAACAACTTGCAACATCATTAACACCTGTGACATTGAATGATATGAATGTTACATGATTAACAGATGTGTAACAATGTATATGTGAAGAGTATTTGCCGTAATGTCAGGAATTTCAGGAATTAAAAGTTACTTATAAATGTTAATTATTTCACCAAACTAAAACCCAACCTCTATTGTTTTCTTTCTTCTAGATGAATCCACGTTGACATCATATAGGTCCGTTTAAGGAGTGATGCTAGTTTATCTTAAGACTTTGCAACATGGGTAATCAACAGACCAGTCACAATGACATGACTGTAGGCGAATAGAAAACATACCTAATGTAGTATATTATAAAGTTTATTAAGTAACAAATTATCAAATTCATTCCTCCTTCCAATTCTAGGATGTCAGTGATAGTGATCAAGTAAGTTCATTATCTTATCTTAGAAATATGTTCAACATAAGTTTTAATTAAGTTGCATAAATTAAAATACTGGCAAGTGTTGGATATTGTTTAACTATTTATGTCTATATGTATACTTCAGAGAATTATGGGGATCTGATGGATGCAAGCGGGATCGTGACTACATTTCCATATGATTGCCTAGCATTGTGACTACAGGTCTCTTCACCAAATGAGGGTAAGCAGGGATCACTTTAGGCAGGGATCACTTTAGGCAGGGATTTGGGTATATTTACTCATTGATGTACCAAGATAATGAAGATATCCCATAATAAATACTGACGAGGGGAGAAAATCCCATTGCAAAAATGTAAAATGATTGTTATTATTTAGAAATATCCCATTACTTTATCTGAAAATCCCATTGTGTAAGGCAAAGGGGAGATTAATTGACACTCATGATCATCTCCAGGGTGATCCCTGGGTAAGTTAGATCCTTGGCTACTGTTTGTCACAGCATGAGGCAAATTTTATCATGTAACATTGACTAGATACATGCTGATGATATATGCTAGATAGTAGATACATGCCTGCGGGTTTTAGGCAATTAGCCTGTGCTAACATAATTGTATAATATGTAAAATAACTCTGTCGAGAAATCATTTCTTTTGGCAAACAGATTACACTTTCTTTCATTTTGGAGTAATAATATTCATCAAAATCATCTGCAAAAACATCTGCAATGTCTTACCATTGTTTTAAATTGATTAAATATATTTATTTTCATCTTCTTCTCCAGTACAAAAAAGGTCAAGAAAGCTGAAATTCCTTGGCCAATTGGGATTCAAAATTGTAGATTGCGTGAGTCTGACGATGTGACCCCAAATTTAGGTGTCGGGGGTCATGACCTAAAATTTTGTGGATATTACTTAGATCTTCAACATTAGATAATAATACACTGAAGTCCTGATGAGCTTTCTTTAGTTTATCATGTTAAAAACCTTATGAACTACAGTGCCAATTCCTAGTATATTTTCAATTTATTCTTTGATTTACAAGACACATTAACACTAAGGTAATTTGTTTCCTATCATACAATCAGATTTGCAACAACTTCAATTTATATTTCAGACTTATAAAGACGTGGTTCAAATACAACCACAGGCAATATGGACACACTGTTGATGGATGGCGTCAACAAATATCATGAGGCTATCACTTGTTTGGCCCAAGTTTCAAGACGACATCTTTGAAGCAAGTTGACACTGGACAGAAAATGTAAGATTTACACCGACAGTTTAATGGGTGACATTTAGAAAGCATAAAAATGTTTGGAACTTTAAAGTATATTGTCAATTTAAAAATAAATTGAGTCATATGTATTTATTTAATTCCACATATTGCATTTTCTAATTTACATATTAGTTCATTTAGATGAGACAATATACCAAGGATGTTTAGCTCATCAGGCAAGATAGACATACATCATGGGTCATCCTCCGCAAACCGTTCACATTTTCGACTTGTCCCCCAGAACCACTGTACCCCCAAAGCTGAAGTTTTGTGGGGAGGCAACTAGCAGTTTGTCGATCAAAGTTTGTCTATTTGGTCTTGATGTCCCCTTAAATATGGGCGGGCAGGCATGTTCACTAAAACCTTTAAACGACTAGCTCGCCGAAAGCTGTAGCTATAAGAAACGAACATTGTCAGATTAACAGGTTTATTATTTATATATGTTGAAGACAAATTTATTAATTTTGTCCTGAAACCCTCATATGGGCTAGGCAAGCATTTTGCCTGAAACCTTTTAATGACTACTCCAAAACAAAAAGATATAGGAAGCTAAAATTTCAGGATAATATCATTGTTACATGAAGACTAAAGTTTGTTCATTTGGTCCTCTAGGCTCTAGGCTCCAGAGAGCTGAAATCATTTTTGATGTGAGTTCTTCTAACATGTGCTTTGAGAAATGGTTGTTGAGAAAGAGAAGTCGAGACTTGAAAACTAAGAATTGATGGTCAAACAAATTTTGCCAATATTCTAAATTTTAGATTTGGTGACCCTGTTACCCCAAACATGGGCCACAAGGGTCATGACCTAAAACTAGTTTTATCTTCTTCAGTACAAACAGCTCTATATAGCTGAAATGTACTGAATCATTGATGAATGCGGATTCTAAATTGCAGATATGGTGACCCTCTGACCCAAAATGTAGGTTACAGGGGTCAATGACCTAAAAGCTATTTTCAACTTCTTCTCTAAAGCTCTAGAACGCTGAAATGTTGTGTACAGACGTTTTAGCGAGTGACTGCAAAATGAGTACCGGTAACAGTTGTCATGACTCGGATTGTGACCAGCTGCTTGAACATTTGCTGTTATGTAGCAAAGTTTTCCCCACTCGCAGCGCCGATGAATGGCTTAAGTTCTCATAGTTTCTATTTCTCAACAATTGTGCGCTTATGTTTATCAAGTTGTGAACTATAAAGTCATCCAAATATTACCTTCATTAGTATCTTTCAATTTGACTGTTTTAATCATGTATTAATAACGTATTTGTGTAAACGGGAATATCCTCTCGAATTTCGTTTCCACAATAAATATCTCGATAGAACCCTCCTTTTCAGGCTTTGTGTTAAAGTTCACACACTTTTAAGGTTTAGGTTCCTTACTAATTTAAAAATCTCGAGAAAATGCTAATGTATTACTACATACATGGAATAACATATTTTATCCATTTCTGTAGGTTTTTTGGGGAAATATGAGCTTCGAATGGGGGGGGGGGGGGGGGGGGGGGGATGATAGGAGGTACACAACAATAAACATTTTTATATTTATGGCCTTAATTTAATTAAAGGGTTATGGTTACACGTTTATTTTCAAGCCTTTAATACTTATAATTGGAATTTTACAAATTTTATTGTTTCTGTTAAACATTAATATGTATGTCAAACACTCACAAGATTTAGATTTGCTGGGGGAATAAATCACTGTTTGATAGAAATATATTTCAACAACAAAATTAAACCAAAAGCATATGTATCAAGGCTAACTTGAATAATAATTTGTTTAAAACCTGGAGAAGTTGTCAATTTTAACTTGCAAGGGAGATAACTCTTATAATATATGTACGACCGTTTCCCCTTAAAGAGGTTCCCAACAATAATCAAAATAAATGAAAAATTGCTGTAAATTGGCATGATGCAAGCTGAATATGTATTATTCGAGATTAAAAAAGAACAAGTGCATGTTACGGACCTTTTTTGGTGCAAAATGATGTTTTTTGTGGTAATGTCTGAAAAATGGCAAACTTGTTTTATTTTGTTAAAGTCACTTTTTTAAAAATAATGATACTCATTCAGAGCTATATTGTTGTTTCTTTCATGACTGGAATGTTATTAGAATAGAAAAGTGATTTCTAAAATTTGTATGTTTTTTTTCTTCATTAACCTTGTTTGATAAAATATAATGTCAACAATGGATTCTGCAGAAATAACTTCAAAAGTCCTGTTCAAGAATAAAAATAAATGAAAAATAATTCAAAAATGATATAACTTGTACAGGGATTGGGAAAGACACCTTTGACAATGGGCCATTTTTAGGGCTTTTAGTCATTTTCAGAATTTCAAATGGGTCATTCCCCTTTGAAGTAATATTAACATTTCAAATTTGAATGGGCCATTTTTTCAACTAATGTGCAAAATGGCCCATGGCCCCTGCCTTTCCCAGTCCCTGCTTGAGGAAAACTCGCCACTGAAGAATAATAGGAAAGAAAAAAATATATGTCACGGACCTATGTTATGAGTAATTTAATGCTGAAAATGAATTTTTATGAAAAGTATTGGCAAAGGGAGATAACTCTTCGGTGGAACATTTAAATGTGTATTACATTATTATGTTATATAAGGTTGAAGAGCAGAATTTTGTTTTACCATAAAACATAAACTATTTCACACAACCATAATGCCATAACCTTTCTTTATTAGTATCCAAAGGCAATTCGATTTTTAATGTTTATTACAACTCGCTGTTGATGAAAAATTTACCAAAGCTATTAAGTTCTGAGAGCGAAAATCGGACAATTGAAGATGTACGTGGGCAATTGTTGCAAACCCCTTTAACCTAGATTACAGAGCAAAATAAGAAAATATATCTCTTTATAATAAAACAAATACTATGTTTCACAATTATAATACAATGAATTTATAATCATATTTCTTTACAGTTATTTAAGTATCTTATGTGCATGTGACTACAAGGTCTATCTTAATCTGACAACTGAGGATGCTCAGAAGCAATGGTAAAGAACCCCCATAAATATACTATATATAACTATGAAATAACTATAGAAGAAGAGAAAAAATATCACTTAATTTTTTATCATTTTCTGTCATGATATGGGGATTTTAGTCTACACCATTTGAATAAGAAAGATCGAAAGGACCATGCAGAAAATGTGCAGCAATTGTGCACCTACACTGAAAAATGTTGGTGACCACAGATATTACAAGGCCATGTCAAATGAATCTGCTTTATGTTCTGTAACATGGTTATATTTGGGATATCACTACCTTATATACCAAATATAACCATGTTATATTTCTTCACTATCTAAATGGCAAGTATATATAATATTATGTTCTGGTTTCCATGGAAATATTTCGAACGAAGAGGTCAGACAAATAAAATAATTTGAACTAAGAGGCTATGAAAGGAACCCCAAATATGGAAACAAGTTCCATTTCTTCTACATTTGTAATAGATTAACCTTTTTGGATTGGCGTAGGTGGTAAATTCGGGTAAGATGATTAGGTTGGATTGAAAGTTGGAGCAGGGAACATCATAGTGCATTACATGCACATATATCTAGACTTTAATAATTGCATTAATTAAAGGTGCATCCATTGTGTTTCATAACATTTTATTTGGCTTCAATACGTTCCAAAACACCATATGTGCCATATGTGCTGTTTACAATACAAACAAATTGCATATTCATCCCAAATCGGCAAACATATCATAATTACTAGTTTCCAATTAAAATCGAGTAACTTCATTATGCATGTGCAGAAACCGAAAGTGCACGTCCTATTTACATGCACAGAAGTTATATGACCTATTGAACATTATTAACCCAAATTTGTTATTTTGTCTAGTTTTAAAAAGATTCTAAAATTACGTTTGACTCATTGGCGCGCGCCACACGCGGTGCATTGTCCAGTTTTCGATCAGAAATCGATACTTTTACCTTCATATCGTCAATATACTAAGTCAAGTATCATCAAAATGGTAGTTGTCGATAACAGTTGGTACTTCTCGATAAGATAAGACCAGTTATAACGTTTGGCATGTTTGACCCCCAATAACACAATGGATGTACCTTTAATGTCTTAGGCCACGGGCATTATTACACTTTTGTTCTGTGTCAGTACTTCAAATTATTTTTTAGATTTAGTTTCTCATCACAAATGGTTGATTGCTAATAGATGAAATATTTATATTTCTGTTTTTATTTCAGTTATTATGAAGATCCAAATGGTGATTCAACTGTAAACCTTCCAGTCCCTTACTGCTGCATTGTTTAGTGAAGAAAAGAAGCATACAGTTACCAAAATTGCGGCTTAACATGTCAATCTTAAAAATGAAAAAATAATGTGCACAATATGTATTTACGCTGCGATGCAATAAACTTTTGGTTCTGAATTGTCTTGTCTCTTTTGCATGAGTTGAAGTTAAATTATCCTAGTGCCCTTGGTCCTCTTTTCACAAATCACACTTAGGTGATCGTTAATCACTGATGCAATATTTGAAGAAATGTGAAAATCAACCTTTTGTGAAATAGCCCTACCTAGGTTTGTTTTTCATGTACAAATTTTCTATTAGAAACCGCTGCCATTTAATTGATCCTTCAGAGAATCTAATGTTCAATATTGCTAACTAAACAATTCCTTGAGTAGGATTCTAAGAGGCAATTGTCAATGAAAAATACATGGTTGAAAAAGTATCAAAACATGTACTGAATATCGTAAATAAACAAACATGTATGAGGTTACATGTTACAAAAACAAAACTTCAGCAAGCAAACATTTCAAACACGTTTAGAGGTTTCCTGTGTTCAGGGGAGTTAGTTTCTGACATTAATGGGATGTAGGTTTTCTATTTTCAGGGCATGTTCGGTTCCAAGGAAACATTGTTTTCCGATGTTCATGGGACGTTGGTTTCTGACGTTGTGGGGATGTTGGTTTCCAACATTGAGGAAACGTTGGTTTACAACGTTCAGGGGACGTTGGTTTACAACGTTGAATGGATGTTGGCTTCCAACGTTCAGGGGACGTTGGTTTCCGATGTTGTGGGAACGTTGGTTTCTGACGTTGTGGGGATGTTGGTTTCCGACGTTGAGAGAACATTGTTTTACAACGTTCAGGGGACGTTCTTTAACAATGTTGAGAGGACGTTGGTTTCCAACGTTCAGGAAACGTTGGTTCCCAACGTTGTTGGGATGTTGGTTTCCAACGTTGAGAGAACGTTGTTTTACAACGTTGCTAGGACGTTGATATTGTAACGTTACAAAACTAATGTTAGAATTACGTAAAAAGGAATCTACAAATAACGTTCAAATAACGTTACAAAACTAACGTTGGCAGGACGTTGGTTTTGTAACGTTACAAAACTAACGTTGCCAGGACGTTGCTTTTGTAACGTTACACAACTAACGTTGCAAGGACGTTGATTTTGTAACGTTACAAAATAACGTTATAATTACGTAAAACGGAATCTACAAATAACGTCCAAACAACGTTACAAAACTAACGTTGCCAGGACGTTGGTTTTTGTAACGTTTCAAAACTAACGTTGCCAGGACGTTGGTTTTGTAACGTTACAAAACTAACTTTGCCAGGACGTTGGTTTTGTAACATTACAAAACTAACGTTGCCAGGACGTTGGTTTTGTAACGTTACAAAATGACGTTATAATTACGTAAAAAGGAATCTACAAATAACGTCCAAACAACGTTACAAAATAACGTTACTGACACCTTCTGACAACGTTGTCACAACGTTGTGACAACGTTAAATTGTTTGCTGGGTAAGGCCTTTCAAAGATCCAATCTTGTAAACAAAGTCCCAGTTAATAGCCATGAGTCACTGTCAAAATAGCCTCTTGGATGCGACTTTAAATTGTTTGGAAAACATATAGCCACGTGGCTCAACATTCGCTGCAACAAGTTACAAATCGGCTGCTTTGCCAAACTGAGCAGTTTACAAATTCACTTTAAAAATCTTCAATTGTAGTTTTCATTATTCAATATCATTAAGGATTACGATTAATTAATTTATGTTAGTTTGGAAGTTAATATTTACTGTGATTGTAAAAGGTAGTGTAATTTCGGTTTCTTCACTTGTAAATTTGTATATGCAATGATGATGCTCAATTTTAATTGGAAACTAGTAATTATTGTATAGTTGGCGATTGGGGATGAATATGCAAGTTGAGTGAAATTATTTGAACTGAAATCAGCACACATCGTATGTTGGCGCGTATCAAAACCAAATACAATTTTATGAGACACAATGCATCTTTAATTAAGTGTCATAAACAGCATACATTCGTGCTCGTTTGTATTATATTTCATTTTCTTTTCAGATGATGACAAGAGTAAACACAAAATGGTAAATGTTTTATTTCTTTTTTACCTCTACCTCTTAAATGAGAACACATTATGTATATCTCTTTACAGGGCAAAACAATACAAAATTAAATTAGGTTCTTTTTAAGTAAAGTTAAGTAAGTTATTACAAATATATCTATGTTATGATGGGTCATAACTTTCCAAGATATAGAAACTTAAAATATTTTCTGTAATAGTTGTATTTATCCTAGTTATTTTATATCCAAGCATATCATACATTGAATAAACAACTCTTGTAATAAATGAAAAGATAACAAAAAATTTTAATTGTATTTATATAAATATTGTAGTATTGAGATACAAATTTCGGGATCATTACAATTATCAAGTTAAGGATCCATAGATCACCTCTAGAACTACGAAAATGCGCCTTACAAATCGAACACTGTATAATTGTAATAATTGTGTATTATGCATATTATGAGGTGAGGTGAGTTAGGGTTTCACTTATATCACGGCTGCTGGTATTATTGCAGGGAGAAAGCGCGCAAAGGCATGTGGCGAGCAACGGCTGGAACTAGCGAACCAAGGGTGGTACTGTACTGAAATTCAGTGTAGCATTGCACCCAAACATTACTGCGTGTAGAACAGTTCTCTACTGCAGACAAAGTTGCCGTGCCCCTCGCGGGATTCGAACCACGGACCTCTTGATCACGAAGCCAAACGCGCTAACTACTGTGCCTGTTATAAGTTGGTGTATAATCTGATGAGTTACAATCTTATCGCACAGAGATTCCTCCCTTCAGATTTCCGATTCTAACCTCTGTTCTATAAAACCTGAGTCCGCCGGGAAAAATTGGAGTGTCCCGATTGGTTGCAATTGAATTCAGTTGTGCAATCAGCGATGACGTTGTAAAAGTGACATTTAAATAAACTTAAGATAACTGTTTTCTCGTTTAATGTGTTTTCCTCGAAATATACTTTTTGATTTTTTTAAAACGATTGATCATAAACATGCTTATAAATAAAGAAGATCAGAGACAAATACCAAAAATCATTCATTTGTGTTATATACATTAGACATACTCGTAGGACATATGTTAGTTAGCATGTGTCAAATGCCAGGATCTTTTGAAGTCACTCAGTCGACAGGCCGCTAAAAGATAAGTTTTCATTGGCTAATAAGCTTCTTTTGTGGAAGCCTAGACATTCAGACCATGTAGAATAGAGGTTAGGATCGGAACTCTGACGGGAGTAACTTATGTTGAAAGATAATGGATGAGTGATAGAGCCAATGACTCTTCACGTACGTGATACACTCTCCAATATAGAAAACTGATGCAGGTGAAAGTATTTTTTCTCAATAATCTGTTTTGTAAGCTCCAAAAAAGGAGAATGTAATTCCGACTCGCTACAAAAAAAGCAATGAAGACTTTAATGTTTGATTTGCCTTACATAGAATAGTATTCATCCATAACGACCGAAGAGTAATGAAAACTTTCATTGAAACTGATAATGAATTGTAATAAAAACTGTTCATACCCAGTCATAAAATCATTCCGGTAATATTAATGAAACTATTTGAAGTAGAAGACGGTTATTCTTAATAATCTTAATTAAACACAATTTGAATTTCAGGACCTGTCATTTCCAGAAATGAATCTCTTCAAATTTTGCCCGAAAGAAACAGAAAAGGACAACCACCCAGAAAAAGTCATACAGGATTTCATAGATAGTTTCAGACCTAAAGAAATCGACCATCGTGAAGGTGATACACCAGTAAAAGAGCCAATAACAGGGCAAGCTGCAGGAGGAGCGAAACGAAACCTGTTTGGAGAAAACAGCAAGAAAGAATCCAAAAAATGTTCAGTTGAGAAGGAAGATGGGAGAACAAGAGACGAGGAGCCCTTATTCAAAGCACTAGAGCTTAATGAGGCAACGAAGCGAAAAATAAAAAGGCTTCCATCTAAATATCAAGTAAAGTTGTTTGTCATCACCTCTAGAAATGATTCTCCCATTTCTCTGGCTATGAATTCCATAGTGGATTGCAGCCAGATAATGGATACATCAAATACCACAAGGAGCTTCATGATGTTCTTCTACAAAGACGGGGATCCAGACATCTTTGTGATGACATCAGGGCCGGCCTACAAGAGACTGCAGAGCAGATGTTGTCCACACTTCCCAAAGAGGGTGGCAAGACGAGTTCTTGAATTCAAAACAATTAAAATAGAAACCAGAAATGTAACGGGAAAACATCAACAGACCAGAACAATATTCGGTCCCAACTGTCCTGAAGTCCCGAACATTCTGGATCTAATTCACGTTATTGTTCAAACGTACACAGCTTCTCCAACTGTTGCGTCGTCGCTATATGACCTACCAGGTTTTGAAAATGTTGAAAAATCTCAATTTACAATAACGCAGTGGGGGTTGAAAGCTCACACAACCCTTTCTATCACCAAAATGGTTTCTTTCATTACACATGTTGCAAAAATTCACAAAGGAGAAGAAACATACGTTTGTGAAAAGAAACTCATTGAAAATCTTCGCAAGTACAAAAATGAAAAATTTGAACTTGTCACAGATGACCAATTGAAGTCTAAACTAGAAATAAGGCCTTTTGCGGTTAAATATGAGAAAAAAAGGGTAGAGGACCTGATTGATTTTACTTATGGGGAAGACAGTTATATCTATTCCCATAAAACAAATACATTCATCAAGGTTGACAAGACTGTTACCCTTAAGGAAAAGGATGATGACAGATTCAAGTGGTTTGAGTTGATACAGGAGGAAAAAGACAAACAGGTGATAGAAGAACTGAGGAAAGCATTTGATGAATCATTTAAGAACGATTCAGGTCTCCACATACTTCTTTCACTTCCTGACCTCACTGAATGGCCGGATGCGGGTACATTCGAACTTTATCTTACAACGAAAAAGAAACCTGAAAAGACATGGGAAAGAATGCCAGCAACTTTGAATCAGATATTAGATGGACTCAATGATAAAAACATGACAACATGGAAGTTTCTTCAGGATGATGCAAAGTTCACAATGCAATTCAAAGGAAATAATACCAAGAAAAGGAATCCAATTACAGAACTGCTTGTTCTTCAGATGACCTTTGAAGACAAGCCATATTTCTTTTGGCACGGAAAATGGCTCAAAATCAAAGCTGAGTATATTAGCATTGTTGCACATACTTTCCAAAATCATCTACAAAAGACCAGTGAGAATATCCTTCCCTTGCCATGGGTCTTTACGGGAAAAGGTGACAACAAAAAGGAAAACGAGATCGAAAGTAAACCATTCAAGGTAAAAGACCTGCTCACCTTTATGCAAAAGATGTCTCCAAAAACAGGTGAAAAAGAATGCATGGATCTTCTCGAAAAAAAGGACAACACATCTGATGAAACAATGACAAGAACCTACGAGAAGCACCAATACAATGATGAAGACAAGAAAACAACCCTGATGTTGATCTTCCTACGAATTAATTCAAACTTAGTAGAACTCTTATACAACACAACCTACATCCTGTATGACAGGTTTTTAAGCAAGGGAGAAGGCTTCATAGTCGGGGACCAGATTCTGACCACAAACAAAATTGAAATGTTTGACATTCTGAAGTATGACCAGGAGACTACCTACCTGATTCATGTCAAAGATGGGTTTGGACAGACAGTCCGGGACGTATGCTCCCAAATTAAGAACTCAGCCAAACTACTGTTCAGTTCAATGACGAGCCAATCGACGAGAAGCATGCTTGAAGAACTGTGGAAGACATACACGTCAGAACCTCATGGAGGAGCTCAAAGTGAGTATAGAAGAGCAACAAAGAAGAAGATGGAGAACCTCACTTGGGACACGTTTTTGTCCTTGTTTAACACCAAAAAGAGAAACATTGTCTATGTTCTAGCTGTACGTGATGAAAAGAAAGAGGTAAAACTAGAGGAGGAAGAAGACATGGAGAAAGCCTTGGCAAATCACTACGAAGACGATCAGACCGAGATCTTGGAAGCTCTGAAGAAACATGATTTTGTCACTGATCAGTTCTTTGGTAAATACATCCTCACTGATAAGTTCAGGTTACAAGAAAAGGATTTTATCCAAACAATGACGGATTCCATTTACGGGGGTTCAAATTACAATTGGAAAGTTGTTCTGGGTATTTTAAAGAAATATCTTCCAGGCACACAATCAACCATTGCTCAGCTTGAGATCGTCGAGTTATTTGACTACTTTGCTGACCATTTCGGCAGGAAACTGACACTTAAACTTTTCTTTCTTCCAACATCGCTTGAAGATTTGGAAAAGGCGTTTGTTTGAATGAAAATGTTTTATCAAGTAAACTGGTAATATGCCTTCAGGCTGAATATAAGTTCCTTCAGCATTTAAAACTGTTTACATTGGAATACTAGAGAATAAGATTAAAAAGAATAGGACACACGGTTCAAATTAGCCATTGATATCAAATTGTGCCTCGCGGGGTAGGGGTTGACTGAGCAGTTTGAGAAAACATCTTCATTTTGTAAGTAGAATTGGATGCATTGACTGCTTTCTAGAATGTAGTTATGTACATATGAAATGGGATTCACATCTTCTAATGTTCTCATGATTTTAGGTAGGTATCGGATTCGGAATGGTAATTGTTAATATTTGCATTAGGTAACAATGTCTTTATACAGTATGACTTGATGTTTACATTTAGAATATACAGTTTTTATTCAGCTATGTAAATGACAATGTTATCACCACCTCATCGTACTTGGCTTTGGTTAAAGAAATGATTGATCTTTAACTCGAAAAATGTTCATTATAATTTCCTACACCTTTATATATGTAGTTTAGATATGTATCAATGAAGCAGTGTAGAAATGCCTTTTGTTATATAGGACAAATCCAAACGTTGATTTCTGCATATTGGGTTCGTTATATTGTTTTATTGAGTCATTGTTGACTTAAAGCTGGGAAGCGAGTAGAATTCCTTTTAGAATCAGTACTCAATATAGTTTTGTGAAACCTGCTACATTCATTTAGCAAATAGCGCAGATGTGCCTTTTGCTATATAGGAGTTTCCAAACTGTTTAATTGTTTCTGTTTGTATGAAAGCAATGTGGACTTAGAACCATTAACTCCTATAGTGTGTGTCAAGCAATCATTTGTTATTTTAGATTATTAAACTTATATTGGGCACAATTCATGATTTATATATTAGTACATTTTATTTTTCCAATGAGGATATAGCCGATTCTGTCTGCTTCTTTTACATTTGTTTTCTGTGGTACGTTGTTGCATGATTAATTCATACAATATCCATGTTTCATATGCCATGTTATTTTGTGACATGTTGGGCTCAAGGGTCCTTACAACGCCCCGTTGACAAGACACTTTTCACGAGATAATGGTGTTCAGCAAGAGGCCATGAAGAATTTGGGAAGCACCAACACATTCCAGTATGTCATGATCCTGTGTCACTGCTCAGTGTAGAGAGTGCCTTGTAAAGAAAACTGTAGAAGGTCTCACAAGGTCAGATTCTGTTACCACATACATTCTGGAATGGGATAATAAATGTCCATCATTATGATTAAATACATTTCAATAGATACTGTATACTACTCACATTATACCGTGTTTGCTCTAATAGACCTGTCTTTATTTATATCTGTCTATCCGTTTGTAAGAAACACTTTAAAGGGGCAGTGGCATAGTTTTCTCCAAATGAGTCGATGAAATGTATTTGAAAAATAATGTCACGAATAGTAAGACAACCTTCTATCTTTGGAAAATCAAGTTTAAAAAATAAGTGTGCATGGTTTGGTAAAGCCATGGGAATCGGTTTTGTAATTCGAAATAATAAAATGTGTTAACATAAAAGTGGCCGTCATGCACCTTTTGCTTTAAACGCAACACCGTTGTTACCATTACGGATAATTGGTTTGTTCAGTAAGATTTTACCCTCTAAAGTCACTATATATGACATAAACTGTCATTATAAATGAGAAATTTGAAAAAAATAAAATTTTCAAAAAACTTGCTACAGTCCCTTTAATCCTGGCCATAACTAAAAATTCGTTTTGGATTTAAGTAGGTTTTGGTAATATCTTCGTTAAAAAACCTGTATTGACTTTGACTTGCTAATGGTTATGGAATATGTTGTTGAATTTAAATGTACATTTAAAAATGTTTTATTATCATATGTCATTTCACTCTCTTTTACCTTCGTTACCAATGCCCTTAAATTGGACTCAACACATTGCTTTATTAATATAAAGCTACATGTACAGACTTATTTAAATTGTTGCAACTTACACATTCATTTTCGTTTATTTTTGCTTCCTGTAAATAAGATTTGATTCATTTTAATGTGATCGTTTGATCGATATAAATAAACATGATTGACTGTGCTTCGTGTAAATCTAATGTACATCACGTGACTTAATGGTGTGAATATTCAATAACTATCGCACCATGTCATTGTATTTGATTATTCAAGTTATTGTATAGTGTTGTAAGTTGTTATGCTTGATATATATCACAGAATATTGAATGTAATATGCCATGTCTACTTCAAACCTTGTAAACTGCAGCTATGAGTTATTTGCACCATGTGTTGTTACCAATTATAACACAAAACTGACTTGTATCTCAATGTTGGGACCATCTGAACAAATGCCGCTTTCAAAATAAACTATCGCGAACTATTGAAGTAAAGTTAACACGCACCAGTAACAGCATGCAATAAACAGTTGACCATCGTGAAACTTGCTTCACGTTATACGTGGCTCGCACCGTTGGTGTCGAAATTCATTATTATATTTTCAGATGTATAGAACATTAAGAGCTCAATTATACTATCATATAATATTCGAATTGGCCAAATCCTCATAAACTTAAATCACTTCTTGAAATTCACAAACTTTGATTTTAAAAAACCTGTAATATTTCATTCAATGCATTTTTTACCAATCTAATATTATATATGAATAATGCAAAATTACTAATGTAAACATACTTCAATAAATGTTTTTGCTGTTTTATCTGCTATGGTTCCAAAATTACCTTTGACTCATTGACATGCGCCAGCCACGAGACATTGTCCGGTTTTCCATCGGGAATAAACCTGTTAGATGTACTTTTTAAGTTCAATACAGGTCACTCTTTTGTAAGGGACATATGTATATATTGTTGATATAAATGCAATATTATAAATAAGTATTACTCAAACTGAGGCCTTTCTGTTATTCGGATATTACATAAACACGCACTTTGGACGGAAATGAACATGCAGAAGTGTTTAATATTTGATGGAATTTGTTATTTTCAAATTTTTACAATAACACCAAAGAAAACATGCATTTGACATGAGAGACATTTCATAAATCATTGATTAAGATTATTTTATTGTCTATATTAAAGCGTCATTTTGAGTATAACAAATATTTATTTCATTCAAACTTGTGCAAACTATCTATGTACATCAAAATTATGTTTTTTTTAATAAAAACTATATGAAGATAGTGATATTGGCTATCCGATATGCTTAGTTTGCAATAGCAATTTGGTATGCAGCATGTGCATCACAAACCGTCCAGGCTTGTGTTGTCGACCTGGTAGACACTGCATCTCCGTGAGCGAAAGGAGCCACGTGTACAAAAATAACAAGTGTGTCTGTGGTTTGATGGAGTCAGTGTGTAAAATAGTTACGCCCTCGACATCGGGTAAAAGTTAGATGCATTCGTGAACACATGCAGCGTGAATACCTCGGCCTAATGGTTCCGGCATTCATGATTCAAGTGCATCTTACTTGAACACCTTGATCAGTAACTTTTAGTGACCATGATATATATACTTGTTTAGTCAATTTTGTATTGAAAAATTAAAAAGTCATGTGTTAATTTGCAAAGAAAGCTGTTTTGAATGATTCACAGCATATCGCCAATAAATATGAAATGAATTGTGATTATGAATGAAATGTGTTAATTCTATCTTCAATCTCGACAAATAAAGGAATAGAATTTTAAATTGTTTTCTTTTATTTACATGTAGACCATTTCCCATATATAAGTGCGATACGCCTGCATGTAGAAGACTGGTATGTCTTAGATTAACCAGAGTTTTAAAAAAAGGAGGGGGGGGGGGGGGGGGGGGGTGTGACGGATCAAGAGAGGGAGAGGGGGGGGGGGGGGGGGGGGCGCTTTACATTGTTTCTGAAGGTTCCACATTCACTTGTTCGTACTCTGTGAACGTTGTACTTGGCACTCGAGTCTGATTGGTTCACATCAGGAATGACTACAATCTTTGAAACAACTCATGACCAATGCTGTAAATAGTTTCTGTAGAGTTTAGAAATTTCCGATAACGTTTCCCTGTTTCCGAAGGACAGTAATGCCTCTGTCTGTCATTATATTAGATGAAAACAGAAGGCTTTAAAGTGAACAACTGAATTTAATCAAATGAATAATTGATAATTGAATAAATAAATAAAAATCTTAATTCACCCTTTCTATTCCTCGAAGTAAATCCCAACACACAATGTCACCTCAACATTTACATCAACATGAAGCACTCTTCCAAAGCCCTTGTGCCTCTGATGCTGCTCGTGACAACATGTTCGTTGCCATCTTCTAGATCACGTACAGCTGATCTCCACGCTGGTCTACAGTTCATGTTGGGTCATTCTCTTCTCACAGAGGTTACTCCCTTCAGATTTCCGATCTTAACCTCAGTTCTACATGGCCTGAAGTTCTATAGACTCAAGCAAATTCCCTGGCGGGGAAATGGGAACGTCATACTGTATCCCTACGTTTTACCAATGAAAACTGATCTTTGAGCTGCCATGTCGACCGAGTGACTACAAAGATTTAGGCATTTGACTCTTAAAAGGAGGGTTCTATTGGGGTATTGTTTTGTGGAAACGAGGATATCCCCGTTTACACTAATATGCTACTAATAAATGATTAAAACACAGTCAAATTAAAAGATATTAATAAAGGTAATATTTTGATGAATTCATAGTTCACAACTTAATAAAGACATGCGTACATTTGTTGAAAAATAAAGGCAAATTTGAACTGATGCCATTCATCGGCGCTGTACTGCGAGTTGGGGGAAAGTTTGCTACGGCATAACAGCACATTGTTTATTAGTTGTATTTCACGCCATGTGTTACTATGTGAACTTTCTATCAACGTATATCTTTTATCATTTAAATGTTGTAAAATTAAGTAAAATATAGCGGGTTTCATTTCACGTAATGCACAAAATCAAATATGGCGAACGGCCCGTTTAAGGGTCTTGCTCATTAGCAATGTCCTTCGAATATGTCTGACAGAAATAACATTAATGAACCTTTTTTGGTATTGTCTTTGATTTGGTCCTCTTCATTTATATGATCAAGTGTCTTTACAAAATCAAATGGCATATTTCGAGAAAAACACATTAAACGAGAAAACGTTTATTTTATCATATGACATATGACGTGAAAATGTCACTTTTTACAACGGCGTCGTTGATTGCACAAATATGGATTCAATTGCAAGCAAAAGGGACAATCCCTTTTTGCCCTCGATTTCAAGTGATGTAAACACGGGTTAGGATCGGAAATCTGAAGGGAGTTACCTCTATGGGAAGAGAATGCCGTTGGGGAGGAGTCCGATGAATCTCACTCCTGCATCCATTCTAGGTCCCGACAGGGCCTCAAAATCTAATAACGTATACATATATGTACTATAGCATTCAAAGTGAAAGTAGGCTACATATTGTTGTTTTATTAACAAAAGCAAAGATAATACATATTTATCTTTTTATGAAAGCACTTTTTAGAGTATTTATCTGTTTAAGCTTGAACTGATAAACGACTACTGCGGTAGTGCATCCAGATTTATGTCTCTTACAGTGGAGTATTTTACATGATACAGTACATCATTTACATGAGTTTTACAACTCAATGATAACGAATCATTAATACACATATATGATCCTTTAACATTCCACAAACATGGCAGCTCAGATTATACTCTCCAGCAATTATAGCATAACATTTCAACCTTCTAACACCTGTTATTTTCTTCAATTACACAACAAAGTTTATGTTAATAACACACTTATTACTACTTTGTTACAATGCAAAACACTGTCAAATTGTACATCATTGAACAACACTAGGACGTAACTGTGAGACAAAAGATAGCCGAGATTACATTGAAACGTGGTCATTTCATATGTACATACAGATAAATAATACATAAAACAAAATGGTACTCATGAAAGAAGCCAACTGACACTCTTATGTCGCCCGCATTTATCATGACGGCGCATCCACTTTATATACCTGTCATGCATGCTTTCCACGCACAGTGCATGCTTTCCACGCACCGTGCATGCTTTTCACGCGCCTTGCAAGTTTCTCACATGTCACCTTACTCAACAGACACTCTGTACAGTCAAACCACTATACACCATATACAATGTACAGTTGAACCTAATTAGGTCTTCAAGACGTATGTCGTGAAGACCTATTGTTTTTATCCGAGTTTAATTAGGTCTTCAAGACGTATGTCGTGAAGACCTATTGTTTTTATCCGAGTTTTCCTTATTATTAAGGATTCAGCCCTTTGGGGCTAAATCCTTATTGTTATTGGCGTGTTTATTATTAAGGATTCAGCCATTAGGCTGAATCCTTATTGTTATTGGCGTGTTTATTATTAGGTCTTCAAGACACAAGACGAATGTCTGAAGACCTATTGTTATTATCGTGTTTTTTATTATTATTATTCTTTGGACGTTTTTTGTCCGGGCGATTCTGAAGTAACCGCTGAACATTTTTCCACGAAATTTTCAGGGATGACAGCTTGTGACCTGAACTCGTTCACTACGTCGGCCGAATTTTGAATTTCGACCTGGTTGTTGAGTTATCTCCCCTTGAAGTTGAAACTTCAAACCTTAATAGCTCAAAAACTATTCAAGATAATTTCATAAAACTTTCACCAAAATGTGGGCAACAACATTCCCCATCGATTAGGCCTATAGCGGTTTTCGGCCGTAATAATAGATTTTTTGCTATTTCACAAAAACTGAAAATTTGGTGAACTTTCGCGAGTTTGAGGGTACGCGTTTTCAAAAATCTTCTCCTAAATAACGGCAATATATACAGCATCATGCAATAGCTCATTTGAAAGCTGAATGAATGTAGTTTAAAGGAACCCCCCAAACCAATTGACTATTTTCAGCGGTTAACGAACTACAGCCATTTGAAAAATGAACTTTTTAAAAATACATTTTTTAGGGCTCGCATTCAAAGTGACATAATTCTGTTGGGAATCAACTTATGTCAAAGTTACTTAGTTCAATCTCTTTCTTATGAATAGTTTTGAAATTCCATAACATATCATTATCATATAAAAGTTATTAGTTTGGGCATAATTTGAGCATATGCCCTAGACAGTGACATATTTTGATTTTGAGACTTTTTGAGGTGTTTATCCTTTGGGGAATTATTGATCATAAACCACTGAAGATAGGAAGACTTTAAATAGATCATGATGATGTAGAAACGTCATTTATTAAGGACAATATTTTTCAAGCTCGTATCTGTCATAGTTTTTTTGTGACAAGTCATAGAAGTTTGCCATTTTTCAGAAATCGCCATTTTCAACAAACTTGAAAGGTTCATAACTGCTTTACTTCTTCTGCTATTGACATTTTATATACACCTACGTATGCACAATTGCAAGAAGAACAACTTTTATGTTGACAGCTTTCATCAAAAAGTTGATAGTTAAGCCTCGAACATCGCAAGCAATGTCTAGGGGTCCAAATTTAAGCATTTTTGACTATTTTCTTGAATATTCAGAACAGCATAACGCAATTATTATGTATGCAATCCAACTGATGATTACATCTTCTTAAGTGGAAATTAAAGCACAACATTTTCTATGTTGCACCTTAGTATGGAAATATTAACCATTTTGTCTTAATCGTGAGAAATGTAATGTAGGGGTCCATTAATATGTGATTTTTCCGTTTTCAGAGGGGTACCTTCTTTGGAGAATTTTTGTAAAAAAACTACTGAAGATAGAGACATGTTTGATAGCTCATTTTAAAGCGGAGAAACAGACGAATAACCCTAAGTCCAACATGGAGTTCTAGGTCAAGCAGAAGTCTTGAAGACCTAAGTATTGACGCGTCAATCCTAGTTATTATTATTTTTATTATTTCAAGATTCTTGTTAACACGACTTCTACCAGAAGGATTGAAGCTATTACAACCAAACTTCACAGGCTGATAGCCCTTACTATGTAGTTCTGCAGCGAAGCTTTTGGGCCTAATTGGTTCAACCATTTGGTGTCAGGGTCGAATCTAAAAGTATTTTTTTAACATGGGAAAAAAATGAAAAATGCAGCTAGAGACTTGCAACTTTTTCTAAAAGATGTGCAATAACCATGCGAGCAAAAAAGACAATCATGACGAATGTGTTAGTCACGTGGTTTCGCCGCCATCTTGATTTTAAAAACTTTTAAAAATCTTCGGACCCCATGCACCTTTGACGATCTTCTCCTCTGATGTTATAAGCTCTACAGAGCTGATATTTGCACATAATGTAGCGTAAACATTATATATATCGGGAATCCTCTCCCGGGAACTTATTAGCTATACTCTTTTCACAGTGAGTACTTGAAATCTGGCATTTTTGAAAAAAGTGTAAATTTCAAAACTCAATAACTCGAAAACTTAACAAGATAATTTCATAAAACTTTCACCAAAATGTAGGCAACAACATTCCCCATCGATTAGGCCCATAGCGGTTTTCGGCCGTAATAATAGAATTTTTGCTATTTCGAAAAAACTGAAAAACAGGTGAATTTTCGCAAATTTTAGGGTACGCGTCTTCAAAAATCTTCTCCTAAATAACGGCAACACATACAGATACATAGTATAGCTCATGTTAAAGCTGATTTACTGCTGTTTGTATGAATCTATAAACCAAAGCTCTATATTTAATAGTTAATGAGATACAGCATTTTAAAAATTGAACTTTTTAAAATAAGAATTTTTTGCCTTTGATTCTAAAGGGACATAACTCTGTCAGAAATTGTTTGATTAGTAATCTATTTCTTGCAATCTGTTTGACATAATTACCTTTACAACTCCACTACAGAACATTATCATATAAAAGTTCATAGTTTGGGCAGAATTTAAGCAGTTTTAAAAGAAATGTAATTTTTATGATTTTGCAACTTTTTGTAGTGCATTTTCTTTGGAGAATTATTGTTCTTCAACCAATAAAGATACAAAAATGAATCTTATATCATTTCAAAGCGGAAAGATATTATATTAAGCAGAATAATTTTCAAGCATAGATCTATAAAGGTTTCCATGTTACAGTCCATTGAATATTGCCATTTTGCGAAAATCGCAATTTTCGACAAACTTCAAACGTACACAAGTGCTTAACAATATGAAGAAATGACACATTATTTATACGTGCGTATGCACAATTTCAAGAGCAACAATTTTTGTATTGAACCCTTTCATCAAAAAGTTGATAGTTAAGCTTCAAGTATCGCAAATGTCGTATAGGGGTCCGAAAATAAGCATTTTTCTAGTATTTTCTTGAATAATTAAAACAACATTACTCATTAATAATGTATTCAATCTATATGATGATTATATCTACTTAAGTGGAAATACAAGCCCAACATTTCCTATGTTACACCTTAGTATGAAAATATTAACCGTTTTATCTTAATCATGAGAAACATAAAGTAGGGGTCTATTAGTATATGATTTTTCCATTTTCACTAAGAGACATTGCCAAAAATTTCAAAATAACTCTACAGACTTACAACTTGTTTTGAACGATGGACTATGTCAAGAACTTTCAAAATAAGTGTGTCATTTATGCGCTGAATCCTTTTATCGTCACTTGTGACTATATTTATTATTTGTACTTTTTTGTGGATCGCGTCCAGACTTAACGCCTGGAGCGAATTTCACGAAATTTTCAGAGATGATAGCCTGTGACCTGAAGTTGTGCACCTCGAAGCCCGATTTTCGATTTTCGACTTCTGTCGTGAGTTATCTCCCCTGGAAGTTGAAACTTCAAACCTCAATAGCTCGAAAACTTACCAAGATATTTTCATAAAACTTTCACCAAAATGTGGGCAACAACATTCCCCATCCACTAGGACTAGTGCGGATTTCGGCCGTAACAATAGATTTTTTGCTATTTCGAAAAAACTGAAAATTTGGTGAACTTTCGCGGTTTTGAGGGTACGCGTCTTTAAAAATCTTCTTCTAAATAACGGCTATACATACAGACACATATTGTAGCTCATTCGGAAGCTTAAGGACTGCTGTTTATATGAATCTATCAACCTCAGTTCTATCTCAAACAGTTTCAGAGTCACAGCAATTTGAAAATTGAACTTTTTGAAAAGGGGATTTTCGGCCTTTGACTTTAAAGGGACATAACTCTGTAACAGATGAAGTTATATCAAATGAACTTATTGCGCTCTCTTACCAATAACTGGTTTAACAATTCCATAACACATCAATATCATATAAAAGTTATTAGTTTGGGCATAATTTGAGCGTGTTCCCAAAACAGTGAAATATTTTGATTTTGAGACTTTTTGAGGTGTTCATCCTTTGGGGAATTATTGATAATGAACCACTGAAGATAGGAAGACTTTAAATAGATCATGGTGATGTAGAAACGTCATTTATTAAGGACAATATTTTTCAAGCTCAAATCTGTCCTGGTTTTTTTGTGACAAGTCATAGAAGTTTGTCATTTTTAAAAAATCGCAATTTTAATCAAACTTCAAAGGATCATAACTGCTTTACTTCTTCTGCTATTGAAGTTTTACATACACCTACGTATGCACAATTTCAAGAAGAACAACTTTTATGTTGACCGCTTTCATCAAAAAGTTGATAGTTAAGCCTCAAAGATCGCAGGCGATGTCTAGGGGTCCAAATTTAAGCATTTTTGAATATTTTCTTGAATATTCAGAACAGCATAACGCATTTATTATGTATGCAATCCAACTGATGATTACATCTTCTTAAGTGGAAATTAAAGCACAACATTTTCTATGTTGCACCTTAGTATGGAAATATTAACCATTTTGTCTTAATCGTGAGAAATGTAATGTAGGGGTCCATTAATATGTGATTTTTCCGCTTTCAGAGGGGTACCTTCTTTGGAGAATTTTTGTAAAAAAACTACTGAAGATAGAGACATGTTTGATAGCTCATTTTAAAGCGGAGAAACAGACGAATAACCCTAAGTCCAACATGGAGTTCTAAGTCAAGCAGAAGTCTTGAAGACCTAAGTATTGACGCGTCAATCCTAGTTATAATGTGATATTGTTAGTGTTGTCTATAATGACAGGGGCAATAACTACTGCCTGTCACAACATCGAATGCAAACGTGCATGATGGAAGGGAGATAACTCTACTTTACGTCTCCTACATATTCAAGTTTTCTAGATGTAAACCACTGAAAACAATTTCCTTTACAGATTCAACAATTTTGCATTGATGAACTGCAAAACCCTCATATTATCATTGTTGCATGCAGTTTGTTTTGCATTTTCTTCACCACGAAGCATATATACTATATCATGATTTTATCCGACTCAATCATGTAAAACAGAGGCCAAGCTCAATAATGTACTAATGTAGTCCTGTCAACCCCCAACTTCCCGACACAAGGCATAACTCTTGCCAGGCTTATAACTTGCTGATTTAAGCCTTGCAGTATATCCTTCACTTTTCCGTGCTGAGATAGTGGAGCACTGCAGCTGAAATGAATTGTGGGCTCTGATTTATTAGCACGGAAACCATCAGGAAATACGGCAAGGCTTAAATAAGTCCGAGGCTGGCAAGCATTACGCCTTGCGTAGTGAAGATGGTCAACCCCTGGCTCCATCTCCGTATTTCACAGGTATCCTGGCTTGTACAGTGATAGATGCAGTGATAGCGATGAGAAATGAGACGAATGTACACATGTTTATGCAAAATTTGTAAATTAAAAAATATTTTGCATCTACATTAACCCCTGAAACCCATGCAGAGATAGCAAGTTTGTTCAACGAATGACAGTGATCGCATAAACACAGGTGCGTATATCGCTTAGAAACAGCATTTTAAAGACATGTACCTACATATACCCTACCATATTACTATATAAAAGGAAAGAGATGTAACGACGAAACCATCCCATGCTCGCCCCTGTGCGCATAAGGGAGGTGGGCCTATTTGCTATATAAGTGTGCACTTGAGATCTAGGTCAACACTCATTCATATCCTCCATGAGATCATCAACTTCCAAATGCAAGGCATAACTCTTGCCAGTTTGCATTACTGGCTGATTTAACCCTTGCGGTATTTCCCTCGCTTTGTTGTGTCAAGACAGTGAATCACTGCACCAGAAATGCATAGCAGGCCTGGATTTCCAAACGCAGATTTTGTAAGGAAATACTGCAAGGCCTAAATCAGCCAGTAATGGAGACTGGCAAGAGTTATGCCTTGCATTGGGAAGTTGTGAGATCATATGACTTAAATAATAGTAATGGGGGAGCGAAAAGGGGGAGCACATCTTGAAAATATGAACTTCCATATATTTATTTGATTAAAACCTTTTATTTTTAAAATGCGCATATTCTCATGCAGTGCATTCTGCACAAGCGTATCCCTTTGTGATGCATACTGTTACTGAATAGGAGTATACAGTACAAGCTTTCTCAACTTCCTTATTTGGGCAACACGGTTTACGTAGTTGTTGATGATCTCCTCTTCTGAGAATGAAAAATCAAAAGAGAAAGTAAGAAATTTTCCAAACGCTGCGTAGTGCATGACGGGAAATGTTCAGATTAGGAAAGTCGATTTGAATCATTGCGGGAGCGACTGGCTGTCGAGGAGACAGAAGGACGCAACATTACACTACAGTTTATACAGTTGGTCAGGACATGATGACATGATAGATTACATACTATGTGAGTATGCTTACATTTAACCCTTAAGTGGCTAGCTTGAATTTAGCTTCGATATCGTCAGGTCATTATCGTTAGATCAAGCATGAACTATGTCTCTTTGTTATCACCTTCAGATTAACGTTCAATCGCGTTTAACTTAATCTTTGATATAACTAGAGGAATTGCAATGTACTCTTGTATTTCAGACTGACAGTACATGTACGTGTATATGTCTTCTGAAATCAACTCCTCATTCAGTTAATATTTCATATAACTACTACTAACTATTAACACAGTTTGTGATCATTGTATTTTAAAATAACTTGGATAAACATCACTGATGCCCTAACAGAAAGTTTGGGCAATTCTACTAATACTTGTACTGTTATGGCCCCTTGACTTAGGGCACAGATGAGGGGCCTCATATTCATGGGACACAGCTAGGTCGTCTGTCAGTTGAGGCATTCGGAACACCTCGGCCCTCTCCGTTACTCTCCGTTACACTCACGCGTGGCTCTCGTAGTTTCGAATGTCAGTTGAGGTTATTCAATGTATCATGTAACTCGCGTTTAGCAGCGAGACGGATGCAGGATTTGACCTGTGACCTGTTTCTGAGAAAAGCGATAATGTAGTCACGTGACTGACATATTTCGGATTCCGAGAAAATAATAATATATAATAATTGCACGACACCAAGCGCCGTGCTCTATTTTATGTCTATTTCTGCATATGCTATGGGGAAGTTTTATGCTATGGGGAGCAATGAGTAATCATTGAGGAGAAATGTTATACTTTCTGCAAGGAACACAATTGATAACTTAGTTCACTTTTCTCAATATGTTAAATTGTCTTCATGACATATGCAAATTACAAACTGCATTACAAATGCTTAATATAGTTATAAAGATCTTTTTTTAAAAATCTGATTCATAAAATAACAAATAAGGGAGACACAGCGACAAGAGGGCTCAACAAGTGGTGGCATGGTAACCCGATATTGTGTACGTGACTTTTTTCACATCGCTTATCTGAGAGGGAGAGGAAGTGCCTTGGACTGTTTATGTTTGGCGATAACATACAAATATCGGTGAGTGTTTCTGAAACGAAATCGGATTTTATAAAATAATATATATAATAAATAATCTTTTTCATATGTACATCCAAAGTATTTTGTTCAATGAATCATATTTCATTTCTTATTTTATTATTTCTATTATTGAAATAAAAAGCACACAATCTATCTCTGTGTAATGATAAAATTGTTACATTCCATTTGTGATTTCCACTTTTTTATATTCTCAGATTTCCCGCTGAAATTCTCTGCTGAGAATTTGGTATTGCGAGTGGACCTGCAAGCAAAATGGTAAGAACAATAATGGCAAGTTTGCACCAAGGCTGTCAACAATTTCAACCATTTAATGGTGTTCAGTGTACTGCAGTAGCATTAATTGCTTTGCTATTTTTAAATTTTTCATCCATCAATTTAACGCCAGCTGATTTAGACAAAGTGTTAGTGAATGGAACACGTCTGTATGCTCATCTCTCTCAATAATCTCTGACTGACAAGCAACAGAGCCTACTGTTTTTAAAATTGACAGAATACATTTATTCCACCAATAGGTCAGGTTGTTCAACAAGATCTCGATCATTCCATTTAAATAAATTTTCTTTTTCCTATTACAAAACAATATGTATTTTTTTCTTTTGAAAATGTTTACATGTCCTCTTTTCAAATGACATATCAGTGTCATCTTAATGAGGCAATAACTGAATTTAAACATTTTTTTAAAAGAATTTTTGCTGAATCCAATATTAATAATCTTGTTGCTCAAGTTTTGCACTAAGGAGAAAGAAAAGTTGCAGAGTTAATTGACAATTTATATATCATTAAAAATTTGATAATGTTCTTTGTTCAAATTCAAATACTTTGTTATTATTAAATACTCATTCTTGACTGTACACATGCCCTTTACAAGTGTAAATTTAAGTTATTTTCTAATGTTTTTCAATATTTATTTTTTCTTAATCATTTTCTTAATAATAAAAAAGTCTACATTTGTTCATGTTTGAGGGAGGTACAATCACTTTTCCCTTTTTTCTTGGGAACATTTCATGTAATTTATTTTTGAATTACTATGTTTATTAATAAATTGTATGAACACTTTTTTTACATTGTTTTCCTTCACTTTCAGGTTTATTTGATCCTGACATAAAAAAAATCAATTTAGCTTAGTTTGTATGTCTTAACAACATATTTAAACACTCGTACTTCCACACAATTTGCACCTTTTCAAATGCCAAGATGATTGGCAGAAAGAGAGAGGGAAACCTCATGTCAAATGTTATGTCCGGTAAAAAAAACTACATAATTCAAGTTACTGTAAAAATAACATATCATCACACGGTTGGGAGGCTTGTGTCATGGTGGCTTGCGTATCTCCAGGACCCCGCAGGCTATCAGTCAACAACCAGAGCCCTGAAAAACGTAACTGATATCTTTTCCCGCGATAAAGCGGCCTCGCTTTCAGCCAGCTTCGGCTAGCAGACGACAGACTGCATGTGGCGGCCAGCCGGCCAGATAGTTAGGGCACTTTATACACATTTCATGTCATATGCATGCTGTTCATAATCCTAATGAAATTTAACATTTTACTTACCATTACTGATCCATTTTTCTTTTCTTCTATTCTTCACACTTTTGTAGGCTACTGTCCAAAAGCTGTTTGTAATGTAATATTTACCTCTTCCACAGTGAATATTAATGATAATGTTGTGAACAACACACATTGGGCTGTCATCGGTGGTTTCTTACACTTACAATTAGTTATTTGCAAAGGCTAAATACTGAACAATATTAACAATTACATATCATTGATTATCTCTTCATCTGAACTTGAATCAGTTTCATTATCACTTTTGTGAACAGAAGGTACTGTGAGAAATTGTTCTCTATCTTCAAAGTAATCTTCAATTTCCAAAATGTTTTCAATGTTACTTGTGACTTCATTTGAATCTATTTCTATGTCAGACATACTATCATTTTCATTATAACATGATATGGTAGAGTCTGAGTCATAATCATTTACTGAGTGTTCTTGAGAAGTCGTTTTACTATCACAAACTAAGCATTTGCCTCCATTATTATGTGGATTATCACAGCTTCCTTTACACGCACATTGCTGAGTACACGGCCTGCACATCTTGCAGCAGCTTCTGCAGCGACTGTGTACTCCACATCTCAGTTCCTTCGCTTTACAGGAACATTTTGGTACATGTGGAAGGGGGCGTCTTTTTGTTAATGATGTTCGCTCTTCCTCTATATTTTCTTCCCATTTTATTTCGATATCATTGTTTCTTTTCATCCATCCGTATGACAAGCATTTGGTGTGATGTTCACTAAAAGCTGTAGGACTCTGCATTGCTAAGGTTAGAATGAACTCTCCACGCTGTGTATGTAAAGTGAGGGCGGTATCAGATGGAGGTATTAATCTGTATAAATCCCTTGAACCATGGTTACTAAAATAACATACTCTTCGAACAAACTCCAGCCAACTTACTTCAGTTGTTAACTGCAAATTTGTAATGGAGCTTTTCCCAACGTTGTATCCAAGCCATTCCAATAATGATATCATTTCGGCACTCATCTTGTCTCCAGCAACTTTAAATGCATTGAAAAGTGAGGAAGCATTTGGTTGCATGTGCTTATACAATCGCGGATATTTCTCAATGTAAGCACAGCAAAGAAATCGCATATATCCTGTCTTTGAAATTGTGACAATCCCAGACTGAGAAATTGTCACTAATTGATCGGGAGGTGGACAAATAAACGCAAAATATTCAAGGAAACTAGTGAGAAATCGTTGGTATGACATTCCGTAGAAATTACTTATATAATCTGATCCACTCATTATATAAAGTGCTAAAAATGTCAAACAGATCTTGGTATTTTGAGTCCAACTCCTTAGTCCTTGTATTCGACTTACTCCTTCGTTTATATTTATGTATTCTGTATCAACTGCAATTTCAACACACGCAAGTTTATCAATTCCGTTATTTAGCTTAAGATGTCCCAATTCAATTAAAGCCAGTCCGTACATCCAGATGTCTGTGTCACTGGCAACAATCAAGACCTGGGCGCAATCTGATTGAGACGCATGGAACCAAACACCACAGTCAGCCTCTCCTTTATTATTACTTCGTACCTCAGTGACTTGATGATTTTCAATACATGCAGGTGTTGTTCCAAGTGAAGGAGAGTCGATAATTATTTTCACTTTCGCCGAAGTAGCTTTCGCTTTTTCAATAAACATAGTTGTTAGAAATGATATTAATCTCTGTTTATAATTTGAGTTTTGGAGTGCAGCAACATAGTCAGATCCATACAGTACTCGAGAATTGTGGTCCATGTCATGATCTCGAAAACTTCGATTTGAAGAAGTTGTTTTCTTTCTTCTCTCTTCATGTAAACCTGATCTCACTGGAGGCAGAAACTCTGGTTTGTCAATGACAATTGTTATTACTGATGCTCCTCTTTGAATTCCTAACTTACAAATTGTTCTTGACCAGTAATAATTTCAAAGATCTCTGTAAGTGATTACATCGGGAGGTGTTGGCTCATGAATGAATTCCAGAGAGTCAAAAATGATTTCAGTACTATATTCTCGGATGAGAAAAGGTAGTTTGGTGTGAAACATAGGTAATATCTCTTCCAACTTTTGGAGAACATCTTTGAATTTACTCTTTTGACGAGCTCTCATCTCACTAAATTCATTACAGAGTGAGTCAAAAATGATTTCAGTACTATATTCTCGGATGAGAAAAGGTAGTTTGGTGTGAAACATAGGTAATATCTTTTCCAACTTTTGGAGAACATCTTTGAATTTACTCTTTTGACGAGCTCTCATCTCACCAAATTCATTGCAGAGTGAGTCAAAAATGATTTCAGTACTATATTCTCGGATGAGAAAAGGTAGTTTGGTGTGAAACATAGGTAATATCTCTTCCAACTTTTGGAGAACATCTTTGAATTTACTCTTTTGACGAGCTCTCATCTCACCAAATTCATTACAGAGTGAGTCAAAAATGATTTCAGTACTATATTCTCGGATGAGAAAAGGTAGTTTGGTGTGAAACATAGGTAATATCTCTTCCAACTTTTGGAGAACATCTTTGAATTTACTCTTTTGACGAGCTCTCATCTCACCAAATTCATTACAGAGTGAGTCAAAAATGATTTCAGTACTATATTCTCGGATGAGAAAAGGTAGTTTGGTGTGAAACATAGGTAATATCTCTTCCAACTTTTGGAGAACATCTTTGAATTTACTCTTTTGACGAGCTCTCATCTCACCAAATTCATTACAGAGTGAGTCAAAAATGATTTCAGTACTATATTCTCGGATGAGAAAAGGTAGTTTGGTGTGAAACATAGGTAATATCTCTTCCAACTTTTGGAGAACATCTTTGAATTTACTCTTTTGACGAGCTCTCATCTCACCAAATTCATTACAGAGTGAGTCAAAAATGATTTCAGTACTATATTCTCGGATGAGAAAAGGTAGTTTGGTGTGAAACATAGGTAATATCTCTTCCAACTTTTGGAGAACATCTTTGAATTTACTCTTTTGACGAGCTCTCATCTCACCAAATTCATTACAGAGTGAGTCAAAAATGATTTCAGTACTATATTCTCGGATGAGAAAAGGTAGTTTGGTGTGAAACATAGGTAATATCTCTTCCAACTTTTGGAGAACATCTTTGAATTTACTCTTTTGACGAGCTCTCATCTCACCAAATTCATTACAGAGTGAGTCAAAAATGATTTCAGTACTATATTCTCGGATGAGAAAAGGTAGTTTGGTGTGAAACATAGGTAATATCTCTTCCAACTTTTGGAGAACATCTTTGAATTTACTCTTTTGACGAGCTCTCATCTCGCCAAATTCATTGCAGAGTGAGTCAAAAATGATTTCAGTACTATATTCTCGGATGAGAAAAGGTAGTTTGGTGTGAAACATAGGTAATATCTCTTCCAACTTTTGGAGAACATCTTTGAATTTACTCTTTTGACGAGCTCTCATCTCACCAAATTCATTGCAGAGTGAGTCAAAAATGATTTCAGTACTATATTCTCGGATGAGAAAAGGTAGTTTGGTGTGAAACATAGGTAATATCTCTTCCAACTTTTGGAGAACATCTTTGAATTTACTCTTTTGACGAGCTCTCATCTCGCCAAATTCATTACAGAGTGAGTCAAAAATGATTTCAGTACTATATTCTCGGATGAGAAAAGGTAGTTTTGTGTGAAACATAGGTAATATCTCTTCCAACTTTTGGAGAACATCTTTGAATTTACTCTTTTGACGAGCTCTCATCTCACCAAATTCATTACAGAGTGAGTCAAAAATGATTTCAGTACTATATTCTCGGATGAGGAAAGGTAGTTTTGTGTGAAACATAGGTAATATCTCTTCCAACTTTTGGAGAACATCTTTGAATTTACTCTTTTGACGAGCTCTCATCTCACCAAATTCATTGCAGAGTGAGTCAAAAATGATTTCAGTACTATATTCTCGGATGAGAAAAGGTAGTTTGGTGTGAAACATAGGTAATATCTCTTCCAACTTTTGGAGAACATCTTTGAATTTACTCTTTTGACGAGCTCTCATCTCACCAAATTCATTACAGAGTGAGTCAAAAATGATTTCAGTACTATATTCTCGGATGAGAAAAGGTAGTTTTGTGTGAAACATAGGTAATATTTCTTCCAACTTTTGGAGAACATCTTTGAATTTACTCTTTTGACGAGCTCTCATCTCACCAAATTCATTGCAGAGTGAGTCAAAAATGATTTCAGTACTATATTCTCGGATGAGAAAAGGTAGTTTGGTGTGAAACATAGGTAATATCTCTTCCAACTTTTGGAGAACATCTTTGAATTTACTCTTTTGACGAGCTCTCATCTCACCAAATTCATTGCAGAGTGAGTCAAAAATGATTTCAGTACTATATTCTCGGATGAGAAAAGGTAGTTTGGTGTGAAACATAGGTAATATCTCTTCCAACTTTTGGAGAACATCTTTGAATTTACTCTTTTGACGAGCTCTCATCTCGCCAAATTCATTACAGAGTGAGTCAAAAATGATTTCAGTACTATATTCTCGGATGAGAAAAGGTAGTTTGGTGTGAAACATAGGTAATATCTCTTCCAACTTTTGGAGAACATCTTTGAATTTACTCTTTTGACGAGCTCTCATCTCACCAAATTCATTACAGAGTGAGTCAAAAATGATTTCAGTACTATATTCTCGGATGAGAAAAGGTAGTTTGGTGTGAAACATAGGTAATATCTCTTCCAACTTTTGGAGAACATCTTTGAATTTACTCTTTTGACGAGCTCTCATCTCGCCAAATTCATTACAGAGTGAGTCAAAAATGATTTCAGTACTATATTCTCGGATGAGAAAAGGTAGTTTTGTGTGAAACATAGGTAATATCTCTTCCAACTTTTGGAGAACATCTTTGAATTTACTCTTTTGACGAGCTCTCATCTCACCAAATTCATTACAGAGTGAGTCAAAAATGATTTCAGTACTATATTCTCGGATGAGAAAAGGTAGTTTGGTGTGAAACATAGGTAATATCTCTTCCAACTTTTGGAGAACATCTTTGAATTTACTCTTTTGACGAGCTCTCATCTCACCAAATTCATTACAGAGTGAGTCAAAAATGATTTCAGTACTATATTCTCGGATGAGAAAAGGTAGTTTGGTGTGAAACATAGGTAATATCTCTTCCAACTTTTGGAGAACATCTTTGAATTTACTCTTTTGACGAGCTCTCATCTCACCAAATTCATTACAGAGTGAGTCAAAAATGATTTCAGTACTATATTCTCGGATGAGAAAAGGTAGTTTGGTGTGAAACATAGGTAATATCTCTTCCAACTTTTGGAGAACATCTTTGAATTTACTCTTTTGACGAGCTCTCATCTCACCAAATTCATTACAGAGTGAGTCAAAAATGATTTCAGTACTATATTCTCGGATGAGAAAAGGTAGTTTGGTGTGAAACATAGGTAATATCTCTTCCAACTTTTGGAGAACATCTTTGAATTTACTCTTTTGACGAGCTCTCATCTCACCAAATTCATTGCAGAGTGAGTCAAAAATGATTTCAGTACTATATTCTCGGATGAGAAAAGGTAGTTTGGTGTGAAACATAGGTAATATCTCTTCCAACTTTTGGAGAACATCTTTGAATTTACTCTTTTGACGAGCTCTCATCTCACCAAATTCATTGCAGAGTGAGTCAAAAATGATTTCAGTACTATATTCTCGGATGAGAAAAGGTAGTTTGGTGTGAAACATAGGTAATATCTCTTCCAACTTTTGGAGAACATCTTTGAATTTACTCTTTTGACGAGCTCTCATCTCGCCAAATTCATTACAGAGTGAGTCAAAAATGATTTCAGTACTATATTCTCGGATGAGAAAAGGTAGTTTTGTGTGAAACATAGGTAATATCTCTTCCAACTTTTGGAGAACATCTTTGAATTTACTCTTTTGACGTGCTCTCATCTCACCAAATTCATTACAGAGTGAGTCAAAAATGATTTCAGTACTATATTCTCGGATGAGAAAAGGTAGTTTGGTGTGAAACATAGGTAATATCTCTTCCAACTTTTGGAGAACATCTTTGAATTTACTCTTTTGACGAGCTCTCATCTCACCAAATTCATTACAGAGTGAGTCAAAAATGATTTCAGTACTATATTCTCGGATGAGAAAAGGTAGTTTGGTGTGAAACATAGGTAATATCTCTTCCAACTTTTGGAGAACATCTTTGAATTTACTCTTTTGACGAGCTCTCATCTCACCAAATTCATTACAGAGTGAGTCAAAAATGATTTCAGTACTATATTCTCGGATGAGAAAAGGTAGTTTGGTGTGAAACATAGGTAATATCTCTTCCAACTTTTGGAGAACATCTTTGAATTTACTCTTTTGACGAGCTCTCATCTCACCAAATTCATTACAGAGTGAGTCAAAAATGATTTCAGTACTATATTCTCGGATGAGAAAAGGTAGTTTGGTGTGAAACATAGGTAATATCTCTTCCAACTTTTGGAGAACATCTTTGAATTTACTCTTTTGACGAGCTCTCATCTCACCAAATTCATTACAGAGTGAGTCAAAAATGATTTCAGTACTATATTCTCGGATGAGAAAAGGTAGTTTGGTGTGAAACATAGGTAATATCTCTTCCAACTTTTGGAGAACATCTTTGAATTTACTCTTTTGACGAGCTCTCATCTCACCAAATTCATTACAGAGTGAGTCAAAAATGATTTCAGTACTATATTCTCGGATGAGAAAAGGTAGTTTGGTGTGAAACATAGGTAATATCTCTTCCAACTTTTGGAGAACATCTTTGAATTTACTCTTTTGACGAGCTCTCATCTCACCAAATTCATTACAGAGTGAGTCAAAAATGATTTCAGTACTATATTCTCGGATGAGAAAAGGTAGTTTGGTGTGAAACATAGGTAATATCTCTTCCAACTTTTGGAGAACATCTTTGAATTTACTCTTTTGACGAGCTCTCATCTCACCAAATTCATCACAGAGTGAGTCAAAAATGATTTCAGTACTATATTCTCGGATGAGAAAAGGTAGTTTGGTGTGAAACATAGGTAATATCTCTTCCAACTTTTGGAGAACATCTTTGAATTTACTCTTTTGACGAGCTCTCATCTCACCAAATTCATTACAGAGTGAGTCAAAAATGATTTCAGTACTATATTCTCGGATGAGAAAAGGTAGTTTGGTGTGAAACATAGGTAATATCTCTTCCAACTTTTGGAGAACATCTTTGAATTTACTCTTTTGACGAGCTCTCATCTCACCAAATTCATTACAGAGTGAGTCAAAAATGATTTCAGTACCATATTCTCGGATGAGAAAAGGTAGTTTGGTGTGAAACATAGGTAATATCTCTTCCAACTTTTGGAGAACATCTTTGAATTTACTCTTTTGACGAGCTCTCATCTCACCAAATTCATTACAGAGTGATAATGGATACTCCAATGTTTTCTCAATATAATTTCCAGCTTTTTGTAGTTGACAGTAAGCTCCTTTCAAAAGCAATGTCACCTGGCCAAGCTTGTTTTTTTGTGTTCTAGCTGTTGTCTTTTTACGAGAGAATGTGCGTAGTTTCCTTTTGCATTGGCGACGAGGAATTTCTATTGGTGGTTTGAGTACATGTTGACGAATGTAAGTACGCATCCGAGCTTGCCCTTCTGAACAGATATTTAGGAGATCATGCTTTGTCTCATTGTCTAGATCATTTTTGCTATCTTCTTGGAAAACATTTTTCAGTATTCTTCCTTCTTCTGTTTCAAATATGTTTGCTGCTTTAACTGCAGGGTATATGGCCTGCACGTAATCATAACGATCATGACAAGTAAATTGTTTCTTCTTCTTAAAAAGGGCACTTTGTAGAAATGACATGATTTGATCCAAGTAAGCCATGAAGTTAGCAAGATTGACAGTTCTATGTTCCGAGGGTCTGGTTGTCAATTCCTTCAGTCTCTTGTTAATTATTTGTTCATGACCCTCGTCAAGAGCAACATTGTGAAAGGGGTTAGCGGTTATACTGAGGGTCCATTCACCTTGGAGGAAATGAGTCTTTATCCTTGGAGGAAGTATCAATACATCATTCATTGTTTGGCATGCCAATTCCCCATATTTATTATGTGTATATGCAAAAAATAGTTCAGTTAGAACCGGCAGACAACTATTTCGTAGGTTAAAATTTCCTGAGCGTATTGCAAAGAAATAACCAGTATAGGCATTTAAGTATCGTAGTATTTGAGCCCAAAATGTAGAAATTTCAACATGCTTTTCTTTGATTTTTTGTGAAGTCCAGGTCTCTAAGTCACTAATGTTGTTTTCCTGCATATCTTTCAAAGCTTCATACAACAAAGCTTCATGCAAAGAAGATAATACATTGTGGACGTCGCGCCATTGAACAAGGTCCTTCATGTGCTTACACAGTGCACTTAAGTTGCGTAATCCTCCATCCCAAATTATATCTCTGATTGTCTCTGCAGAATTCTTCAGTAGATGCCAGTCGCCTGGCACAGGAATCACCCATTCAAATGTATCCGGGTATTTCTTCATAAGATTTTTCACAATGGCATACGTTTGCTGATCTCCACCAACTACCACTCTTGCTGGAAAGCCCTCCTTACCTATGTTTAGGTCAGATTTCATCTGCATTAAGTACTTTGAGACATCTGTAATACTAGAAGCTTGAGCAGACTGAACTGTTGCATAAGCTACTGTTTCTGGAACAGTTGGTGAAAAATCTGGCATTGATCCTTTGATATCATTCAGAAGAGTTGATTTCATGTCATCGACCTTTGTACCTCTTCTCTCTGACCCATGTTTAACTAGACAATTTAAGTAATTGTCCCAAGACCGTTTCTCGTCCACCGATCGTTCAAAAAAGATGTTTTCATCCACTGGATTTGGTATATTTTCACATGAAGATGTTTGGTCATTTCTGTCCTCCTCAATAGATGACTGTGAACGATGACATACCTGTCCTGTTAATAGATTGAGCATCCTACCAAGAACTTCCCCTCCTACAGTTAATGTTTTTGCAAATTTTCTTATGAAGTTTAGATTATCAAATGTTATCCTCCAAAACGCTTTTCTTTCAATCTCATGAAGAACATTTCGCATTTTTGCCCACCTGCTTGCCTCTCGGGGAATGGTTTGAATCCCACACGTTAAACCTAAAATGTTTAACATGTTAAATCCCTTATCTCGTAATCCATTTGCATATGCAGATAATCCAATGACGGTTTGAAGCATTATTGCATTCTGATTCTTTATATTACATAAGACAGCTATTGCTGTTTGGAGTTTTAAGTTTTGTTTGTGTAAAAGATCTGACTTGATGTCCAATTTCTCTAATCCAAGAATCTTTCTTAAAAAGTCCATTAGAGGTGCATGTAAATATTTACCCATAAGATATGATTTATCAGTAACTTCAGAATCAAACAGAGATCTGTAATCAAACTCTTTACAGCAAAACAACTTGGTTTGGGTTTCAAATCATTTTTGAATATGTTTATCACTTATCGACGAATTCTTTGATTCCTCTATTTTTTTGTTTAAGATCAGCATTCAATGATGAGAGTTCATAGACACTTTTTATTGACTCAGTTGTAAAAATATTTTTTATTAAATAACATTGTTCCAGCCCTCTTCGAGTTTTCAGAGTATGATCCAATGACGTTATGGTTTTTCAAGTGAGTTGTCACATAGTTGTCAAAACGTTTCACAAGCTCATCTCTGTTCTCAGTGTCCAACAGTGAATCTTTAAACCGTTTTACAACAGTATTTCTCATTAAATAACCTTTATTCTTTATTTCTTCAACTGATTTTTGGAAAAATGAAGCCATGTCTCTGATAAAATTGTGTTTTGAAGACAAATCCTTCTGTACGAGATCTTGTTTTACTTTTGATTTACAGACTTTATGAAGACAAAGTTCACAGATCCAGTCAGTTTTTGATATTTCACTGACGTCAGTACTTGGTATCTTAGATAGGACTTCAGAGGCGAATTCCCATTTGTTGGAAGATTTGCTTTTACAACTAAAGCACTGCCGCTTGGATAGAAAATTATACATTTCCATATAATGGCGTTTACAAATTACTGACGTTTCCTTCAAGTTAGAAGCAAAAATAATTCTTGTGAGAGAAAAATAGTCCTGCCACATTTTAATAGATCCTCCCATCCTCCAGACACTAAACTTTATCCACTGACAGGCTGTTTTGCAGGGACAGGCTGAGGTTTGTTCAGTCATATCATGATGACATAGAGAACAGTGATTATTATCTTCAGTCTGTCTTTGAAGTTTTATCCAACGTGGATCTGGTTTGGGGTTTTTGTTTGCATTTTTCTGGCAATCGATGTAACATGCTCGACATAAACAACTGTCATTTGTAAGAGTAATCAATTTCCCATGTGTAGAAAGATACGTGCTGAAAATGTGTGCCCTTTCACCTGGATGATACGGCTTAGTCTTTCATGATGTTTGCTATATTTTGACAGTTTTCCTAACTGTGTCCACACCTGGCAAGGGCTACATGAGCTACCTTCATGATATGACATCATTGGTGTCTTCTTGGGAGGTGTTCCATCATTTCCATGTTCATCTTTATCCTTCTCACAATTAGGCCTCTTTTTGGTTGACAATTTGGTAGTTTTAGATGTAGATTTTTTAGAAAGCGTTTGGGAAGGTTTGGAGGTTTTCTGACATCCTCCCCCTGGCCTTTCAGAAATTATATCTTACCATGCAACTGATCATATATGTTAGACATAACAGCACCTTAATGAAGACATCAAATGGTTTCAAAAATCTTCCAATCAGAAGTCCGAAAGGTCTAACATAGATCATAAGAATCAGGAGACTCAATACAAAATGTGATTTAAAAGTTAAATTTAAGACGTAAGTTTTAGCCTTCATGAAGTTCTTTGGTGTAAGAATACCGAAAGATTCATACCTTTCTTGACATGTTTCTTCCGGTGTCAACATAAAGTCACTTGGTGATAAACTCTGTATCCCCAGATTGGTATCCCAACACAGGGCCAGAATAACAATAGATAACACGCAATACTTGGTCATTTTGCAATGAAATACGGAAAAGTGTAGCTGAGTATATTCCAAAAGGAACATTGAATTTGTCATACACAATGACAATGCTTCATCTCATAGCTGACGCTAAGTTTCAGCCAATCATATGACTCAGTCAGGTCACGTGACCAAACTTGTAGATTTTCCTCTTGAAATAGAATCACATTTTTCATTGATAGTAAACAAAGTAGTAACTTGTATATATTTTCATTCTTATGTATTGAAACAGAACTGAGATAACTGAGAACTTTAAGATAAGAGGAACCCATCATTGAAACCCCTCACCCTCAGTCTAGTTGTTTTAACCCCTGCTTCACAAATTAGATCCATGATGACATATCACTTGGGTCATATCAAAACAAAAAGTGTTTATGTGCCCCAGAGTAATATATTTGACAGCAGAATGCCTTCTTATCATATACATATCTCATTTGTTTATGTTTGGGTCAGCTAATTTCGAGACAAAGTGAGAGTTTTTCAGGGAAACTTACTAACGTCAATTATCCACTAAAACAAGTGTCTATCAAGTTGCTCCACCTATTTCTATGTGAAATGGACTAGGTTAATGACTTGTGATTGCAGGAAAGTTGGCATTTGGTCCCTCCCACTTTTAAGATGAGAAGAACCCAACATTCCCTGAATGGATGTCACAATTTGAGAGACAATTTTAGGTCACGTGACCTGAATAAAAAGGCTGTCCTGAACTACATATCTCATCCAAGTGATTACTTTCTTGCTACATAAGGACTTTATCAACTGGAGAATATGTGTGTATATTTGAAAGTAGCAGTGTTTGTAAAGATTGGTCTCTATTTCTAATAACATAAATCAAGATTTTCATGACTTTCCGAGCTGTTCTGGTCACGTGACTGTGACGTCACTATGGAGCTTAAGCATGGGGATCTATTTATAACATAGGCAAGCGAGTGGCCTATTTCCGCGGGAAAAGAAAGGAATCTTACTCAGATTGCTGACTGTATGTTGTCGGGAGTTTAATACTCCTGGTAGTGGCTCTCATGTCAAAAAGGCCAAGGGGTAGAGACCAGACTAAGTTCAAACCATCCAATTTCTGCTGTCTTTCACTATGATCGTGTATTTCTGTCTAGCCCTGTCGATACCTAAATAGACAGGTTTTAAAATTTTACACAGTTTACCCTGTTCACATGAGTTTTCGTTGCGCCGTGTTGATCTGTAAGATCAAAGTTTTCTTGTATATAATGATGTTAACCTTATAAAACACAGTGGGGAGTGTACGAATATGATGTAAACCCCATAAAACACAGATAGGAGTGTACGATTATGATGTTAACCCTATAAAACACAGAGAGGAGTGTACGAATATATGATGTTAACCCTATAAAACACAGATAGGAGTGTACGATTATGATGTTAAACCTATAAAACACAGAGAGGAGTGTACGAATATGATGTTAACCCTATAGGGCATAAGGGTAGAGTAAAATTATGTCAATGTTATAGGGTATAAGATAGCAGGGAACGAACAGTACACTTGCAATTGCTGTAATTGATCTTTTGAAATGTACACACATCATAACAATAACTGGAAACAAAATGACCGCCACAAGACTTTGTGTTGATGTGTATGTTACCTCTTTCTGTATGATTTCAAAACCTACCAAAATTTGCAAGCACTTTTCACCAAAGATTTTCTTTTTATTTGTACACGTGTTTGATTGCAAGTGGTATAACATTACAGTGTCATGATCAGAATCCAGTGGGTTCAACCAAACTGAAGTACATGTGATGGATAAAACATAAAATACTGTAAAGTAATCACATAATTGATATTAGAGAACAAATATTGGTAATAATGGAAACCATTTGTCAGAAAAGTTATGAACTTTTCAACAATGTAAATGTCTCTAAAAAAAATTATGTAATCATATATTTTCGGACTAATTTTCTTGAGAGTGCATGTATAATATATCTTTCAGCCCCCGGGGGTATATAACGGTCATTCCGTCGGTCCTTGCGCCCATCCGTCCGTCCGTCCAGTCAATTTTCTCAAAAACAGTCAAAGGTACATAAATCAAATTTTGTACAGTTGTAAACCATATGCATGTTCCTTCCATTGTACACAGACAATTTTCACTTTTCTGAGATTTAAATATTTTGTCGTTTCCATGGAAACGTCACTTTTTGGACTTTCTCGGAAACTATTTAACTTAGGTGAATGAATTAAACATGTAGGTAGTCCAGATGGTACACTTCATCGAGTTCAAAGTCCATGTCTGAAATATTATACCCCCGCGGCTACGAAGTAGTCGGGAGTATATAGCGGTCAGCACGTCCGTCCGTCCGTGCGTCCGTCCCGTTTTTGTTCTCGCTCATAATTCTGAAATTAGTTGCTCAAATTTTACGAAACATAATATCTACAATCACCATGATGTGTCCATCTGCCTTTTGTATGTTTCATACCCTCATTTGCATAATTTATGCAAATTTTCTCCGTTTTTCGACTTTGCCATTCACATGCAGTTTTTTTCCACTCATAACTCAAATACTAATTGTTCAAATGTCTTGTAACTTGATACATATAATCACCACGATGTGTACATCTGCCTTGTGTATGTTTCATACCCTCATTTCCATAATTTATGCAAATTTTCTCCGTTTTCGACTTAACCATTCACACTTTTTGTTCCACTCATAACTCTGACACCAGTTTTTCAAATGTTACGAAACTTGATATGTACAATCACCATGATGTGTACATCTGCCTTTTGTATGTTTCATACCCTCATTTGCATAATTTATGCAAATTTTCTCTGTTTTTTATCTTCGCCATTCACAGTTTTTGTTCCACTCATAACTCAAATACTAATTGTTCAAATGTTACGAAACCACTGATGTGTACATCTGTCATTTTTATATTTCATACCCTCATTTGCATATTTGTATGTTTCACACCTTCATTTGCATATTTAATGCCATTTTTCAAATTTTTCGAAGGTTACTTCTAAAACATGCTTACAAGTGTAATACTTACATGTCCTTTTGCTATTTTCAAACATTTATCTTTGATCAATGTTAAAAGCGGGGGTATATGAATGAGCTGTGCTCACTAATTCTCTTGTTTTTTACGGAGTTATTGCCCTTGAATCTGTAATTGAACTTGGTACAAATTACCACTGTGATGCCTTGATACCTGAGAAATATTATTTCTGGGTGAATGAAATTTTGTAATAACAAAGCCAGTTCCCAAAACTAATTTGGACAATATTATGATGCTTGAATCTGTTTTTTTAATCATAGTATCCTTGACATCTATAATGCTCAATGGACGGATAGCGGATGGCGGGGGTATGTGAGCCATGCCATGCCATATGGAAGGGGATTTGTGCCATAAATGAAGACGTGTTGGCTTGTAACTTGTAAAGTGTAACATGTCTTTCTCAACCATACAAGTCTCGAAAAGACAAGTCCAACCATGCAAAACTAACATTTTAATCCTGTCAATCGTAACTTCGCATTCTCAACTTTACAAAATTGAAATGTAATTCTAGAAATCGTCAAAGTCGAAAAGTCAACTTGTCATTTTTAATTATTAAATCTAAATAATATACACATTTTGTAATGTTACAAGTTACGTTTGACAAATGAAAAATGGAAAATGAAGAGTTGCAAAGTCAGCTTTGTAAAGCGGACTTTTGCATTTCGAGACTGACATGACTTGCATAGTTACGATTGCAATGTTTCAAATCACATCTCTACACGATTTCGCATTGACCATATTTGGAATATTACGGAAATTAGCGGAAAGGAACGAATAATACCGATCCGATAAACACAATGTTCAACAATGACTTCTCCCTTGGCAACCATCTCCCAGCAACTACTATAACACATATTTGAAAGTTGCATACTAGTTTTCCCATTATAAGCATACTGTTGACAAAAGCACATTGACTAAAACATTAAAGGACACCATCGCATTTTACTGTGGAGGAAACAACTGCCCGCCCGAACACCCGAGACGCGGTTATTTCTGTTGCGAGCTGGCAAAAAGGAAACCTTATACACCAGCCAGATGGTCGGGCACATATTTAATGTCACATTGGGTAATCATTACCTCTTATCTGTGCTGAAATTCATTTTCTGATTTTGAAACAAAGCAAGCAGGAATATCTTATTCAAATAGAAATGGAACGTAATTTATATTGCTCTCGTTTCAATCAGGCATACTAATAATATATATATTTAGATTGATCATATGGACAGATTAAAGTAACTATATATAAAATATATATATAGATTTCTAACAAATTTTAAAGGCAGCATTACTGGTCACTATAATGTTTGTCAGGGACGGATCCAGGAATTTTGCAAGCAAAATGCAAGCAGAATCAACATAAATAATTGAACACATTTAGAGAAAAGTTGTAAATTGTATTCAGTTCTAAATAACACACCTTTAAGACATATGCTTCCTGGTCAAGATTGATATATATGTATTTTGCGATATTATACTTTTGTAATGTATGCTTTGTTTGGTTTCTTTTAATATACAAGATAGTTGGAGTAAATCCTTTCTTGCTACACGCAGTTGTATATGTATAAACTAAACACTCCCAATCCAGATCAGTGTATTTCGAATCAGTGACGTATTCCCATTTACGATAGCAAGTTAGTTTATCAAAATGTGTAAATCAAGTACATTTTCGTACATTTTCTTGTGACCCAGAAGGGTGTTGAGTTTTTTGTTGTTGTGCATTTTATTGTAAAAGGGAATACAGGATTGCACAGTTTACACTCGGGTATAATGATAGCTATACATGTATAATGAGTTGGCATAATATAAAACTACATGTTTAATGCCTTCATAAGTAGGACAGTCTGTATCAATTGGGTAAAAAGAAATAATTGCGTCTTTTGTTTTAAAAAAACAACAACAAAAAACACACAAAAAACAGTTGGTCGAGACATGTTTTCACATTCGATTACAGTTAGATAATTTATCGATATTTTGGAAATAAATACATGAGGATACATTTCAAGTGGTTTCAAAACATACATTACTGTCAGTGTCACGGACTGCGTTGATTAGGGTCCACAAAATTCCTGTCTCAGCTTTTGGACCGTCGTAACACTGGTCACAGTTCGGTATTTTTTTTCCGCGTTTCCATGGAAACGCAACTTGGATTCCTTTCTGGGGCAGAACTAATCTACAATGTAGATATCACTTGTCGATATCGCATGATCTCACACAAGCACTATCTACTTAGGGAGCCAGTTTTGGGTGATAAAAGACGAGTGTTCATGAGACTTTCGATTCCCCCAAAATTCAATTACGTGATTACATTTATGAAAACATATTGGAAACTTTCTGGTTCAGATTTACAGAAAGAACAAATATTTAAATGACTTATTTATGACTTTTTATTTACTGCAGCTCTCTTCTTGTGTAGATTGCTCTATTTATAAATATTTACTGAACATCTAAAAATGTCAGACTCTTAGTACAGTTTCTGGACTTTTCAAACACACTAATCCTTGAAATACACGTATGTGTATAAAGAAGCCCATTCTGCAACCTCGGGCCGGATTGTGTTTTGTTTCTCCTTGACAACACATTAATGGAATTAATAATTTGATATATACATATATTTCTACTACAATGAGTTTGTTACATTAATGACTACCAAACAAAAGTGTTAAATAGACACGACAAAGACGTATGTTTAGGGGAAACATATTGTTGTAAAACATTAATTATCGGAATTTTTATCTAAATAAAAAATATCATCGTTTTATATAAGTGAATAAAACACATATTTAATTTATTAAAAACAATACGTATGTCAATGTATTCATGAATGACAATTTTTGTGAAATTGTACGTTTTTAAATTTTTTTTATATCCTGTATATGTTACAGTCGATTCAATTTTTAAATTCAACAGTGCAATTATATTTTTGAAATTACCAGTAATACAATTCTATTTTCAGTTTGCATTCTTTATTCATAATTATTTTCCTGTTTTGGCATGTAGAAGTTGAATGTTTATTGTTTAAAGTGTGAAACAACTGATCTTGGCTTATGATTCACATTTCATACTTGAATTCAGTAATTTAATTGATTCTATATATAGAATTAATGGACATATTAATCATGGACAAATATATTTCTGTCCCACAACAATACACTTTTCACTGCTTCAAATACAAAAAATATAGGTTGCTTGATATGTAACTTAAAATAGATAAATGAACATATTCAAAACCAATAAATAATTTAAACTAGTTGAGAAAAGTTTGTAAAATAATTAAAAGGGATAAATTGAACTCAGCTAAAGAACATTTCCCTTGATTATCTGTCTGTAAGAATAAGAAGTATTGGTGCTCAGAACAGTTTTCAGTTATAATTAAAGTGCAATGCATTTTTTAAAAGAAAATTAAAGAAGTATATGAAGTTCCCTGATTTAGATCATTGCTTGGTGGTACATTTACAATATTTTAAAATTAATAATAAAGTTGTCAACACTGGCTTATGTATTTCTTTCAATTTCTTACCCACTAACGTTTATATACTTTCAATATCAAGATTTTCTTTTTCAAAACTTGGATATTCATTTCTGAATGCAAAAACTTTACTGAATACACGTAAAATTGGAGTATAAAAAAGTGAATGTTTACTTGATTTAACTGAGAGATGATAATGTGTAAATGAACGCACAGAAAGTAATTAATATTTTCGGGTGTTGGATGTCTATATATGGTTTTGTAAGTCTGCATTTTATTTGTAAGTGAAAGAAGTTTTATGATAACGGATCGGATACATTTATCATAGCATCAATGCCAATCAAGCTATGCGATCCTGTATGTCTGTCAGTGTCATCCCACATTAACATTACTTCCGCATTCGTTTTGCGTTGCAACAAAAATAATTGTTTGTCAAGTGTCCTTAAATTCTATTGAAATACTAATTAGAATACCTAAGTATTAGTTTTCAATTGGTATTTTTGTTTGGCATTTAATTACTAAGCGACACTATCACACGGAATGTAAGTGACAGTAGCGCTCCGTGAACTGACAACGTGCGTTTGTTTGTAGGACATAACAAGAGTTACGTCCCTTGATTTCAAGGGGCGTGGTCAACTCGTCAAACGTTGGGCTCAAAATAGACTAAGGGATTCCCCATCTGGGACAGTGGCAAGGGAGGTCTCGTTTTTTTACAAATGCCTCTCGTCCTCGGAAAACATCGGCAATGTTCGGGAAACTTCCAAATATGGTCAATGCGAATTCATGTAGAGATGTAATTTGAAACATTGCATTCGCAACTATGCAAGTCATGTCAGTCTCGAAATGCAAAAGTCCGCTTTACAAAGCTGACTTTGCAACTCTTCATTTTCCATTTTTCATTTGTCAAACGTAACTTGTAACATTACAAAATGTGTATATTATTTAGATTTAATAATTAAAAATGACAAGTTGACTTTTCGACTTTGACGATTTCTAGAATTACATTTCAATTTTGTAAAGTTGAAAATGCGAAGTTACGATTGACAGGATTAAAATGTTAGTTTTGCATGGTTGGACTTGTCTTTTCGAGACTTGTATGGTTGAGAAAGACATGTTACACTTAACAAGTTACAAGTCAACATGTCTTCAATTATGGCACAAATCCCCTTCCATAATGCCATGCCATGGTCTTCCAGTCGTGCACACTCTCACTCACTCAAACTGAGATCGTCCTAAGTCTAGGGAAGATCCCCATGCTCGCAAAGAGTATCTCCTTGCAGAGGGGTTTAATTGCGATTTCGATTGTCAGTTTTCAAAAAAAAAGCGCAACATCTGCGGTCGATGCAAATGATGTTTCCCCAACAAATCCGCTTGTTATGCGCTCATATCGGTCTCAATGGTGTCCTGAGGCGTGTTCAGGACCATGAGTACTCGGTTACCCGCGAATGATTGCTGAACGGAAGCTGGGGTCAAGTACTTCCAAAGATTTCTCAGTCTTAACTCTGTCTTATCTGATACAATTAAGGGAAATGTCATTAATTTGTGGTAGCAGTCAACTTCCAAACGCAAGGCATAACTCTTGCCATTTTGCATTACTGACTGATTTAACCCTTGCGGTATTTCTCTCGCTTTGTTGTGTCAAGACAGTGAATCGCTGCACCAGAAATGCACAGCGGGCCTGGATTTCTAAACACAGATTTTGTAAGGAAATACTGCAAGGCCTAAATCAGCCAGTAATGGAGAATGGCAAGAGTTATGCCTTGCATTGGGAAGTTGGGTAGCAGTAGGATCATACAGTCAGCTTGGCGGAACCGCTAACTAGTCCGGCAGCAAAACTCCGATTTTCACCCTAGTTGGGAAAGTGCGTCCATAGAAAATGTTTTTACAGAAATTGAACGTTGTTGGTATATACCATAGGAAACTGAATGATGACACTTTGTCATCATTGAGCATTTTGAATAATTATTGTTTTAATTAGAAAGGTTACACTCGTGATTTCATTTATCCAGACACATCAAGTAATTATATTTTAGTGTTCACAAAAATTAAATAAAATTAAGGAAGTTATATATCAATTGTTGTCTATAAGTATTATGAAATTAAGTAAAACAAATTGTTGAAAAAAACGAAAGGCCAAAATGTTGATAATGTGATTGGATAAACGAGGGTTCTGAGCAAATTTGGTTTTCCAGTAAAATTGGATTTAATTGTGTAATATTTTACTTTTGATTATAATTACGATTATTGAATCAGAGTCCAAAGAAATGGTGATGAAGTTTCAGTTTTTTTAATGTTTATATTTATTTACTTTTGCCAAGTTCTGAAATAGGCCTTCGTGTAACAATGGCACTTCTTGTGGTGAGAAAATGGTGATTTTTTACGATGTTATGGTGTTTTATAAAAAACACAATTTACCATTATTCAACAAGCAACACATTTATCACAAAGAGTAAATTTGCAATAGTCAATTTCAAAGTTTAGACCCAAGATTCCAACACGAAGCGGGCACAGAAATTTGGCTATTTGAAGATTAAGTTATTGGTTGACAAGAGTAGTCTCCGTAGAAGAAAAATCTAGAATGTTTCTTAAAAGGTATAACTGCAATGACCTGAAAAGTGACGTTAAAAAGTTTGGGCGTGCACATATTCAAACCCTTATTCAGATAACGCTAATGGTGTAGGCGAGTCGTTGCAACACATTTTTGAATCAGGAACACCAAACACCTTGATATTAAATAGGTCATACGAATATTTGTATACATAAAAACAAAACAGCAAATACAAGGATAACAGAGACAACGAAAACAACAAACAGCTTCTCCAAAGAAATTGCGCAGTTGTACCGACAAGGATGTGTTTCATTTTACAGAACACTGTATTGTCTTTTCTGTCGAATCAACGGAGCATTGAGTGATTTACATTGTTGCAGATGCAATATATCACGTTGATTTCAAGTATAAAGTAATGTCCAAAGGGTATCATTTTTGCAGCAAGGTTGGCACAAGATGGTGAGTCGATGATGTAGGACTTGTCTCACAGACATCATGGTCAGCTACGAAAATTCGATTTCTTCACCAACATATCCCTCAAAAGAAAACCCTAGAAGCCACCAAGCTTCACATCCTCATTGAACAGCTCGACACCATGTTAACCATCAGCTACTTCTATTTTATCTTCACTGACACGATCCACGGACTTCCAATTGGCCCACAACTATCTTCCCTAATAACAGAGATTTTCATGACATCCTTCCAAGAACCAGCACTCTCTAATGCTCCTTTTCAGTAGCTTTATTGGTTCCACAAGATCGATGACACTTTCACCACAATAGCCATCATCTCCTACAACATCTCAACGCCAAGCATCCAAGAATCAGGTTGACCATGGACACACACACTAACTACCATCTCCCCTTCTCATATGTCTCCTTGCAAACTACTTGGCATGGACTGTCTACAGACAGACCAGTACACCACACAGACCATTACACACAATGCAGTTTATGTTATCATCCACTAATCAAGTATAGCCACACTCACAAGACGTGATGAAATCCATCTGTCAACCTGATGCCCTCAATAAAGAACCAAAACATCGAAAGGACACATTTACCCCCACTCAATGGATATCGAGCAAGCCTGCTAGTCATCAAGATTACCGTGATCACCATAAGAGCTACCATCCACAAGCCTTAACCGAGATATTCATCGGCTATCTCAGCTACAAGATCGCCCGCCTCATCAAGAACAAAGTCAGCATTGATGTTACATTTCCATGTGCAAGATCCTCAAGCAACTATTCAAAGCCAACAGCAGAGGAACCAGCACTACAAGAGGACGCATCTTCAAAATTCCATGTTACTGTGAACAATAGTACATCAGAGAAATGCTTCAACACAAGGATCAAGGAATATAAAGCGTATGTCAACACACTTTATCAGAAATCCTCCCTATCTGAGCATACTCTGAACAAGGATCACACTGTAAGCTGGAAGGCTACCACAGTCTTGTCAACAAATAACAACTGGCGCCAAACTAAACTCAAATAAGCGATATACATTACAAGGGAACAACCTGCAATAAACCGCGACCAAAGCATCTTCCTAACATATATTTGGGGATTCACACATCTCGAACATCTATATTCTGTCGGGGGCAAATCCGAGGAGCACCAACCCCACCATTCATTCATCTTTGTCAGAGCTTGTCCGGGGAGTCTACACGTATCAGAACCATTCACCGCCCAACCACTTCACACCCAAGCCACAATCACTGGCCTCACCCTCAATCACCATGTCTTCTGCATTTCACATCCAATCAACTGTTCTTGTATCTACAATCAAGGCAATTCGCTTCTTTTACCATTTTGTATTACTGTTGTCCAATCACTACTTCAATACAGCCCACAAGCCATTGCTGATGTAACAATCAACTATTAATGCTCCTCATGTTTGTATAAAATATCATCAATGTATACCACTCTCATGCATAATTTATCTTAAAAACTTACTCCGAAACGTCTTGCATTTTCACATTAAAGAAGTTGTTATACAGAAAATCTCCTTGTTCTAAGTAATCATAACTATGTTGGGTTACATGGAGGTCTTTTTTCAGTATTTGTCAAAAGTAAACATATAATAACTGAGACTTTGTCACTATTTCTTTTGATAATGATTCAATAATCGTAGTTATAATCAAAAGTATATTATTACACCATTAAATCCAATTTTACTGTAAGAAAACCAAATTTGCTCAGAAACATTGTTTATCGAGACACATTATCAATATTTTGGCCTTTGTTTTGTTTGTTTTTTCAATGAAAAAAGTGTCATCATTCAGTTTCCTAAAGTATATACCGATAGGGTTCACAATGAACAAAGTCGCTCAATCACACACTGCCGCATATTGGTCGGGCTTCGGTTGATTGAACGCTGACCTGATGAAATGACTCGTGCCTGTTAGTCTTTATAAATATTAATAAGAGTCAATTTCTTTCAGAAAAACGTTCACGTCGAATGATGGAGCAGAAAACGATACATGACTACTTCACTCCCAGAGCTGCAGGTACATTGAGGGTTCTAGGGTGCATATTTCATTCCCCTATTGTCGACATTCTTTTTCACACTTCCCTTTGGTACTTTATCAATTATCTTTATTGCACTCTCCTTTGGTACTTTATCAACTATCTTTATCACGCTCTCATTGGAACTTTATCAACTATCTTTATCACACTCCCCTGTGGTATTTTATAAACTATCTTTAACACACTCCCCTATGGTACTTATCAACTATATTTACCACTCTCCCCTGTAATACGTTATCGACTTCCTTACCCTCATCTCTCATATTTCTTTCTAACTTTCTCATTAGTTTTATTACTGATCTGACATGACGATCTGGTTTTCTATAAAATGTCAAAGTCAAAGTGTTTAATCATTATTGCAGGCCTCGTGGCCCATAGTACATCAATGTTGAATACGATTTTTGTGCGTTGATTTCTTACACATAATTATAATATCATATTATAATATATTCTACAAAATAATGATACATCATTTTCTATATCCCATGTAAAATACGTCATGACATGAAACTCATTTTACATACAGATTTCCTTTCAAATCCAGTGCCAGTCCTTTCAATACATTGATATTTGTTGAAGACATAAATTGTAGTTTTTTCCTTGTAGGATATTGATGAAAATAATATCTATAAATAGTATAATGTGGACAATTCAAAATGAAGTGGGATCCTCGACAGTCATAGTGTCAGACCTCTCACATATTAATACTGACAGATTAGTGTCTTCCCTAGTTTTCTTATAAACCACTGTTTCTGATTTTTTACGTCATTATCTTTTGAACTCGCATGTCACGATGTCATATTTCTGCATTACACTGAGATGTTTAGCTCATGAGGCCTGAAAGGCCCGATGGGCTTATGGCATGGCAAGGCGGCCGTCCGGCCGTCCTTCCAACCTTCAATCGCTTTTCTACTTCTTCTCCAGAACCAATAACTCTAGAGAGATGAAATTTTATGTGCAGTCTCCATGGCCAATGGGGATTTTAAATTGTTTGATTTCGTGACCCCGTGACGCAAAATGGGGTTACAGGGGTCACGACCTTTAAAAACCATTTTCATCTTCTCCAGTTCCAAAAGGTCTAGAGAGCTGAAAAGTTGTGTGCAGACTCCTTGGTAAATGGGGATTCTAAATTGTAGATTTGGTGACCTCGTGACCCCAAATAGGGTCACATGGGTCACGACCTTAAAAACCTATTTTCATCTTCTTCTCAAGTACCAAATGCTCTAGAAAGCTGGAATAGGAATTTTCAGTACAAGCTTTCTCAACTTCCTTATTTGGGCAACACGGTTTACGTAATATTTCATAATCTTCTCTTCTGAGAAAGATAAAGCAAAAACGAAAGGAAGATTTTTTTCTCACCCTGCGCAGTGAATGACGGGAAATATTTAAATTAGGAAAATTTATTTGAATTAATCATAGCGAGAGCGACTGACTGTCGAGGAGACTAACGTTTTAGGATTGAATTACTCAACATTTCGCTACAGTTTATAAAGTTGGTCAGGACATTATGACATAATAGATTACATAGAATGTGAGTACGATTCATTTTAGCCACTTATTATAACCGCCCCGTTAATTGGCCAGCTTCAATTTAGTCTCAATATAGTCTGGTCATTTATCGCCAGATCAAGCATTGACTTGTCTCTTTGTTATCACCTTCAGGTTAAAGTTCAATCCGAACTTAAACTTAATCTTTGATATAACTAGAGGAATATCAATGTACTCTTGTATTTCAGACTGACAGTACATGTATATTTCTTCTGAAATCAACTCCTCATTCAGTTTTTGATCATTGTATCATGGAAATGGTTTGGAGTAACATCAATGATGTTTGGGCAATTCTCCTAATACTTTTACTGTTATGGCCCCTTGACTTGACGAGGGGTCGTTAGTCATATTCAGAGGACAATTACACAGGTCGTCTGTCAGTTGAGGGTATAGGAGATTCTCAATATTTATGCATGCATACGACCTATGACCTTTAGAAACGAAAACGAGGCTAAGGCCGCTTCTTACTTCCTGGTTCGCGTAATGGCGTGCCGCTTGTGTTTCGGTTTCTTTCGACTGGAACTGAATGAATAGGTTTGTTTATCTCGTATTTCACCGATGCAAGATTTTAAAAAAGCGTTTTTGACAATAAAATATGACAAATGGTAATGGTAATTGTTTCAGGTTTAGCGGCAAACAACGTTTGTTTTGGACAGTTTTACTCGTGGCAAGTTCAAGAGTTTTGAATTTGATTTGAATTTCTTTTTTGGCTAATAATGTCCATTTTTCGTAATCATTCGGCAAAATAAACCTCCATTAAATTTATACTCACCCCTAAGTTGGGAACCTGTAATTAGTGGATCAATGACCGACGGCAGTAACTAAACCTCTTGAAGGTGCTGCCCCACTTCCATCCCCAAAATGAACACATTATTAATTGAAAGCAAAGTGCAACTAGACCTACCGTAGCCTATATATTTAAATTCTTTTCAACCTAATGATCAGAATATTTTCAAGAAAATTAGACATCCAAATAAATCATAAATATTCATTTAAATCAGGAACTAATATATATTATAAAACTAAAAATATATATTTATTAATCTATGATCATAATATTGTCAGTCATTTCCATGCATTTCCATCAGTAAAGTCTACTAAAATTATTTACACATGTACTGCAGGACACATTTAATCATAACTATCATTGTTTAATGACCAGAAATATCTTAAACAATTTTTTTTAAAAAGACTTGAGTTATAAGCTACAATTAAACATAAGCTGATATTTATAATGTATAGGTACTATTTGATAATTTATTAATGCAGGACTTTGGGTGCAAAACTTAAAGCAGGCCAAACATTAAATAAGAAAATTATTATTTTAACCACTTACATACATGTAGATAAAGTTATTACCCAACAAAATAGAAATGAAAAATAAAATAATTTAGGTTAATGTTTGGAAGTAACAAGTATATGTCATACTGGAAAATGATTGAAATATATTATGAAATGTACATGGATGTTTCAATACTCAATCACACATGATAGATTGTGCTTGAGGAGGTGATGGTCAGGTTTGAGAAATATATTTGTATTTGTATGGTTAAACTACAAATGATACATGGACATGATTAGAAGTAGAAATACACATTATTTAATCTTTTGTGAGATGCAAAAGCCCACCAAGTTCTTAGTGGGAGTAACATAAAAAGCAGGACAAAACTAATATAAGGACATTAATTATTTGCTAATTACTAATATTAAACCATATACTTAGATATAGTCATCACCAAACCATAACCAACAAAAAATAAATTTAAATTAAATGTATTTGAGGTTAATGTTTGAGAGTAACAAGTACATGTCATCCTGGATAATGATGAAATGTAATGTGAAATGCACACGTATATGCATGTTTCAATACACAATATGTAAATGATAGATTTTGCTCAAGGAGGTGGTGGTCAGGTTTGAGAAATATATGTATATCTCTTTTTTAAATACAAATAAAATTTACATTTATTCAAATGTTTATTATTTTTATTTTATTTATTAATTTTTTTAAAACTTTTAAAAGATACACAATCCCACTGAATGCTTTCTATTCTGATTTATTATTCTAGAATAATTCATAAAGTTAAAAAGGGGCCCTGGTTGCAAATAGGTAGGTGGGTACATACTACATAGGGTATTCAAATCTTCATGCCATGTATGACATGGGGTATAATATCACATTAGCACTGGGAGATTGTTTCTTTATTTTGAAATGAATAGAATTCAGTTAATAAATTAAATTCATGTAATATAAAGTAAGCATGCAATATTTAAATTAAAAAAATTCAACTTTGAAGTACAAGGAATATAAAATTACTCTCCTAACTTTTGAATCAGTCTCACTCCTTTTAGTTAATGTTTATTTTAATTCCAAAATTACCATTATCAATTTATTACCACAGATCATAAGCTACAACTGTTTTTCAACTATTTATTTCCTGTTTTGTAAAGGGTTCAATCATTCATTTAATTAATTTTGTGTACTGTTTTCAGCTTCTTAAATAAAATAAATAGTATGTTTGTAGGTAGAAATCCTTTTCGTATGAAATATTGTTTTAAACATCTGTTTAATTTTCAAAGCTTATTCATGCATATATCTACATGTGCTCACAAATTAGAATCCTCATCACATTGATAACATTGATTACTGACTGATCATTGATAACTTTCCTCAAACCATTAATTAAATAAAGCCATAATAGATTAATTGCTAAATATGTTTATGTATTTCTTACATATAAATAAGAACGCTATGTTCATTGTTTAAAATTATTTTGCTCATGTAGACATTCAAATGACTTACTAAAAAATATTGTTTAAAACTAGAACAGATTATATATTTGATTGAATTATAATATCTACTTTACTGCTTCAACAAGAGAACGTAAAATAACCTGTACTTATTGGACCGTAATTGAACTATATCCAAATGAATAATTTGAATCAATTTACACATTTTTTTAAAAACAAGAATTTGGTTCGTTTACATTGAGTTGCACTGAATGACCCCTTTGCAGTTCGTTGGCATGTCACACGAGCTGACCCTTTAGCCGAATGATGGCTAAGATTTCAACAGTTTCTCCCCACCCAGTGACAATATACAATGATTTCTTGGCATGCATGGGTAGGGTGTAAATTTTCATTCGTATTTGTTCAAATTAGAGCACTGAAACAACAACGAGTTTGACAGATTTACAGTTCAAAATGACGGTAAACACAACGAGGAAATCCTACCGTAAATTATTCGAAAAACATCGCCTTGCATGTAAAACAGTATCCTGGGCGGTGGTAATTGAAGATAATCGACAGATGCATCGATCTTGAAAGTTTTCCCAGTGATTTTGTCATTATTTTTAATAAAAGTAAGTGTAATTTAGAAGAGCTACCGACTTGTCAATGCTATGTGAATGGTACTTCCGGGTTTGGAAGCGGCCTTAGCCTCGTTTTCGATTTAGCGCACGCGGTTCCATAGGCCTCATAAATATTCATGAGGCAATATTAAGAATCCCCTATTCAATGTAGTATGTAACTCGCGTTTAGCAGCGAGACGGATTCCAGATTTGACCTGTGACCTGTTTCTGAGAAAAGCGAATATGTAGTAACGTGACTGACCTATTTCGAATTCCGAAAAAAAAAGAGGACAATTTCATTATGTGTGTAACTGCTTCAGATCGTGTAGCGTCCGTCCGTCCATCCGTCCATTTTTTTGTGCCTTTTCGTCTTCTTCTCCATAACCGCTGGGTCCAGGGAGCTGACTCCATTGTCAATGGGGATTCTAAATTGCAGATTAGGTGACCCCGTGATACAAATTGGGTCACAGGAGTTACAACCTTAAAAACCTATTTTCATTTTCTTCTCCAGTAGCAAAAGGTCTAGAGAGCTGAAATGTTGTGTGCTGACTCCTTCGCCAATGGGGATTATAAATTGTAGAGTTGGTGACGGTCACGACCTAAATAAAAACTATTTTCATCTTCCCCAGAACCAAAAGGTCTAGAAAGCTGAAATGTTGTTTGCAAATGTTCCTTGGCCAATGGGGATTCTAAATTGAAAATTTGTAAATCCGTGACCCCAAATATAAGTCACATTGGTCATGACCTAGAAACCTATTTTCATCTTCTTCCGTAAAAAAAACTCTAGAAAACTGAAACGTTGTGTACAGACTCCTCGGCCAATGAGGATTCTAAAGTGTAAATTTGGTGACCCTGTGACCCTCAAATATAAATTGTACATTTTCAACCTACATCTAACATGTATTATTTTTTATCCCGATGAGCTACAGAGCCCATGGCTCTACTTAATTATGTTTGTTACAATATTTGCATTTCAATCAACGAAACGGCATGTAGCTAAAAAGAGGTAAAGAGTTTATCTGTCTAAAATAAATTTGATATGAAAGTATAAAGCGCATAACTATTACACTCGTATTCACAAAAGCATATTCTCATTGTTTCAGGTTCCACCCCGGAAGCGCAGGTAAATAACACGTTTTCTGTTTAACAAATCATTCAAATCAGACAATCCACAGAATTTTTTTTTTCTTTTCTATTTTCTCCTAAAACAAAATTAATCCTTCATTATATTTTTTTTTTACTTCTTGGTCATAACTGTCAGACGTACATGTAGTGCATATATAATTTGCAATTTCCTTGTCAACCTCTCAGTTAATTATGCAACAACAATTTTACCTTTACATCAGCATATATGTTTAAAACACATTACTTAAGAAACTGATTTCTTAAAGGTACATCCATTGTGTTGTTGGGGGTCACATATTGTAAACGCTATAAATGATGTTACTTTATCGAGAAGTACCGACTGTTACTACCATTTTGATGATAGTAGACTTACTATATTGGTGATATGATGGTAAAAGTAGTGATTTCTGTTTCGAAAACCAGACAATGCACAGCGTGTGGCGCGCGCCAATGAGTCAAACGTAATTTTGGAATCTTATTTATAACAGACAAAATGACAAATTTGAGTTGATAATGTTTAATAGGTCACATAACTATTGTGCATGTAAATGGGACGTGAAATTTCGGTTTCTGCAAATACATAACCATGTTACTCAATTTTAATTGGAAACTAGTAAGTATGATATATTTGGCGATTGGGGATAAATATGCAAGTTGAGTGAATTTATTTGTACTGTAGACAGAACATGTGGTGAGTTGGAACGTATTAAAGCCAAATAAAATTTTATGAAACACAATGGATGTACCTTTAATGTATTTGTTCACTGGCTTAAAAACTGTTTGAACTTGACCTGATGAGAGTGATTTTTTAACACATGGACAAAGAATAGACCTTTGTTAGCGCAATTAGTTATGCAAAGTTATGCAATTGACGTCCGTTCCAATTTCGAATGGCATGATGATATTTGCAAGTTGGTGGGTGAACAAACTAACGTGCATAAAAATGTTCCTCTATGTGTTGACATTCTTTTTATCATCCGGACAGTAGCAACCACTCAAAAAGGCAAGTTTGAAACCAGTATTGGAAACATAATTAGTATCAAGCATTAGGTTCTTCATATTTTCAACTATTTTTCAGGCACCAAGTTATGCATGGGCATCAGGAAGCTTGGAATCAAACCCTGTAAACGGAACTGAAACTGAAAGTGATGAGAGTAGTGATGAAAACACTTATCTCGATTCATCTCAAAAGAAAAGTACTAAATTTGTGCCAATGAATCTGTTTAAATTCAAGCCTTATCCTGCACAGACTGCTGAAAAGACCATCACACAATTCATCGACAAATTAACACGAAGCTGTGATAGGAAACGAAAAGCAACGGAAGAGAACGTTAGTGAAGGACATGGCCTAAAGAAAAGACGAATTGGTCCCAATCAAACTCAAAATGACAATATCATTGGTGAAGCAGAAAGAGGAAGAGGATGTGGTAGGTCAGACAGCAGGAGAATGGAAAATGAAGATGGAAATGAAGAGGATGTAGACTATGTAGATGGAGGGAGAGATTTCGAAAATGAAATGGATGGAGATGGAGGAGAAAGCATGGATGAGGAAAGATTGTCTGACAATGAAGGCGGCTTAGAAATTGAAGATGAGGGAAGTGATTCCGATGGGGGAGGGAAATCAGAAAATGAAGAGGAGGACGGAAAGGCTACCATGTTTATACCAAAAGAATTTCCTCTTGCTGATGATACACAAAGGGACATTTTATTGCATCCATCAAAATTTAAACTCAAATTATATGGAGTAAGTACCCCAAGTTCATCTCAGATGATCAGGGCTGTAAGTGAAATTACCAACGGTCGCATGTTATTTTGGGACAATAAAAACCAAAGCTTTCTACTATTTTTCTACAGAGAACATAACAATGAAGGTCCAGAAATATATGTGATGACATCAGGCCAAGGCTACAGAATGGTTGAAAAGAGAGCATGTGCAAGATTCCCAGCAAAAATAGCCAAAAGAATACTAAAATTCAAATCCATTGAGATCGTCACAAGGGACGTTGCAGGAGATACAAGTCAGACATCCAAGTTATACTTGCCTGGTTCTGAAGGAACTGTGAACATCTGGGATTTAATAACAGCTATTGTTAACAAGTTCTCTGCCTTCCCAAAGGACAATTCATCCATGTATAACCTAAAGTGTTTCCAAAATGGAAAGGGACAGCCAAAGCAAGTAAAACTGTCCATTAGAGAAAAATCTGTTATGGTCAACCAAAGCACGTCAGTGAAAGATTTACTGGACATTGTAAATCACTTTGCAGATATTGACCAGTGTAAGCCTACTTACTTCTGGAAGGAAAAAGGGAGCGAGGAAGGGGAGGATGAAGAGGAAAAGGACGATCCTCAATTTGATCAGATGCACTACATTAAAGAAGAGACCAGTCGTAGTGCCATAAGGACACTTAACCAAAACCTGGATAAACGTATTCAACGTTTGCTGAGTGGTTCAGAAGAAAATGATGATTTGACCCTGTCTTTGCTTGACATGCGTGAATTTGTGAATGCAGAAAAATACGTTTTATTCATGACAAAGAAAAGAAAGCCAATTAAAATTTGGTCAGGGAAGCCACCGATGTTTAGCGACATTTTGAAAGAAGTTCAACGCCAACTGCGCTTCAAGAAAAGGTCAATTACATGGGAATGGCTTAAACAGAAAGTAAAGATCTCACTCCAGGAATCCAAAGGAAGAAGATATCCTGTTACAAAGTTCCTTGTAGGTTACATTTGCTCCAGTCAACCCTATTTTCTGTGGCATGGAAAGTGGTTGAAAATACGTATGGAATATCAAGAGATGATCAACAAAAACTTTCGTTTGATTCTTGATGAAAATACCATCAACGCTGATGTCATGTTTCCACTGTCTTGGGAAAACCTGAACTCCAAAACATGCAAAAGTCCAAAAGGCAAGTCTCAACAAAACAAAAACGCTGATGAATCTAAGTCAGTGTTTAAATTAGAAGAATTTACATCCTTTTTCAATTCTCTGGGGTATTCTACCTGGACGGATGATCAGGCAAGAAAGATGTTAAAAATGTTGGGAAAGTATGAGGAAGTCAATGGCTGCTGCAAATACACACCAGATGACTATGGAGTTGAGTTGAACCAGAAACAAACGGATAACAGTGGATCAGACCTAAGCAAGGACGAGTCTGATGATACTGGAGCAGAAATGGAAGTTGACAACCCGGATGATAGCAAAGATTCAGATCAGGCAAAAACAGTTGCTTTTGCGAAGATTTTTCTTCGACTTCATGCCACAATCGACGAATTCACCTTCAATAAAACCTACTTGTTGCTGGACTACGTTTTGCGTCAAAAGAACCATGAAAAGAGGTTTATTGTTGGTGATAGATTATTAAGCCACCAAATCGAACTCTTTGATGTTTTGGCTTACAATAACAAGGAAACATACTTAGTTCATGTCAAGACTGGCTTTGACCACCACGTGAGAGAGGTTTGTGCCCAGGTGCGCACTTCTGCTGATCAGCTTTTCAACGATTTGATTGCAAACAAGTCACACAAAATTCTTGATCAATGGTGGGAGAATATTCACAAGGCCATAGATGAAAAAAAAAGTATGGCCAAATACAAAAAGGCTGTTCAGGATTCCTGCGTTAAATTGGGAATGAAAGGCTTCAATGATCTGTTCAAAGAGCCGCGAGGGATAACCTTTGTTATAGCCGTCAAAGACACAAGGAAAGATACGTCAGCACTTCGTAATGACCAAGGTTGTACTGAAACTTTGGAAAACTGCATCAAGAAAGCCATAGGTGATCGTTTCAGGTTCGTTCTGAAGAAAATCAAAGAAATGAAATACGTTGACAAAAACACTGGCTATGTCCGTCGTGACAAATTCGAAAGGGAAGCAAGAAAGCAACAGTTTGTGAATGAAATGTCAAGCAGCATTTCATCAAGACCTACTAAAAGAAAAAGGAGTGGTGACCCCAAAGTCGAAACCACCTCTGGTGGTTCAGAAGAAGAAGAAGAGAAGGATGATGAAGATGCACGAAAACATAAACTTAGCAACAATGATTGGGAGAAGGTGTTTGATGCTCTCAGAAAGGGATTACCACAGACCAAGTCAACTGTTGTCCGCATGGAATTGCTCCATCTGTTTAGTTACTTCAGAAAATTTCAAATAAGTGGTCGGAAGTTCCAACTGAAAATTTGCTTCATCCCTGATTCAAAAGAAAATCTTGCACAAGATTTGAAATCTTTCATTGAGAAGTAGACACAAGAAGGAGAATATAAGTGCCTTCTACAGACATTGAGACATAGTCTAGACAACATAATCGGGTGTCTTCATACAGACATTGAGACAGTCATGACAACATAATCAGGTGCCTTCATACAGACATTGAGACACAATCCAGACAACAGAATCTGAAATCTTCATACAGACATTGAGACACAGTCTAGACAACATAATCTGGTGTCTTCATACAGACATTGAAACATAGTCTAGACAACAGAATCAGGTGCCTTCGTACAGACATTGAGACAAAAGCTAGACAACATAATCCGAAATCTTCATACATACATTGAGACACAGTCTAGACAACATAATCTGGTGTCTTCATACAGACATCGAGACAAAGTCTAGACCAGAGAATAGGGTGCCTTCGTACAGACATTGAGACATAGTCTAGACAACAGAATCGGGTGCCTTCATACAGACATTGAGACACAATCTAGACAACATAATCTGAACTCTTCATACAGACATTGAGACACAAGCTAGACAACATACTCCGAAATCTTCATACATACATTAAGACACAGTCTAGACAACATAATCTGGTGTCTTCATACAGACATTGAGAGACAGTCTAGACAACAGAATCAGGTGCCTTCTACAGACATTGAGACATAGTCTTGACAACATAATCGGGTGTCTTCATACAGACATTGAGACAGTCATGACAACATAATCAGGTGCCTTCATACAGACATTGAGACACAATCCAGACAACAGAATCTGAAATCTTCATACAGACATTGAGACACAATCTAGACAACATAATCTGAAATCTTCATACAGACATTGAGACACAGTCTAGACAACATAATCTGGTGTCTTCATACAGACATTGAAACATAGTCTAGACAACAGAATCAGGTGCCTTCGTACAGACATTGAGACAAAAGCTAGACAACATAATCCGAAATCTTCATACATACATTGAGACACAGTCTAGACAACATAATCTGGTGTCTTCATACAGACATCGAGACAAAGTCTAGACCACAGAATAGGGTGCCTTCGTACAGACATTGAGACATAGTCTAGACAACAGAATCGGGTGCCTTCAAACAGACATCGAGACATAGTCTAGACCACAGAATAGGGTGCCTTCGTACAGACATTGAGACATAGTCTAGACAACAGAATCGGGTGCCTTCATACAGACATTGAGACACAATCTAGACAACATAATCTGAAATCTTCATACAGACATTGAGACACAAGCTATACAACATACTCCGAAATCTTCATACATACATTTAGACACAGTCTAGACAACATAATCTGGTGTCTTCATACAGACATTGAGAGACAGTCTAGACAACAGAATCAGGTGCCTTCTACAGACATTGAGACATAGTCTAGACAACATAATCGGGTGTCTTCATACAGACATTGAGACAGTCATGACAACATAATCAGGTGCCTTCATACAGACATTGAGACACAATCCAGACAACAGAATCTGAAATCTTCATACAGACATTGAGACATAATCTGAAATCTTCATACAGACATTGAGACACAGTCTAGACAACATAATCTGGTGTCTTCATACAGACATTGAAACATAGTCTAGACAACAGAATCAGGTGCCTTCGTACAGACATTGAGACAAAAGCTAGACAACATTATCCGAAATATTCATACATACATTGAGACACAGTCTAGACAACATAATCTGGTGTCTTCATACAGACATCGAGACAAAGTCAAGACCACAGAATAGGGTGCCTTCGTACAGACATTGAGACAGTCTAGACAACAGAATCGGGTGCCTTCAAACAGACATCGAGACATAGTCTAGACCACAGAATAGGGTGCCTTCGTACAGACATTTAGACATAGTCTAGACAACAGAATCGGGTGCCTTCATACAGACATTGAGACACAATCTAGACAACATAATCTGAAATCTTCATACAGACATTGAGACACAAACTAGACAACATACTCCGAAATCTTCATACATACATTGAGACACAGTCTAGACAACATAATCTGGTGTCTTCATACAGACATTGAGACATAGCCTAGACAACAGAATCATGTGTCTTCGTACATACATTGAGACACAATCTAGACAACATAATCCGAAATTTTCATACAGATCGAGACACAATCTAGACAACATAATCTGAAATCTTCATACAGACATTGAGACATAGTCTAGACAACATAATCCGAAATCTTCATACAGACATTGAGACATAGTCTAGACAACATAATCCGAAATCTTCATACAGACATTGAGACAATCTAGATATCAGATTCTTATGTCTCCATAAAAACTTGTTCTGCAATTTTCAGTTCGTTTTTAAACGTGAATGAGAGCCAAGCTTCAGATCTGCTTCAAACATTGCTGGAACAGCTGGAACTATCTGGATTATCTGGAACATGCACCCTTTCTCCATATGGACTGTATCAGATCATCTGTTGCCCGTGTGTCAGTCTCAAATTATTCAAATGATGCTTTAGTGATCACACATTGTGGTGCGTGCATTTTGTTTGTTCTACTCTAACATAATCAGTATGTACGGAGAGTTTTACATCATGTTTAATTAGCTCATTTGGCCTGAAAGGTCCGATGGGCTTATGGCATGGCATGGTGTCCGGCGTCCGTCCGTCCATCCATCCGTCTGTCTGTCCGTCTGTAAACTTTTCGCATATTCCTCTTCTTCTCCAGAACCACTTGGTCTAGGGAGCTGACACTTTTTGTGCAGACTCCTTGGCTAGTGGGGATTCTAATTGTAGATTTCATGACCCCGTGACCTCAAATGGGGTCACGGGGGGTCACAACCCCAAAAACCTATGTTCATCTTCTTCTCCAGTTACAAAAGGTCTAGAGAGCTGAAAAGTTGAGTGCAGACTCCTTGGCTAATGGGGATTCTAAATTGTAGATTTCGTGACCCCATGACCTCATTTGGGGTCACAGGGGTCACATCCTTAAAAACCTATTTTCATATTCTTCTCCTGTTCCAAAAGGTCTAGAGTGACTCCATGGTCAATGGGTATTCTCAATTATTGATTTGGTGACCCTGTGACCCCAATTGTAAATCACAGGGGTTAAAATCTAAAAACGTATTATTTGCTTGTTAACAATGTGAGATAACTTAGATATTCAACCTTAGATAATAAATCAATGAATTCCCGATGAGCTACAGAGCCCATGGCTCTATTTTTTTTACATTGTAGATCTGCCATAACATGTGTTATGACTCTTGATTTTACCAATAGAATTGACAATTTATGCTTTTAAACTGCTTGGCAAGCTTATTTTAGATGCTGTCATAATGATGTTTGAATATTGCAACGTTTCTACAGATTTTATACACAGACTCGCAATGGAACGATGGTTCAACCTTTTGTTGATCTCAGTTACTGGGAGGTTAAATATCCATATCGGGTTGGATTTTAAGAGGGATCAATCTGGAGTATATGGTCAATGGGAGCGATTCTTCTCTTGCACGTTGGCATTTTCATAAAGTAATCAGATATGTCAAAACAACAAAGACTGTTTGCAGCATTTGTACATTTTCATAAATAGTATTTTCCTATATTGTATATAAAGTTGTAGATGACCCTTAAATCCTTAAAATTTGTCTGTATTGATCTCTTTAATTGATTTGTATTGTTGAACTATTGCTGTTGCTCATGCTATTTCGACTTGCCCAATGCAAAAAGACTTCATTGAGAGACTCCAAAGAGAACACTGTAAACTTTTAAAATTTAATAGATTGTGTTCTTCAAATATATAGAGAGATTGGATTTTTTTCGAATGCTTTGCTTTTATAGTTTTGAGTTTTTGCAGTTTTTATATTTATTCCATAGGGTGCCAACATGCATTTCTGTGTATATGTTCATTTCTTTCTCTGAAGATGCCGCATTTATTCAATACATTTAGGTCCGGATTGGCTTTGCAGGGCACTATGAGTAACATATTTGCATTTTGTTGAATACTGTGTTCACAGAGGACTGTGCCACTAACACCCCAATATATATTTATTTAAAAAAAACACTTTTGTGTTTGAAGATTTTAAACATATTTCATATAGCTTGATTTGTTTAGCATAGTTGTTCCATTAGTCCATTTGTTCAGATGTATGTTTTTACAATGTATTATTATGTTTAATTTTGGGAATATATTAGGTGTCAATTTTGTGCAACGTTGTGTATATATTCTGTGATGTAATACATCTCTAAAAAAACATTCTGAAGTTTCTAAGGAAACCTTTGTTTAGTATTCCAGCATATTTGTGTACATTAGTTTTGATAGAAATGTATATATTTGTACACTTGCATTTTCTGTTTTGTTTCATTGTGAATTTAAAAACAATTGAGGATTATTCCATAAATGACGATACATTGATGCTGGCTGTAATGTTTAAGCAACTTTGTCCCTTTGTGTGTGTAACAGGGTGTTAAGAGTCTCACACACTGCTTAATATCGGTTCTCTATAAGACATACTTTCATAAAGGCTCCTGACCACCAACTGCCTTTTACATTTGTTAAAGAATGAAATAAAATGTGTATTTTTGTGTTTATATTATTATATATTCTAGTCATTACTCAGCGCAAAACGAGGAATAACGTATTCGTCAACGTACGAAATATTAATAACTACTATTTACTTGATTCCGTTCACATTTTCCACCTCAGTGAGAGTAAGGTTCCCACAGAATATTGTGATTTCGACCTTCATTTCAATGTCAGAACGAGACTTTGCTATTTACCCCATTAGTGGATACCATAGCCCAACTATCTCCAGGATCGTATATTTTACACAAATCATTTCTTTAAAAAGACGCGGGGTTGATTTGATTTTGGTGACCAAGGCATTAATTTCAAAGTCACAGCGACACTTTTTCAAAACAAATCTCAAGAATATAGTTCGTTGGATTCCCTTTACATCCTGACAAAGCTTCCCTAAAAGAAGATGCAGTACGGACTCGATTTGGGTGACTATAACATTAGTTTCTAAGTCACAGTGAAAACTATGATTTTGTTTGGCATGTGAACTTGCATGTTAAGCTTGTCAGCGGGGAATCTCAAGAACCGTTCACTGGATTCTCTTCGTACTGTACACTGATCGTCTCCTAGGGAAGACAAAGGGCTGAGTTGTTGGTTATATTGATTTAGAGACTGTGTTTTTCTTTAATTTTGACCTGTATATTTGCGTTCGGGAATCATGCCAACTTAGTAATAACACTTATTTGTTGTAATTACTTTTAATAGCTAAAGTTTGGATTGTTTAAATGTGTGACTACATTGTACTTAGTTTGGATTGTTTAAATGTGTGACTTCATTGTACTTAGTTTGGATTGTTTAAATGTGTGACTACATTGTATTTAGTTTGGATTGTTTAAATGTGTGACTACATTGTACTTAGTTTGGATTGTTTAAATGTGTGACTACATTGTACTTAGTTTGGATTGTTTAAATGTGTGACTACATTGTACTTAGTTTGGATTGTTTAAATGTGTGACTACATTGTACTTAGTTTGGATTGTTTAAATGTTTGACTACATTGTACTTAGTTTGGATTGTTTAAATGTGTGACTACATTGTACTTAGTTTGGATTGTTTAAATGTTTGACTACATTGTACTTAGTTTGGATTGTTTAAACGTGTGACTACATTGTACTTAGTTTGGATTGTTTAAATGTGTGACTACATTGTACTTAGTTTGGATTGTTTAAATGTGTGACTACATTGTGTTTGGTTTGGATTGTTTAAATGTGTGACTACATTGTATAAATGTGTGACTACATTGTACTTAGTTTGGATTGTTTAAATGTGTGACTACATTGTACTTAGTTTGGATTGTTTAAATGTGTGACTACATTGTATTTAGTTTGGATTGTTTAAACGTGTGACTACATTGTACTTGTTTGGATTGTTTAAACGTGTGACTACATTGTGCTTAGTTTGGATTGGTTAAATGTGTGACTTCATTGTACTTAGTTTGGATTGTTTTAATGTGTGACTACATTGTTCTTACGTATAGCGTTATTGTTCTCATAATTTTGTTAGCAATATTCAAGTACATTTACCAAGACTTACATCGTTATTTTGATTGTGTATTTTTAAAATTGATGTTAATTCATAACATAGTGGCGTTTGTAAACTGAGGTAGTTGCCATACCATGTACCTTTTTACGTATAGATAGAAACTACCATTACAAAATGTTCCTTGGGTTTTATCTAGGACCTTGTTAATTGTCTATATCTCCACGAACAAAATCTACCAGAGAGTCTGTCCTAATTAAGTATTAATTAATCAATCACCGATATAAAATGGTAATGTATTTTTTTTTCCGATTTCAAAACGGTAGTTAGTAAGTAAACACTAACGTCTGGACTGAATGCATGACATTTTTTTGGTCAATAATGTCATACACATGATATTGTATAACACCTATCTCAAAACCTTATCCACTCTTATAAACTGCCAGTTGGATCTGAAATTCCTATTTCTCAGAGGCAATATTTAATGAAATGTTTTATTTAAAGGAGGCTCCACACACATTAAAAAATCAATAAAATTTATCATAAGATAGAATATATACTGACTCTTACAAAGAAAGTGAAAAAAGGTACCTCACCATTCAACAAATTCTACAAGGTAGCGCCGCAAGCAGTTGGGGACCCCACAATTTTCAGACTTTTCGTCTCCCTCTTATACAATTAGAAAATTTTAAAATATGCAATATGTGTTTCTTATTTTTATCTAAATTTAAAGAGTATCAATTATGAAGACAATATCAATGAAGTTAAAAGTTTTTCCAGTTGATTAACGAGGTTTAATAACCAAAAAAATATACGCATAGGTGGGAACATTATTCATGACAACATGTGTGTACAATGAACATTTATATTTATATTTTAACTTCTTGGAACTACGAATATAATGATGTTCACATAATGAGTGTACTATTTCAGGATTGTATTCATAGCATTTCGGGGTGTCATTGGTCATTTGAATTACTGTGAGAATTCTGTGAATTTGTATATTGTAAAAACAAACCACTCTGACTGTAACCTTTCAGTGCATTTCAATGCCATTAAATATATATTTGACCAATCTTTTTTGTTTTGCCGTTTATTGAGAATGCATCCCATTGTCGTAAACCAGTAGATCTGGATTTTCAAATTATTTTATAGAATGATTAATGCCATTGAAGAAAGGATGAAAGAAACTTTGTAAATTGTTACAAGCTATGCTTTTCCCATTCTTTGAGTCATGAAAAATTAAATTTCAATATAACCAGATGGTTAATGCTCCCGAATCAGATATTCTGCGGAATATAGAAATTAATTATCATTCATTCATTCATTCATTCATTCATTCATTCATATTACCGTTCAGTCCGTTTGATTTAAAAACTTTTGAATGGTCAGTGATATGCCTTTGATGCTTCACATGTGCATCCCTATTGTATTTACACCTTTTAGATGAGGTGAAACTGTTTGAGCTTTGCCTTTTCTGAAATCTTCAACTTTCGTTTAGAGATAATATGCTTTTGATACCTACACTACTGTGCAGAATTAAGTACAACGGAATGTTCGCGAAATGTGCGCGAAATGTTCGCGAACACGGTGCACTTAATTCTGCACAGTAGTGTAGAACCCTTCAGAGATTATATATTTGTTAAAAAAAATTGATGAAGGTACATTGTTTAAGCTTTGTTCAACTTTCGATTAGAGATAATATGCTTTTGATACCTAGATCTCTTCAGAGATTATATATTTGCTACACAAAAATTATGAAGTTAGGAGGCTACCTATATATTTGCCATGTTGAAAATGCTCCATATTGTTCAAAAGACTTAGAAACAAGTCGAAATGCGACGCATCAAGTCATATTAAAATGATATCTACAGCAAGTGTCGTCTATATATATATATATATATATATATCAGTTTAAAACATCTTCCAACTCCCAGGTCTCATATAGAAAAAATAAAATGTTCGAAGTAAACACAATGATTTCCGCACTTTTATAAGCAAAAAGGTTAATCAACTTTCATAATCAATACTTAATCTTCCTAATGCATATTTCTGCTTCTTGTTTCGAAGCTTCATCTCCACGTCATGTACATGTAAACTACTTCTCCACGTTTGACATTTCATACATATATATATATATATATATATATGAAACTGTATTATCCTAGTCTTGATACATAGTGATAAGGTAAGGCTTAAAAACAGTTGATACATACAGTGGTGGTGGTATGTCACGTAAATGTATATAAAGCCTTACATTAAAATAGTCTTAGTGGGAAATGTAGTCATAGTAAGAAAAGAAATTCGGTGTTTTTATTGCGTGTTTTCTCACTTGACAATCGTTGAAATAGATCACTGACATATGGTATTATCAAAGATAGTTCTTCAAGGCAAAACATTGCCACACACCACATGAGTATTATCCTTTTCGATCTTCTCCACTCTTCTCCTAAGACATTGGTTTTTACGTAAAAACCTGTATAAAACAGTGGGTCCAGATAGCCCTCACTAAGAAATATGGCATCTTGACATGAGATCAGAGCGAGATTCTTCTCCATTAAATACGAGGGTTGCACTTAGCCGTACAGTATCAGGACAGATACGATTATTTGGCACATTCTTCAGATCCTTTTGTAGGAGATTCGTAATGTGTAAATTAAAATGCTAATATACATTTCAGAGAAATCGATCAACAATGGACATGTACATTTTGGTGCATTTCATTAAATGAATAAAACGGCACTTTCCATTTCTAGAATATAGTCAATGGCAACGTTGACATCTTGGACGAACTTTGAAGGTTGTGTGAGGTGAGGCTCGTGGTCAATGTCACGATGTCCGTGATATGTCTTCTCCTCGTTGTCGTCTGCTGTCTCCGTCTGACTCTCTTCCGCTCTGTGCTGGTACACGCCGGTTCCAACCAGTAAGCTGTGACACCGCTCCACGGTTTGCTCGTGCAAATCTTCGACGTTCGGGATGTGACGTGAGGAAGGCAGTCCGTGCTTTTCGTTGGAGTCAGAGTTTTTCTTGTCCCACATCTTCTGAAGGTATCGGTCGTAAAGGTTGGCGCCGTAGATGTCGACGTCAGGGTTGTCACTGTCAGAGAGAGATTTCAAAACTGTTAAAACTTGCTTTAAAACGTGTATGTTGGACTGCCAAATATATCTTCAGTCACGAAGTCTAAAGTGAATTTGCCAACATTCCTCCCACATTCCTCCGTCCATCTGTCCGTCCGTCCGTCCATCCGTCCATAAACTTTTCGCTTTTTCGACTTCTTCTCCAGAACCAGTAACTCCACAGAGCTGAAAAGTTGTGTGCAGACTCCTTGGCCAATGGGGATTCTAAATTATAGATTTCGTGACCCCATGACCCCAAATGGGGTCACAGGGGTCACATGTTTAAAAACCTATTTTCATCTTCTTCTCCAGTTCCAAAAGGTCTAGAGAGCTGAAAAGTTGTGTGCAGACTCTTTAGCCAATGGGGATTCTAAATTGTAGATTTCGTGACCCCATGACCCCAAATGGGGTCACAGAGGTCACATCCTTAAAAACCTATTTTCATCTTCTTCTCCAGTTCCAAAAGGTCTAGAGAGCTGAAAAGTTGTGTGCAGACTCCTTGGCCAATGGGGATTCTAAATTGTAGATTTCTTGACCCCATGACCCCAAATTGGGTCACAGGGGCCACATGTTTAAAAACCTATTTTCATCTTCTTCTCCAGTTCCAAAAGGTCAAGAAAGCTGAAAAGTTGTTTGCAGACTCCTTAGCCAATGGGGATTCTAAAATGTAGATTTTGTGACCCGATGACCCCAAATGGGGTCACCGGGGTCACATCCTTTAAAACCTATTTTCATTTTCTTATCCAGTTCCAAAAGGTCTAGAGAGCTGAAAAGTTGCGTGCAGACTCCTTGGCTAATGGGCATTCTAAATTGTAGATTTCGTGACCCCATGACCCTAAATGGGGTCACATCCTTAAAACCTATTTTCATCTTCTTCTCCAGTTCCAAAAGGTATAGAGAGCTGAAAAGTTGTGTACAGACTCCTTTGTCATTGGTGATTCTTAATTGTTGATTTGGTGACCCTGGCCTGGGACCCCAAATAAGGCCATGACCTACAAACCTATTTTCATCTTCTCCAGAACAAATGTACCTACATGGCTGTAATATTGTGTGCATACTCTTAAGTCAATGGGGATTCTAAATTGTTAATTGATATGGTGACCCTGCGGTGCCCCAAATAAGGGCCTCAAGCCATGACCTAAAATTCTATTTCAGTCTTCATCATTAAATAATATAAACCCTGATGAGCTACAGAGCCCATGGCTCTATTTTTTTCCTTTAAATTACCTCCCTTTAAAGAGCACATACAATCTCAAGATGAAATAGCTTTTCAGATCATGACGTCTGTGACCTATATTTGGGGTCGCAGGATCACAAAAACTACAATTTAGAATCCTCATTGGTCAACGAGTCTGCACACGACTTTTCAGCTCTCCAGACCTTTTGGAACTGGAGAAGAAGATAAAAATTGGTTTTTTAAGGTTGTGGTCCTTACGACCCTATTTGGGGTCAGGGGGTCATGAAATCTACAATTTAGAATCCCCATTAGCCTAGGAGTCTGCACACAAAATGCGAAAAGTTTATAGACGGACGGACGCCGGACACCATGCCATGCCATAAGCCGGGCCAGATGAGCTAAAATGAGAAATTATTGTGGTAGAGTTGCAAAAGCATACCAGCGTGTCTTTGATTAAAATATGCGCAAATGACACGCAGGAGCATTAGAAAAATCTATTTTACACAAAACGTGAGATTATCATCCAGGAGAAGCACATAAACTCACGTGCAAAAGAAACGTCCCCATACAAAATATAAGATATTTCAATCGACGGGCGATAAATGCGACTGAAACAGCGTTACATCATGTCTTCAGAACCCAACAATACTAAATATGAACTTTCAAAACATTATCCATTCATAACTCTGAGAAACACAAGTTTTAAGAAATGGTCGTTTTAGAATCTCCTTAACTAGACGAGATAGAAGCCTCAAAAAGCCAGTTTTGGCTTGTTTTGTAACGTCCTATAGTAATGACGCGTCAATAAATTTCAATCAAAAAAGGTTATTTATGACGAGGATATCTTTAAATAATTAAATTTCTACTTTTTCAATGTTTTAAACTTAAATACCAAATATTGGGGGCCACAAACATCTTAAAAAAACGATTTTGGCACCCCATGTCTATTTGAACAGATGTCAAAATAAAAATTGCATACTCTGATGTATGAAATTGTGAATACTTCTTTACAAAACATGTGGCTACCAAATACATTCAAAATCTACTTTCTCTGACATCAATATTACATTTTATACTGTTTTCAAAATGTGGGGGCGTTTCTTTTGCACGTGAGTTCACTTTGCTCTTACACACTGTCCGGCAAGTCTACGGTCAAAGGGAGGTAAGCCAGGAAACTTACTTCAGAGAGATACGTTTATGAAACTTGAGCACTCACCCAATGAAATACAGGCGTTTGATTGGTTTCTTGATACCCATGCTCTTGGCAATCTTGCTGATTGTGTGCTCCGCGAACCTGTAGGTTATTTCACACGGTTTGCCGACAAGGGTTGAATACGTGAGGTCCTTCCCTGTGATTTTCTGAATTTATACACAGTCTACTTTAAACAAGTATGGTGTCGATGGGTTATGAGGCAATCTGACTATCATAAAATGAAACAAAATAATATTAAGAAAAACATCGATAACTCGAAAAAGTTTTGGTTTGAATTAAAATGTTTGAATAATAAAAAGACAGAAACAAACATGACCTTACGCAAGAGATTCTCGATTCTCGAATGCAAAATAGTATAGATAACCTCAAACTAAATAAATCCCCAGGCATAGATAATACCATACCAGAGTTTTTTCAAGTTTTCGGCTGATTTGATTTACCATATCTTGAACTCGTATTTAATACTGGAAAGGGGTACATTTCCTCAAACGTTACCAGTTGGAATTATAGTTCCCTTACACAAGCAAGGCAATCCTAACAATGTCGAAAACTATAGAGGTATCAACTTATTGAGTATAGTTAGTAAAGTTTTCACAGCAATTATTAAAATAAGATTCATTTTCTGGGGGAATCAATGGATACAATAAGTGAATCACAGGCAGGCTTAAGACAGGGATATACTACAATTGATAATATGTTTATTCTCCAGAGTGTGGTTCAAAGGTATCTTACTGTTATAGGGGCCAAATTTAACGCACTTTTTGTTGATGTTTCTAAAGCTTTTGACTCTGTTCAAAGACATAAATTATGGGATTTATTAAAAGCAGGTGGGTTGAGTAGTAAAATGACAAAATTATTAAGTAATATCTATGAGAATGTGAAAGCAACTGTTAGGAACAGAAATGAAATATCAGAATCATTTAATGTACAAATTGGTGTTAGACAGGGCTGTGTACTAAGCCCCTTTTTATTCTCCTTTTTTTTTATAAATGAATTAGCTATGCAGATAGAAAATAATTGCCAGAATGGTATCCAATTACATCCAGATGTCTTCCAAATTTTCCTTTTATTATTTGCAGATGACATTACTCTTATTTCAAGTACTGTTGTAGGTCTCCAGAAGCAAATTGCCGAATTGGAAACTTATTGTGAACAATCTAAACTCAATGTCAATATGAATAAAACAAAAGTAATTACTTTCAAGAAAGGGGGTAAATTATCTTGACATGAAAAACGGTACTTTAAAGGCAAACTAATAGAATCAACAACCTCATATAAGTACCTAGGTCTTTATTTAACTAACCAGCTGTCCTGGTCAACCCATGTTAAGTTTGCATCTATCCAAGCTCAGAAAATATTGATAGGCCTTTTAAAACTTAAAAAAATACTTGGAGAATTAAATTTAACATCCTTTTTCATAATTTTTTATGTAAAAATAAGTCCAATTCTATTGTACGGAACTGAAATTTGGGGATATCGTCATTTTGACCAAATAGAGAAAGTTCATTTATTGGCCTGTAAGAAATTTCTTCGGGTAAAGATGAACACGCCGAATGTAATGATATATGGATAATGCGGTAGGTATCCTCTAATAATTAATTCGCAAGTTAAAGTAATCAAATACTGGCTGAAAATCTTAAGTATGCCCGCGTACCGCTTACCAAAACAATGTTATGAAATGATGATTTTATATGACAAAAATAGACACAAGAACTGGGTTACGGATTTTAAAAAGTTATTATTCTCAACAAGTTTTTATCACAAATGGCATGAACAAAATGTTGAATTTCCGACAACATTTATAAACTCCTTTACGCAAAGGCTAAAAGATATATACCAACAAAACCGGCTAAATAAACTCTCCCTCTCTACCAAATGTGATTATCATTAAGCTTTCAAACCATATATTTCTACTGAATATTATTTATCATGTGTCACTATAAGAAAATTAAGAATAAGCTTATCACGTTTCCGATGTTCATCGCATGATTTATGGATTGAAAAAGGCAGATATTTAAATATAAAAAGAGAAGATAAATTATGTAAATCATGTATTATCAACGTATTAGAAAGTGAATACCATGTTTTGCTTGTGTGTCCATTATATGATAATCTACGTAGAAAATACCTTCAAGAATGCTATTATGTACATCCTTCTTCGTATAAATTTTCATCTTTATTAAACTGTAATTAAAAATCTTGCTATGTTTATATACCATGCCATGAATATCAGAAATGACTAGTATAAGAGATTAGCGCAATGTGTCATCGTGTTTATAAGCCATATATATTCAAGTGTATTATGTACTATATAGGCCTGTGGCCTTTGAGTATGGAATAAAGAATTTCGAGGCGTGAGGGTGAAGTTTTATCATGATGTTAAAGAGATAGGATACTGACTACCACAATTTCAAGAAATTTATAAAATTTGCGTTATTTTTTTTTAGAAAAACGTCATTTGAAATAAATAAACAAAAACTGAAAGTCACAAGAACTTTAGTTCAACAATTAGTTGTGTTGAAAGCATTACATCAATAAAAAGCTCCATCTAAAAATAAGTCCTATCATTAGTCTATGTTTCTTTATAACTATATCTCAGTATGGATGTGAATTTATAGGATCATATTTTCAAGGTAATATGTAATAATTCACACATTATTTAACTTTCAGAAATAAAATAAAATATAGTTATACATTAAAACGTCATAGGGATATAGGTATAGAGGGAATCACGTGTTGATTGGCGCTAAATTGCGATGTAGCGTTGCACCCGAACTTGACAGGTTGTATACATGGTAGATGCCTCTGACCGGATGCCATTAGAACAGCAGTTGGCCATAAGAGAGTCATTATTGGACAAACGTCTTCATCAATCTTTGTAAGAATAATTTTCACAAATAAAGGTCATATTGTTATGCAACGAACCTGAACATTATCTCAACTCAGCAAACATAACTCCTGTTATTTTTCTTTGAATATTAACCGAATGCCATTTTATCAAACAATATAGAAAGAAGTTTGTCTTCACTTCATCCATTAGACCTCTAAGCAAGATTTGATTGTTAACATGAGCGCATGTTTCTAATTTATCAAGGGAAGATTCAAAACACATCATGAATATTTAGATTTGAGAATATTTTCATGTTTGTATATACAAAAGTTATTCGACCGACACTGTTCTATGAAAAGTATTCCTGTGCCAGTTGATGAGTGGGATTTCACAATTGATGGGTGCATAATGATTAACTACTACACTCTGGTCAATGTCTGGTAAAATCTTAATACCTTGTAAAGAGCTTCCAAACACACAAGAAACGCCCCATTCCCGAACCTGTAAATACAACATTTCTCACATTTTTAAACTGAATTAATATTAATAAATATTCAACTCATTTGTAATGGTTATACCTTTAAAGGTACATCCATCGTGTTTCATAAAATTGTATTTGGCTTTAATGCGTTCCAACTCACCACATGTGCTGTCAACAATACAAATACATTCACTCAGCTTGCATATTGGTCCCCAATCGCCAAATATATCATAATTAATAGTTTCCAATTAAAATTGAGAAACATCATTATGCATGTGCAGAAACCGAAACTGCACGTCCCATTTACATGCACAGTAGTTATGTAACCTATTAAACATTATCAACTCAAATTTGTCTTTTTGTCTGTTATAAATAAGATTCCCAAATTACGTTTGACTCATTGACGCGCGCTACACGCTGTGTATTGTCCGGTTTTCGATCAGAAATCACCACTTTTATCTTCATATCTTCAATATACTAAGTTGACTATCATCATAATAGTAGTTTTCGGTAACAATCGGTACCTCTCGATGAAGTAACACCATTTATAACGTTTGCAATATATGACCCCAACAACACAATGGATGTACCTACCTATAAATTTAATGCATGAATCACATGTCAAATTTCGTTGACCTGGGCCTTACAGTTTTAGAGTTATTCACTGTTTGATATTCTTGGAAGAAGTCTTTTGGACCAGCCAGAAAATATTCTTATCTCGAGGACTGCATACAAGTTTGCAGTTCTCGTATCAGCCTCGAGCTCATGATAATTTCCACGGATATCTTCCCGTCTATACAACACGCCCTTAACGTATAGTATCACAACAAGTAATTGTCACACACGTGACCATGTCCCCCGCCGCAATTAAGAAATTAACTAAAAGGATGGACGACACACAGCTTGTACCGAGTAATGACCATTACATGTTTGATTCAATTATTATTATATAAGGCTTAGAATTTTTTTTTAAATGATCAAAGTCTCGTAGTTACTTTGAAAATGAGGTCTAGGTCACCCAAATCGACTGGTTTCTGCGTACTTCCGAAATGAAGACTGGTACTAAATCTGAAGACTCTAGGTGCAGCGGTTCATGAGATATCGTGGTAACAAGATTTTATCCCCAAAAATTTCAAAGCCTCGTATTGACCTTGAAAATGAGGTCAAGGTCACCCAAATCGACTAGTGTCTGCGTATTTCCCTAATGAAGACTGGTACCAAATTTGAAGACTCTAGGAGCAGCGGTACATGAGATATAGTGGTAACAAGAAACAGGACGGACGAACGGACGTACGGGCATACGGACGTACGGAGCTGAATACCATATCCCCGCTCCGCGCTTCGCGGCGGCGGGGGACAACTAAACGACGCGCTAAATATAGAACGTAAATGCAGAAAATGAGACCAAACAAACATGTATCAATATTCATCACTGAGAGATCCTGCTATATTTAGTATCAAAGTCAGTGAAAATTTAAAGCATGGATCCAGGGCGTGTCTAAAGCAAAACGAGCAAGACTCTGTTTCCCAGATTAGATGATAATTACCTCCGATTCATCTGAAAACCTGTTCTTAATAATGAGTTTGAATCGCATTTCAAAAAGTAGATAATAAAAAATAAGTTTGAAATTATCCAAACGGCGATTCGAACCCCAATGGTTCTTGAAACTGACCTCGGCATGCAAGCCAAACCCATGAAACAGAGGTCCATGCTGCAGGCAATGACCGGAAGTTGAGGAACCTTCTTGGGATCCGAGGGAGCCTTCGTTGGTTTTCCTTCAGACAACAGCAGGTCGATCAGAAGCTGCAGGTTGGACTCCCAGTGGGTGGGTTCCGATAACAACAGAATGGCTGGAACAGTACATTAAATACTATTACATCACTTTCATTGGTTCATCTCATTCGGTTTTAAAGGAGCTGTAGCACGTTTTTTGCAAATTTTGATATTTTCAAATTTCCCATTTATAATGATAGCTTATGTCATTTGTATTTACTTTAGGGGATAAACATCTTATTATACAAACATATTTTTATTTATTTCGAATTACAAAAACGATTCCTATGGCTTTACCGAACCATGTATACTCATACTTCACTGATATCCGAAGAGAGAAGGGTGTTTCACTATAAGCAACATTATTTTACATATTTGAGCGAGATAGCGTGCCACTGCCCCTTTAAAGTCTACACACAAGAACAACAGTCTCTGAAATTTACAGCGTGGCTAAAGGTTTGAATTTATCCTGTTTCGATGTTAAATGTAATCACTGTTATTTGGTAATGTTTATTTTCACACTGACTTAGAATCATGTCAAATCATTCAAATCAGATCTAACATAACACTTGCACCTCGACACGTTTCAACATGAGTACTGCTTGGCCCTCCATAACCTCCGTCAATCACAGGCCTAACCACGTCACGGATTGGCTTGAGTGAAAGGGAATGTAACCCCTATTGAGATGAACTCGGATCGAAACGAAACGAATCAAACTCCAGGATAAGGTTATATATAGACGTGCGAAAAATTCGATACTTGTGGCTTTTGTCCATGTTCATATACGTTGTAAAAACACATTCATTCGAAGAACAGAGTTACAGATCTACTTTCTTGGATTCGAGGAAAGTCATTGTTTTCTGTGCCTACATCACGGTATGTTCAAGTGGTTGTAAACAACCATATATACGAGGGGCGTTCAATAAGTGTTGCAACTTCAATATAAAACCAACTCGTGTTTGAGAGAATCCATGATTATGGAGACCCCTAGGTCAGCGCAGCTATTATATCTAAATAAGTGTTATGTCTAGAAATTGTTTTGACATGTGTCAATGTTATGTTTTGACTATAGTAACACCTGCTATAAGCTGTTTGTGTAAACACCAATGCCCCGCTTGCAACACTTATTGAACGCCCCTCGTATGTATACTGTACCTTCAATTCTAGGGAAGTCCTTGTTCTCCGCGTACCCATTGCGAGCTACATGTCTCCTGTGGGAGCGGTCAGTCCAGTCAAGGACCGGATAGGCTTTCCTGACGTCATCGAGGGTAGAGATTTTAGAAAAACCAAGGCTGGTACAGTTGAGGTAACATCACTCACATTGTACAAGACTCATCCCGCTTCAAAAGAGTGTTTATATCCGAAAAGCTATGTTATTCCCCTGATCCCATAAGCAGCTTTTATCTTGCATCGCGCTATAAATAAGTAGCCAATAAAATGTTCTAAAATCCAGCAACAGTGAACATTCTCGGATGAGAAGATCGTCAAATTTCAAATCGTGAGTTGGATTGGCCTACAAATGCATGTAATTTATAGAAATAAGTGACCATTCTTCGGTGATACGAGAAAACATCTGCTTATAGGATCAGGTAGTTGAAGTAGCCTAGCGGGTAAAAATACCCTGATGGAACAGTGTGACAAAGACTCAGAGACAAATGGCGCAGGCCATACGCTGCCCCCAAAACTAGCCTCCATATTCTCCCCGAACCTGAATGCTAATTAGTTAATATACCTGCTTAGCTAACACAGTAAAAGGCCCTCTGACCAGTTTCCTTGTTCGTTGTGTCATAAAACTGTTCTTAAAATAAAATATTGTCAGGTAGTGCCGCTATGTATCGTAAATTACAAGTAAGCATTCTAAGTACAGTGTAAAAAGTTCATATTAAATATCAAGAAAGAATATGTAACGGTTTGACAGTGTTTTCTTCATGACACTGAACTCTTGTAATGAGTAGCATTTGAAGTGCACCTCAGAAAATTCAAAAGTTACATTCCCGTAAAAGAGAATGTTTAGATTGGTAATTACATACATATACATACACTTATGTTGCTTTTCGTTTTGAGTTTGATTTGGGTTCGAAAGTAATATATGTCGTAGTGCTTACTCTATATTGATACATAATTTTCCATCTTGTCATAGTACACCTTTAATTAAACAAAGGATACTCTTGTGAAATGTCCTCTAAGAAATCTTGTCCAACAACCAGGACATGTTTGTCGTGGAACTGTTTCAGTAATTTGACCGGCGTCTGCGATTGGATAACCTGATCAGCTGACACCTGAAGCAGACGAGATTGGTGGGAAGCAGACGACACAACAATGCATTTGATAGACGAAATTTGGAATAAATCAGACTCAACGATAACTGTTAAAAATTAAACAATATATGAGTAAAATAAGACAAAGACGACGTAGGTAAAAACAGACGATACGAAATTTAATGAAATTAGACGAAATATGGATGAAATAAGACAAATAGACGTTTATGTAGTGTCATTTAGGATCCGGGGGTTAATTAATCAGTTAATCGGTGTATAATTACCTTCATGTCAAGCCAGGTACTGAGTTGTTTAGCCTTGTCCTGGGACCGGTTACACGAGTTGGTGACGAATGCGCAGGGTACGGTCAAGTTGCCAGCTGAGTCCTTGACCTTCCTCATACCTTCAATGGCCGGTTTCAAGGGGTTACTTCCCCTTACCAAGACTCCGTCAATATCAAATAATATCCCATAGTCAACCTAAAATAAATGTTATGTTTGATATTTGCAATGAATATCAGTAATACGGTGGGTTACCTACCATACCGAGGAACTGTACAGAGAGTTATAATGTTTTCGATAATGACTGCTTTGGCAAAACCCCATATAATTGGAAGCCATTACAATAAAGAACAAAATGTTCCTTAAATAGTATTTCCCATTCAGCATTTTGACATTATGGGGAAAAAGCGTATTTTCCATCCATCATGGTAACATTATGGAGAAATAAGAATAACCAATCCACCACGGTGACATTATGGGGAAATAAAAATATTAAAATCCATCATGGTGACATTATGGGGAAAGGCGTATTTTCCATTCACCATCTTGACATAATATGCATAGGGAAAGAAGTATTTTCTATTGATCATATTAAAACCATGGGGAAATAAGTATCTTCTTTCCATCATGTTGACATTATTGGGAAAGGCGTAGGCCTACTTTCCATTTTTCTTGTTAACATCACAGGGAAATAAGTATCTTCTTTCCATCATGTTGACATTATTGGGAAAGGCGTAGGCCTTCTTTCCATTTTTCTTGTTATTATCACAGGGAAATAAGTATCTTCTTTCCATCATGTTGACATTATTGGGAAAGGCGTAGGCCTTCTTTCCATTTTTCTTGTTAACACCACAGGGAAATAAGTATCTTCTTTCCATCATGTTGACATGGGAAAGTCACATATGTATGAGTGTATATGTATTCAGTGTTGTAGGCCTTCGGCCAATGTACAATAACAATATAATTTATACAATTTCAATGCAATATGTACAGACATGACTTAGTTTACAGATGAATGACATTTAAGAGCTGATTTGATTAATTTAGCACAATTCATTAAAACTAACACATCATCAGATATGAATAGCTTAATCAGTTTGCAACTGCTTGACAATTTATTCCATGAAGGTAAATATTGAGACTGAATATCATACCACGGCACGGCATGGTATATCACAACGTGTTGCAGCATGCATATGAAATAACATATGTTACACCCTGTACTATAAACGAATAACGATATGATGATCATATTCCACGTTGCGTTCTTACGAGTGTTCCGTTCGATATGACATTTTATTGTATCATCCTATACAGTAGTCACATTGCATCACTTTAAAGATCTCGTGGAATACACTTGATATATAACATACACAGCGACATACGTGTGGTTTATAGAAGCATCGTGAATAGATGTATCGTTTAAAGTATAAATTCGCGGTTTGGATCCCCCTTTTTGAAAGATGTAAATGTAAATATAGACTCCATGTGTGACTCCCTCCCTCATAACAAAATGTGACCACCCCAAAAGTTCCTTGAATTCATTAATTGATTAAAGATATAACACCTTTATAGAACCTCAAACAATACCTGCATGTTTTGTTTGTTTAACTGTTTACTGTAAAAGCACAAACAGATTATACAAAATAAGAAAAGTGTTGATTAGTCTAAAACTTAGACTCTGAACAAAGGTTGAACAAATAATGATAAGGAACCTCTTTCTTCCATTTCTCATAGCCTCCCTTTCACTATTTAATAAAATGGTGATATTTTACGAATATCTATTTTTTTCAGAGTCTGAGAGTAAGACTACGCGTTGGGCATGCCTTTGCCATATTGTTTCATATTTCAAGTTTGCATTACACATGATTTGCCAAATTTTGAATTGAATTGAATATCCTTGTTTTGGAATTCACAGTTAACATTGGTCGTGAGCATTGGCATATCACGTGACCCGACTGTTTACACTTTGCCCTGTGACAGTGGTCAAGGCGACCCCACACAAACACGGACAACAATGCGGATCAATACGAGCAAATACTCAACGTAGGTATATGTGAAGCAAATGGGAAAGTTCGATGCTTAGACTTTGCAACTAATTTCAAATATCGCTCCGAATCGTTCAGCGATACCGTGAAACACGTGTCATTTTGACTATTGACAAGTCATTGACTCAATGACAGGCTGTCTAAATTACTTCCGGTTGAAGTTGATACCGGGAATGAAATTTGCACAGAGAGATAATAATTCGAGATGATAAGTGACATAATCAGACGAATTATAAAATAACATGTACATCCCTCATGCTCACCTTCATTTGATTTTCAGCGTTCGACATGCTAGGGCTTTGAATCGTGTGATTATAAAAATAGCCAGCAGTAGGCCTACTGTTCAGTCTGTGTTCACTGCAGACGAACATGTGTGCGTGCCGGGCTGTGGAAGGCGATTGAAAATAAATATTGTTAGTGGGTTAAACAAAATGAAAATTAACTAAATTATTATTGATATAGGATGTAATTAACTTAATGTGGTTAATTATTATTAGACGGTCAGTCAATGAATAATATGTGACGTCACAGATCATATAAGCTATTTATAGCCTTGCTGTAATGTTGGTCGTCCATATCCCATCTCTTATATTATACATAACACTACACTTAACTTATTAACGTTACATTATATAAAAATAAAAATAATGAACGCAGTTTGCAATTCGAGGAATATTTATCGTAAGGAAAAAGAAATATATCAGAGAATCCTTAAAAAGTAAATATTAACATGTCATTACTCACACACCAAACATTAAAGTATTGAACATTGAAGTATTGAACATTGAAGTATTGAACATTAAAGTATTGAACATAGAAGTATTAAACATAGAAGTATTGAACATTGAAGTATTGAACATTGAAGTATTGAACATTGAATTGTTGATAATCACTCAAATGGTTGATGATCTCGGTGAATTATAAGGAAATATATCGGGTATGCACTTGACATGCACATGATTTAATTTAAATTTGATTCTAATATATTATACATTTCTAATCAAGAAAAACAAAGCTGTGCTGAGTAAAATGTGATTTAACATATTATGAAAGTGTATAAGTATTTTTCACTTTGCAATTAACTTATATGTCTGCCAAGTAAATATACGCGCATATATATATATATATATATATATATATATATATATATATATATATATATATATATATATATATATATATATATATATATATATATATATATATATATATATATATATATATATATATATATACTTTAATAACATGTAATATACAGAATTATTATATGTTATATATACTTAATAAACGAGTCCATGTTCACTATTACCAATTAAGATCCGTGTACTATCCGCATAACAATATATATCGAATCGAATTTAGTTTGTACTATATAAGTTGGAACGGTTGAGTTATGTAATTGCTATGTGTAGGCACGTTGTTTTTCCTAAATAAAGTGCTCTCGCGAAAAGGTAAATAAGTGTTACCAATAGCTAGATAAAACTCCTGAATCAATAAAGAGAGTTCTAAAACGAATGGACATGGTTGGCGTAAAGTAAGCAAGTCGATTTCCTTTCGACCGGTCAGTTTAATGTGTTAACAATAAAATGGCCGCTTGAAGGTCGTTTAAATAATCTGAATGGTGTAACGATACACTCAGTGTATCATGGAATGGCCAACCATCTTGCTGTATGAACTCTCAAAAACGCCTGAGACCTACAAATCTACGTCTTACACTGAAGAGTTAAGCATAACTCTCGCGGTACATGTCACACCTTTTTCTTCCAATTCGGAAAACCGTTTTCAGTGTATACAATTTATTGGGTCATGTTATGAGATGTTTATCCTCTAACGTTACAATATATCGAATCAACTTTGATAATAAATGGCAAATTTGATAATAAAAAAAAAATTAAAAAATTTTAAATTGTAAAAAAGTGCTACAGCGCTTTTAAATGTGAATTTAATTAATCTAGTGTAAAGGTACACGTGCAGCAAGTTGTATGTTAAGTAATAGGTTCATGGGTATTTGACTATTAAAATGTGAATGTATAAGTTGATGTATGTGTATGCATCTGTGAGAATGAAAATAAGAATATGGCAGCGTATATGTGAAGGTACTGGGTACATGCGTCAGATGTGATGAATTTATGAGTGCTTCATTTACCTTTGCAAAGGTAACTCTTGTTAACTATATTCTTCTTGCTTGAATTGCTAATTGAGACTTAAAGGGGCAGTAGCACGTTTGTTGGAAATTTTATTTTTTCAAATTTCGCATTGATAATGATAGTTTATGTCATTTATATATACTTTAAAGGGTAAAACATTTTATAACAAAAAACAATGACCCGTATTATTATAACGGTGTTGCGTATAGAGCAAAACTTACATGGTGACCATTTATTGTTAACACATTATATTATTTCGGATGACAAAAACGATTCCCATGGCGTTACTGAGCCATGTACAATAATTTTTAATTTGATTTTCCAAAGAGAGAAGGGTGTATTACTGTTGGTGAAATTATTTTTTAAATACATTTTATCGATTTATTTGAGCGAAAAAGACGTGCTACTGCCCTTTTAAGATCCCCATTTTCTGTTGTTTCATTACATTGTCAAGTAGAAGAAAACATGAGGAAGCGACATTTGTTTCATGTTGAATTGGAATTCGAAATCATAACCTTACAATTTGTTCATCACTATCAATCAACTTCAGCTCCATCAACAACTTCACTATCATTACAATCAGAATCTTCATTACCATAAATAATAACCATAATAATAATCAACCCTCAATATTTAATCATTATCAATATCAATTATCATCATCAGAAACTTCAACCCCATTAATAACCTCAACAACAACAACCTCAACGTCGCGCTATCAATATAATCACCCACCATTTCACGATCATCCATATATCGATATCTTCAATCCATAATAATAAAATCAACCCTCGATATTCAATCATCATCAATATTCATAATGATCAATATTCATCATCATCATCATTATCATCATCATCATCATCATCAGTTACGTCAACTTCATCCCCATTAATAACCTCAACATAACTATCATTTCAATCACCCGCCGTGTCTACGTTATCAGTACCTTCATTACCATAATGATAATCAACAACGTGTTCATCATTATCATCAGAAACGTCAACTTCATCCCCATCAACAACCTCAGCGTCACCATTATAATCACGAGCCATTTCATCATCATCACTATCAGTATCTTCATTACCATAATAGTAATCAACAAGGTATTCATCGCCATCATCAGTAGCGTCAACTTCATATATCAACAATCAACAACCTAACTGTCAGTTTCATTATCATTGCCAGTCATTTCATCACCATCAATATCAGTATCTTCAATCCATTATAATAATCAACTCTGAATATTGAATCACCATTACCATCATATCATCATCGTCATCATCAAGAATACTGTTTTTGTCATCAAGCGATCAACTTTTCGTATAGTTCAAGCAAAACATAAGACTTGTTATATTTCTATGTATTTATTTTAATAATCTTAAATAAGTATAAAATGTCCAAGGATTGTCGTATCAAATATGCCCTAGAGTCAGTCACAAAGCCATACCCTTCTATAATACAGTGAAGACGTAATACAACACATACACGCATTCTTACACCTGTCATATTCAGCATAAGTATTCAATTCTTTCCGATCCATAGTACAATAGGGCTCATCTGATAGTATTCATGTCAATAAACATCAAATTTGAACACTTCCATACATTAACATTACAAAGCCATTTGAAACCAGCCAAGGTAACAAAACTGCATGCAGTGTGTTTGATTATACCGATTTTAATATAAATCTCGTTTGAAATATATTTCTTAAATATTAGTTTAGATAACATGTCCTATGTTTCAATAAATATATTAATAACGTTTCTGGGAGAACTCACAATAAATACTAAGCACTTATAAGGATTTCAATAGCACTAAATAACATTTTAAACACCAAGCAATGCAGCGCAGAAGAGATGAAACGTTACAAAACGTTGCGTAATTGGAAAATGGTCTTCGTCATCATCGTTGACTCTTCAATTGTTTGAAGTCTCAAGCATTACATAATAATATATTCACAAAAAGTTCTGCTCACGTCCTTCATGAAACATAGTCTGTGCATACCCCAGCACCTGAGTTCTATCACAGTAAAGGCAGTCAGATGCCTACATGTAAATGCCACATCACAAAGCATTGCATCGTGACGCAATTCGTGTAAAATCACGTGTTAAATGACGTCACAACCTGTGACTTTTATCGTGGAATGATTCCTGAACTGTCAGCGTGATTTGGAATCTTCGAGCGAGATTGGAAATCTTCGTTGTCAGAATCTGTCTTCCGCGCATAATGTCAGTTACATAGTTTGTCTCTAACAAATCATGCCGTGATACATTGCTCCATCTCCAATATGTGCTGGATCCCGTGATTGACATCTGGGACGAACTTTGAGGGTTGTGTGAGGTGAGGCTCGTGGTCAATGTCACGATGTCCGTGATATGTCTTCTCCTCGTTGTCGTCTGCTGTCTCCGTCTGACTCTCTTCCGGTCTGTGCTGGTACACGCCGGTTCCAACCAGTAAGCTGTGACACCGCTCCACGGTTTGCTCGTGCAAATCTTCGATGTTGGGGATGTGCCGTGAGGAAGGCAGCCCATGCGTGTCCGTCTTGGTTTCGTTTCCATTCCTCCTATTGCTCCATATTTTCTGAAGGTATCGGTCGTAAAGGTTGGCGCCGTAGATGTCGACGTTAGGGTTGTCACTGAAAAATTAATTTGAAAGTTATGTTTCGATTTCTCTTTTATCGACGTTAATCATGTTCGTAACAACAATGCTGTCACATTCGTGGTCTAAAGAACGTGATGAATTCTACGAAAAAAATCCTTATTTCACAAAAGAGTTTCAATCACGTCCCCAACTTCGCCTTTGACACTTAAGGGTATCTACACGTATATACGTTATCTATGAATAATGAATTTCTTTATCGTAAATGATTGAAGAATGCGTGGTGGATACAAATGAGGATACCAGACGTGGCTGATGGTACAATAACGTGAAGCGCACATAAAATCTCGTTCAGCTCAACCCTTGTATCCAAAAATGATTGGTCTACTATAACAATTAAAGGGAGGTAAACGTGGAATTTTACTTCAAACAAATGAGCAGTTGATAAAAGATGAGCACTCACCCAATGAAATACAGGCGTTTGATTGGTTTCTTAATGCCCATGCTCTTGGCAATCTTGCTGATTGTGTGCTCCGCGAACCTGTAGGTTATTTCACACGGTTTGCCGACAAGGGTTGAATACGTGAGGTCCTTCCCTGTGATTTTCTGTTGAGAGATGTACATCAAATGTATAAAATGATACTTTCAAACGATGTTAGAAATCAGGCGCGGATACACAAACATATCTTAGCTAAACATTAAGTCAAAGTTAGTGTATAGCACATCTTCGACTTACTGCTAATGGTAAAATGCCTTATTGGCACCCGTGTTTCGAACTGTTCTTGACAGGGTGTTAGTCATAAGTATTTACATTATTAACATTAGTTCAGAACTATTACGTACTTAGAGAGACTTTTACATATGGACCGTTTAGTATGCCTTGTCGTTGCTATATTAATTTGTTTCTGGGACTTGTATAAAGTCTATAATTCACAAACATGGATACGTATCTGAATTATATACGATACAAAGGATGTTTAAAAAGAGACAAAAAATAAATCAACTCACTCTGTATAGGGCTTCCAGACAAACCAGGAAAGCTCCATGCCCGAATCTGTCAAGAATAAAAAGAATATGACTCTGAGGCAAAGAAAATTTCATCATGCTTCGCTTGGCCTACATGAAATTCATTTACCTTGCTCGCTCACTTCATCCAATACACACTATCTTAGGATCATTCGTAAAATCATTGACATGTTGACCATTTAGCCTACTTTCAAGATAAACAATTGATCATTAGCATTTCTAACATGTCGTCATTTTGAGTTTGTTGCTACATACATGAGCAGTATGATCAACAATTAAAATTCTGTTATTTTACTAGAAATGTCAACGGGTAAAGAGTGTTTAACCCAAGCTATCGAGGCTCAAATAAGATATGTACAATGTCATATCAGAAAATCATGTCATGTGACTGGTTCTCACCTCGGCATGCAGGCCTCGGCCATAAACTGGAGATCCATGTTGCAGGCAATAACCGGAAGTTGAGGAACCTTCTTGGGATCCGAGGGAGCCTTGGTTGGTTTCCCTTCAGACAACAGCAGGTCGATCAGAAGCTGCAGGTTGGACTCCCAGTGGGTGGGTTCAGCCAACAGAAGGACAGCTGCAGGGGTTCATAAGTATATGGTTAGAGAAGATACTCGGAGAAGAACTTGGCATTCACGGTCTAAGAATCTCACTCACATCACTGATACTTCATTACATCGAGAAGTAAATTGAGGTTTAGGAGTAAAATATTAATCTTAATCCTTATACTATATGCATGTGGTTTCAATGTGATAGGTTTCAAACCTGGCCCCGTATGTTTGAAAATGGTTTAGCACTAAGAAAGTCGGACGTCGCCGTTTAAGAACAAACGAACAATCGGGCGACATGCAGCTATGTTGCCTCCTGAACGAGTTTGAAGCTACTTGAAGCTTTAAAGATACAAAAACATAGTATTTAGAATCCTGAATTGTACCTTCGATTGTTGGGAAATCGTTGTTCTCCTTGTAACCCCTGGCAACGACCTTCCTGTTCTCGTGATCAACCATGTCGAGAAGTGGATAGGCTTCTTTGACGTCATCCAGAGTACACAAGTTTGAAAATCCAAGACTGATACTGTCAAGGAACGTATCTTTATAGTATGACTGATTATCAAATAACTTTAACATTAACCTTTGTGAACTCTAACTTTGAGCATGTACAGATGCTGTTATGAAGAGACGATGTGTTCACAACAGTGACATGGTTTAAAATTTGGTAAGTCGTAAACCATATGAGATTTCCTCAAGATGATATCACTTAGTTGATATTTATTCAAAAACTCTTTTAAATACACTGGTAACTCGGGTTTCATATGAGATTTCGTCAAGATTCTATTAATCATTTCATATCAATTGCCAAACTTTTATAAATGCACTGCAACTCTTATCCTAACTTGAAGATACGGTCCGTGGTGTGTCGTATTCGATAACAAGTTTATATAACCAGTTCATCAGTTCGCTCTCAAAAGGATACTCTTTGGCGATCTCCACCCTGTGTTCCTGGCCAATAACGAGGACATGTTTGTCATGGAACTGACGCAGTAGTTTGACGGGAGTTGGCGCGTGTATCACCTGGTCGCCAGATATCTGAAGCAGACGACAAGCATTCGTTAGCAGACGATAGACAACTTTGGGTTACAATCCAAAACAAAAGATGGATGCTCATATTCATGTTATGAACGTTATCCGGATAGACAGGTAATGGTAAAGTGAAATCACACGACAGGCACGTCCCCCGCAAGCATTTAAGCTTTGCTACATGTAGTTAACTCTTCTATGCCAGAATACTATGAAGTAACGTTAGCATAGAAAAGTTAACGAAATGCAGCAAGGCTTGCGTAAGCCAATGGTAGAGTGGTGCGAGTTATGCCTTGTGGTTGAAGCTGTCAATAGGCAGACACATTTGAAATAGTAAACAATGAACTTGAAATGCACGTTGTAACAAAGTGTGCCTTTTTTCACAATCCCGAATCTGCACTAAGCAAACCTTATTTGATGTTTGGTTTAAGTAGTTTTTTTTCGATAATCTAGCATTCTTTCTATTCGAGGATTCTCAGAACACTTTAGGTCTATATGCCTACCTTGATGTCAAACCATTTGTTTATCTGGTTTGCCTTGTCATGGGTTCTGTTGCAGGCGTTGGTGACGAAAGCACATGGCACTCTCAGACGTCCTTCAGAATCGGTTAATTTCTTAACGGCTTCCACTGCAGGTCGTAGAGGGTTACTTCCCCTTGCCAACACTCCGTCCACATCGAACAGGATCCCGAAGTCGGGCTGTTATGAAGGAAGGGAAAGAAGTCTCATTTATTTGTGTTTTTTCTGATTTGAAGAAATAGCAACGCTCACCTACATGTAGCTGCTTTTATAATAAGAAATCATTTGTCAAATCTGATCTTCATCGTAAGAAGATATCAATACGAGGTAATAGCAATAATACTTATCCCTTGAAAATGAGATTTCAATGTTGAAGTATGTAAGAATTGGCAATATTCCATTTGATGACAATTAGATTTGATATTCTCGCGTCACACGAGAATCAATAAAGCATTATGATAAAAGTTACAAGTATAGGTAGGAAAGAAGAAAACAAGTGTGTGGTCCGATGAAAGTGTAGTAAGCATTTGCATGTACATATGAGCTTGATACTTTTAATGGGAACATGATAGTCATATAGTAAGTATTTTATCTCTTACTTACATGATAACGTCAACAAACAAAAGCATTAAACAACATTGACACAAATAACTATAATTTTTTTAGAACCCTAACTGACAAACTTTTAAACATTTTTAAACAAATAACAACATGTTTTCTTGCAATAGTGATCATATATTTAGTGGAGGTCGTGGATCTTACTGACAGATGAAATATCAATCAGAAAACGTTCAATATCCCGAACATATTTTGACAACTAGAAAATACCCCGAACATATTTTGACCAATTTATAAGAACGGACTATACTACTAGTCCATCATGAACATTTCAGAAACAAGCTATAAATATCCTTGCCTCAAGGTTACCCCAACGTGAAAGAGAACGAGAGAAGGAACAAGTGCGTAACACAGCATATATTCTTTGAAACTGAAGCGGCGGCATGTAGTCAAAGGTAACCCTGCTTATAAATCTAACAAAAGCAACATTGGTCCAGTTAAACTGCCGTGTTGTCCTACAATTACAACAGAGCAATCAACTTCCGCTCCGCGTGGGAAAGTCTAGTGATTGACCTTTCTAATTTGCATATCACATGATTTACTGTTTACGACAACAGCTGGGTAAACCTAACATGAGAATACACACTAGCATTTGAAATAAACCTGAACTACACATGCCTGAAACTAAATACTAGACATAGCAATTAATAATTCCTATAAACTGGATATTGAAAGAAATTATTAATATTTCAAAAGATGAATATAGAATGTAAGACAAGGGGAAAGTTGGAAAATAAATGAAACTTACCTCGCCGATCAAAACATCGGAATCCCCCGAAGAGGCATCGGAATTATCTGAAAAGGTAACAAAAATGTCTTATTGGAAATATCTCAAATTTGAAAATTCCCAAACGAGTAACAAAATGAAAAGAAATGTCAACAAATAAAATATTTGAACATACCAGTGGAATAGCCGTCATCTCGAGATGGACTGTTGAAATCTCTCATGTTTGCAAAGTAGTCAATCTTCAGTGAAATAATCTCTAATAAGTGTAAGGCGTTGTGTATGAAAACTGCAACCCGCGTGCTTATATTTATACGAAACCATGCTGCCTTGTTTACAATCAACACATTTGCATACTGCACTCTGATTGGCTGACATATGGGTAAGGTCAAGAGGCCAACACGTGGGGCTATTTACGTTGTTCTGTCTAATGTCGGTTACACCATTATCTCGGTTAAGGGTCGTTATGATAATGTAACAGACATTTTATATGCAAGGCCTCTAGATTCATCTAAAGTGACACGAATTTCAAAACAGTTTCTTTACCCCAGATTTAAACCGTATTTATTTCAACTTGTTTTGGAATGAATGCCATTCATAGGCGTGGGTTAATTTACGTATATAAATATTTCTGTTCTACTTCAGTATACGAATTATTTAAGTTCAGAAAAGGTAATATTCACACATCACACATCATTTTACCGCCAAAAAGAGTTTAAAGCTTAATCACTGATATTAATGTATACGTTTTAGAATATTTCTAGAAATAGCATAAATACACGATTCAAATCTGGTACCGATTCCTGTACTCTGATGGTTTTGGGTTCGAGTCCAACAAGGCACTAGCCTGAGAAATGAACTCCCCCTGCATAGTTTTAAGGGGATATCTACCTCTAACGCTGCCGAACTTGAAGGTCAATATGCTAAACAAATAAAATACCTTATTTTTTAATTTAACATTAGAATGTTGAATTGAATTTCATTTGGGGGGACACGTGATGTCTCTATTCTTTATAGCGTTAATCACTTGACTCATACAAACAAACTTTTAATTCGTTAAATTGAGTCCTTTGGTTTACTTACTTAAACATACTTAATTTAGTGGTAGATAGGTATAAGTAAGTGTTTGTTTTATTGCTCCTCATGCACGTGACGTATTCACATAATAGTCATACACGTGTTGCTTGCTCAGCAAAACTCACTTGAGATAACGCTCTGGACTTGGTCCCTGTATACACATCAAATTATCAGCATATTCTTGGTTTACCAAGAGTGCATTAATACACTTCTCGACCTCTTGTTTATTACTGTGAATATTAATTTATTTTCGAAAATTAAAGGAAATAATTATCGATTATTTATCATTCATCTCATAGAGAATTTGAACCTCCTCCAACACCCACCTCTTGTTTATTACTGTGAATATTAATTTATTTTCGAAAATTAAAGGAAATAATTATCGATTATTTATCATTCATCTCATAGAGAATTTGAACCTCCTCCATCACCCACCCCCTTACTTACCCTCTCCTTCCAGACCTACCCCTAAGTTAAAACATTCCACGCTTTTGTTTAAATAAAATATTGCAAAAAGCACAATGCATTAGCTTGACATTATATTTACACAAGACGTGGACTATCTGGAAAAGTTGTAAAATTGTCATAGACTTTACAATTGTCTACATTATATATTCCAAATTACAATTGTAAACAAGATAACAAGGAAAACTAGTGTTTATTTACTGAGTATAAATCCCACTTAACCGGCACAATTGTTATCAAGATGTGCACGTTCAGTTCTGAACCGAGTGCACTGACTCTTCTCTCGCCTGTCTCAACGACCTTGATAACCAACTTTAAACCCATCCTCTCGTTAAAGGACTTATAGTTCAGAATTCAGTGTTTAAATTGAGACGAGATGCATGAGATGGCAAAATGGTTGAAGTGGACAAAGAACTTTAGAAAGAAGAAGACTGACAGAGAAGAACCGTATTGATTTTCAGATAGCAAATATTGTTCCGTGTGAAAAAAGCAATGTGGAGAAGATCGATTTAGGGAATTATGAGAGACTCTATCCACTGGTTATCTGATATATGTTTCGGGAACTCCCTTCATTTCGTAGGATGTCTCTACCATAACGTTTTGTCGCTCTATCTAGAAAACATTTACAAAAACGGTATGACAATGTCTTGTCTCTATTTCGTATGGTGTCTGTACCATTATGGTATGACAATTTATTGTCTTTATTTCGTAGGATGTCTTTACCATAACGGTATGACTAGGTCCTGTCTCTATTTCGTAGGGTGTCTTTACCATAAGGGTATCACTAGTTCATGTCTACATCTCGAAGGGTGTCTTTACCATAAGGGTATCACTAGTTCATGTCTACATCTCGAAGGGTGTCTTTACCATAAGGGTATCACTAGTTCATGTCTACATCTCGAAGGGTGTCTTTACCATAAGGGTATCACTAGTTCATGTCTACATCTCGAAGGGTGTCTTTACCATATGGGTATCACTAGTTCATGTCTACATCTCGAAGGGTGTCTTTACCATAACGGTATCACTAGTTCATGTCTACATCTCGAAGGGTGTCTTTACCATAACGGTATCACTAGTTCATGTCTACATCTCGAAGGGTGTCTTTACCATAAGGGTATCACTAGTTCATGTCTACATCTCGAAGGGTGTCTTTACCATAAGGGTATCACTAGTTCATGTCTACATCTCGAAGGGTGTCTTTACCATAAGGGTATCACTAGTTCATGTCTACATCTCGAAGGGTGTCTTTACCATAACGGTATCACCAGTTCATGTCTATATTTCGTAGGGTGTCTTTATCATGACGGTGTTACTAGTTCCTGTCTATATCTCGAAGGGTGTCTTTACCATAACGGTATCAAAAGTTCCTGTCTATATCTCGAAGGGTGTCTTTACCATAACGGTGTTACTAGTTCCTGTCTATATCTCGAAGGGTGTCTTTACCATGACGGTCTGACTAGTTCATGTCTATATCTCGAAGGGTGTCTTTACCATGACGGTCTGACTAGTTCCTGTCTATATCTCGAAGGGTGTCTTTACCATAACGGTCTGACTAGTTCCTGTCTATATCTCGAAGGGTGTCTTTACCATAACGGTCTGACTAGTTCATGTCTACATCTCGAAGGGTGTCTTTACCATAACGGTCTGACTAGTTCATGTCTATATCTCGAAGGGTGTCTTTACCATAACGGTATCACTAGTTCATGTCTATATCTCGAAGGGTGTTTTTACCGTAACGGTATCACTAGTTCATGTCTACATCTCGAAGGGTGTCTTTACCATAACGGTCTGACTAGTTCCTGTCTATATCTCGAAGGGTGCCTTTACCATGACGGTCTGACTAGTTCATGTCTACATCTCGAAGGGTGTCTTTACCATGACGGTATGAATAGATCCTGTCTATATCTCGAAGGGTGCCTTACCTTAACGGTCTGACTAGATCCTGTCTATATCTCGAAGGGTGTCTTTACCATGACGGTCTGACTAGTTCATGTCTACATCTCGAAGGGTGTCTTTGCCATAACGGTCTGACTAGTTCCTGTCTATATCTCGAAGGGTGTCTTTACCATAACGGTCTGACTAGGTCCTGTCTATATCTCGAAGGGTGTCTTTACCATGACGGTCTGACTAGATCATGTCTATATCTCGAAGGGTGTCTTTACCATAACGGTCTGACTAGGTCCTGTCTATATCTCGAAGGGTGTCTTTACCATGACGGTCTGACTAGTTCATGTCTATATCTCGAAGGGTGTCTTTACCATAACGGTCTGACTAGATCCTGTCTATATCTCGAAGGGTGTCTTTACCATGACGGTGTGACTAGTTCATGTCTATATCTCGAAGGGTGTCTTTACCATAACGGTCTGACTAGTTCATGTCTACATCTCGAAGGGTGTCTTTACCATAACGGTCTGACTAGTTCCTGTCTATATCTCGAAGGGTGTCTTTACCATGACGGTCTGACTAGTTCATGTCTACATCTCGAAGGGTGTCTTTACCATGACGGTATGAATAGGTCCTGTCTATATCTCGAAGGGTGTCTTTACCATAACGGTATGACTAGTTCCTGTCTACATCTCGAAGGGTGTCTTTACCATGACGGTATGAATAGGTCCTGTCTATATCTCGAAGGGTGTCTTTACCATAACGGTCTGACTAGATCATGTCTATGTCTCGAAGGGTGTCTTTTCAATAACGGTCTGACTAGATCATGTCTATATCTCGAAGGGTGTCTTTACCATAACGGTATCACTAGTTCATGTCTACATCTCGAAGGGTGTCTTTACCATAAAGGTATCACTAGTTCATGTCTATATCTCGAAGGGTGTCTTTACCATAACGGTCTGACTAGATCCTGTCTATATCTCGAAGGGTGTCTTTACCATGACGGTCTGACTAGTTCATGTCTATATCTCGAAGGGTGTCTTTTCCATAAAGGTATCACTAGTTCATGTCTATATCTCGAAGGGTGTCTTTACCATAACGGTATCACTAGTTCATGTCTACATCTCGAAGGGTGTCTTTACCATAAATGTATCACTAGTTCATGTCTATATCTCGAAGGGTGTCTTTACCATAACGGTATCACTAGTTCATGTCTATATCTCGAAGGATGTCTTTACCATAACGGTGTTACTAGTTCCTGTCTATATCTCGAAGGATGTCTTTACCATAACGGTGTTACTAGTTCATGTCTATATCTCGAAGAGTGTCTTTACCATAACGGTCTGACTAGTTCATGTCTACATCTCGAAGGGTGTCTTTACCATAACGGTATCACCAGTTCATGTCTATATCTCGAAGGGTGTCTTTACCATGACGGTCTGACTAGATCCTGTCTATATCTCGAAGGGTGTCTTTACCATAACGGTCTGACTAGGTCCTGTCTATATCTCGAAGGGTGTCTTTACCATAACGGTCTGACTAGTTCATGTCTACATCTCGAAGGGTGTCTTTACCATAACGGTCTGACTAGGTCCTGTCTATATCTCGAAGGGTGTCTTTACCATGACGGTTTTACTAGTTCATGTCTACATCTCGAAGGGTGTCTTTACCATGACGGTATGAATAGATCCTGTCTATATCTCGAAGGGTGTCTTTACCATAACGGTCTGACTAGATCCTGTCTATATCTCGAAGGGTGTCTTTACCATGACGGTCTGACTAGTTCATGTCTATATCTCGAAGGGTGTCTTTACCATAACGGTATCACTAGTTCATGTCTACATCTCGAAGGGTGTCTTTACCATAACCGTATGACTAGATCCTGTCTATATCTCGAAGGGTGTCTTCACCATAACGGTCTGACTAGTTCCTGTCTATATCTCGAAGGGTGTCTTTACCACAACGGTCTGACTAGTTCCTGTCTATATCTCGAAGGGTGTCTTTACTATAACGGTCTGACTAGTTCCTGTCTATATCTCGAAGGGTGTCTTTACCATAACCGTATGACTAGTTCCTGTCTATATCTCGAAGGGTGTCTTTACCATAACCGTATGACTAGATCCTGTCTATATCTCGAAGGGTGTCTTTACAAGACGGTCTGACTAGTTCCTGTCTATATCTCGAAGGGTGTCTTTACCATAACCGTATGACTAGATCCTGTCTATATCTCGAAGGGTGTCTTTACCATAACGGTTTGAATAGGTACTGTCTATATCTCGAAGGGTGTCTTTACCATAACGGTGTGACTAGGTCCTGTCTCTATTTCGTATGGTGTCTTTACCATAACGGTCTGACTAGGTCCTGTCTATATCTCGAAGATGGCTTCACCATAACGGTTTGACTCAATTCTGTCCTTATCTCGAAATGTGTCTTGAAGAGTGTATTTAACACTCTGTGTGACTTAGTTCCTATGAAGTACATTAGAAACGGGACAATATATGACCTCATTCAACTGTGTACTGGAATTAGGCTATCTGGTTATGTTCAGTGTGCACGTGTGTCACGTGGTCAGTATGCTAACATTTATTCAGTGTCCATTTGAGTGAAAGATGTAAATCCTATTGTTCTGAAAATGTATGGTCTGTAAAAGTTTTTGTTTTTTAATTTGAATGTTTTCTTTGCCAAAAAAGCATAAAGTTACAAAAATTGTTATTTCAAACTATTCACTGAACATCAATGTTATTTGACAAATATAGGCACATATATGAATATGCCATAACAAATAATCGAAACGCAAAAAATAACGTCCCTAAGGTATTCACTAGATTTAATTTTTTAAACAGAGATGTATTTTAACCTGAATGCATGCCATATATTTAAGAAATAAAAATATTGTACTTGTTTTAATTTATTCATTTTGGACAAAATAGAGCCATTGACTCTGTAGTTCATCAGATTTTTGCATGATTATAATTTAAGGACCAGAGATTAAAAGAAAAACCGCTGTTAGTTAGACATCAAGAACGATTTTGAAGGAAAGATCACACATTGTAATTTAAAGGCGCACACATGCACGCCTTTGATTTTAAAAAACATATTCGAATAAGCAAAACATCACTATCATATTCAGCCCCCCTGCCACGCCCATATTTGAGTCAAGTTCAAGTGAACAAACTCGTAACTTCATGTTATAAAGATGTTATTCTGAAAATATTAGCTACTTATGCCAACTTGTTTCTTCGGAGAAGTCGTTTAAAGATTTTAGGGGATCTGCGTGCCACGCCCATATAAGAAGAGGTGGAAACCAAATGAACTGACTTTAATCCCCTAGGTTCAAGGTACCTCCAGGATCCTCATAACATTTCAGCTTTTGGGGTATAGAGGTTCTTGGGAAGAAGTCGAAAATGTTAAAAGTTTACGGACGAGGGACGAAGGCCCATGCCATCAGCCCATCTGGCATTTGAGGCCTGATGAGATGGAAATGCACAGTCAACAAACTATTGTTAGTAAAGATAGATTGCAAAGTGTTTAAAGCATCATCATACCATATTTAAAACTCTACTTTGAGTGTTTAGGTATCGCTACATCAATAAAATCACTTGAACTACCTTCGAGTGGCCATTTTAATGTGAATACCTTAAAATGGCGGCTCGAAGAGAAACGGACTGGCCTTAACCGGACGATGTAAAAAAAATTAGAACTCTATTTATTGATTCAGGAGTATTATTTAGCTATTGGTAACACTTATTCACCTCGTGAAATCGCATTTTGTCATTGATTAAAGCGTGCTACACGCCTTTAACGACAACAACCACACCTCTAGCTTGTAATATACATGTATATATGTAAACTTTACGACAACAACAGCAACTTTTTTTAAATGGCAATCGGCTTAGGTTGGATAGCACATGGATACCTTTTGTAATCTTATCAGCCTCAATATCATGCTTCAGTATTCTCTCGGTATCTCTCGGTATCTCTCGGTCACGAGGTCAAGGATATGCGAAGAGTGGAGTCATTACGTACAACAAGTTCACCTGGAAATTAGTGTGTGGACCAAATCAAATTATCTCTCTTGTTACGATTTTTTTGTAATTCATACACGGTCTGTCTAAGAGTCCGTTACCTGGCTGATAACTTGTTGAGGGTTTTTTTGCCATTACTATTAAAATAATTAATCTATCTGGCTGGTTAATTTTCAAGCCTATTTCATAAACGGTCGTACACGAAAATAAATTTACTAAATCACTACAGTTATTAATTCAATTGATTTTGAAGAAGCTTCAAAGTGAAATTAGGGAAGACGTCGGTTTCTAGGTGAAGGTCTACAGGAGACAATTTAACTGTTGCAAAGGTTATCGCTCCAATGAACGTATACTCCCCTTTCCTTATCGAAGCTAAAATACTAAATGGAAAGTCTGAATTGAATTGTATTCATTTAAGCACTATTGTTAATGCAAAGCATTGTGCAGCAGACAATCTCCAGTAACTCCACTACAGGAGATTCCGCTTGAAGCGCTCAAAAAATCACCAAATTATATAAAGAGGGACGGGATAGCGCAGTGGTTAGCGCGCTCAGCTCAAGGGGTTCGGGGTTCGAATCCCGTCAGGGGCACAACAACTTTGTCTGCAGCAGAGAACTGTTCTACACGCAGTAAGGTTTGTGTTAAATGCTGCACTGAATTTCAGCGTAGTACCACCCATGGTTCGGTAGCCGATGCTCGCATGTTTCACCGCAATGCATAGTCACATGGCGTTCTGGGCTTTCTCCCTGCCATAATACTAGCAGCCGCGATATCAGTGAAATATTCTTGAAAGCGGCGTTAAACCCTAACTCACCTCACCTCAACAAATTAAGTAAGTAAAGATGGCCGACTTTGGTTTCTACATCATAAGATTTAGCTAGACTGTGTTCACGGCGTTTGAAATGCATTTCTCGTTTTCGCCAGTATAGTTAAACGGTCCTGTGTGTCTCTACACTACACTCGTCAGGTATGGCGTTGCTAGTACATAAAGTCGCACTGTAAGAGAAACAGGATGTGCTAACCATTATAGCTACAGTGTAACCTTGGCGTAAAGCTTGTTTTGATTTGTCTCGCAGTTATCCGACTCATCACTATGCTTCTAGCGAGAGACCAGGTGCTCTAGATATAAACAGATTACTACAAGAGCAAGTGTGTCATAAGTCTAACATTTAGTCTCTGAAATTAATTTGTAAAATTTTAAAGTTAAAAATAAAATAAGATTAAAAGGCGCCTTTGAGATGAGTTCATTTTCAACGGAGCTTTGTAGTCTTGTCATAGACTTGCCTAGGCTCTTAGAAATGAAGGGGGTTGGATAACATACTTCATAACAGTACATAACATACACTACATAACATAACAGTTGTCTGACTTGTACGGAACGATTATCAATTTCATCGAGAGCATGGGTGAAACACACATTTGCACCAGTTTCGTACAAGTCGTTCACCCGCGAGTGTACTCATACTTTAGTACTTTCGCTCTCGGGATGTTTAATAGCAATCTTTGAGTCGAGGTAACTTTCAGGATAGATTTACAAGTTCAGCCTCTGCAATTACGAAAGTTTCCAAACGCAAACTACCTAATCTCACTTGCACATCCAAAGATTCTTGAACGTAAAAAGGAAAATTCGTACATGCAGTTTTAGCATGCAGTGTTGGTTCTGAAACAAGCGGTGTCATACTTTCATGAAGTAATATGTGCACTAATGCACTATTACACGGGTTATAATTCGTCATATCCATTACTCTTTATACACATTATCCATTATTCCCAAGAAACTCAGATATTTCATAATGTTCCTTCTACAATAGGTATCCGTGTATAGGTTCGGTGCTACCGGTAGGGCTAAACATGCTCAGCAATCCCCTGAACATCTGTTTTCTTAGTCACATTACGTCGTATCGTTTTATTCTCCATTTGAAACTGTTATATCTTAGCGATATGGATGTTCTCAAACCATCAACCAAAAATGTATATCTCTGACATGTTATAAATTGTTTATGTGCGATATCGTCTTTGTAACATCAGTCAGTTCACTTATTTAGTTTCATTAACTCTCAATGTTAATTTTTTGCTTTATCTCCAACATTGAACACAACGTATCACCGATGTCAGATTATGCTAATTTGTAAATGTCATTCATAATTATCGTACCACTTTAAAGGGACAGGAGCACGTTTTTCCGTTCAAATAAGTCGATGAAAAATATATTTGGAAAATAATGTCACCAATAATAAAACACCCGTCTCTCTTAGGAAAATCAAGTTAAAAAATGAGTGTACACGGTTCGGTAAAGCCATGGAAATCGTTTTTGTAATTGGAAATAATAAATTGCAATGTTTGCTTGATACGCAACATCGTTATTACAACTACGGATAATTGGTTTGTGTAATAAGATGTTTTACCCTCGAAAGTTAATTTAAATGATATATAATATCATTATAAATTGGGAAATTTGAAAAAATAAATTTTGCAAAAAACGTGCTACTGCCCCTTTAACTCCTGGTACGTTTGTAAAAGTGCAATCCATTGCTATGATGGTATTCATATCAGACATTTAAAAATGTGTTTATGTCTGATAACATACATAGTCCATCGTACAGTATGGTGACCTAGAGTACGTTCAATGACCATCAGCTTTATCCAAATCATAGTCTGCCTGACATGAGGTTAAATATATGTGTGTGTATATATATATATATATATATATTTCTTAACATGTTCAACTTAATATGTCAAATGAGTACTACTTTAAGTGTTAGTTAAGTAGGTTAATGATCTAACTCGCTCACAAATAATGGATCTCGGCCATTCGGGCCATGGCTCAATTATGTTTAAGGAATGCAGAGTTACTCGGGTTTTACACTATACGTAAATCTAAACGGCGTGAAGGTTGTGTTTTCTCAGATGCAGTTTTGGTATAGAATACGTCAACGCATTCAGAATAATGAAAACAAGTGGCTCATTTAAATCATCTATGATCAATATTAATTGTAGTATAAAAGTAGTATTCATAAGTAATTGTGTGCGATATCTGGGTACAAGGTACCAGGTAGATCTATAGTATGTTTGACATGACGTATTGGTCAAGGCCTTGAAGATCCTCCCTACTAGGTCATTGGCACGGGCTTGTAAACAACGTCGATATCAAGGTCTTTTGAAACGATTTGTCGGTTGCGTTTGCGCGACCTCTTCTCAAAATCTCATTGCATTTACAGTAACCGACTTATTTAAAAGAACAATCACTTGGGTTGCACGCCGAACACTCAGTCATCACGTCGAAACGGCGTGAATCACGTTGACGACCTCTACCTTTTACCAACAGCCAATCAGATTTGTCACGTGACGTCCCATATGCTTGCCAACACAAGTGAGTCTGCCATCCAAATATATGTATAATGTATGACAAAAAATGCGTAACGTATTAATTGAGAGAGTTTCCCTGTAACTAAAGTAGTTTTGCATGCAAGGTTTTAGAAATGTTGATAGAGAACACATGTAAGATTGTTCTATTTATGATACACTATTTACAACAGTACAATGTATTCTATATAATATAGAGTATACTCTTGTCAGGACGTGTCCCTTGCTAGATTCAAACCCACACCCCTCGAGTCAGGCACCAATCGATATCACTAACTGTGGGCCTAACGAAAGCTTCATCTCCATTCGGTCAACGCGACCACGACTTTTAAATAAAACAATGTTACAATGCTGTGTTGCTTCAATCCTCAAAGTACACATCAAAAGTATTGATTAAGTATCAGCTGTTAAACTAAATTTTTCGCCGTTTGTCCCATACACGGAGAGAAACAGTACTGAGTAAGCATGCTGGAATAGCATGGCCTTGTAATAAAGTGCAACCTATAAACCTTTACACCTATAAACCTATACGCCTATACACCTTATTTTATTTTTTCAAATAGAAAATGGCATATGTAATACCCTAGTTTCATTAAAAAAAAACATGTATTTGAATTGTGAATTGGACGTCAGATGCTTTCTTTCAGAGCACTGACAAGGGCATCCTCGGTTACCCAGGGTGTTATATATATGCTCCGTTACTCTCCACTATATATAAAGTGATATAGTGGAGAGAAACGGAGCATATATAGAACCCTGGGTAACCGAGGATGTGACAAAGGCTGATCGTATGTATGTGAATATAGTACTCATTTCTCAGACTATCATATAATATGAATATGAAAAGAACATCATATAATGGATCAAAAAAGAGTTCATAATATAATGGAACCAGTGGATCTGCAGCTTATCAGGCTTTAGTTGTCAGATATGGTTAACAAGTCTACAATGAAAACCCCACATTGGCTAATGTGTCTGCTTTCAGCTGTTTAAAGCTTTAGTTCTTGAAAAGAAAACCAAACTAAAATTCAAGGTTGTAGTCAAAGAATCTGTATCCACGACCCATGCGACTAAAACCTACAATTTGAATTCCGGTGGCTACAGTGTCCATACACGTCAGCTTTCTAAGGCTTTATTTCCAGGAGTGTAGACAAAAATAAAGCCATTGGCTCTGTAGCTCGTTGTGCTTTAACTAATAATACATTATAAATGTAGAATGAAAATTTACAATTAATAACGCACTCAGTCCCAAGGAATTTGCACAGGATTTTAGGAGATGGTCCCATTGGTCCTTTTTAGAGACAAAAGAGTCAACAAATCTACAATGCACAATCCCAATTGGCTGGGGGTCTGCACGCAACATTTGAACTTCTTGAAGCCAGACAGTTTACAGACGGACAGATGAATTGACCGACGGACGCCGGAGACCAAGCTTTACCTCCAGCAACAGTTATTCCTCTGAAAAGTGGGACCTCCACAGAGGCTATGCTAATAACAGCTTACTTGAGAGGTATAACAAAGATTACTTAGATACTTTGGAACTTGAAATAGCTATAATGGGACACTCATACTCTCACTCAAAAATTCAGTTCATCATACTTTAACCTTAACTTCAACCAAGTTAAAAGCATGGTTCCCCTCTTGAAAATAAATTGTTGTTTTGGGTACCAAATTTCCATTACTTAGAGAGAGGATCCTTTGACATATTTGAAAATGGAGTTATTGGCTCTGTAGCTGACCAGAATTTACCTTATTTATTATCTTAGGTTGAAGATCTAAATATATTTTCTGAAGATATACACTGTAAAGATGTTTGTCAAAATGCATTGTGTGCTTCGTATAAAGAGAATTCCTTTTGTCCCCTCCCCAACTCTATACAATAACCTTTGCTATATTTCGCTTAAGTTTGGTGCGACAGACATAAACTCGACCAGAACGTTATGTATTACCTACAATAGTTCGTCAAAGCCTTCAAATTATGAACCACTTTGAATTGCAACCCTGCACACCATGTGCGGTTTGAAGCAAAAAATTTGATCACCTATAGTTGCAAGATATCTCCCCACAAAAGTCGAGAATGTTGAACGTTTGCGATTGACCCTCGGTTAACGACGCGGGCAACCGACGCCGGACGACGGACCATGCCATAAGCCAATTAGGCCTTGTAGACATGAAATAAAATCTAAAATTGATATTCCATCTACAACTGTGTATATGTGCACAACATTTCATGTTTCGAAGGTTTTAAGTTCTTGATAAGAACATGAAAATAGGTTTCCAAGGTTTACACACGATTTTAGCTTTCTAGAGCATTTAGTTTTTAAGAAGAAGACACATATTGTGTTTTGCGGTGTGACCACAGAGTCATCACATCTACGGGATATAATCCCCACGTCTGCACACAGTATTTCAACTCTCCAGGGCAAGTTTTTCTTGAGAGGAAGTCGATAAAGGATGATCATATGTTTGTAGGTTGTGGTCCGTTGAACCCAGTCAAGGGTTTAACCAAATCTACTATTCATAACCCTGACTGGCTGAGCAATATGTTAACAATATTTCAGCTCTCTGCGTACTATAAAAAAATAGAGCCATGGGTTTTGTAGCTCATCAGGGTTTATACACATTAACTAATTCAAAATGTCAACTTCTAGGTGAGAGGTATAACACATAGGGAGCACTTTAATTGGGGAAGATGAAATGGGTCTCTGATCTATCTTTGAGGCCATAAAATCCCTCACAAATAAAGTCACACTTGGAGATTTAATTCATTACTGTTGTTTCCTTTAAAGTACCTCCCTTTAAAGAGCACATAAAATCTCTAGCTGAAATAACTTTTCAGGTCATGACGTCTGTGACCTATATTTTGGGTCGGAGGATCATAAAATCTACAATTTAGAATCCTCATTGACCAAAGAGTCTGCACCCAACTTTCCAGCTCTCTAGACCTTTTGGAACTTGAGAAGAAGATGAAAATAGGTTTTTAAGGTTGTGACCCCTGTGATCCCAATTGAGATCACGGGGTCACCAAATCTACAGTTTAGAATCCCTATTGACAAAGGAGTCTGCACACAACTTTTCAGCTCTCTAGACCTTTTGGAACTTAAGAAGAAGATGAAAATAGGTTTTTAAGGTTGTGACCCCTGTGACCCCATTTGAGGTCATGGGGTCACCAAATCTACAATTTATAATTCCCATTAGCCAAGGAGTCTACACACAACTTTTCAACTCACTAGACCATTTGGAACTTGAGAAGAAGATGAAAATAGGTTTTTGGGGTTGTGACCCCTGTGACCCCATTTGAGGTCAAGGGGTCATGAAATCTACAATTTAGAATTCCCATTAGCCAAGGAGTCTACACACAACTTTTCAACTCACTAGACCATTTGGAACTTGAGAAGAAGATGAAAATAGGTTTTTGGGGCTGTGACCCATGTGACCCCATTTGAGGTCACGGGGTCATGAAAACTACAATTTAGAATCGCCATTAGCCAAGAAGTCTGCACACAACGTGTAAGCTCTCTGGACCATTTGCAACTTGAGAAGAAGATGAAAATAGGTTTTTGGGGTTGTGAGCCCAGTGACCCCATTTGGGGTCACAGGGTCACTAAATCTACAGTTTAGAATCCCAATTAGCAAAGGAGTCTGCACACAACTTTTCATCTCACTAGACCTTTTGGAACTTGAGAAGAAGATGAAAATAGGTTTTTGGGGTTGTGACACCTGTAACCCCATTTAGGTCACTAGGTCATGAAATCTACAATTAAGAATCCCAATTAGCCATGGAGTCTGCACACAACTTTTCAGCTCTCCGGACCTTTTGGAACTGGAAGGGACGATGAAAATAGGTTTTTAGGGTTGTGACCCCTGTGACCCCATTTGAGGTCACGGGGTCATGAAATCTACAATTTAGAATCCCCATTAGCAAAGGAGTCTGCACTCAACTTTTCAGCACTCTAGACCTTTTGGAACTGGGGAAGAAGATGAAAATAGGTTTTTAAGGTTGTTACCCCTGTGACCCCATTTGAGGTCACGGGGTCATGAAATCTACAATCTAGAATCGCCATTAGCCAAGGAGTCTGCACACACAATTTCAGCTCCCTAGACCAAGTGGTTCTGGAGAAGAAGATGAAAATGCGAAAAGTTTACAGACGGACGGACGGATGTACGGACGGACGCCGGACACCATGCTGAGCTAAAATAGATTTTAGTTTGTAACCGCTGTTACCCTCATTTAGACCAACGGGGTCTTCAATTGATAATCACCATTGGCCAAGGAGTCTGTAAACATGAGTTTAACGCACTAGGGTCAATGGTTCTTAAGAAGAAGTCGACAATGAGACAATCTAAATAAATGTAGATCAACAGGTATATAAGGTTATATCCATGATATATGACAGTCGATCTAAAGTTATTTAGATTGACAGTGAGAAACATTTACGAGCGGTCACCCGGCGTCATGACATGTTATTGTCAAGTCGGTCTGACCTTTCATGTATGATGAGGTAATAAGGAAACTCTGGTACGGTTATGCTACATCTGCATAACAACGTCGAAGTCAAATTGACAAAATAATAACTGTGTCTCTTCATTGAACAAACATTTGGATTCGAACAATGAGCTTACTGGGTCTATCAGAAGTTTTAAGTAGATATGTATGTACGTGTGTGTGCTATTAGATAAAACCTTGATTGAAATTTATTTATTTTATTTATTTGCGCTCGTTGTTTACGTTCAGCTCCACTAGTCAAAGTTGTAGTCAAAACCTGACTTAATTACAAATGCACTAACGTCACACTGTTTTATCAAGAATAACTTCCCCACATGTTTAACATTTAGCAAACGCTGGCCTCGACGGTGACAACGACCGATTTCCCGATCACGTGATCAGAGTTCAAAGTTCACTATTGATCAACACGCCGAGTGGCACTAGCACGCCTTACACGTGCTCTTCATGCAGCCATATCGTGAACATCGCCCACAGAGCATGCGTGCTTTGTTCAGCTTGCTCAACACTCGTGAATAACTGTTAATTATTCAAATCAGCTGTCTGTGCATGTGTATATACGTCACTTCAATAAAAGAAACATTAGCTGATGTAAGCAATGCAGCATATCAATAAATATCATGTAGCATATTGCCCTGGAAATATTAGTAATGTTACACCCTAATGTTCATCATAAGCGTAAATAATATGATAAACAGTATTAACATTAACCATCATAAAGTAAATGCAAAGTTATATACATGTATGCAGACACGAAAAGACACAGGACGGTCGCCTGCTGTAAATGTAAAAACAATAAATGTGTAAAGAATTGTTGATACTTAAACTTATACAAAAGTAGAAGTAACATCAGTTTGTATCGGAAACACGTGACAAGATTGCAGATTATCAAAAGTGAATCTTAGTACAAGTTGTAATTACACTCCAGTTTCTATTGTTAACACAAGTTCGAAATACCGGAAACATGCTGAGTATACCGTTGATAAATCAAGTAAGTCCAAAGTCCACACGTTCTCATTAAGAACATGACCCCGTTATTGAATTAAATTGATGCGAATAAGTATGTCACTCTCTTTAGGGATTAAAACGAGGGAAAACAATATTTTAATTGCTTCATATACGAATAACAAATGTTCAATTTCAATTTAATTATTGTCAGTTATTGTTATTGTCATCACTGCATTTATTTCTTTCAAAACCAAACAACTCTTTTGGATCTGAGAAACGGAGATTTAATCTGTTTACTAATTCCAAGGCTTTTAATCATTCCAAAGTTTTAACAATGTTAAGTCATGCATGAAATTAGATATTATCTGTTATTTATTACCTGTTCAAAACAATAGAATATGAAATGAACCTACCTGAGACATAGTCATATATACGATCCGTATCAAAACAAAAAAGCTCCGCCATTGCGTTAAGAGAGGTTTATATGACTATATCACTGTCACTGTTTTCGTCCAAAATAGAAGCTGGAGGCAAGATAGCTTTGGCTTTGACTTTATAACCCTGACGACTCTAAACGCTGATTGGTCGACAACGATGCCACTAATATCTTTGATCTGGCATTGGTCAGTCAATGTGGCCACGAGCAAAGCACGCGCGCCCTGACGTCACTTTAAAGCTCAGCAACGAAAATTCTCATGAGTGTTGTAATTTTTAATCATGCTTTTGTTACTAAGGCATTAGGGCAGAGAAAAATCAGATGTATTACGCTTTGAATTTATAAGGGTCAGTTTGTCTGTACGCTTCTATAGCAGATAGATATATTAGAATAACACGGAGAAAAGGACTTTATTTGACTATTTATCTTCATAATGTAATTGTTGATAAGTAAAGGCTTTTTACAGTTGCCACTATAAACTGTTAACATTCATTCAGGATTTGTTCTTTCAATTTGTTTAAACAATTTACATGGTTCGCAAAATAAGTTTACATCTGTAGCATTTAAAGGGAATGTCCAGTCTTTTATAAAAGTTTAATTACCACTGCTTAACTCTTTAATACAATGAATATTCATGACAATCGGCTTTGTTTGGTTTGTTCCAATCATAAACATTTCTTGTCATTTGACAGTTTCTTACAATTCAAAAGTTTTAATAACTTAACATATTCAACACATTCCTAATATTCATAAAGGTTTTGATGAAAATGATTTCGTATAATGTACCAATATTTATACAAAATGTAAACGATTTTCGATAAGGAATGTTAATTCCTCTACATCGTTACAAATTCAAAACAATTGTTATTATTTGTATAATTCGGTTATCATCATACGTTTCGTTGTGTAAGCTTACTCCTTCATCAGTGAATGCTGAGGAATATCAAAGATAAGACTTTGAGTGAACACAGAAGATAGCAATTGAGGTGGGGACTCTTGCAGTTGACAAAACAGTTGATCAAGCAAGTCGATGTTTAGCTCATCGGGTCTGAAACGCTCGACAAACTTATGGCTTAGGCCATTGTCGGGCGTCCGTCGGTTGGTCGTCCTAATCAAAATTTCGATGTGGTGTTGCTCCCATAAGGATAGAGACTGGCCGTCATGCAAAAAATTTACTGGAAAATAGAAATTGTTTTAATTGTGTTAACGTGTTGAAGATGAATTACATGTTTTGCTTCACTATGTATTGTATGATGACTTGAGACAATTTCTTTTTAACCAGTGTACTTCTTTAAACCCGAACTTTTTATATAAATCAGATCTTGAAAAATTTATTTTATATTTACCAATTCTGATGTAAGTTTTAATACAGCCAAAATCTGCTTTTTAATTTTACAACGTAGAAAAGAATTGTTATATAGTTAAAGCTTATTTTAAATGTCTGTCTCTCATAATTCTGTTTTGAATGGTTCTGTACACGCTTAAAATGTATTAAGTGTAAAAATGTAAATGTCTTTTAAGATATGTACAGAAGTGAGACGTAAATAAACTATTGTCTCTCTGTCTGTCCTTAAAGTTTTCACATTTTTAACTTCTTCTCAAGAACTACTGTACCCTGAAGCTGAAATATAATGGGAACGTACCAAGCGTTTAGGGATCAAAATGTGTAGATCAGTCTCTACAGGGGTTGTAAGTTCATCATAATATAGTATCTTAGTAACATATCACTGATTATAACATCAAATGTTTGTCTAAAGTGTTGTAGGGATTTTGTTTCATTACAAAATGCCAAACTTTAAGTATAATTTAAAACCCGAAGCACATTCAAATGCATGCACACACAACCTTTGTCTTATTATTGATCTATTATTATAGATTATATATATTCAACATCAAATTTATGAACCATCCAAATATTCAATATTCGATCCTAATAATGAACTATTAGATACTTCATATTGAAAACTATAGTGGCCCTATAAACCTTTTTGGTGAGTATACAATTGTGTGTATAATTGATAATAGTCGATTCCCAAGAGAATGCAAACCATCAAGCAGCGGTTTTCATGTTGGGCGTGTACAATCGTCGGGTGCGGCTCGAGACACGGGGGCCGGGATAGTGAATACAATCTGATAGTAAAATATTCGTTTTATCGTGCAGATGATGGGTTTACAAGATACTAGTATACTAGATCCGATTAACCGAGGTATATACTGTATACAAATAAACGCTTCCATTTGTTAACCATGTTTAAAAAGACTGCTACACTTTTCTATAATAACCTTGGCGTGAGAAACCAACTCTCATTTGTTCATAGAAAGCATGATTGGCACACGCGCATGACATCATCCCCGCACTGTCATCCTTGACATACTTGCAGTGAAGGTTTTTCAGTTTATGCAATGTAATATATAACTAGACATCCATTACATCCTTAAAAAATAAAATAATTATAAAGTGTCACTTTATACGATCACCAAAATATATGAATAACAATACGTGTTTTCATTAATGTTGATATTTGCTTGTGAATAACTTAACTCAGTTGTCGTTATTTATAAATAAGTACACAATATTTGAACAATTCTTAACATGGTGAGCATGTTCATATGTGTATCGCTTACGTGTACAGTTAATGGTTTTGTGTAAATATACATGTAAGCAACAGATTTTCATACAAATGCACATATAGGGAGAAAATCATTCTTCAACGGTAAAAGAATGGATACATCAGCCCTGTGTTCAAGATGGCTAGTGCTAGGAAGAACTCGCTGTTCAATGGTAAGGCATTACAGCACGTGCAAGAACTCGCTAGTTCTAGCGGTCTTGAACACGGGGCTGAATACAAAACTATCGTCACGCCTCTTGATTGACGTCACATCCTTGTGATGTCATCAGCATTACTAACGTGTTATCAAACTCATCGGCAAAAGAAACTTATCACCTCAGTTGATTTTATCATATTATTATTTTCAATCGCAAATATCTCAAGTTTTCGAAATGATAATCTAAAACTGAAAAGTACAGCTGTTTAGTCAGCAGTCAAAGAATACTTCTACATGTCTTTTTGATTAAAAAAATGAAATTTAAAAATATATATATTTTTTATGTTACACAATTGTCCATTGACATATATGACATATTCTATGTGAAAATTGATAAATGTGCCTGATTCTGCACACATTTACAACATTTTAAACATGGTAGAGATAATGTTGGTGAAAATTTCATTTCTTACTTCTGTCTTCATTAAACAAAGATATTTTAACTAAAATGTAGCCACAGTCACCAATTAATTCATTCAAACTACTGCAGATGAGTATTATTGTATCTTGTCACAGTCAAATGCATCTGATTTCTTTTAAATATTGCATTAATCAAAACCAACTGAAGTGATAACTTTCTTTTGCCGGTTAGTTTATTAATTAATTTATTTAGCAATATCAGTATAACATCGTGGTGTATTCCGAGTGATGAAATAAGAGCATTATTGATAAATAACAATTGCTTTGCGTGGTCCTTACTCGCTGAACACTGTTATAGAAATTCAGTTCATACCTGAATGAACTTAGTTTTATTACGTCACATCATATTCAAGCACACCCAAGTTCATGGCCAGTTGCGTTGTGGATTTTCATTGATTGATGAACGAGTTTTTGTCGCATTCATGTTGTTGAGCTTTGGATTCATACGCGTAATAATACAGCTATAATTGTTGCATTTTTTATATTTGAAGCAATGAAACCTTTTGAAAACATCTAGCACGAAAATGTTTATTTATTAGAATTTACTTCGAAATTTAACCGCTGTTCAAACATGGCCTCCGTTCCATAACAACGACCGCTTATAATTGCTCATTGCTCGCTCAATGTAGCGCTCAAGTAACGCTCAAGTAGCGCTCAAGTAGCGCTCAAGTAGCGCTCATTCTCTTTTGAACGACACGGTGCAAATTCCTCGAAGTTTGCTCGCCTTGCTACGTAGCGCTACATTGAGCGATCGCGTTCAAGAGAGGTTTTAAAGTAATCGCTCATTGAGCGATTACTTTGAAACCTCTCTTTAACATGGCCCTGGTGTAAATGCACAGTGTTTTTTAAGTTAATACCTCCATGAACTAAATAAATTTTAAGTCAATTCTTAAATAAAGATTCGATTTTAGCGAAACCTGCCATGTAAAATCTCATGGACACTAATCATACTCTACATTCTCATATATGGACGTACATAACAAGAATATGACCACATTCTCAGGTTAAGGCTGTACGTAACTTAAGGTGACACACACTCTAAGGTTAAGTACATGCATACATGTACCCCCAGATGACCCACATTCTGACTTAAAGATTAACCATATTGTGACTTTTAAGACGCACATAATTTGAATACGACCACAGGTAAAATCACTAAAAAGACGTTCTGAGGATGTAGATGCATAACTTGAAGATGTCCAAAAGTCTAATAATATGCGGATGCATAAAATCTAGAGACTAACAGCATTGCTCAAAGGACGCACATCACTGAAAGGTGGCCAACATTGTTGGAAAATGGGCCATTTTCTTACTTTAAAGGAGGGTTCTATCGGGGTATTTTTTGTGGAAACGAAATTCAAAAGGATTTTCCAGTTTACACATATTTGCTTTTAATACATGATTAAAACACAGTCAAATTGAAATATATGAATGAAGTTACTATTTTGATGACTTTACATTTTACAACTCGTTTAAGACAAGCGCACATTTGTTGAAATATAAAAAAAACCAATGAGAATTGAAGACATTCATCGGCGATGCTAGTGGGGAAAACTTCGCTACGGCCTAACAGCATGTTGTTTACTAATTGTATGATACATTATTTGTTACTTTGTGAATATTCTATCAGTGTATATGTTTTATTATTCAAAATACTAAATTTGGCTTAAATATAGCCTGTTTTCATTCAAAGTAATGCCAAGAAACCAAGATGGCGGATGCTGTTAAATCACTTGAAAAGGACACATATTCTGACTTAGGTAAATATATACCTTGAAGACGATCCACATTCTGATGTATGGTTATTTCGTGCAAACGAATTCTATACATCTACAGTAAAATGCCATTATGGACGTATATGTTTCAGTAGATCTATACAATCGGATCTGTAGAGACAAGGCATCGCAAAATAAATTGTTGTTATTTTATAATATATTTTATAATACACTCTTGATATCAATTATTTCAAACGATCAATGCAAGGTTATGGGGGGACAACTACCCGAGGAAGGAGTAAGCATAAATTACGATACGTCATGTCTGTTCACAATAAAGAAGTTGTTATCCAAAGGTCTTCTCTTTTCTTTCACTTATACAAAACTTACATTTAAACACATAACATGTTAGAGTCACTGTGATATATTTATAATCATAAAAATACAAAGATAAGTGAGCTGTGAGTACAGACACGTAAGTTCTATATCAACAAGCGGGTTGTGTCATGACATTCACGTTCTATACACGTGTTCAGTCCTCATGAGAGGAGAGAAACGTGTTTAACTGAGAGAAAATGCTAAATTAATTAGAATGGCTATTATATAGCAATGAAATTGCTAAAAACAAAAACAAAAGTTTACACTAGGATAAACAAAAATCTCCAAGAAGACATATAGTGTTATAATGTTCAATTAATATTTTTCCATTTCGTTGATTTTCAGAAGAAATTCTTTAGAATGATATTCAAAGACAGCATCTAATTTTAATAGCTTATGTCATAATGACGTTGATATTGTGGAATATTATTGTATTTTTTAAGTCAACTGCTTATTGATTGTGAAATAGCACAAACAACATTGTTATTAATATGCACTATCTATAACGTGAGCCATATCAGTATCAGAGTTATTTTTAGAGATGGTTGTTGTTGTCTTGTTTATCTGACAGCTGTTGTCATTTATCAGAATTGGTCATCCAAAAACCAACAAAAGCCAACTCATAATTTACTTGACAGTGATGTTTTACGGATGATCAACTGCTATATTTAACAATGGCGACGTTCAGGTCTAGCTTCTTATACCATTATCAAGCATATTATATGGGGAAGAATTAAGTTCAGCCAGTCACAAGCCTAATAATACTTGGCTTTGTTTTTAATTTAATTGAACCTCTCAAGACCTCCAACTAATTGTATTTATGCTTGAGAAGCAAACTATGTTTTCGGAGGTTACCCTTCTGTAACAAAGTGCAAATTTAAATATAAATCTAATAGAATAGTTGTTAACAAGATGTGTTTGTTAAACACGGATGCCTTTGGAAATACCAAAGTTATGGCCAAGGATAAAGTTTTCTGAATATTGTCCACTGCGGCAAGGTCAAGGTCACAAGGTCAAATTTGATGACCTCATCTGAAGGTCTCATCACAAGGTATGCACATGCCAAGTATGAAAGTCCTAGCTCTGAGCAATCCAAAGTTATGACCAAGGTTAAAGTTTTCTGAATATTGTCCACTGCGGCAAGGTCAAGGTCACAAGGTCAAATTTGATGACCTCGTCTGAAAGGTCTCATAACAAGGTATGCACATGCCAAGTATGAAAGCCGTAGCTCTGAGCAATCCAAAGTTATGGCCAAGGTTAAAGTTTTTGTGGACAAACACACAGACAGACGGACGGACAGGTGAAAAACAATATACCCCCGGAATCTCCGATTCTGGGGCATGAAAATGGAGAAATACAGTTTGACAAAAGGGGTGTATAAGGAAACGCCGAGAGAGAAGATCAATAACATTTGGAGATTGTATCCTCACAGTTCGCTTGCTAAAACGGGGGAGACGTATGTACACGATGCTAGAAAGATATACCAACATTTGAGAAACATTGAGAAACAACCAGAGAGACAGAAGCGGGTGGTGGAGAGAGGGCGTGGAAGGGATGGGAAGAGATAGGAAAGAGAGATGAGATATGTAGGAGAAAAATAATTGAAGAGGCATAAACAGGCTAACATGCCGTAAGAGAAATAGAAAATAGGCTAAGGCTAAATGTTCAGTTTTTTTAAATGAGACAAAGACAAATAATTAGATTTCAAGTGACCCCCACAGCATATAAATAAATATGTGTATTCGTGGTCAAACCCCCAAAAATATAAAAACTAACAGACATTGACAATAAAGTTGCACTATATTGATCAAATATCATTCAGAATGGAACTCTAATTCTATCTGGAAGTGACATTTTAAAGTTAAATATTGTCCTAAAAGCCTTCATAAGTTTGACGCACGGGCTCGTCCTAACGGCCTTGAACGAGCTCCTTCCAGACTTTTCAGACCATGTTCTACACGTAAACGCTGACACCAAAGGTAAAGGACAAAACGCATGCATATCCACATAGACATGCACCTGGATATACAGGTATGCGCGTGTTTCACAGGTATTGTCTATAGCCGCTAGTCACATGTTTAAGCCGCATCCTTGACAAGACGGGCCGGTAGAGACCTGGGTCTTTATCCAGCACGGTAATTATAAAGTAAGTTGGTTATCAGAGCGGCCTTGTTCTATAAACAGAGGCTCCGTGACACTGACCGACATATAGAAACAGGTCCAGCTACCTTCATATGCTGAGGTGTGGTCACGGAGACCGAACAGATATAAACTAGTGTCCAAATGAAACGCTTCTAACAAATATGCATGATGTTCAAAAGCCTATTAGTTTTCCATTTTTGAAACATTATCTTATATTTCTGAAAAAGGTTTTTAAGAAATCGTCGTTTTTGGAATCTGCTTAACCAGGAGGGATAGGAGAGTGAAATATGGTCTTTTTGCTTATTTTATGACGTAATATCTGTAATTATGCGTCAACTTATTAAAGTCCAAGAATAAGCATTATGTCGACAGCATCTTTTATCAACTTAATTTCCATAATTTATTTATTTTTAACATGAATGCAAGAATAACTTTTCACATAGTGATTTCAGCAACTCATCGATGTTTAAAAATGTAAAAGTAACTTACCACGATGATGCATTTATAACACTTCTTAACAAAACATACGCTTATCAAAGACATTCAAAAAGTCTGGTGGCAGTGTTTTGCGTTTGACTGTTGAACCTTTGGTAGCGTTCATTTCGACGCTGGTTCAGTCATGTCCCCAAAAGCGCATCATCCATAGGGAGTAAGGCCTGACCATGATAAACCGGAAGTTGGCAGTCGTCAAAAACCTAATTCTCGACAGACAGTAGTCTTTCAACTGGGATAGCTTCCGAAATTGGTCGGTTTTGAATATTTTCCATTGGATGATGTTTCAGCTCTCGGAACTTCACAATCCTACATCTATGGTACGTGACAAGTTAGTAATAGCTACTACCATTGATTCCGAGTTGTATCTTGAAATATAAAGACACTTTGTCCGTGAGCGCCGAGGCGAATGATGAGGATGGCCCTCTCGGACAAAGTGAAGCAGAAACACTGACACAGAAACTGGCGTCAAAAAGTTTTTACACAGACATTCAAAAGAACTACACCGGTGTTCTAAAGAACTTCGCCGGTATCAAATTAATACTACAGTGATGCCCAGAAGAAACTTTATTCAGTACAATAGAAACTACACAGATGTTCAACAGAAACTATACTGGTGTCCAAAAGAAAATACACCGGTGTCCAAAAGAAAATACACCGGTGTTCAAAAGAAAATACACCGGTGTCCAAAAGAAAATACACCGGTGTCCAAAAGAAAATACACCGGTGTCCAAAAGAAAATACACCGGTGTCCAAAAGAAAATACACCGGTGTTCAAAAGAAAATACACCGGTGTTCAAAAGAAAATACACCGGTGTTCAAAAGAAAATACACCGGTGTTCAAAAGAAAATACACCGGTGTCCAAAAGAAAATACACCGGTGTCCAAAAGAAAATACACCGGTGTTCAAAAGAAAATACACTGGTGTCCAAAAGAAAATAGACCGGTGTCCAAAAGAAAATACACCAGTGTCCAATAGAGACTATTAGAATAGAAACTGCACTGATGTCCCAAAGAATCTGCACTGTTGTCCAATAGAAAGTATACTGGTGTCCAAAAAAACTATATACACCGATGTCCAAAAGAACTACACCGGTTTCCTACATGTGTGTCCAAGAGAAACTACACGTATGTCCAGCTGAAACTACATGTGTGTTCAAAATAAACTACACTAATGTCCAAAAGAAACTTCATTTGTGTCCAAGAGAAACTATAGCAGGAAGTACTCTGGTATCCAAATGAAACTACACTTGTGTTCAAAAGAAACTGCACAGGCGACGGTTCGGGATCATTTAAGGCTATAAAGAAGTTGATCATCCATAAACGTCCTTCTCTTCTCTTAACACCAACTTCCCTAATACTCTCAGACAGTTCAACCAGTGAAAGAAAAGTTGAATGTTATCAGTATTTCACATAAAAAGTGAGTAGAAAAGTTGAATGTTATCAGTAATTCACATAAAAAGTGAGTAGAAAAGTTGAATGTTATCAGTAATTCACATAAAAAGTGAGTAAAAAAGTTGAATGTTATCAGTAATTCACATAAAAAGTGAGTAGAAAAGTTGAATGTTATCAGTAATTCACATAAAAAGTGAGTAGAAAAGTTGAATGTTTGAATGTTTGAAAAATAAGTTATTGGTTGTTCGAATAACTAAGAAGATAAGTCGAATGTTTTGAAGATTGAAAAGTCACTTCGGTATTCGAAAGTTTATAACACATTTTTATTACAGGCAAAATGAGCATTATATATGAGCATTATATAAGAGCATTATATATGAGCATTACATATGAGCATTATATGAGCATTATATATATGAGCATTATATATGAGCATTACATATGAGCATTATATGAGCATTATATATGAGCATTATATGAGCTTTATATATGAGCATTATATGAGCATTATATATGAGCATTATATATGAGCATTATATATGAACATTATATGAGCATTATATATGAGCATTATATGAGCATTATATGTGAGCATTATAGATGAGCATTATATATGAGCATTATATGAATATTATAAATGAGCATTTCTATATGAGCATTATATATGAGCATTATTTATGAGCATTATATGAGCATTATATATGAGCATTATATCTGAACATTATATATGAACATTATATGATCATTATATATGAGCATTATATGAGCATTATATATGAGCATTATATATGATCATTATATATGAGCATTATATGACCATTATATGAATATTATATATGAGCATTGTATATGAGCATTATAAATGAGCATTATATATGAGCATTATATGAGCATTATATATGAGCATTATATGAGCATTATTGTATTTGAGCATTATATATGAGCATTATACATGAGCATTATATATGAGCATTATATGAGCATTATATATGAGCATTATATATGAGCATTATATATGAGCATTATATATGAGAATCATATATGAGCATTATAGATGAGCATTATATATGAGCATTATATGAATATTATATATGAGCATTGTATATGAGCATTATATATGAGCATTATATATGAGCATTATATGAGCATTATATATGAGTATTATATATGAGCATTATATCTGAGCATTATATATGAGCATTATATATGAGCATTATATGAGCATTATATATGAGTATTATATATGAGCATTATATCTGAGCATTATATATGAACATTATATATGAGCATTATATGAATATTATATATGAGCATTGTATATGAGCATTATATATGAGCATTATATGAGCATTATATGTGAGCATTATAGATGAGCATTATATATGAGCATTATATGAATATTATAAATGAGCATTTCTATATGAGCATTATATATGAGCATTATTTATGAGCATTATATGAGCATTATATATGAGCATTATATCTGAACATTATATATGAACATTATATGATCATTATATATGAGCATTATATGAGCATTATATATGAGCATTATATATGATCATTATATATGAGCATTATATGACCATTATATGAATATTATATATGAGCATTGTATATGAGCATTATAAATGAGCATTATATATGAGCATTATATGAGCATTATATATGAGCATTATATGAGCATTATTGTATTTGAGCATTATATATGAGCATTATACATGAGCATTATATATGAGCATTATATGAGCATTATATATGAGCATTATATATGAGCATTATATATGAGCATTATATATGAGCATCATATATGAGCATTATAGATGAGCATTATATATGAGCATTATATGAATATTATATATGAGCATTGTATATGAGCATTATATATGAGCATTATATATGAGCATTATATGAGCATTATATATGAGTATTATATATGAGCATTATATCTGAGCATTATATATGAGCATTATATATGAGCATTATATGAGCATTAAATATGAGTATTATATATGAGCATTATATCTGAGCATTATATATGAACATTATATATGAGCATTATATGAATATTATATATGAGCATTGTATATGAGCATTATATATGAGCATTATAGATGAGCATTATATATGAGCATTATAGATGAGCATTATATATGAGCATTATATGAATATTATATATGAGCACTGTATATGAGCATTATATCTGAGCATTTTATATGAGCATTTTATATGATCATAATATATGAGCATTATATATCAGCATTATATATGAGCATTTTATATGCGCATTATATATGAGCATTATATATGAGCATTATATATGAGCATTATATGGGCATTATATATTATGTTTCCTGAATAACACTGTCTATATCTATCAGTGTTTGTTTTTTGGTTTTCTTTATAATTGTTTCAGACGTACTTTTAATGAAGAGAGAGTTCTATAACTATAACTTTTTAATAAAAATATATATCGATAGGTCCAATTAATAGTTTCTCGGGCATGGGCGCTACACATTTATTTGTGCGCTTGACATCTCTTTTTGTTTTTATTTTTTAAAAATTAAGAATTGCCGCACCAATTTTGCTAAACCCCTACATTCAGTTGTACGCCATGGGTCTGCAGAAATTGCTGTGATTTCGTTTTGTATACTTCTACCACTTCCAAGCTATATCTTGATGGAAAGAAATAAAATAAATAAACTCCTTTCTGGTCATTAATTATTCACAAGAAATATGTGTTTAATTCCTATCGCCCTCGTCACTTTTGAAAACATTTAACGTTTTTCATGCAGACTTGCATATCCTCAAAATAACAAATGCAATGAAATGGTTTATCGTGATATTGAGTAGCAATGTATTGTTATGTTGTAGCGAAGCTTCAACACTCGGAACGCTTATAATGACTTCACTTCACAATGTTTTAAATTATAATGAAGCCTTCAAATTGTCATTGTTCCTCAAATAAGTATTCTCAGTTATGTGTTAAAATGTGATTGTGTTATAACCACGCATTGATAACATACACATGTGTAAACAGGAAATTCCCTCAAATTTCGTTTCAACAAAAAAATATCACTGTAGAATTGTCCCTTTAGCGTTATTAAAGGACGACCCGAGATAAAAGGGCCATGGTTTTATACAACACGTGGGTTGCGATATAAGTACGTAAAGTTCAGTTCGACCCCTGAGTTCGCTGAGGTAGTTCACCCCGTTAACTCTTCTCGCAGAGTAATGACCCCAATAGATAGCACTGCCGGATTGATGGAACAAACATCTACATATACAGCTGCATCCCAAAAGTTTATTCACTTACTTGCGCATCTGAGTTCATCTTGAGGCATTGTAGAATGAAGCAAATGAAACCGATAATTTGGTGTTTTCATTTATGGGGTGACGATTGATTGTACCATAACATAAACTAATGCAGTTAGAGAGCCATCAATGATGTTAGTGTTTCAAATACAAAGTTATTTGTGGAAAATATATTTATTACGTCAATCGCTAGAGAAATATTTTATCTACAACATGACATGTGATAAATCATTTTCATATCACGACAATGTAATTAAATTTGGTTTCAAAGAGAATTAACCCTTCGAGTAACGCGCGTTAAGGGTATCTGACGTCATATAAACAGAATGCCTTTATTGCATAGAACGTACTGCAGAGTAGCAAGCGTTTCCGAAGCGTGAAGGCTCGTCTTTAGCGCAAGTCGTCATAGCAACCCACGTGTTGCACGTGCTTCTCATGGAAGTTAGGCTACCCTTGTCACATATTACTGAATGTGACGATTGCTTTATAAATACTGATTCTAAATGTTCTGAGAACATACAAATTATTGCCTATATTGAACTAAGACCAGCAAATTGGTACAAATATATTCTCATTGATTATAAAATTCAAGCAAAATACCTAAATAGTTGGGTAAAACATGTATTCCAATATCTGTAAAAAAATAAAATAAAAAAAGCCATGGGCTCTGTAGCTCATCAGGATTTATATTGTCTAATGATGAAGACTGAAATAGATTTTTAGGTCATGGCTTGAGGCCCTTATTTGAGGCACCACAGGGTCTCCAAATCTAAAATTTAGAATCCCCATTGGCTAAGGAGTCTGTATACAACTTTTCAGCTCTCTAGACCTTTTGGAACTGGAGAAGAAGATGAAAATAGGTTTTTAAGGATGTGACCCCTGTGACCCCATTTGGGGTCACGGGGTCACGAAATCTACAATTTAGAATCCCCATTGGCCAAGGAGTCTGCAAACAACTTTTCAGCTCTCTAGACCTTTTGGAACTGTAGAAGAAGATGAAAATAGGTTTTTAAGGATGTGACCCCTGTGACCCCATTTGGGGTCACGGGGTCACAAAATCTACAATTTAGAATCCACATGGGCCAAGGAGTCTGCACACAACTTTTCAGCTCTCTAGACCTTTTGGAACTGGAGAAGAAGATGAAAATAGGTTTTTAAGGATGTGACCCCTGTGACCAAAGAGTCTTCACACAACTTTTCAGCTCTCTAGACCTTTTGGAACTGGAGAAGACCCCCCATTTGGGGTCATGGGGTCACGAAATCTACAATTTAGAAACCTAATTGGCCAAGGAGTTTGCACATAAAATTTCAGCTCTGTGGAGTCATTGGTTCTGGAGAAGAAGTCGAAAAAGCGAAAAGTTTACGGACGGATGGACGGATGGACGGACGCCGGACACCATGCCATGCCATGCCATAAGCCCATCGGGCCTTTCAGGCCTGATGAGCTAAAAATACATAATTAAATGAAAATGGTAAATAATTAAATTATATTTCGATTTCTTTCATTGCTCATAAACTATATTTTTCGTTCGTGTCTTTGTATACTGTGTGTGAGCTAGACCACAATGCTTTGCGCTTGAAAATAATAGACTTGATCTTTATTTAGACTGGAAAACACTTTTACTAATTAGTGCAATTTCTCGGCTTATTTTGGGTCGAAAAAATCTGTGAAAAATTAAGTGTATATATTTCACGGATATAGATTTTTGGCAATTTTCCTTTATGTTCATCAACATCCTTGATGGTTCTTTCACTGTACCAGTTTTGGCGCCTCAAATCTATGAAAACTCCATTTTTATGCCCCCGAATCGGAGAAGCTAAACAATATAAGTTAGAAAGTTTAATACTACATGTATAAATTTTAGGAGCGAACATCCTTAAATCACAAACATTCTGGCAAAAAAATTTTTTTTGACAAAAGCGATTTCAACAACCCAAATGTACATGAAAATAAAAGCATTATACTCTGATGTATGAACTTGCGGGTACCTCTTAAAAACTTCATTTCCCTACATAAAACATTTAAAATCCTTTCTTTGGCAGCAGTATATATATATTTATACTGTTGAGTTTAAGTGGTGACGTTTCTTTTGAGATTGAGAGTAGAATAATCCTTGCCAGTCGCTTGAAGTAATGCAATTGACATCCAAGCGACGTCCAAACATTTTATATTTTCAAATATAGATTCACGTTTGAGTGAACAAACTATTTGGATGCATCATGTTGGTCAAGTAGTGTCGTAACTGCATTGATCGTCAACGGGATAGCGAGCTAGTGGTAGCCACGTGGTATTTTGTTTACATAACGATAAGCCTGCAAAATGAAACAACATACACTTTACTTAAAATAAGTTTATCTTCTTAATATTTCAATTATATAGATAACCAGCTCTATATTTTCAATCATTATTTCGGCACAGATTTTGCATATGGGTGATCAACTTTATTCTGTGATGGCTGTTTCGATAATTCTTTTGCCACAGAGGTTACTCCCTTTAGATTTCCTCTGTGGGAAGAGAATGGTTTCGATAAGGCTCATATAGGTTTTGAAAATGATTGAATAGAGGAGATTCTATCCAAAATAATAATTCAAAAACATTTTTCAACGTTACTGAAGTACAACTGAAGTTGTGGTTGTTTCAAGCTATGGCAAAACAGGAGGTACAAAAAAGTGTGATCTCTGACGCATAATGAATTATGGAAATATGGAAATATTATGGAATATTAAAATAAATTTAAAAAACTACCGAGATTTATTCGTCATCACGAACGTTCTACTTACTTACAACATAGATTAATTTTGACTTTTATTTACTAGATGAAAAATCATACACGACGTTAATTTTTAATTGTAAGTAAGAGAAAAAGATTTACTACGAATCACTTAATGGGCTTAACGGGAGATAACCATGACAAACTAATATCTCACGAGCGTTGTCCAAACGTTTGTAAAACATCACCTTTTTTCAATGAGAAATAGGTTTTCAGAAAACAGAGGCTCCTTTTTAATATTTAATAAAATGGTGATATTATCAGAATAGATACTTAGATTAGACTTAGATTTTTCTACGAATATTTCAAATTTGTCAAATTAGTATCCTGACGTGGTTTACCTCGAGTTGAATATTTGATAATTGAAGAAATGTTATGTATTTGTTTTAAAAACATTTACACACAATATGAATTTAATTCAAAGCAGAACACAAGTCTAACAGCTGGTTTAGACGTCCCAGATGCGCGTACAGCACGCGGAATGTTGAAACATATATTACGTATCTCCTTTAAAGTGTCAGAAAGTATTTCAATGTTTCAGGTGCAACAGTATTTTATCAACATTTATTAATGATATACATGCATACATCGCAAGAAAAATATTACGTATCTCCTTTAAACTGTCAGAAAGTATTTCTATGTTTCAGGTGCAACATTATTTTATCAACATTCATTAATGATATACATGCATACATCGCAAGAAAAATATTTTACATACAAAATTACTTCTCCGAAATAAATATCATATCACGATAAGTATATGGCATTCAAAGAGAACTCCCTAGTTTTCCTTTGATTTACTTTTTTCATTCTTGTTAAATGCTCAACAGAATTAAAACCAATTCTTTTATTTGATGAAGTTGTGAATTCAGAAAATCTTAATCAGTCCACACATACTCGAAGGACCAGAAGCCTGTAGATGACCGGTAGTTGACCTCTGACCTTGCTTATCAGCTGTGTACGTGATGTTAACAGTCACGTTTGTTTGTTTTTCTGAGATACCGGAATTTATTTACAAATAGTTAATTGTCATATTTTACTTCACTTTCAGTTTCTGAAAAACTTTCAAAATCTGCTTTCTCCGACAGTAAAAATACGTTTTATTCTCTGTTAAAGTATGGGGGCGTTTCTTTTGCACGCGAGTATATAAGACAATTTAACGTTTTATATTTTTTTGCGGTTTCTCTAAATTATGTGTTCTAATAGTCCTGCCCAATGACTGTGTATAAAATAATATCCTTTAAAATGGCAGTAGCACGTTTTTTTGCTCAAATAGGTTGATGAAATGTATTTGAAAAATAATGTCACTTATATTAAAACACCCTTCTCTCTTCAGAAAATCACTTTTAAAAATGAGTGTACATGGTTCTGTAAAGCCATGGGAATCGTTTTGTCATTCGAAATAATAAAATGTGTTCACAATAAAATAGCCGCCATGCAATGTTTGCTTTATACGCAACACCGTTATTACCACTACGAATACTTGGTTTGTGTCATAATATGTTTTACCCTATAAAATAAATATAAATGACATAAACTATCAGAAATAAAGAAATAAAAGCACATGGTTGTAGATAGAGCAATTTTCATAGACTGAAGATGAGTCTAGTATTCAAATGATACAACATATACGTTTTTGAAGGACATTATTTCATAAATGGAATAAATAAAAATAATTTTTTAGGTATTATATAGGTTCCCCAAAGATGTACTAAAACTATATCAGAGTCTTTGAATGATTTAGAAGTGGTATACATTAGAAAAAAACAAGATGTATTGGATGGTAACTTCTTTAGTAGGAACAGGCACGACATTTCAGAGTATATGCTTACTCCTTCATCAGGAGGATTCGAAATCAAAGCTAGTTAGATTTAACTAGTTAAGATCGTCCAAAATTTCATCATTTTGGACACGGTGGAACAAACCATAAAGACATAAAGGAACATATTATAAACATCCATATTTTTTTAATTGTGAAAAGTTATATTTTAAACATTTGATCTTGGAATGCTATAAATCGTTTCGCGTGGGTTGAAAGGTAGGTAAAGTCCATTTGATATATTTGTTCTTTTATTTTCTTTATTATTATAATTATTTAATATTATTATTAGTGTCTTTAGTTACTGATGTTAAGGTTCAAAAACACTAAAGGTCAATAGATTTTCTAAAAAAAGATTCATTTAGATTTTCAAATAAAGTATCACATCAGTCTAAACCGGAAACACGTACATGTATCATCAATATCACACATAAATCCCAGAAATTAAATAAACTCATCGGCAAAAGAAACTTATCACCTCAGTTGGTTTTTATTAATGCAATATTTAAAAGAAATCAGATGCATTTGACAGTGACAAGATACAATAATACTTATCTGCAGTAGTTTGGATGAATTAATTGGTGACTGTGCTTACAGTTTACTTAAAAATTCTTTGTTTAATGAAGACAGGGGTAAGAAATGAAATTTCCACCAACATGATCCCTACCATGTCTAAAATGTTGTAAATGTGTGCAGAATCAGGCACATTTATAAATTTTCACATAGAATATGTCTTATATGTCAATGGACAATTGTGTATCATCAAAAATAATTTTGAAGAAGTTTAAAATTTAAAATTTCATTTCTTTTAATTAAAAAGACATGTAGAAGTATTCTTTGACTACTGACTAAACACCTCTACATTTCAGTTTTAGATTATCATTTCGAAAACTTGAGATATTTGCAATTGAAAATCATACATATGATAAAATCAACTGAGGTGATAAGTTTCTTTTGCCGATGAGTTTATATTTGAATTTAATACTGAATAAAAAAAATGATATATTTCATAGAGAGAAGGTTTATACTGTGTAGGTGCTGACCTAGGTATGTTTGCACCTGATAAGGTATACGGTGAGATATCAGTCAACAGAGTCGAATATAACGGCGAGTTCAATTCTGGACATGTCAAGGTTGTTTGTTTGTCACAGACCTACTTTAGCGCGGACATTGGTCAATGTGAAGGTACTTGTGCGGTTAAATGCTTTATTTTCAGAGCATACTTTGCAAAACAATTATTTTGTTAATTGATACTATGTCATCAAAGCATTATAAAAAAGAAATGGCATGAATGTGTATTTATACATCAAGAAATCAATCATAAGTTGAACTCATATAATTTCACTTGTGAGTGTGCAACTCACGATAATACCAGTTTTTTATTCTATTCGGTGAGTATTAAAGTTCACGTGTAATGCATGTTATAACCTCTACGTACATTTATTATCGGAACAAAATGAGCATAAAATCGAGACAATATACACCTGCAATTTACAATTAAAACGATTTTATTTTACCCATTTTAACAATACCGCAATCAACGCGGTGATTCGCTTTGAAGATAATCCTTGAGGCGTGACGTGATTAACTACTGACGAGGGTCGTCTGTGACCTGCTCCGTGGAGCCTAATTAATTAATTAATTAATTAATTAATTAATGATGATTATCACTGCCGCTAGATGAATTCATGAGGTTTGTCAAATCGCCAAAAACACATGTTTCGAAAATAATTTTGTAATTGTCATTTCCGGAATGACCTAGTTGGATATCTAAGCATTCGATATATGGACAATTTAAGTTGTTTTATTGAAGATTTGTTTGTGAAATCAAAATGTTGCGAAATTACGTTAAATTATGACTATCGCTGATAATGAGATTACTCCAGTGACGTCACAGGAGCCGTCACTCAAGTGGCAACACCCCCGCAGATTTTCATTCTGGCCGCCGGGGCGTAATTGCCGTAAGCAAGTTACTCATGGGCCGATTTAAGAATTTTTAAATCGAACAATTGTCAAATTTAAATCCCATTTTAATGAATCCGAATGTGACCATATGGTATGACATCTAACCTTTAAAAACACATGCCATTTAGATTGTAAACGATTGCATTGTTATATTTGGGTCACACTATCTGCAAATGTACAATTTAAAAACCTTTTTCACAATCCAACAGCTAAGCAGGTGAGTTATAGTTCGTATTAGAAAATAATGACGATGTCACTGTATAATCCTACTTCTAAAGTAATGAAAACGAGCAATTTTTGAAGGGTTCATATCATATCACTTGACCAAAGACGGTTATGATATTACAGGTCAGCGATGACGTTCAAAACCCAGTGTTTGATTTTGCATTCCCTTCCATTAGAGCTTAATTCCTTCAGATGTTCTGTCGTAACTGCTGTTACATATAGGCGATACTTCACGCGGGTCGCATAATCAGTGAAAGTTTGATACACTCGTATCGTAATTATTTTGTCAAATGAAAAAACTTTTACATCTGCGACCGAATTTTGTCTTATAAACAATTTGTGCGCATCGCACAAATGAAGCGACTCCAGTCATTTCGACACCCACATTGCTCAGTTTGAAACAACGTCGCTGATTGCACAGTATACTTTCCATGCAGCCAATCATAATTCTCTATTTCTAGCCGAGAAAGTATTCGATATGCAACAGAGGTTACGATATAAAATCTGAAGGAAGTAACCTCTGTGGGAAGAGAATAACCCGTTGGATGCGATCAAAATTAACCAAACTAACGTGATACAAACTGTAACAAATTCACTATTATATATATAAACAATACTAACCCAACTAAAACCAACAAGCTGCACAAAATTACATCAATTTATTTTTCAAAAACTACAAAATACGACGCATCAAAATTACACCAAACTGCAACCAAAATACTCTAAAATGCAACCAAATTACTCCAAAATGCACCAAACTGCACCAAATTGAGAAAACTACAAAACTCAACCGAAAGTATCAAATCACTCCAAAAGGCTCCAACATTTAGCTTAAAGAGCTACACCACGCAGCAAGACTTCCAAATTTCGCCAAAATTAACCAAACTAGTTGTACAAAGCGAAATAATAACAGTCGATCGGCAGTGCGTCAACCTTCCTCGAAATCTCCACCTCATGTATTTATCGGAACGTAATTCGAGAATTATCGAGAATATATCAATATATCAATATTCAATTGAAACTATAACTGTATAGTAACTAGACAAAATATAAACAAGTTATCGAATCTACATGGGAATACAGCTTCGTAGCTTTACAATCAGCGTCGCACCACATGTCTGAATATATTTCCACAATCAGTGAAGATCAACATTATTTCTTATACATATGACAAGACTGGTCACTATTCTGTAAAATGTAATTGAATATTACTGTAAATGCACAATAGTGTGTGTACGGGATGCTTTCATCGTTATATAAATTAATAACTGTTGTTGTCGTTCCATGTATGTTTAAATGAGAAATCAACATTCCAGATTTGACATTATCAATCACAAATTCACAACAACACACTGACGCAAAGGCCAGCTACACGAGTATTTCGAGCACTCTCGTTGGCCTTGACAATCTAGGTCGAGTGTTATTAACGATCAGGAGATGAAATCTATACCTTGCTTTTAACGTTTTGGGATTTTGTAAATTCAAGTGATTACGGAAGTAACAATGACAATATTAGTGGTATGTGTTGATGTTGTTGTTGTTGTTGTAGTAGTAAAAGTAGCAGTAGAAGTAGTAGAAGAACAGTAATAGTGGAAGTCATAGTAGTAGTAATAATAGTAATAGTAGCTGTAGTAGTAGTAGTAGTAGTAGCAGCAGCAGTAGTAGTAGTGGTGGTAGTAGTAGAAGTAGTAATGGTTGAAGTAGTAATAGTAGTAGACGTAGCAGTAATAATAGTTATAGTAGCAGTAGTAGTTGTTGTAGCAGCAGTTCCAAAAATAATAGTAGTAGTAGCAGTAGTAATATTAGTAGTTATATTGAAAGTAATATCAGTAATAGTAGTAGACATAGCAGTAGTAGAAGTGATAGTAGTGTTGTAGTAGTAGAAGTAGAAATAGTATTATTGTAGTAGTAGTAGTAGTAGTAGTAATAGTAATAGCAACAGTAGTAGTAAAAATACTATTATTATTATAAGTAGTAGTAGTAGCAGTAGTAGTAGAAGTAGTAGTAGTAGTAGTAGTAGTAGTAGTAGCAGCAGCAGCAACAACAAGGTTTGGGTTACATAATAGTAATAGTAGCAGTAGTAGTAATAGTAGTCGTATTTGTAGTAGTAATAGTAGAAGCAATAGTAGTTGTTGTGGTAGTAGTAGCAGAAGTAATAGTAGTAGTGGCAGTAGTAATATAAGTAGTAATATTAGCAGTAATAGCAGTAATAGCAAAAGTAGTAGTAGCGGTGGTAGTATGACAGTAGTAGTCGAAGTAACAGTAGTACTATTAGTAGTAATAGTTGTAGAAGTAGTAGTAATAGTAGTAATAGTAATAGTAGTATTAGTAATAGTAGTAGTAATAATAGTAGCATTGGTAATAGTAGTAATAATAATAGCAGTATTAGTAATAGTAGAATAATAATAATAGTAGCATTAGTAATAGTAATAGTAATGGTAATGGTAGTAGTAGTTGTTGTAGCAGTAGTAGTAGCTGCAGCAGCAGCAACAGCAGCAACAGCAGCAACAGTAGTAACAGCAGTAGCAGCAGTAGCAGCAGTAGCAGCAGTAGCAGCAGTAGTAGTAGAAGTAGTAGTAGTAGTAGCAGTAGTAGCAGCAGTAGCAGTAGCAGTAGCAGTAGTAGTAGTAGTAGTAGAAGTAGTAGTAGTAGCAGTAGTAGCAGCAGTAGCAGTAGCAGTAGCAGTAGTAGTAGTAGTAGTAGTAGTAGTAGTAGAAGTAGCAGTAGCAGTAGCAGTAGCAGTAGTAGCAGCAGTAGCAGTAGCAGTAGCAGTAGTAGTAGTAGTAGTAGTAGTAGTAGTAGTAGTAATAGTAGAAGCAATAGTAGTTGTTGTGGTAGTAGTAGCAGAAGTAATAGTAGTAGTGGCAGTAGTAATATAAGTAGTAATATTAGCAGTAATAGCAGTAATAGCAACAGTAGTAGTAGCGGTGGTAGTATGACAGTAGTAGTCGAAGTAACAGTAGTACTATTAGTAGTAATAGTTGTAGAAGTAGTAGTAATAGTAGTAATAGTAATAGTAGTAGTAGTAATAGTAGTAGTAATAATAGTAGCATTGGTAATAGTAGTAATAATAATAGCAGTATTAGTAATAGTAGAATAATAATAATAGTAGCATTAGTAATAGTAATAGTAATGGTAATGGTAGTAGTAGTTGTTGTAGCAGTAGTAGTAGCTGCAGCAGCAGCAACAGCAGCAACAGCAGCAACAGTAGTAACAGCAGTAGCAGCAGTAGCAGCAGTAGCAGCAGTAGCAGCAGTAGTAGTAGAAGTAGTAGTAGTAGTAGCAGTAGTAGCAGCAGTAGCAGTAGCAGTAGCAGTAGTAGTAGTAGTAGTAGAAGTAGTAGCAGTAGTAGCAGCAGTAGCAGCAGTAGCAGCAGTAGCAGCAGTAGCAGCAGTAGCAGCAGTAGTAGTAGAAGTAGTAGTAGTAGTAGCAGTAGTAGCAGCAGTAGCAGTAGCAGTAGCAGTAGCAGTAGTAGTAGTAGTAGTAGAAGTAGTAGTAGTAGCAGTAGTAGCAGCAGTAGCAGTAGCAGTAGCAGTAGTAGTAGTAGTAGTAGTAGTAGAAGTAGCAGTAGCAGTAGCAGTAGCAGTAGTAGCAGCAGTAGCAGTAGCAGTAGTAGTAGTAGTAGTAGTAGTAGTAGTAGTAATAGTAGAAGCAATAGTAGTTGTTGTGGTAGTAGTAGCAGAAGTAATAGTAGTAGTGGCAGTAGTAATATAAGTAGTAATATTAGCAGTAATAGCAGTAATAGCAACAGTAGTAGTAGCGGTGGTAGTATGACAGTAGTAGTCGAAGTAACAGTAGTACTATTAGTAGTAATAGTTGTAGAAGTAGTAGTAATAGTAGTAATAGTAATAGTAGTAGTAGTAATAGTAGTAGTAATAATAGTAGCATTGGTAATAGTAGTAATAATAATAGCAGTATTAGTAATAGTAGAATAATAATAATAGTAGCATTAGTAATAGTAATAGTAATGGTAATGGTAGTAGTAGTTGTTGTAGCAGTAGTAGTAGCTGCAGCAGCAGCAACAGCAGCAACAGCAGCAACAGTAGTAACAGCAGTAGCAGCAGTAGCAGCAGTAGCAGCAGTAGCAGCAGTAGTAGTAGAAGTAGTAGTAGTAGTAGCAGTAGTAGCAGCAGTAGCAGTAGCAGTAGCAGTAGTAGTAGTAGTAGTAGAAGTAGTAGCAGTAGTAGCAGCAGTAGCAGCAGTAGCAGCAGTAGCAGCAGTAGCAGCAGTAGTAGTAGAAGTAGTAGTAGTAGTAGCAGTAGTAGCAGCAGTAGCAGTAGCAGTAGCAGTAGTAGTAGTAGTAGTAGAAGTAGTAGTAGTAGCAGTAGTAGCAGCAGTAGCAGTAGCAGTAGCAGTAGTAGTAGTAGTAGTAGTAGTAGAAGTAGCAGTAGCAGTAGCAGTAGCAGTAGTAGCAGCAGTAGCAGTAGCAGTAGTAGTAGTAGTAGTAGTAGTAGTAGTAGTAATAGTAGAAGCAATAGTAGTTGTTGTGGTAGTAGTAGCAGAAGTAATAGTAGTAGTGGCAGTAGTAATATAAGTAGTAATATTAGCAGTAATAGCAGTAATAGCAACAGTAGTAGTAGCGGTGGTAGTATGACAGTAGTAGTCGAAGTAACAGTAGTACTATTAGTAGTAATAGTTGTAGAAGTAGTAGTAATAGTAGTAATAGTTATAGTAGTAGTAGTAATAGTAGTAGTAATAATAGTAGCATTGGTAATAGTAGTAATAATAATAGCAGTATTAGTAATAGTAGAATAATAATAATAGTAGCATTAGTAATAGTAATAGTAATGGTAATGGTAGTAGTAGTTGTTGTAGCAGTAGTAGTAGCTGCAGCAGCAGCAACAGCAGCAACAGCAGCAACAGTAGTAACAGCAGTAGCAGCAGTAGCAGCAGTAGCAGCAGTAGTAGTAGAAGTAGTAGTAGTAGTAGTAGCAGTAGTAGCAGCAGTAGCAGTAGCAGTAGTAGTAGTAGTAGTAGTAGTAGCAGTAGAAGTAGTAGTAGTAGCAGTAGTAGCAGCAGTAGCAGTAGCAGTAGCAGTAGCAGTAGTAGTAGTAGTAGTAGTAGTAGTAGAAGTAGTAGAAGCATTAGCAGTAGTAGCAGCAGTAGCAGTAGCAGTAGCAGTAGCAGTAGTAGTAGTAGTAGTAGTAGTAGTAGTAGTAGTAGAAGTAGCAGTAGTAGCAGCAGTAGCAGTAGCAATAGCAGTAGCAGTACCAGTAGTAGTAGTAGTAGTAGTAGTAGTAGTAGTATTAGTAGTAGTAGTAGTAGCAGTAGCAGTAGTAGCAGCAGTAGCAGTACCAGTAGTAGTAGTAGTAGTAGTAGTAGTAGTAGTAGTAGTAGTAGTAGTAGTAGTAGTAGTAGCAACAGCAGGAGCAAGGTTGTGGTTACATAATTATGTTATAAAATGTGGTTTTTGTGTAAACCGTCTTTGGTTTCAAATATATAAGGCGATAGTAAATGTAATCGTTATGTATGTCATGTCTAGATGTTAGCATGTATAACTCACATGCACCTTTATTCAACTGAATGCTAAATTGTCGCCGTGTTTGTAAACAAACCCCAGTCACGGAGGGTTCGCGTGATGCAACGAGAACTGGGTGACTGGTTTACTAGGACAGCCAACGCATGCGCTTTAAAATCAGGTCGCTCCCATTATTACGTAGATTTGTCTGGGGGGAAATAGACACCAGCGAAAAATAGGTGAATCAACAAAATTCCTCAGAGACAGAATGAACTCGAAAATACTTCCGTCAACACAAAGAACATGTGTAGATTTTCAAATAGGGAGGATGGGTTCACAGAAATATAAGTGTATTATATTTTTTTTATTGATATTTGAGGACAACAGTTTGAAGATGTAGATTTGAATATACATCGCATTTATATTTGGAATATGTTTGATATAAGAAAATGATACGACACCATTGTTGTATAGTCTGGCTTTGTGAAAATCTGATTTTTCAAGATGACACACTGAGTTCAATACAAGTTAATGTACCGGGACCTAATCGTGTTGGTGAGGTCACATATATGTCCAATGTTATAATTGGTGTTATTTAATTGAGAATTATCGACTTTAACCGAAAATAACCAGTTTAAGATCAATCAGTTCAGTATAAAGAAAATACAACCAAAGTCGTGATCATGATCGAAAACCTGACAATGGACCTTGGCTTGCTGCAGCCATTAGGTCAAACATAATTTTGGAACCTTTAATAAAGTAGAAGATAGATTTGCTTCTAAAGCGTTTAATAGGTCCTATAACGAGTACGTTAGATGGGGCAATAACTGTCGGCTACTACACACGTATGAGACCTTCCATTGTTTCATTGAAAAAGATATATTTGATACATTAAGCATCTTGGGGTGAATATGAAATTCGAGTGAGAAGATATAGCCTAATAAGCACCTATTGTAATTTGGTATATTTTAGAACCAAATCGATATCATACAAAACTTATCATGCATCTTTAAACTCCCCTAGCGGAGGAAAGCGGAACCTCATACTCTATCACTGCCTCTTAACCAATGAAAACTCATCTTTAAGCGGCCAGACGACCGAGTGACTCCAAAGATCTACTCTTAAGGTTCTTGCTCATTAGCATATGTCCTTTGAATATTGGTAAAACTTATTAATAGTTTTGTGAGTGCACTTTATTTCAGTAAGAAAATCGTGCTACAGCGCCTTTAGAGCTTGCCGATGCACTTGCTCTTGAATATTGACGAGATAGGATATGGTATAATGATACGTTTAAAAGCAAAAATAAAATGTTAAGAAAAATACTCAATTTCACCTTTACATAGTTACATTCATTAATTAACGTTCTCTCTGTTTTTCAGACAATAAAATTCATATTATCTGTTTAAACTGAGATTTTTGTAATTTTGTATCAATATACGAGAGAAGAGTTGTATCCTTGAAATACTGAAATGAAACGTCAGAATGTAAACCAATGAAGTCAAAGCCCGAAGACAGAGGCCGATAATTGTTTTGATTTTTTATTTTGATTTTGATTTTCCGAAGTCGTTAATGGATTAAATAAGCCTGTTACGACAAAGGCTTTTGACGATCAAACATTGGTAATTACGTCAATGTAATTATTTTTTAATAATCTTCAGTCTATGAAAATTGCTTTATCTTCAACCATGTGATTTTATTTCTTTAAGCTGCCTGTATTCAGTTTAGCTAGACTTGTTGAATTAGGACCCAGGCTATATTAAAGGAGCTGTAGCACGTTTTTTGGTGTAAGTTCTTTGTGAAACGCTGTTCATAGTTTGATCGACCATTGTCATAAGTGTATACATATTTTAGTTTATCTAAATAAACAACATGATTGTAAAACCATTAGGCCTATCTTAAAACCATTCTTAAGAAAAGAAATACCGGCACTGCAAAACAATTTTAAATGTTGAGAAATTATTAAATCGACTCGGCGAGTGTTTGCTTGAAAGCATGTAAAATAAGAACATATGTTGAACAATATTGATTTATGTGGCAACATTTTGTAGTTTGAATGTCTCGCTTTGATAAGGATTTTCTATGTAAAGATATATACACAATTTCATTCATCGGGATATGATAACATCTTCTGAGTTCTGAAATCGCTATTTCAAAATGGTTTAGGGGCATAATGTGTAGTATTTAAGTTAACACTTGATAACATATGTAAATTTAAGTTAAAAAAGAAGTTGTATAGAATATACTTATTTGGTCTTTAATTCGCTGAACAAATAATAACGAATAAAAGAAAACAAAATTCTATTTTACCCTCAGCTCTCTCTCAGAAAGAGTGAAAGAGTATAGGATATCAACATGAACAAGAATTCAGTAATAGGACAACTTTATAATCTCAACACCTACATGTATATCATAGAGAAACATTAAAAGAGATTTAAAGGGACACTGCGTCGAGAATAAACATCAGATCGTGTGTATCTACCTATGCTGATTAACATGTCTGCTCAAAAGTCACAGACACCGAATTTCAGACAATTGACGTAATTTTTTAATAAAAACTACTCCATGTAGAGAGTGAAGTGAAGCGTAACTCGTTAGCAGACACTCTAATCAGCTTAGTGAGATAAAAATGAGGCTCATTTTTATCCTCGACGCGATGTCCCTTTAACGCAATGAGATATAATATTGAATATAATGGAAAGAGGTCAAGGTTCAAAGGACAAATCTCACATTATATAAGCATAAAGTTTCTTACCAAAACCATCTCCCCCAGCAATACTTTTATCCATTTCGTTAAGTTCTTCAATCTCGTCTACCAAATCTGGAATTCAAGCGGAATCGGGCCCGCGTTATCAAAATATAAGCGTTCTGCTTTTAGTTTATATGTGTCTGTTTGAAGCGTTCATCAGCTGACGTATGTATATATGTATATAGGTATATATAGACCTTTATCTTTTTTCTTTATCTGGCCTTTCCAATGTCAAATTCTACGGTTGTGTTATAATGTGTGTCATAAGTGGCCATATGAGGAACGGTGTCTTAATTATTCATATACATGTGGCATTACAGGTTTTATTGGCAGCCAATTTATTGTGGAAATCTTCACTGTATTCTACTGTTTACAAATGTTCGTGTTGTAAACCATGTTAATAAAACCAGTAGATAGTATCTGGTTTACTGTGGATTTGTAATGTGTGCTTTAGAACGCTTAATCTGTCCATTTAGTTGTCTACATTGTAGTATGTATTTTGAAACATGAAACTCTGCATTAGAACTTTAAAAATGTGCTTCAGAATTTCAAATATTTGCTTTAATTACAACTGTGAATATATGCTTTTGAATTTTAAATATTTGTTTTAATTAGAACTTTAAATATGTTCTTAGGAACGTGAAATTTGTGCTTCAGAACTTGTAATATATTACTTTAGAACTTTAGATATGTGCTTAAGAATGAATGTAAGATATGTGTTTAAAATCTATATTCTATAACTGGACAATTGTGTTTTAAAACTTGTAGGCTTCAGATTCTATCTTTTGAAAGATGAGCTTTACAACTTTCCATCTTTGTTTTGAAAGTTGTGCTATGTACATTGTTTATAATATGTGCTTTAGAACCTTTATAATATGTTTATGATATGTGCTTTACAACGTATATGATATGTGATTTAGTACGTTTATAATATGTGCTTTAGAACGTGTATAATATGTGTTCTTAAACGTTTATGGTATATGCTTTTAAAGGTTTATAATATGTGCTTTGCAACGTATATGATTCGAATTTAGAACATATATAATATGTGCTTTAGAACGTGTTTATTATGTGTTCGTAAACTTTTATGGTATTTGCTTTTGAACGTTTATAATATGTGCTTTACAACGTATATGATTCGGATTTAGAACGTATATGATATGTGTTTTAGAATGTATTTAATATGTACTTTAGAATCTATAAAGTATGTCCTTTAGAACGTATTCACTCCGTTATTTAGAACCTATGTAATATGTACTTTAAAACATGTAAGTAAGTTTCTGTCAAAGTTTATATCATAATTGAGCCTATATACTTTGCCAAAGGTTTACAATTACGTCATGTACTGATATATGTCAATAAACTTAAAGGGACAGTAACACATTTTTTGCAAAAACAATTATTCAAATTTCCCATTTATAGTGATAGTTTATGTCATTTAAATTTACTTTAGAGGGTTAACATCTTATCACACAATTATCCGTAGTGGTAATAACGAAGTTTTGTATAAAGTAAAAATTGCATTGAATTTTATTATGAACACATTTTACCATTTTGAATTACAAAAGGTTTTTACCGAACCATGTACACTCATTTTAAACTTGATATTCCAAAGACAGGAGGGTGTTTTACTATTGGTGACATTATTATTCAAATACATTTCATCGAGTTATTTGAGCTTAAAAACGTGCTACTGCCCCTTTGAATTAAGTTTATTGTATAGACCTACAATTAACTATATATGAACGTTGTATCCGCATGTTAGTGCAACAACTAACCCAGTTCCCATATACAATCAATTTGTCACTAACATATCCGGGTGATTCAAAACATAAGCATCGTTTAAACGTAAACAAGCTGACAAGTTCAACAAGTCGCCTGATTCCAACCTCCGTACGTTAACCGAGTTATTTTAGTCAGGAGGTGGGAACTCAGCGAGAATTTGAAGAAGATACAATTCGGTCAAGTGACATCATAAGGCCAAAACAACAACGATAGCGCCATCGGTCGCTTACCTAACAAACACATTGTTTAGATTTATGTATGTTGGCCGGTTGTACTGACGAGTACACAGAAACTGGGTCAAACATTGTTCATGTTGTGTAATGTCGGCTTCCTTTGCATCTTGGTTGCTTTGAGTCTAGTTTAGTAGATGTGATTTATGGACTCACGCCAATTTAAGCGTAATTCACTTTCATCACGGCGGCTAGTATTATTGCAGGGAGAAAGTCCGCAACACGGTTGTGGCTTTACATTGCGGTGAAACCTGCGAGTATTGGCTGGGACTAGGGAACCATGGATGGTACGCTGAAATTCACTGTAGCATTGCATCCAAACCTTACTGTATGTTGAACAGTTCTCTGATCCACTGGTCGGATTCGAACCCTGGACCTCTTGATTTGAAGCCAACGAAGGCTATCCCGTCCACGTTTTTAGTTCTAACGTGTTTCATCGATGTAACAAGACATGCATAAGAGTTTTATTTCAATATAACCCTGACAATACATGAGTATCCCAATATAGGCTACATGTATGCACTATACTCAATAGACATTCGCCTGATAACCGGAAAGAGATATATATATATATATATATATATATATATATATATTCGATCAAGGTAACCATGTCACGCATAACTGTATTGTGAAATATATGTAAGCCTTTTTTATGCGCTACTCTTTCATGTTTAATTGGTTGGTATGATATGGTTTTTCAATGATATTGTCTCAGAATGATAACATTTGGGTTTTTTCAGTACCTGTTGCAAATAGGTAAACAGGACAAAAAACAAGCAAATATTTTAGAAATACGTAAAAATACATATAAATACTACGGATACGTAATCACAGATAACTTAAATTTTAATTGTCTCAAAAAATAAGATTTTCAGGAGAGCAACTTCTTTATTGGGAATAGACACGACGTTTCGGAGTATATGCTTACACCTTCATCAGGTGGAATGTGATAAGCAGTGAGTACATACTCTGAAATGTCATGGTTGTTCACAATAAAAAAAAATTGTTATCCTGAAATCTTATTTTCTTGAGACAATTAAAAAAAATTATTTTCTGTAATTCCGTAAAAGTAGTATTTATTATTGTGTATGCCACTTATAAATGCTCTTAATTCCAAGTATTGATTCAATTGTCTTAATTTATAACTATTTCTAGGTCACCTTTAAATAAACCAAATCAGTAAGTCTTGTAATAAAACTGTATTACATGACGTCTCGTTTAGTATCATCAATATATCTATATTTTGATTACTTCGTTCAATAGATAACCTGATTTCCTTAAATATAATTTATCGATGTGAACATTTACATGTAAACAACACACATAGCGTCAGTGTGAATCGGTGAAACAACACAAACACAGAGAGATTATGTCAAGGTAATTGGTTTAAGTTAAAAACGTTACGCAATGATATGTTTTCACCGTCACACTCGAATTGTAAACAATTTACGAGAATTTTCTCTCTACCATCCTGTTTACGCAAGCTCGTACAGACACATACACCAAACAAGAAACAGATACCCCAGCCTCGCTGTCCGCTACGTCACTGCACGCGATGAGCAAAGTGCGGGGTCACCATAGTCCTCGAGTACTCACGCACCAAAGTGGAGAGGCGTTTACGAGATGCACGGTAATAAGACCACACGCACGTGTATATCATTTCATACAAATGCACGAGTAATCAACCTCGTTCGTCTTCGTTTATGTATTGCCCGAAATGCACGAGAAATTGTGTTATCCATTAACTCATTGATTCACTCGCGCAATTATTCACTCATTCATTTACTCATTCACGGATTCATTCAGCCAGTCACGTATTCATCCAATCGTTCATCCATTCATTCACTCACTTAAATTCTCATTCGACTATTAACTCATTCATTCGTTTTCTCATTCATTCACCCATTCACCAAATCATTAATTCATTCATTCATGTTCTCATTCTTTCACCCATTCATCGATTCATTCATATTATCACTCAGTCACTCATTCATCCATTCGCACATTCAATCATTCATGTTCTCTTCCATTCACCCATTCACTCATTCATACATTTAGTTTCTCATCCATTCACTCATTTACTTATTTTTATTAATCACTCATTCATTCACCCAATCGCTCATTCATCCATTCGCCTATTCACACACATGATTCATTAATTTTTCATCTATTTACCTATTCATTAATTTTCTTATTCATTCAATCATCCATTTTCTCATCCATTCACCAATTCACTCAATTATATCATCCATTATTCCATTTACTCTTTCACCCATTCATCCATTCGTGTATTCGTCCATTCTCCCATTCACTTCTCCGTCCATTCACCCATTCATCTATTCGTCCACTCGCCCATTCACCTACTATAATTACTCAGTTCACTCATGCACTCATTATACTATCTATTCGTTTATCCATTCACTGATGCACTCATGCAGCCACTCATTCCCCACACAGCCCATTCACAGTTTAGCTGTAAGGCACGTGGATGGCTTGTGTTCCCATGTATTACGGAGAGTGACCTGGCTGTTGACCAACGTCCAATCAATGTACTGACCTCACCGACTTCACTTGACCGAGGGCACTACGCAGGTCACCTCGAACCTGCGCAAAAGAAACGATAGACTTCCCTGAAGTCACTAAACTTTACTTCTATTCTATTTACAGTGGGAAAGAAATTATGAATGAATAATATATTTTGTCAGCAAGAGAATTGAAAGAATGATATTTAATCCACTTGGGTTGTTTCTTATAATTTGAACGTAAATTTACAATCACGGAGTATTGTTTTGTCGACAGACTTTGCACGAGATCATGATGAAGTCAATGTTAACACAAGTCTAGTACATTTAAGCGAGTTTTGGAAACTATGAAAACGAGAAATCAAATGCTTTTTTCATTTTGTTTCCATTTTATATTAAGTTGTTTATATATTAATTTTGAGTATGTTATTCATGTAACAAAACATTGTTCTAATAATTGTAACTAATTCATGTTATAAAGTTTGAAAAATGTCATTTTATTGTATATCTTGAGAAATGTTCAAAAGAAGTTTTTTTATTTATTTCTACATGTTTCTGAAGACATCTTGTTCCAGCAGTGTAATGTCATTCAAGACTCATGATTGTCTAAGCACATTTCACCTCGTATCGCGATATAAAACACGAACTTATAAAATGACATTAAAATGAAGTCGAGCAATGTTGGCGGTGCCCGGGCGAGAAGGCCAAAGAACAACAATCACATTTCAAAACCAGGACATATTATTGGCTGTCGAAATACATATACATAGCGATAAGTTAGCAACTTTTGGCGATACGAGGCGAATGCTGATGAGCCAATCAGAGGACAAATAACCTGATGGAGCAGGATGTTCTGAAGAATGTATTGCGTTGAACAGAAAAGTGAAGAAAATAGAATCTGATGTCACTGTCTATTTTACTAAACGACACTGTATAGTTCCTATGTTAATACTGTTCTGTACAAAGTACCTGTTCGGTGTATGGAAATACTGTAATCAAATTTACGAATCAAACGCGGTCCGTTCCGCGAAGCAACTGTAGCGACACAATCACCTGTAGCCCATTTTTGGACGTAGGTTAGAAGTGATTGTAGCGCTAACTATCAATTATAAGTGATTTGAGGAAGACGCCCAGGTCAGAGGAATAAAAAAAAGTAATGGTTCGGGAGACTGGTGGAAAGTGTAGAAATTTACATGATGTTAAATTCTCAAATTACGAGCATAAAAACAACACAAGTCTCAAATATGAATTTGAGGTCTACCGTATTTTCCTGAATACAACCCGAGCTTTGAATAGAACCCCGAAGTTGTATTCGAGGAAATACGGTTGGTCAACGTTGTTTCGATAGCCAAATTTTCTATTCGAATGTTTTTTATTACTTACAAAGATATATGGTTGTTTTTATAAGTATGTGAATTATTATTATGTATCATATATTATGTGTTATTAAATTTGATGTTTCTCTACAACCTCTTTCCTAAAATCACGAGAAATAAATTCACGAATGAGTTATCTCAACATTTAAGGAGCGACGCTATTTTATGTTGACTGAGAATGTCTCTGTTACGCTGTGGTAATTTTTAACATTTTAGTTTATATGTACAAAAGCGTATACGTGTCATGAAGAAAAAATATGTCAAACTATCTTCCACGTAGGACTCAGTATCTCGTGTTACAAGAAACATTTTTGGATCTTTCTTGTGGATCCTTAGGATCCGCCATTGTATGTAGATTACACACTTTTTTAATTATATTCAAATTTGTAAAAATCGGTTTTCTTGTCGAGGTCATGGGTCGAATTGGTAAGCTGGTACAATCAGTGCTGGCGATTCGGGCCTAACTCTGAGGGTGCGGGTTCGAATCTCGCAAGGAACTCCTCCCGAAAACAGCACAAAATTGTGTGCTATTGCAGATGATGTGATTCCAAATATAACAATGCTACATTTGTTTACTAACTAAAAGGCATGTGCTTCTGCTGTTCTTCTTACAAACCATCAGAAATACATGCCATCTAGAAACAAATATAACATGATTATGTTTGGGACAACATTACCTTCAATAACAAATTCAGGTACTTTATTTTTTGTAAAACCATGATAGAAAGAAAAGTGAATCTAAATTCTCAAAAACAACAGACAGCTAGACAACATATGGTTCATGAAAATTTGAAAATACAGATAACTTTTGTAACAAGACAAAAGTATTAATTTATTTTTTAACTTTAATAAGCACTCTAATAAATAAATCGAGGACAATCTTTAAAATGCTACGTGGGAAGGAAATAGGATAAACATGATTACACCACTCGTGTTCATAAACATATCCTATAGCCTTTCTGCCCGGCGAGTGACCTTGGTCGCTGTTAAGAGTTCATGTCCGGAAAACACCGAGCTGCCCCCGATATAAGACGGTTGGTGCTAGCGAGGGGACACATTTTTAAAAAAAATAATTATGATATTTTGTTTCACTTTTATTCTCTTTATTCTCTTTTATTTTATTTTATATACTGCATCTTTAAAGAAAGAGTTCTGTCAGAGTAACTGTCATTATGTTTTTGTGCATTACGTGCAATGAAAAAAAAATGCTGAAATCGATCCTGTGCATAACTATCAGTGTAGTTCAGCAACAACGGGCGCAGCTCGCTGGATGTGTGGGTCAACATCTTCATTGCTGGATAAAACTGAGAGTTTCAAGGCTTGATTCCCTGCCCCACACTGAGATATGAGTCAAGATAATTATGATATTACCCCGGGTAGGTGACTTTATTCAAATGCCTCTGTTCATCCAGCAGCAAATGGGTACCCGGTAACGATTGTGATAGAGATGACCTTCTAGCTACTACCAAAGGAACCAATACTCCTACATTGTATAAGCGCCTTGAGCAACAACTGATCATGAGTGGATGGATAAGTGCGCTCTGTAGAGGGATATATTATTATTAGTTCTTTATTCAGCAAGTCTGGACAAACTGAATAAGCTTGAAGAAATAGAATCTTGGGGATGAAGGCACAGTAGTTATTAAAAAAGAATAGTCCGTATGATGTAAGATATGTGATTTGTCATGAACACATTGATTTATTATAATAGAAATACACGATTCCAGTCGCTTGTTCATTTCAAAAGCCTCGGGCTCGGTTTGAAAAACAACCTATTAAAGATAAACTGATGTTACACAATCATTGGTCCGGGGTGTTGTTTTTTTTAATTTGAACGAAGTTTATACAGAAACAGTAGGATTTGTACAGAAAACTGTATTTCAAAAGTATTTTCTCATGTTTTTTTCTGTAACCTTTCACCTTCGATAAATTCAACCAATCAAAGGCCCAATTCCTAGATTTATCAGCCTTGGCGATGACTGGTTGGAGTGAAAGGCCATGAGACACGATTCCTTCCGGGCAGTACTCAGACCATCCTCGGTTACGTGGGGTTTTATATATGCTCCGTAACAGAGGATGTAATCAGACCAAACGCAGAGGGGTACGGGTGTTACGTTAAATCTCATTTCAATGATATTGCAACTTTAAAGGGTAAAATGATAGCAAAATCGTTCGGGGGAATTTTATTTGTTTCAGAATCCATGAATGTCCGCTCTACACCCATTAGCCCAGATTCGATTTCCAGTCGGGTACGTGTCATGCTAAAAAATTGGAATGGCTAATTTCATGGTTGTATCCCAGTATTTGGACAGCCACACAGACAGTCAGTTCTCGGTGTTGTGGAAATGACTCTCCAGATAATTGGGAGAGTACCATTCACTTGCTTAGTTAGTGCCCCTTACGGGATCACAGAATGGAAACAACATATTGCCATTGTGCTTTGAATTGCGAACAATAATGATATTATTTTTCATACATACCATACCCCATTTTAAGTTTTTCCTGTTAAAACTAAAATATATTTTCAAAGGTTTATTCATAAGGTAATAAATCCAATAATACAATGACGTGTCCACTTTGTCGCGTGCGTACCATTTTATCCGACGTCAGCATACACTCGCGTTATCACGCCTTCGAACAAATTAAGATTAAAAAGAACAGTTAGTTTCTAGATCTCAGTTATCTTCTGCACCTTTGCTGGACTAAAAATAACACGAAACTCCCGCCTAGAGATAGTCGGTTAATATCAGTTTAATCTCGCGGCCTGTGAAACAGCTGATCGCCAGCTGATTGAAACTTATGTGTTTTGGCGAACTGTTCCAGTCTCTTTTTTCCCGACTATGTGACAAATTGTTTTGACAGTTTTCAAAATTATTTTCTTGAAAGATGAATCCTATAACTAAAGTAGACTTAAAACTAAAATAATCTAACGTAATCTTCATTTTAATAATTTAGCGTTAATAAGGACCCTTCGATCAGTCAAGTTACTAAATGTCCACATTTGTTATATACACTTTTGTAGTTTTGGTACTATTCGTTCAGAACTAGAGGGATTTACTTCCAAATGCACGTTTTAAAGTCCATTCCTCAGGGGGGCTGGATGTTTCATCCTTGTAATGTTGAGTGTCAAACAAGGAAGCAACAACTCCAATCTTTTAACGTATTTTGGAATTCGAACCCTGGTCTTCCAGGTGATGAGAGGGCCCTCTTGGCTCTGTTGTATTTACATGTATGTTATACAGTATTAGTCTCATAGCTCAGTCTTTATTATTCTGACTTTAGGACATCCGTTGTGTCAGAAACCCTAGTTGTCAATCTGTGTCAAACAGTGCATCCTTCCACTATCACATCTTAGCTTTGGCTCGCTTTCCACTCGACGGAAATGGACTCGCATCGCTTAACCGAACCATGTACATTGTATATTCGTTTTAGAACTCGTTTTCTTGAGTATTATGTAGCCATTGGTAACACTTATTTATATAATTTAGCAACACTTTATTTCAGGAAGAAAATCGTGTGGTTACTTTTGATACCAAGATTACCCAATATGTCTGTATGACTCTGAAATATGGGATTAAAACAGTATGATGGCACTGAACTAGTAACATGTAACACTTATAAGATAGTTGCGTTTGTAAAATTTCCGGGATTCATTGCTATTCAACACCCGCAAATTTAGTTTAAAACCGACGGCGTTTATGGATTATAGGTAGATTCCCCTTAACTACATATCCATCCATTAATGCGAATATGTCTTTCATAGGTCATTACGTTGTATGAACAGACCTTTTCTCGAGGACGTAAGACCTGTATGTAGATTTCTGTCACAATAAGTATGTATCGCTGTACTAATACGGCTGAATTTCGAATGTATCGGCAGATGGAACTATATCGCTCAGCAACGAGATTATAAGATATTAAAGAAATGTTAACGATATTATGTAAAACAAGGTTTTTGTTTCAAAAAATTTAAAATTAAATATTATATGTCACACCCCATTCTGTTTTAATAGTTGTAAATTCATTGTATACTCATATCATGTATGTTTATGCACTGTTAGCTGAATTAATTCACACGTGGGTTTGATTTAAACTTGGAGCACGTGTCAAAGGACCTTCGTCACTGTATAAAGTATAAGTGTATACTGCATCTACATACAGCTGATAGGAGTTCCAGCCCTAAACATGGTGAATTAATAAAATGCAACCACGTTGCGTGAGTCATATTGTCATCTTTTGATCATGATGTGACCATGTGGAATATGCATGACTGTTTCCTATTGGGAAGTGGTCCTTACCACATAACATAGTAATATATACTATATGCATAGATATTATACATATTTACACAAGCATTGTAAAGGTCACGACGGATTTACAAATGGTAATAAATATTAAAAGTTAGTTTTATTTTAAGAAATCAGAATCAACATTTTAATGACAGAAAATCTATAAAAGACGAGATTATAAATGCAAGAACACTGCAAGACCAAAACATCAATCGTGGCTGATAGCATAGATTTTACGAGCGCTTCAGTAAGGGTACATCGTGTGCTTACCAGCGAAAATAATGTTCATGATTATACTGACTTTCAGTCAGACTGTTTTAAAGCCTTTATTCACCATGTCGAACTTAATCTCGCCTAGATCATACACTTTCTGTTTACTTTCCTGACGATTATTGAGACGTCAGCAACATACATTTAAATAAAATCACTACCCAGTTTTATGTATATAAATTTATGTTTATTGTGCAATAAACATAAAGAAAAATTATTTAATCAGATGTATTTCAATGAATGAATTTCGGAAATGCGAACATTTATTATTTTAAAATTGCTGAAAATATGTTCAAGCTGCAAGTACATGTATTATCCCTACGTTCATCAGAACGTTATGACCGTTGTAATTTCGGTCATGGGCGTAGCTTCTATTACGCATTTGCGTACAACATTTTTGGCAAGATACATGCCTTGATGTCATAAAATATGCAACGTAAATAAAGCTAATATACGACTGGCATTAACCTTTCCTTATTCCTTATTCCTTAATTCCAGTAATTTCAGACAGTTCAGAAAAACAGTTCTGTCTAAATGGTAAAAACTTTGCATCATTACGGAATTATTACACACAACGCTTCCCCAAATATAGCACTTATTTCCCTATACAGTCGTATCCTCTTCATTGTAAAGTCATTTAAGAGAACGCCAGTGCCCACTCAAGCCCAGACATTTTCTGTTGAGAATTTGTTTCCAAGGACTTTATTCAAATATTACAGAATAATGTGCATTAAATATTGAATACGAATCCAGTGTGCGTCTGATTTGTTTAGAAAATGATATGAATTGAACAAAAACCTTAAACAATTATGAATAATCATATGATTTCACAAGAAGCCTCGATGCCATGTTAAAATGAAGGAATTTAACTCAGCCCAGAAGCAAAGTTTTATTATACCCCCGACCAACGGTTGTGGGTATACGGTATAACCAACAATTCCGTCCGTCCGTCCTTCCGTCCGGAGACATTTTTTGTCCGATCGATTTTCAAATTTGGCACATGTCTTCTTCACCACTAGGAGAGGTGCAGTGCAAAATGTAACACGATTTTATGAACTTATTATTTTTTGCGATTTTTTAAATATATTTTTTAACTTGTATTCGGAGCTAGAATGAATGAAGCTACTTCTGTGTTGTCATTTGTTGACTTTATCATTTTCTTTTTCATGCAACTTTCATCAAAAGCTACCTCTGTGTTCTTGTTGATTTTACTATTTAATATTTCCTCTGGTGATAATTTGGAAAAATAGAGCCATGGGCTCTGTAGCTCATCAGGGTTTATATTGTTTGATGAGGAAAACCGAAATACATTGTCTAAATATAATGCGCAATCCCTAGCCCTGACAAATCTTAGTCTTGAAATTGAGAGAGAGCACTCAGCAAGGTCAACACACAGGAGATTATGCAATATGCTGACCCCTTGGCTATGGTTACAAGCCAGCTGTGCTTTTACAGCCAAATTTTGTAATAGCCTCTGCCTTGCACTAAACACTGGCAGCACTGATCTAACTGTACAAGACAAGTGATGAATCTCATGGTACATAGCACAATTTAGAATCACCTTGGCTAAATAATCTTTGCACAATTTAAACGGTTCTAAGCCGTTTCATCTAAACATCTAAACATCTAAACATTCTGAACGCAATATTCCTTCTAGTTTGTTCTGGAGAAGAAGATGAAAATGGATTATTATGTTTTGACCTGTGAGGGCCCTTTTTTATAATATCCAAAATATTCAGTTCGTAGGCTATTCAACAGTTCTCATTTCACATTGATTACATCAATTTGACAAACATATCCATAATGGAGATTTGATCTTCGACATATATTTCACATTCCTACTGAATAAGAATAACTGCAAAGTTACTTTTTTCTCAATTCTGCATTTCTCAAACCCAAGTTAGGCCTCACATATCTAAAAGATAAGATAACTCTCCCTCAGGTATTTTATTAGGGGAAACTAAATACTGAATGAAGTGCCATAAAATATCAGTTGAAAATTAAATTTCAACCGTTTTTTTAGGCTGTGGCCCATATTTGGGGTCACAGAGCCACCAAATCTACAAGTTAGAATCCCCATTGGCTAAAAAGTGTACACCCAATATTACAGCCTTCTAGGTCTTTTTGTTCTGGAGAAAAAGATGAAAACGGAATTTTAGGTCATGGCCTGTGAGGCTCTTATTTGGGGACATAGGGTCATCAAATCTACAATTTAGAATCTCCATTGGCGAAAGATTCTGCACGCAATATTACAGCCTTCTTGGTCTTTTCGTTCTGGAGAAGAAGATGAAAATAGTCATATCTTATCATTTCGTCACCAGTCATATGCAGTTCACGTATCTCATGTAAAATAAAAGAATTCTTATCTCCTCTTCAATTTATTCCTTTGTGGCTTGTCAGAATATTCAGTTCATAGGCTATTCAATAGTTCTCATTTCACATTGATTACCTCAATTTGACCCACATGTCCATAATGTAGATTGTAATCTTAAATCGACATATATTTCACATTCCTACTGAATAAGAATAACTGCAAAGTTACTTTTTTTCTCAATTCTGCATTTCTCAAACCCAAGTTAGGACTCACATATCTAAAAGATGAGATAACTCTCCCTCGGGTATTTTATGAGAGAAAACTAAATACTGAATGAAGTGCCATAAAATATCAGTTGAAAATTAAATTTCAACCGTTTTTTTAGGATGAAGCCCATATTTGGGGTCACAGGGTCACCAAATCTACAATTTAGAATTTCCATTGGCTAAAGAGTTTACACCCAATATTACAGCCTTCTAGGTCTTTTTGTTCTGGAGAAAAAGATGAAAACAGGATTTTAGGTCATGGCCTGTGAAGACCTTATTTTGGGCCATATGGTCACCAAATCTACAATTTAGAATCTCAACTGGCTAAAGACTCTGTACACAATATTACAACCTTCTAGGTTTTTTTCGTTCTGGAGAAGAAGATGAAAATATGATTTTAGGTCATGGCCTGTGAGGCCCTTATTTGGGGCCCCAGGGTTACCAAATCTACAATTTAGAATCTCCATTGGCTAAAGGGTTTACACCCAATATTACAGCCTTCTAGGTCTTTTTGTTCTGGAGAAAAAGATGAAAACAGGATTTTAGGTCATGGCCTGTGAAGACCTTATTTGGGGCCATATGGTCACCAAATCTACATTTAAGAATCTCCATTGGCTAAAGACTCTGTACGCAATATTACAACCTTCTAGGTTTTTTTCGTTCTGGAGAAGAAGATGAAAATAGGTTTTTAGGTTATGGCCTGTGGGGCCCTTATTTGGGGCCACAGGTTCACCAAATCTACAATTTAGAATCCCCATTGCCCAAGGAGTCTGTAAACAAAATGTCAGCTCCCTAGACCCAGTGGTTAAGAGAAGAAGTTGAAAAAGCGAAAAGTTTACGGACGGACGAACGGATGGACGGACGCCATGCCATGCCATAATCCCATCGGGCCTTTCAGCCATTACAGTGCATAGCTTATGCAGACACCTCTCTCTATAAGAAATACAAGATTAACCTAAAAAAATTTACAATAGTTAATTCATATCAATCGTGTTCAAGAGAGGTTTCAAAGTAATCGTTCAATGTAGCGCTCAAGAAGCGCTCAAGTAGCGCTCAAGTAGTGCTCATTCTCTCCTGAACGACACGGTGCAAAAACCTCAAAGTTCGCTCGCCTTGGTACGTAGCGCTACATCTCTCTTGAACACGGCCCGGGCCTCACTTCTAACTTTCAGTGGTGTCCGATTTCACTCGCAGTTTTGTCCAAATTCTTTAATTGATATATTAAGTCACTTATCTTTGTTCCTAATTTCTTGTTAAAATATAAATTCGTTTCCAGTCTTCAAACTACAAACACATAAAAAAAAACATGGGTGGTACTGCGCCGAAATTAAGTGTAGCATTGCACCCAGACCTTAATGCATGTGTAACAGTTCTCCACAGCTGACAAAGTTGCCTTGCCCCTTGCGGGATTCGAACCTCTTGATCTCTTGATCCGAAGCCAAGCGCGCTAACCACGCTATCCATTCTCATGGTTTGCAGGTTTCACCGCAATGCTTATAGCCATCATGGCGTTGCGGGCTTTCTCCCTGCAATTATATTAGCAGCCGTGATATAAATTAAATACTCTCTTGATCCGGCTTGAATTCGTGTATATAGCTTTTGAGGAAACTAGGGATATATAGAGGATATTTGACATTTCTCGTAAATATACATAAAGATAAACGTTAAAGGGGCAGTAGCACGTTTTTTTCGCTGAAATAAGTCGATGACATGTATTTGAAAAATAATGTCACCAATTGTAAAACACCCTTCGCTCTTCGGGAAATCAAGTTAAAAATGAGTGTACATTGCTTTATACGCAACACCGTTATTAGGCCTACCACTACGGATAATTTGTTTATGTAATAAGATGTTTTACCCTCTAAAATAAATATAAATGACACAAACTATTTATAATAGATGGGCAATTTGAAAAAATAAAATTTGCAAAAAACGTGCTATTGCCCCCTATATCTTAAACCAGGGAGTCTCTATACACAGTTCCTGGTAAAACTGAAATGTGATGCTGTGGATATGTTACGTAAACTCTCTCGACATAAAAGTATGTCTGGTCTACAAATTCACCTATAGTCCTACAGCCGTTGTTATCCTATTGCGATGACATCATATGATTCAAAGAGTCAATCCACCGAGTAGAATATAGGGGATATTATATGAGTGACTTTGTCACACTATGTTTACGACACGAGTGCCTTGGTAATAGTATTTCCCGAGCGAGAGCGAGGGATATACCGATATTCAGGCACGAGTGTCGTAAATATAGTATGACAAAGACACGAATATAATATCCTGGTTATGGATGCCCTCGTTGGTAATAAAAAATGTTTTTTCATTCTGTGAAAAAACGGATTTTATTTTAACCGATAGCTAGAGGTCTAAATAATGTCGTATTTCGATCCCCACTAAAATGTAATCAATAATTTCAATTTCGTTTATTACTCCCCTGTTGAAAATATCGCCGTTTAATAAATGTTCGGTGTCACTAAGTTGTGTAATTATTCGATTTCCAGAAACCAGATGCAAATTTTATTGCAACAGCTTGATCTAAGCCTCGACCTAAAGTTTCCAAAGAAAAGGAATCGAAACCAATTGAAATCGCGCATGCGTGTCTGTAACTTCCGCTCTGAGTCGGTCATCGATCAACATGGCGGAGAAGATAACGGACCGAGAACTCGTGGATGAATTAAAACGTTATGGAGAGACAGTGACTTTGCCTTTAAAGCTCGGCAAGCGTGGATTGCTTATTAAAAAGCTCAATCACTTTAGATCTAAAGCAAAAACTGCTGATCGGTCTGCAAGTAAGACAGGAAAACGTGCACATCTCGATGTGCTCAGCTCAGACGACAGCGACTTTGAAAACGCGGGTCAGTCTGACCGAAACCGATCTAAGATTGTAAGTGGAGTATCTAAATCTATCAGGCGCCGATCAACTGCAAATGCACCCATTTCACCGGCAAAACCCAAATCAGACTCTAAGAGATTGTCTTTGGGGCGGCCATCGCTGCGATCCCGGAAATCTGATTCTCAAGCGAATGTTTCGCCGGGTCGTGTAACGAATTTAGCAGAACGTCGGTCAAGTTCTCGTTTGTATCCCGATTTGAGTGAGTTAGACACTTCTCGTAGCCATGGAAATATGTTTGCACACAATGACACTTTCGAATCTTCGGATTCTGATCTTGATGAGAGCACATATGAGGTTGAAAACAAGTCTGTCAACACCACATTTACAATCGAAAGTAACAACAGTTTCCTTGATAAATCGCAAGGACATCGTTCACCAAAATCCAACTCTAACACTTCCTACTCAAATCATGTTGCTCCTAATCATCAGACAAATTCTTCAAGATACTCAGCAAACCATACACAAGCAAAACAGGGGAATGACACAAAGAAACATTACAAAATGTATCCGGAGCATGTCTCTGGTGGTTTGCTCGTGATTGTTGGTGGATTTTTCCTTATTTTGGCTGTCAGTTATTTGTTCGTCAGAAGAGACGTCATCGTGTCATGGTACAACGGCACAGGAGATATCACAAAACCTGGTATGTATGAGGAGAATTTATTTTGTAATCATTTCATTACAGCTGCATATACACAAATCAGGTTATGTATCATATCATAAGCTCTATATCAATATTTATTCAAAATAACCGAGTTGATATTATAAATATAAGCACGTGCACATATCACGTTTGCCAAGCAACCTTTGTTGTATTTCGTCATCATAAAACGATTATTCGTAATGTCACTCTAGCTTGTCGTCGCAAGAGAAGTGGACTGTTTCCTGACTAATTTACCCTCGATAGAGTACCATATGACTTTTACGAAACTCATGCAAATTTATGTATAACCCTTGCTCTAGGAATAAAAAATTCACACTCGTTTCGTAAAAGTCATATGACACACTTCCTCAGGTAATAGTTTCTATATATGTATTGTAATCATCACTAATGTGAAGCTAGTGTGTCATTGGGGTCACAGGGGTGTGTATCGCTTAGAAACAGCGTATGAAAGACATATACCTATATAGACCCTACCCTATTACTATATAAAAGGAAAGGGATGTAACGACGAAACCACCCCATGATCATTCAAAGTCCTATTTCGCATCAAAAACAAGTTTTACGGCACAATCGATGACTACGATACGATATTCTCGATAATCCAGAGTATACACTCCGATAAATCTACTCTATATACTCCAGACGCATGAGAGGCTTGTCCTGATAACTTTATTACCTCCCTTGGTTTTCCTGCCTTTTCTCACCAGCCAATCGGGTGCGTCTGTCAAAGTGAGTGACAGCTTGTCAACACTCGTCTCGCTGTGCGAGAAGCATATTTAGGAAGGTAATCATGTAGACAGATTGGCATTTGGCATGAAATGTTCTAATTTCTGAAATTAACGTTGATTGAGCGAATTCCAACGAAGGGATCCGATTCATCCGAAATGCCAACATTGAAGATAATTAAGAAAACAAATGATAGTCAAAATTAAAAAGCAGGAAAAACTTGCTAAAGCGAGAAATTACACCATCAAAGTCGCTCCATCTGTTTAACGGTGTGTCACTTTAGCAGTCTTTTGATTGGTACGCTCAACTTCCCAGCGTAGACCGCTGATTGGATGAATACCAGCCAAGTCACACTTTCAAGCCAATTTCCCCACTCACAAAAATCAACAAAAACTCACCTTTTAAAATTTAATTTCAGCACCAAAAACAACTTACCTAATGTGTTCCGGTGACAACCAAAAGGTAAACTATTATATTAGTATTTTACACACATATTAAAATATTTTAAAATAATTTCATAAGATATACAATGATATTCCCAGAGAGGGCTATAGGTCATTTCTCATAAATATGTTGAAGAGCCAGTGAATTTGAGTTTATCATTTTTCAACACATACAAATTACCAGTATATAAATCACGAGAGAATATTTTGTCTACAACTTAACTTATCAGAAATAAAATTTGTATCTGAATGTATAATATATCATATTTGAATTTGTTTCAAATAAACCTCCACTCTCAATTTGAGTGTACCACTGAATCTCTTTTTAGACTTGAAAACACCTTTACTTCTTACTAATTAGTACCATTTCTCCATTTATTTTGAGTCGACAAACCTGTGAAACATTCAGTGTGTATTTTCAATTAAATTTCCTGTATTTTTATCAACTTACTCAATAACACTAAACATTTGTCCAACTCTAAAACTAAATTAACTAAAAGTAATTAATGTGTTGTATTTTCCCCTAAGTTTTTATTCCCCAAAATTTGATGATGTTCATTTGTTACATTTCTAGGACTGCTACCCAGAAAAAGTAGTGGAGAAAACTATGGTTGTGATCCGCGATGTCTTTGAAGTGCTAAGTAGTAAAAAAGGTAAGTCACTTTTATATACATGTGGTAAGATGGTGGTCGTGAGAAAAGATATGACATGAGGTGTCAGGGCAATGTGTGACTGGAAAATTATCCAGCGCATGTAATAGACCAAATACTGCATGTGTATGAAAACAGAAAAGTCCTGTAGTGAAATATCATGTAAACTGCTGAATGGAATAGCATGTAGATAAACATTACATATGGAATAATAATAGAAAGCAAGATTTATAGATAAAATCCCAACAACTTAGGAATATGTATACATATACGATATTTCAGACTAAATGCCTACTGTTTCATCAGGTGGTGAATGTTCGTAATAAAGGTGTTATTCACTGATCCTGCTTTTCTTTTGATTTTAGTTATGAACAATATTACATGGACAACTTAAAGCTATACAAATGTTCAATATTTTAAAAATGCAGCAATAAACAATTTTTAAATCTGAATATTTTAACTTTCACTATGCTTATTTATTGTTATCCTGTAAAACTAATTATGCTAAATGAATTAAATGTGTTTTTTCTAGGTGCAGTTATATGTGGAAGCGCAGAGGAGTGGGAGAAAAGCATGTCAGTCGATCAGTTTGGCAAATACGTGAATAACAAAGGCGTAAGTTCAATTTAAACAGCTTCCTTCATTTTCAATCACAATAATGGGAAGAGTTATTTTTCCAGGTTTATTGGAAGTGAACATTTATTTGATATTTGAGTAAATAATTAAATCTTTAGTTTCACTGTATGAAATAAGGCCGTTTGACAGCCTTGAACCTTTTGCTCCAGACTGCTAACGTTTTTAGTTGTTTCTTTAATTCTACCAATCAATTTGAAAAAATCGAAATTTTAGTTTCGGACTGGCTGTCTTCAAACTTATTTCATGCACAGGTAGTTTTCATGAACACGGTTTCATAGGTGATGTTTTCTTGAAATGTTGATTGATAGAAGAAAATTAAAATTTAATGAATGAATGAATTTGTTTCGGTATGAAGGCTACGAGCTTGTGTACAATCAATACTAAATGAAATGCATTATTCAGATAATAAGGTTTATTGTTTATGATTTTATTTTTATAAACATTCATACTCTAACTTTTCATAGAATTCCTTTGGAAACTGCATGTTTATAATGTCAGTGCATGAACATTTTGGAGATTCAACATATAATCTCTTACATTTGAACAGTAAAGGAAACTTCTGAACAATTGACAACTTTGAAGAATTTTGTCAGTTCTCAATTTGTTGTCTTGATGCTGATTAATTATGTCCAGAGTCCAGATAACCCCGGGCCATCACTGCAAACTGCTCATGAGGACTTGTTTGTTTCAGAACGTTGAACTGGTGAATTCCTGTCTGGATCACATCTTGAAGAACCCTCAGTGGAACATCAGGTTTGTTCATTCATATGCTCAATCAGGGCTTAAAAATGTATTGAAGAGGGTAAAGCCGCCATTAATGCATCAGGATATTCGCAAAAATATATTATTGCGTGGCATGTTTCAATAGTTCGACCCCGTTCAGGATAAAGCCGCCACCAACACATGGGGATATCCGCAGAAAGACCAGAATGTTCATAATTATCCCCCGCTGCGCATTTAGCGCGAAGCAGGGGATATAGTATTTGGCTGCGTCCGTCCGTACGAAATGGAATAACTCAAATATTGTTCACTGGATTCTTTTCATATTTTGCATATGGGTTCATCATAGGGAGAGTAATGCTCTTACAGAGGTTTGTGACCTTGACCTTCATTTCAAGGTCACAACGAGACTTTTCATTTTACCCTTGTCAGCGGGATATCTCAAGAACCATTCCCTGGATTCTCTTCATATCTCACACATAGCTTCTCCAAGGAAAGACAACGGGCTGATTAGATTTTGGTGACCTTGACATTATTCTCAAGGTCACAGTGGAACTTTGAATTTTTCGACATGTTAATGTACATGTAAAGCTTGTCAGGGGGATATCTCAAGAACGATTCACTGGAATTTCATCATATCTTACGCAAAGCACCTCCTAGGGAAGACAAAGGGCTGATTACATTTTGGTGACCTTCACATTATTCTCAAGGTCACAGTGGAACTTTGAATTTTTAGCTCATCAGGCCTGAAAGGCCCGATGGGCTTATGGCATGGCATGGTGTCCGGCGTCCGTCCATCCATCCGTCCATCCGTAAACTTTTCGCTTTTTCGACTTCTTCTCCAGAACCAATAACTCCACAGAGCTGAAATTTTATGTGCAGACTCCTTGGCCAATGGGGATTCTAAATTGTAGATTTCGTGACCCTGTGACCCCAAATGGGGTCACAGGGGTCACATCCTTAAAAACCTATTTTCATCTTCTTCTCAAGTTCCAAAAGGTCTAGAGAGCTGAAAAGTTGTGTGCAGACTCCTTGGCTAATGAGGATTTTAAATAATAGATTTCGTGACCCCATGACCCCAAATGGGGTCACAGGGGTCACATCCTTAAAAACCTATTTTCATCTTCTTCTCCAGTTCCAAAAGGTCTAGAGAGCTGAAAAGTTGTTTGCAGACTCCTTGGCCTATGGGGATTCTAAATTGTAGATTTCGTGACCCTGTGACCCCAAATGAGGTCACAGGGGTCACATGCTTAAAAACCTATTTTCATCTTCTACTCCAGTTCCAAAAGGTCTAGAGCTGAAAAGTTGTGTGCAGACTCCTTGGCCAACGGGGATTCTAAATTGTAGATTTTGTGACCCTGTGACCCCAATCTAGGTCACAGGTCATGACCCATAAACCTATTTTCATCTTCCTCTCCAGTTTACATGTACAGCTCTACAAAGGTGAAATGTTGTGTAGAGATTCTTTGGTCAAAGTTGATTCTAATTCTAGGATTGGTGGCCCTGAGACTCCAAATGTGGGTCACAGGGGTCATGATCTAAAACCCATATTATTTTGCTTGTTAACAATGTATTACTTGAGATAACTTAGATATTCAACCTTAGATAATAAATCAATGAAATCAATGATGAGCTACAGAGCCCATGGCTCTATTTTTGACATGTTCAACATGTTCGATAGTCGATTTTGCTGATCTTGATATTATTTTTCAATTTTTAGCTCATCAGGCCTGAAAGGCCCGATGGGCTTCTGGCATGGGATGACGTCCGTAAACTTTTCACTTTTTCGACTTCGTCACCATTTAAAACAGCTGTTTTAATGAGCTGTGAAGATAAGGAGATTTTATGTGCACTTCATATGTCAGCTTAAGAGTAATACCACATTATGGACATGTTTGATGTAATCAAAGTGAAATTAGAACTATTGAATAGCCTGTGAACTAAATATTGTGACAGATATAGGAAAAAAATGAAAAAGGGTTAAGAAATGTTTTATTTTACAATAGATATGTGAACTAAATATGACTGGTGATGAAGTAAGATAAGACTATTAAAACTAGCTACATGAGTTTGTGATACCACATCTTCTTTTCCAATAAAGAAAATAAATAAAGATGGGGCAAACAAAATTTAAAATATATAATTCACTGGCTTTGAGTCCAGGGTCTGCATGTTGTGTAATTGCAGGTGTTGACCTTGGGATGCAAACAGCAGCTTGCTAATACACGGAGGTTTCAGGTTACTTCTCTGCTGTGTTACTGATTAGTCTTACACTCAAATGCTCAATAGAATTTATTAATTAAATATTGAAAAGGAGCCTATGAAACTATGAGCCTATGAGAAACAGGATTTTTAGAAACAAATAGGGGCTCTTTTTCATTATGTAATAAATGTTGATAATTCCAGAATAAAAATAAGAAGTAAAACAATAAACTGCAAAGGTCTACATTATTTATAATGAATATGGATTAATGTGTAACCAATTTTGATAATAACTTTTAAATTTGATGACTGGGCAATGACTTATTATGTGATATCTTAATTTTTTCCTTAGAGATAATTAACAACATGATTGCTGATGAGCTTCAGAGCCAGTGGCTCTATTTTTATGTATTAATTTGTGGCGGGGCATTATGTCACCTTAGTGACAACTACTTGTTGTATTACATGTTTACAGCATTTTATCAGGTCTTACCCCCAAAACATGTTACACAATATTCTGATGTGCGATGGTGGTGTTATCCTCTTCTTTACTTATCCCAAACTTTGGTTTGGTCCCGTCTGTATTCTTGAGTGGATCCACATCATGCTACCCTCATCAAGCCCTATTCTTCAATACTGTGAGATAATTAAAAGGGGCTGTAGCACATGTTCTAAGAGATCTCACAAAATGAAAAAGAAATGTTACCAATTGCAAAAAATCTTCTTAATCAATAAATAGAGTTCTAAAACAAATGATTACGGTTCAGTTAAGGACTGCAGATCCATTTTCCATCTTCAATTTACACTAAAATGGCCACTAGCAGTTTTTGTTTTATATGTGCCACTGTGTCTATGACTAGGGAAAATTGGGTTGTGTAATGAGCTATTTTACAGTCTTCCTAAAAGATATACTGCAATGATAAAATTTGGTTATAAATGACAATTTGAACACAAAATATTCTAACAAACATGCTACAGTGCCTCATGCCAATCTTCCTCACAAAAGCAGATCTAATTCGAAATCATGTATTCAAATTATCACTCATTATGGAACAATTTGCCTTGAAAAAACGTCTTATCACTGTGATCACGTGAGAATTTTTTTTTTGTATTTGAGATAAGAAGTGCACAAATTATTTTTAAATTTTCAGAGCCTTTGACAGCAACGGCCTCGAAGCGATGGAGAGACAGGAAATCAGGCACCTCGAATCTGCTGTGGCCTCCATGGGGTTGATGTGTAGACTGCAGAGATCGTTGTTCAAGGTCACAGGGATCATAATGATTCTAATTCTGGGTAAGAGACTCCAAACACAGTTGAGAGTGTTGTTGTCAGAGTTTGAATCTGTGTCTGTGTTGCAGAAATCAGTGCTGTTGGGCTCCAGTGTTCACAATACTGTTTAGTTCCTACTGGCAAACAGGGCTTGAAAAAACAGCTAGTTTTTCTGGGAAAAAATCCAAAATCTCACAAGCCAGAATGTTGGCCACTTTCACAACTTTTGATGCGTTTTGAGATCAGTTCAGATCCAAGAATGCAAAAAACTAAAGCCACAACACATTTTTATTTTAAAATAAAGTCTGATGAATGGAAAAACTGAAAATATAAATTAAATTTTATGAATTTAATAACAAATATGATATATGGCCCGATCCCAAAATACACTTTGATTCACAGTGCACTGAACAGAAAGCAAAATTTTGTGTAGATGCGTACCGTTTCACCCCGCTACTATAGATTTACTGCTGAATCAATTCGCATACTCAAACAATTTTACTGGAATCAATAAAATTCTGCTGTTTGATTGAAAAAGTTATATTTAAGTGAGATCGCTTACTTATTATTTTTCATTATTTAAACTTACATTTTTGACACCATCTTTAGGCTAAGGGAAGTAACTCTAATCTGCACTGTTTACATCCAGGTTTCATTGAATCAAAATAGCCAAAGCACAGCAATGTTTGTAAGTGTTTTCAAAACGTTTTTTATTCCGGGTACAGGCACATAAATCTGATGGCATTTTCCCAACATGCCCGGTTGAAGGTTGTGTTTTTGTGTGCTGGTTTTCTGGTTCACCGCAGTGAAAGAGTTAAGTGAGGTTGCTAACGTAGAATTTTACTGCAGGTGGCATGCTGGTGTTCCTGCTGCTGAAGTACCTGCAGTGGAGGAATGTGGCCAAGGAGAAGGAGTTGAGGCATATCTACAACATGGTCGATGAAATCATTGGTGAGTTGAGATGTGGCAATACAGAGACGTAGCACCATGTCACACAATGCTTCCACTAGATATATAGTGATAAATTTACCCATGAGTCCTGCATCAAACACTCCTAAAATTTGGAAAAAAACTCATACAAATTTAAGCTGTTGGTCCCCAGGACACAAAGGGTTGTTATGTTGTATTTGCTTACTTATTGAGGGACTCACTTATATCTGCTGGGACTCACAAGAGCTTGTGGTAGCGAGTTCCTGGACTCTGCAGGTCATATGTCACTGATATGATGTAGATCATGATATGTCAAAATTAGCCCTAACAAGATAATAACCATTTGGACTAATGGGTTTTTAGAAAGGTTAGCCTAAATGTTCCAGTTAGCCAAATACATCTTGATGATCATAGTGTCTTTAACTATTAAAAATTTAACTATTACTTTAAACTGCCAGTCATTAGATATATCTAGCCCAACATCTTTTCAACGAACCATGGACTGCCACACTTTTACATATTTAATTTTTCATGGTGTGAATAATAACGATTGGTAAAAATTAATACAGGTGTAAGTTTTATTCCTGTTTGAACTTTCCACAGTAAAGAAATTAGGATGCAGCAATCTTGCCTTTCTCTAGCATGAAGATAAAGAGAGAAGTGATAAAAGCTTGTTAGCTTGTTAATATTAATGCCCCTGCCCTAATTCAGTGAATCTTCTCTGTCTCCTATCCCAGACATCCTGAAGCGTCACCACGACATCACCCAGGACGAGACTAGCGGACATCAACAGTATCTGGCTGTACAGCATGTGCGAGATCAACTCCTGCCTCCCTCTAGAAGGTCAGAGGTCAAGCAGACTATTTAAAAAATATATATCACGATGCACTTGTAGATATTGAAAACTTCTGTTTGAACTAAACAAAATAATCTTTATTTCAATATATGTAATATTAGCACATGCAGGCAATAGCAACCCAAATGCCTTGACCAGTTGAAGGAACTGCTAGGAAATACGGCAATCTGCAGGTATTCTGGATGGCGTTTTCCGTAGACAAGTCGGTATTCTGCATCAAAGCCTATTTCCATGATATATTCTGCAACTGCAAATTCAGTGACGACTGTAATTGGAGCAAATGTTAGAGAATAACTTTCAGCAGTTTGACAGGTTAACGCAGAGAATGATTCAGGATTGGTCAGGAGGTCATTATATGGCTAAAATATTATATTGCCAGTGGCAAAGAGTAAATAAGTTGAATATTTCAGGAAAGAACTGCAGCCTATTTGGGAGAAGGCGGTGCTCTTTATAGAGAAGAACGAGTCGAGGATCCGTTTGGAGGAGCAGACGATTGAAGGAGAGGATTTCCGCGTCTGGCGCTGGATTCATGTATGTAATATTTACGTTGTTGTCATGTCGTGTATTAAACTGTGACTTCTAATAGCTCTGGACATTGAATGTTTGGTTTCTTAGACAATTATCAAAATGTGTTGTAAGATTAGGAACAGTTACACATGCAACTTAAATAGTTATAAAAATTACAGAAGGTATGATTTTTTCCTTTGATAATTGACAATTTTAGGAAATTATACATTTACATATAGTGTGGCAAGTATCACAAATGGTGAGGCTTTTCCTGTAGCTTCTTGTAGATATTGTGAATGCACGACTGCGATGATGTGGTCTGTAAACAAGCTGATACAGTCAGGCCTCGATAATCCGAACACTTCCTTTTTTCATCAAAAACATTTGGAACCCAACAAGATGGAGTTGATTCCCTTTGAATCTACAGACAGACGAGAACATGAGTTTGACACGCTAGATATTAAAAACTATCACACAAAATGATAAATTTCAATTTATTACAATCACAAACTACCGACGCACAGTGTAAGACATTACAATTTATTAAAATCACAAACTATTGACACGCTCCACTCCCGTGTCAATCAACTGTCATTGAAGTTTACCGATCCAATCGGTGATCGCTTTTCAAGGGGATTACCCAAACGCTTTTGATGAAAAAGTATTTACCAGTAGTTGTAAATAACTAATCCGTTACGGCTAATTGGCATTCAGATTCGGAAACGGAATCAGCGGATTAATGAATCAACATTTAATGAGTTTATATAGAGATAAGTTTGGTTACAGCTTGCTACCGTTCGGAAACTGCGAGATTCGGATTATCGTTGGCCGGACTATTGCGGCTTGACTGTATACTTTATATAGATTTAATAGATTTTATTCGGATTATTATTTAACCTAAAAAATTCTTTCTGCTTCTGTATCACAGAGCTCTCCGAATGGAGGAAAGGTCTGGCAAGGACAGGGTATGTAATACTTCTTTAAATATTATTTTATTGTTTTCTTTACATTCAAAGGAAATATTTTGTTTTCCGCTCTATGGTACTAAATGTTTCAAGATAAATAAATTATATTTCTGATGATGGTTTAATGTTAAAGATTTAATCAAACCATGGTAAGAAATGTAATACCTTACTTTTGTTGTTCCTTTGCAAAGCCCAGTTGTCGAGCAGGTAAGCTATCTGGACATTCAGTGCTGGCGATCAGTACTTTTTAAAACCAGCAGTTAACATCAACACGTTAATAGTCATACACCATATACACTCGCAATCTCATTTGAATCAGATGGAATGTATTACTTGTACCTTGTTGTGTTGTTTTTTATAAGAGTTCTGCACTTTCGAGGTCATGTCATGTGACCTTTTACTCTAGCCAATCAGCAACAAGTTTACAAAGCCATTGGACCGAATGAGTTGACATATGAAACATCACATTCAATGCCATATCTAAGAAAGCTTCTCATTCGCTAAATTAAGATTGAAGGTCACAGTGACGGTAACCTGACATGACCTCAGCGAGATAGTTCTCAGATCGATGAACAAGATAAGACTGTTACGTTCAATCTGATTTGAGATTGGATACACTCTGTTTCTTGTACTATCAATCACTGTTCTCATTGAAGTGAGCCTAAGTGTTCCGACCACTGCCAATGATTTACGAGTATCAATAAGTGTTTATGATGTTAGCACTCAACAATGAGGATGTGGATTTCAATTCGGCAGTGGACTCGTCCTGAAAACTTTTTCAGGTGTTGTAATCCAAAATATAGCAATGTGCCATCTGTTCACCATCTAAATGGTATATATATATTTCTTAGAAATTGATCACTCTTCTTCCAGCTTTTGGTGAACACAGTGATGACAACTCCAACACAGTTATGATCTGCCCGACGCCCTGCCTCAAGATACGCAACATGTTTGACGCTGATGTGTGAGTTATCATCCAAATTTAATGATAAATTTCTCAAGATCTCAACTATTCCAAACTGAGACTAGTCCTGTTACGCTAGTAGTTCATTAGGGATATGATACAGACACTGATTTTGCCTCTTTGTAAAATTTCTTTCCAGCAGGTTCATAATTCTTATTTCTCTATGCTTGCTTCGAAGCTAATGGCTGCAACACTGCCCAAGCAGCTTTCAACAATTACTTCTCAAATACTCCACAATTGCTTTCTAAATGTTTTTGTTGAATTGTTACATTCGGTTTTATTCAATAAAATTTTTAAAATATGTCTGCAGTAGGTAACTGCCTTCGAAAACATAACTTTGCGTATAACTCTGTGTGTTGTCGGCTTTATCCTCTTATTAGTTTATTCAAACTTCAGTTTGACTCTGTTTATGCATCAATAAGTGGATCTTCATCCTGCTATCCAAATTACACCTTTAGACAGGTCGTTTGGTGCCTTTTGAAACACAGTTTTTAAAAAAACATCTATCCTGCAACCTATCTTGACTCCAAACCTACTGAAAAAAGTTGTTTTCACATTATTCCTCTGTGTAGGTGTGGTTAGTTTAGTCCAATTTTGGTCTCTACATCCTTAAGTGGATCTGCATGCTGCTTTCCAAATTACAACTTTAGACATGTCTTTATTGCCTTCTGCTGTCTTATTTTGACTCAAAACCCCACTGAAATAACTTTGTGAGTTGTGTTGACAGCGAGGGTGAGGAGGGAGACTGGGAGGTCAATATCGAGGACGCGCTGCTGGAGAAGTGTAAGAACATCAAGAGTATCTTCCATATCTACGTGGACAAGGACTCGAAGGAGGTCAGTCATCACCAGGATCCACTAATGATCCACTACATGATTCATGCACTGTACAGTCTAATCCTGAATTCCGTGGACAATTTTTATGAATTCCATGATGACCAGTTTACTTTAATTCTGCATCATGTTTCTCAAACTCTGCATATGATTCTGCAGCTGAAATCTTTTTTTTTTTAAAAAGATAAAATACTTATTTTTATTTGTTCAACTGTTACCTGTTTCTTTAGTAGAGTTGAGCTTTACTTAAAGTGATTTAAAAGTTAAATTTTGCAAATGCAACATCATTAGTCTTGAAAAAAAATGCAGTATCAGTGATTTTGAAGCCTAGAAATGTGAATAAGACAAATGTCCTCAGTGGGTGTCTGGCAATAGGCCATTGGCTTGAAAATCTTCAAATACTTAAATCTAATGAAATTATCCTAAAATTATTAATTATATTTCAATGCTGCAACTTGTATCCAAGGTTTAGTCAACTTTTAAATTTTCACAGATTAATTACTCTTTGATAGGTGAAGATAAATATTCATGATTCATTTAGCTAAAATGTAGAAATAACATTAAAATTATTGATCAGCCTCAATGTCCTAAGTCTAGAGAAGTTAATAGGTCATTTGAAAATGGAACAGGACAATGGCCTATGGCCTGCCACAATCTGAATCCCTGCTGTATTGTTATGTATGGTCACATTTAGTTATCCACAATTCTTGCTTTTCTTACCCTAAAATATTGCAGTACAGACAATTAAAGAGTTTGCCTTATGTTGCAGGGCTGCGTGTACGTGAAGTGTTCAAGCTGTGAGGCGGCGGGGCGAGCCAGACAGTCTCTCCATGGCTGGTGGTTTGATCGTACGTCTTTCTACATACCACCATTTTATACCCAAATAGATTAGTAAAATTGACACTAACACAGCTGTGACACCTCTCTAAGAATTTTTTTACTTCTTTCCAATGGAAAACTATTTGCAATTTGGATGCAATGCTATTTTGTAATTCAGTGTTGCACCTTCCATGGTTTTACTAAGTCGATGCTTGGGGGCGAGATAGTGCAGTGTTTAGAACTGTTCTACACGCAGTAAGGTTTATATAGGTGCATTGCTACACTGAATCTTAGCGTAGTACCACCCATGGTTAGCTAGTTCCAGCTGATGCTCCCAAGTTTCACCGCAATGCATAGCCATATGGCGTTGCAGGCTTTTTCCCTACCATTATACTAGCAGCCGCGATATAATGAAATAATCTTGAAAGCGGCATTAAACCCCAACCTCACCTCACCTCTTATACTTCAATGAAAATAACATTATCGTTAGAAAAAATATTTCGCTAATATTCAGAAAAAAATTTAAAACCTTGTCCCCCGCCGGCGCGGAGCGGGGGAAATAGTATTCAGCTCCGTACGTCCGTCCCGTTTCTTGTTAGCATGATATCTCATGAATCACTGCACCTAGAGTCTTCAAATCTGGTATCAGTAATCATTAGGGGAATACGCAGACACCAGACAATTTGGGTGACCTTGACCTCATTTTCAAGGTCACTACAAGACTGTTTGTCAAATGTTGTTAACGCGATTCCTCATGAACGGCTGCACCTATAGACTTCAACTATGGTACCAATCTTCATTTTGGGAATACACAGACACCAGTTGATTTGGGTGTCTTGACCTCATTTTCAAGGTCACTACAAGACTTTGATCATTTTTTTAAATGTTGGTAGCGCGATTCCTCATGAATTGCTGCACCTGGAGTCTTCAAATTTGGTACCAGTCTTCATTTGCAGACACCAGTCGATTTGGGTGACCTTGACATTAGCTCACATTATTGATTTTTCTCACACATTGGCAGATTAAAAGGGGTGCTCAAATCAATTCCCCCCCTTTGATAACTTTTAATGGACTCCCAAGACGAACCAACATGTTCTTTTTCAAAGGGGGCAAATTTTCAAAATATTGTGTAGACAGCAGCATCATATTTCATACTTACTGTAACCATGGATACTTCTTTCTTGAGATTTGTACCAAATGTTTCTAATATTTTGCAGGTCGGCTGGTGACAGTGCGTTATCTCAAGCTAGACTACTACCACAATCGTTTCCCGGAATCTGTCTCGCAGAACACACCCCTCATACCGTCGACCAATCAGATGTCTTCTCTCTCACAGCCATTCTACAGATCGTCTCTTGAGATGACTTAAAGTCCTTGTCTTCTTATGTTGAAGAAATGAAGTGTGCCTTCTGGGTAGTGGTCATGGTTAGGAAGCTGCGAATGGTCGGTCAATTTGGTCACATGACCTAAGCTGAACCAATAATATTCACTCCTTGGATTTGATCCTCTTGGGGTCATGTGATCGTTGCTAGGCAACTAAGGAAAGCTCTCATCCAAGTCCATTGATGGGATCTCCTTAACAAGAGTCGCATCCCTTTGAACAGTTGCATCAGCAATGTTTTAGTTGCACATGCAATTTCTGAAGAGTAGGCTAGAAATTGTAAGAGTATCTATCTGATCATGGACTTTGAGTGCCTAAATTGGTCGTCTCGAAGAATATTCTATAAAGAAATGATTGAATCTTATTGTCAGTCTGATTAAAATCGACCTTGTTCCGTCAATTTTAATCAGACTGCTCTAATTGTGCAACAGGTCTCTTCCTGTTCTATAGTCCTCTCGTATTTATTACTACACGTAATTATAGCTGACAGTTTGATACTGTAGAGTTTTTATTTTAGTTCGGTGCTGATCAATGGAGCTGTTTTTATCATGACAGCGTCTTTTATAAACACAAGATTTCATATTCAATGGTCCCTTTGCTTTGAAACAGAATGTCATGTAAACTGATTTGTCTGAATGTTTCATAGTTTTGATAATACCATAAACATCCCATATAAGCTCTCACAGAATTAATTCCGGCCAGGCAAGATTACTTGGTTTACACATTTTGGGAGCAATATGTCTAAATGCAGGCGGTGAAATATAAACTTTACTTTAGTGCAGATGAGAAGTTTTTCTATAAGCAAAACAGGCACGGACGTTGAATAAGAAAATCATTATTTTTCACGTATTCTTTAAGTTTGTCCGTAAAAGCTGAAAGTATATTATTTGGCAACATATTTATTTTTTTAGAATTTTTTTCTCCAAAAATTATATTATCCATAAATGAAATAAATAAAACAATTCGGGTAATTAATTTGTATTATGGATATTTTTTGCACAATGTCTAATGGCTGGAAGGTATAAATAGGCTCTTAGCCTAGTATATAAATGAAAATTTGTCTAAACTTGAAAGAAAGCTTTCAGATTGAACAAAAGCCACATCACTGAAGAATAACATCAAAATTATTGATGGGTTGTTTTTTCATTCGCAAATTTTAAATCTATGTCAAATCCATAGTAGGATATTCTGTCCAAAATGATAAGGTCTTGTTTTTAAGGTAAGAAATTATCAATTTAAATATCATAAATTTTACTCGATGTTGTAGTAATGTACATATTCATACTTTGTTAATTGTATCCAAAAGCTGAGTTCCAGCCGTTGCTCGCAGGTTTCACCGCAATGCATAGCCACATGGCGTTGCGGGCTTTCTCCCTGCCGTAATACTAGCAGCCGCGATGTGAGTGAAATACTCTTGAAAGCGGCGTTAAACCCCAACTCACCTCACCCAAAAGCTGAAGCAGGATGATAGTGACGAAAATAGTTCTCACATGAAAATAAGGTTCTTTTCTTCAAATGTGTGAACAAATCTTCATAAACAAATTTGAAGGTGTATCATTGAAGTTGAAATGGAAGTTTTACTTTTAATAAATGTAAGCTGGCCATTATCAGAAATGCCACCCAGCATTATAAAAACGAAGTTATTGGCTTGTGTCAGAAAGTGCAATCCCTCTGATAACTCACTTCATTTATTTGAAAAAGCTTTTATAGATGATGTTTTCACATTAAGAATTGAATGTTGAGTTTTTTAAACACAGATATATATATGAAGGTCAGATTTCCATCCAGATGTGTACAGTCTGATTAAAATCGACGGTTTTCCGAGGAATAAAAATTGCAAAATAGTGCATCTACCGGGATGCGAACTCATATCGCCCATAGACTCCCATGTTCTGACGCAATTCAGTTAGCCAATCACATGACGTCCAACAAAAGCTTTCGGTGCGAAAAGCTAGGGGCAGATAACTCCAAACAGCTATCCTTTAGTCTGTTCGAATGCTTTCAAAACAGCGACCGTTTAAAAACTATGATGTGATTGGTCAGTTATTTGACTGGGCTTTGGCTGCGTTAAACTGATTCGTAACAAGCGCCTATGCAGGTAGTCCAGCTTCAGGACTGTAAATAAAAAGGAGCCTTTAATACAGTCTAGGTTCTCCTTCAGCAAGTCTAGGCTACAGCAATTTACAGTCCAGACTCTATTGCAGACCCACAAGAGGTATATTCGTTTGTGGGTCAACCAAGCTGGTATCTTGAATCAGGAATTTGCAAGCCATGAGAGAGCTGTCACGACTAATTTGTTAGAGGTCACCTGCATGCCCCGAGGGGGCAGGGATTAGTGGGGGGTCAGCCCAGAGAGGGCAAAGGAATTGAGAAGGAAGTACAGATTACTATTTGGAAGAGGTTTATAATGTCTTTTGTTTTTCTTACCAGCACATAGTAAATATACATAAGTTGACCAAATAAGCATGTACTCGCAAAATGGCTAGTGAAATAGAAGAAGCAATACGCTATGGAAAAGACAAAATAGGATTTGAAAGTTTAAGAAGTCACCAAGTTAACGTGATCAAGAATTATATGCAAGGAAATGATGTTTTTCTATGTGCTCCAACTGGGGTAAAAGCCATTGACCACACTCATGACACTTGTAGAATGATCACAAATCTATAGCTTGTGAAGTCTTCAAGCAAACTGATTTTACCATATCAGAGATAGTGAAAGACACTGGAGAGGAGAGTGAAACATGATACTTATAAGAGACCCTACTGCCAGTTAACCCCCTCTCGCAGAGCTGCCCGTAGGTGAGAGAGAGAACAATGATGGGTTCCATGGTTGGCCATTTTGACAGATTCAAGATAAAGTCAAGGCCTCAACAATTTATTGGGAATTAAAAGTGACAGAAACATGTGTCCAATTATCCAATTAAGATTGTCCTGATAACAAGCCTGCAAAGAAGTTTAGTCTATGAAATGAGACCTAGAAATAAAAATGTTGAAAAGCATGTAATTATTTATTTCAAAAATTATATATTTCATAGACTAAATTTTAGTCTACTATGCAGGGTGTTCTATGACCTTGTGGCGAGGAATCTACAGAACCTGTTCGATCCCAGTAGATGCATTATTTTGCAAATTTTATTCCTCGTTAACAAGATCGATTTTAATCAAACTGAGATGTGTATGAAATATGCTGTTAGACTAGCCATTCCGAAAGAGAATTTTCACAATTTAAATGGTAGAAGAAAAAACCCTCAGAAAGCTAGCAGGTTTTGGGCAGACTGGCCTTATTTCACACAATGAACTAAACATAGCCTCCTGTTCTTTGTATGAGGCTTACTGTGCTGGATCGAGCAAGTTTTGATCTAACATATACTAATGATATATGACAGGCCTTTTGAATCATTGTTTCAGATATTATTTTTATTAGGGCAATGCCTAATACGCAAGAGTATCCCAACTTTGTTTCAGTAAAATATTCCTCAGTGGCACCGTTCCTTTAAATATAGCTCTTTGTTGGATTCTTCATGTGACAATGTAAATGCATCATTTGTTAACCTTAACATTAACCTTTACCTAATCCTGGAATTTTCCTAGTACCTGTCCCCGGCCACTCAAATCTCAATCTCATTTAAATCAGATGGAACGCAACACTCGTACCTAGGTGCATTTCCCACTTGAGAGCAGCACCATAGAGGTCATGTTAGGTGACCTTTCCCTCCAGCCAATCGGCAATAAGACTAGAAACTTGACTTGACTTGACATACGAAACACCACATTCTATGCTATATCTAAGGCCTCTGATAGGTTGAATTTATTGAAGGTTAAAGGTCATAGTGTAGGTCACCTGACATGACCTCTGCTGGGTAGTTCTCAGATCGATTGCACAAGGTACCAGTTTAACATTCAATCTGATTTTAATGAGATTGCTCAAACCTTGTCTGCTAATTATCAGGACCAATTCCAGTAAATAACCGTGCGAGAATGGAATTGTTTGAAGTTTATTTGGTATAGATTCTACCCACCTATACACAAGTGGTGAAATCAGCCGGTAAAAGGTTCCTATGTGGCAGCAGCTATTTCCCTGAATGTATTTGATATCCATGGTTTAGTGCAATGTAGAAGGTATCATGTCAAGGTATTTGCCAGACTCTCCGAGATCATCAAGCATCATGGTGTTCATAGGCGCAGGAACTGTTCAAAAGTTGGAGGGCGGGAATAGTAAGCTTTGTAACTTGTAAGCAGGGGGGCAAGATTGTGAGCTTTGTAAGCCAAGTGATTTAAAACCAGGTCATATTTTTGGTCTTTGACAATACCGTTTAAGTGAAAAAAAAGCCGAAAATACCAGATGGGCTACAACACAGGCTGTCGTCCGTTCACATAGGACACTTTCGGCTTCTCAAGAACCGCAACATCCCCAAAAACTTACATTTTTTCGAAGGTAAATTGCAAAATCAAATTTTTCTCTCTATATTTTGGTCTTAAATATCTGGATTTTGGATTTTTTTGGGGGGGGGGTCCTCGAGTAAAGGTCTCTTCATACAACATAATGACCTTTGAAAGACATATTCGCATTAATGGATGGATATGTAGGAAACTACCTATAAACCAAAGTGTTACATGTTACTTGCCCCCGTTCCTACACCCATGATGTTGTATCTGTATCAACACTTCATACAGGTAACCCATTCAGCTTACCCATTCTGAGGTACATAGAAATAGTTAACATACCATGATGCTTGTTGGTGGTTGCAATACCAGGGTATGTTTTCTCTGGGAGTATTCTATGAGCTGTGCAGAAACCTATAATAACGTTGAGTTTGAGTTTGTTCATCTAAAGATGTCTGTTGATCATTTTCATTTTAATAGATATATGTTATATGCTAGTAGAATACCTTGAATTATTCCATCTTAAACCTGTTAACCCTCAATCTCATTAAAATCAGATTGAATGTAACACTCATTGTGTTTTGATCTGGGTATTGTTCAGCAGGGTCATTCATGTATCATGATCTTTCACCATGCATAAATGATATTCAACCAATCACTGGCCTACATTCATATGGAATTGTAGGTAAATCCCTCTCCTTCCCTCTCTTGGCTGGAGTGGAAGGTCATGACCCCGTGAAGCAGTACTCTGATCCAGCAGCACAAGTGTGATGTTTGGTCTGATTTTAATGAGATTGGTCATCTCTGCCTGGCTGTTATTCGGTACATATATTGCTCTTGGCAGAAGGAGGGTTAATTGATCTTACTTCTATTTGACTCATGCTTTTTTTTTGCTTAATGTTTCGTTTACAGGAGATTGAAAATTGTAACTACTGTGATAAAATTATAGGGCAGTTACTCATTATAATGAATGTTCACCAAGCTAGTGATTTCGTATGATATTATCAAAATAAAGTTATATGAAGACCTGATTTATCAGAACATAATTTAAGACATATAATTGTGCCGGTCATGGCAAGACATTTACATTTTGAACTAAAGTAAATCTTTTAGTATAGTAAATCTCTTGCTCAAATCTTTGATGTACATTCGATTTCGATTGCAATTAATGTATTTATGAAAAAGTTCATTCTCAGGTTAACAGAAGAGCCTCACATGTTATAGACCGTAACGCCAGTGTTGTTTCAATTACTTGTAACATTAGTGATTAAATTATCAGATTATTATAATATACATAAATTGGTGTGCAATTATGCAATTTATTTTATGAAGACAGAAATTTTGATCATACTAAAGATATAAAAGTCAAAACTTTATGAAGTTAATTGCACATCCTCAATTTGTAAACAAAATGATATGGTTGAATATAATACATTTTTGTGGTTGACAATTAAATATTTTATCTTAATCTCTCTCTGCTGACTTATCATATTTTATCCAAAGCTCAGATATCACAAGCTTTTCTCATTGTATATGTAGACGTCACCAACATTCACATTTCTGCTGGAGACAATTAGAACACAAAACATACAAATGTTTTATTTCATAAATGTGTATCCTGCTTGTCTTTCTCAAAATGTTTTTAATTAAAATGTTGTTCATAATTTCATCGTTACCTCAACAACAATTGTCATTCATCTCATGCGAGCGCCAGGTTTTAATATGAAACTCTTTTCTATTTAAAGTTGGTTTTAACAGAATGCTTCGTGACATGAGAAAAAGATGTCTTCAAAAAGAGTGTAAATGAAAATACTATGTGCCATGTTTTCATGTATTTATTAACTACATTTGACATTCATTTCATAAGTGTTCCTTTAAGTTTGGGAATTGTGTCCTGTCTGATGTATAAACTAAATTTGCAAGTACAGTGATTTGTTGTTTTGCTTTTTATCCCACCGGTATGTAATACTGTTGGATATAGTCGTCGCCCTGTCCGTAATCATGTCTCAGAAATTTTCCATGTGTTTTACTCACTTACTATTTCTGTTTTCGTAGGGATAGGTTTGTTTCCGGAGCAGAACTCCAAAACCCTTCATCTATCTTCCTAAAAATAGAGCCATGGGCTCTGTAGCTCATAAGCGTATATATTTTTTATGTTCAAGCCGGAAACAGATTCTTCAGTGTCAGTGCATATAAAATATGGTTGCACAAATGGTTGCACTGAGACATATTTCCCAAACCATGTTACAAAATGGTAAAGAAATCGGTGAGGAAAAATATTACCAAAACTAGATGAGCGTTTGCGGGACACCGCAAAAGCAGAGCAGCTCCGAAACTTTGGGTCTCGCCTTTCCCTGTTCCGCCTTCTCCTCAGCATAAATAAAATGGGAATTTTTTTTGACAAAAATTTGTTTATTATTCAAGTTATTCTAACAAGTTGAATCATCACCGGGGTCACTTTTCACAAACTTGTTCTTAAAACCTATTTCTGATTTCAAAATTGGATCAAAGGATTAACCAATATATCATGACCTTGACGGTCACACCATCAATGATTACTTTTCATTGTGTATAACAATCATGCAATGACTCAAAGTGTTCATTGTTAACATAAGGCATATTCACAATAGCATGCTTAAGTTGTGACCTTGACCTTTGAGAGATTTTAGCGAAAACGTTTTCAGATCTTGGTCTTTCTCCATAGTTGATATATACCAAGTAAGGGCCTGATAGCACTGAAGTTGTTGAAGTTATCGTGTTTACAAGGATTTTTGTAGTGATTTCAGAACTCATGACCTTTGACCTTGAATGTGAGCATGTCAAAATAATTCCCCAGGTGTACAAGAAAGAAGCTATATATATGAGGTTTTGATACCTTCATGGAAAAAAAATTACATAGGGTCATGTCACCAGTTCTGAAATCACTATCGCGTGACCTTTAAAATTTAAGGTCACACAATCAGTGATCACTTTTCATTGTGTATCACAATCATGTAATGATTCAAAGTGTTAATAGTTGAAATAAGACATTTTTGCAAAAGCATGCTTCAGTTGTGACCTCACTATGACCTTGACCTTTGACGGATGTTAGCGAAAACCTTTTCAAATTTTGGCCTTTCTCCATAGTTGATATACACCAAAGAAGAGCCTGATAGCACAAATATTTTTCAAGTTATCGTGTTTACAAGGATTTTTTTTAGCAATTTCAGAACTCGTGACCTTTGACCTTGAATGTGAACATGTCAAAAAAATTCTCCAGGGGTATAAGTACGAAGTTATGTATATGAGTTCTCAAAACCTAATAGGGAAAAAGTTATAGCGAATACAAAACGCGGCGGCGATGGAAACTGCACAAAAACTGATAGCAGCTACGACTTAGTCGGAGCTGCTAATTACTAGTCTATGCTTAAAGGTGTCCGGACTACATGTAGAGAACCAACACACAAAGCCGTAAAATATATCCTAACCCATTCCCTCTACAAGTTAAACCAAGCTTCCTCCCAAAACAGCCCTGGAGGACTCCGAGTAGTCCTGCCCCATGACTGTGTGCAAAATAAGAGCCATTAATAAAGTCTGGTCTTACTAGCCAATACTGGCCAGCTGCTTTTTAGTGCTCTGTGGAACATAATATGAAGCTCTGATTACCATAAACCACTGCAATCTTGGTAAGTGTATTACACTTGTACCAAGGCTGCTGGTATTATTGCAGGGAGAAAGCCTGCAACGCCATAGTGGCTATGTATCTCAGTGAAACCTGCGAGCATCAGCTGAAACTAGCAAACCATGGGTGGTACTGCACGGATACATTTAGTGTTCTAACATAGATAAGGGCTACGCTGTCCAAATTTACTCGAGTCTACTCCAGAAGCCTTAGAAATTATGTTTGAAGTTATGTTTATGTTACAAAATATAAATCCTGATGAGCTACAAGGTCAATGGAAATAGTACCCCAGCTACCATGATCCCCTTGGGACAATAGTTCAAAGTACAAAACAGACAAGACAAGTCTTTGGAGATTCTTGTATTTGGTAAGTGTGTTCCCCGGCCTGTCAAACAAAAACAACAAAACATAGGGATAGAGCAACATCTATTGAATACCTCCGGTACGAATGGCTGGCTTTAAAGTATCAGTACTAGTAGTACATGCAACAATATATAACCATAAATATAACAAATGTAACAAGTTTATTTTCAATAATTATTAATGGTCAGTAAAGTTATATTCATGTTTAATTTCTTCTGATTAGAGCTCTTATGCTTTATCTGATTAGGTAAGACATTCATATATTGTCATGGTAACGTTCAATTGATAATGGTTCATACCCATGGGAAGGCTTTCTCTATCCATGACATTTCAAACAGTCTGATTAAACTTCAACCTTGTTCCGAGGAATAAAATTTGCATATTCTCCATATAGGCACATGTTCTGTACCAGTTTAGTGCAGACAAAACCAGAATAATTTTTTAACACGTTCCTCATGTTACAGAAACCAACGAAAGTATGGCTGTTTGGAGTTACTTGCCCCTAGCTTCTAACATCAAAAGCTTTTGTTGGCTACGTGAATAGTGTCAGAACATGCAAGCCTACGGGCTGTTATCAGACGGTTTGTCGAGGAAACCTTACAACGATATGAGTTCCTTTCCCAGCATAATATTATGTAGTTTTTTGCACCGTTTATTCCTCAGAAAACAGTCGGTTTTAATCAGACAGATCAGAGAGCTTAGAGAACCAATTTGTTGATAATTCAAATAATAAACATCCATAGGTTAAATTACATGTTCACACTTTGAAGGTAGAACTTAAGTAGAATTAGGGCTTTGAGAGGCATTTAGAAGTGGAATACATAAGAATACAAGATTCTCTTGATGTGAATGTTCAAAATAAAGAAGTTATCAGAATTTGTGCGCTGTAACTCAATTCATAACTGAGGGCAGTGAGATGGTCATAACATTTCTTAAATCTAGAGAATACACAAAAAATCTCTCACGGTATTCACATTGGGTTAATAAATATTAATAAAGTATCAGAATTCATATGCATCCATGAATCCATGACACATTTTACTATCTTCTCATAATGAATTCTAGGTTGACTAGACATTGAATACAGCACGGACAGCAAATACAGATCTCCAGAATTCTAAACTTCAAAGTGATCAACTCATGCTTGTGTTGCTCTAGAGACTGTAATTACAACACAAGAAGAATGAGTATTTTGTAATTTGATTAATTTGTTCTTAATTCAATTTAATTTTGTTTTCACTGAACTCGATTCACCTTTTAAAGTTCATTTTGTAGTTATGCCCAGCCTGACAATAACTCCTCTACTCTTTCACAGACACATCTTACACATGTTATTTACAGTTAGGATTGACAAAAACTGAGATATGGATATTCTCATAGCACTTTGAGCCTAACTCTTCGACCCATCGAGTCTATACAAAGTAAAAACAGCATCGGTCGTGTGTTGATAGTCATCAAGGGATGTTGAGAGACTTTTTGACAGCCTTGATGACGTTGAAGATTTGTGGAAAGGCAGCATCTTCTAAAGTCTTGGCGTAGGGCGTTGGAACATCAGCACCAGTAACACGCAAGATGGGTGCGTCCAAGTAGTTGAAGGCTGGGCCTGAAATGACATGAGATAGGGAGGCTGTGGAGTGTTTTAAGTTGGGGCAGACTGAAAGACAAATTTGGGTTGGTAATGTTTAATATGCCATCTTACTACTGTGCATTAAAATGGGATGTGTAATTCTGATTTCTGCACATGTATAAGGCTGTTGCTCGATTTTAATTTAACTTTTAATTTTTAACTGAAATCAGCACATATATTTTTGGCAAGTGTATTGAGTGAAATTTTCTTGACCAAAGTCCAAAAGAAATTCTATTTTATCATAAAGGGTTTGAAAGTTCTTTCATCTTGTATTTTGAAGGATGAATTTTACAGAAAGTATACAAAGTAGCTCCAACTGAAAGATTTAAGGCACAAGAGTCTTACTTTCGATCAATCGGGCACAGATTTCGGCCCCGACACCTGACTGTGGCCATCCTCCCTCCACAGTTACCAGATGATTCGTCTTCATCACTGACTGGATGATTGCATCCTCGTCCAGAGGTCGTATTGACCTCAGGTTGATGACCTCACACTCGACTCCTTGACCTGCAAGCTCCTCTGCAGCTTGTAGACACATTCCGACCGCCCTCGAGTGACCCACCAGAGTTATATGGCTTCCTGTCCATTCAAACAACATCATTCTTACAATATGGCTGGTATAGACGGGTGGGGTGATTTAAAGTTTAAAGAATTGATTAACAGCAGCCTGGATAAGTCGAATACTCAGCCTTTTTGACTATTGTGATACTTCTCTAAATTTACAATGCCAATATCTGTATTGAGAAAGTTTGAAATCCATATGAGATTAACTCTTTCACCACTGGCAAACCACAGCACAGAATGCCAGGCACACTGGCTAACCAGAGGCTATGACGTTGTGTTCCCGAGTTCCCAGACAGACGTCAAAAGGACTTGTACATAGTTTTGTCTCTTCTGTTTTCAAAAGCTGTTTTGGGTAAAATATTGCCATGTTGCATATCATGTTCAAGCTAAGATAATTCTCAATATGAAATATAATCATAGATTGAAAATACTAAACTTTGAACTTAAAACAATAGCCTGGTTACATAACAGTTCCAGTTTAAAATATACACATAAGTTATTTGGGATTCAAGGATTGTTGCTGTGTCAGCAGTTAACGGGTTAATCTTATGTCATCAGCACTTCTCACCTGCTCGTTCTATTTTGGCTTTTCCAATCGGCAAGAGGAAGTCAGATGACAGAGCTTCATCGGACATTTCGAAAGCTGTTCCATACATCAGTTCATTCTCCAGGAACACAACTGCAAATAATACAGAAAGTTTGACAGAGAATCAAAAAAGAAACTTCTTAAAAACAAAATAAGTAATGACGAATACGAAATATCAAGCTTCAATGTTCATTAAAGATGAGGTGAGATGAGTTGGGGTTTAACACGTTTAAGAGTAGTTCACTTATATCATGGTTGCTACTAGTGCTAGTATTATGGCAGGGAGAAAGCTTGCAATGCTGTGGTGGTGCGCATCGGCTGCAACTAGCGAACCATGGGTGGTACTGCACTGAAATTCAGTATAACATTGCACCTTAAATTACTGCATGTAGAACAGTTCACCACAGCAGACAAAGTTACAGAGCCCCTGGCGGGATTCGTACCCCCAACCTCTTCATCCGAAGCTGAACGTGCTAACCACTGCGCTATCCCCCTTGTTATATACAGACTATGATCAACCAAGAATCGCAAAATACAATATTTCTTTCTAAACAGATATCGCATCTCGCTGTGCCAGCCAGCAAACATACCGTAGTAGAGAGAGGATTTATATTCTAAGTACGAGATCTGGGAATCGTGGCTATGTACGTAGGAATTGTCTATGACCATCTCGGACCAATACGGGACCCGCAAGTTAAGGGTTAACATATGTCACTAGCCCGAAGAGCACTTCGGGCTAGTAAAGATTTATAGCAAGTGTCTCCCTTGCCTTGTTATATTAAGACCATGATCAACCAAGGCTCGCAAAATACAATATTTATTCCTAATTCAGGATATTGACTATCATGATAACCCTTTTTAACTCAATGAGAACCATAAGACAACAAATGACGTTGTGTGAGAAACATGCAACTGAGTGTTAGAGGGTCTCTTATAACTTCAGAGAAATGTTCATACCAGGGTCAGGGTCTCTGATGGAAGTTTTGAGCAGTCCTTTGGCATCTTCTGAGTTGTAAGGGGAGACAACCTTGAGACCGGGACAGCTGCTGTACCAGGCCGCGAAACACTGAGAATGTTGAGCTGCTACCCCGGCCGCAGCACCGTTGGGTCCTCTGAACACAATTGGAACTGGAACCTGCAAGGGACAGAAGCCACACCTCAGGCTTTGAAAGCATAAGGAGACAATTTGGTAAGATTTATTCAATCACTTTGAATCAGCGATGACCATCAGGAGTAATATTTCAACAAATCTACTGTTAAGGAGAGATGGGACGATGAAACACAATATTTTAGAATTCGTTTATTTTTTCAAAATAGCAGTTTTATTGTGTCTTTTATCCAAAAATGTAAGAAAATTAGGGGGTCACCGAACGATTTTAAGAGTTATCGGCATTAATAATAATACTCCCGTCGGCAAATTACGCCATTTTTGACTGATTTGATGTATTTAGATGAAGCACTCGCTTTCAACGAATAAACTCAGAATCCTTTCAAATACATTTCAGTTACATACGGGGATGCATAGCAAGTCTATGTTTTGAAAATTAATGACACTGGAAAGAGAAACAAAATTAAATTAAGCACTTTTTAATTAACAACGGCATTTTTCTCATCGTTTTTCGCATATTGAACAGGATTTCTCACTGACACTCATATTTTAGATATTCCTAAAAATGCAATATAATGTGCACATTTGAATAAACAAACGAATTCAGAAATGAAAATAGGGGGTCACCGGATGTTTTTCATCACTTTAACGTCATTTTTTAAATTACCTTCAAAAACGTAAAAACCTAACGTCACGGCAATTTTGATGGTTTCAAGTGTACCTTTGACGGCCTACCCTGTAATCATTATTGAACATACTATCAATCTAGAAGTGCATGATGGAAGAATAACCATCAGTTGATTATACCAGGCGATGTGAATTCGTCAGTAACTAAAGATACGTATGTAATTCGAATAACACACACAGTAACATATTTACCGCGAATATAGGTGACGATAACGTTATGCGGCATGTCGTAAAATGACCGTTAAAAAGGCGTTACGGAAAATTTAAGCATTTTCCGTTAGTGTATGGATAAGCGTATGCCCCAAACAATGTAATCCATATATTGTTAGACTTATTCACTACAATAATTTGTTGTCGCAAAATGTTACCGTAAGTGAGTTCGATTTCTGGGTCCCATCTCTCCTTAAGCAACAACTTTCATTGTTGTAATTGCTCCAATAATTAGAAACAAAGGGAGAAAGACCACCGTAACCAGAGAGATCTTGGCCGCAAAAATGTATTTTCATTGCTTACATGTTGCGACCACTAAATCAGGGGTAGAAACTAACCTGAAATGATCACAAGCCTTTTGGGCTAGTAGCTTTCAGATCTTACTGTTAACATTTTCAATGCAGTAGCATTTCTAAAAGTACTAGTCAAGACTTATTCCAGCTAGCCAAATACATCTCCATAATCATTTCACCTCAAATTTTAACTAGTCTTTCAGACTACCAGTTTTTACACTCTACTAGCCCAGCTTCTTTTTCACTAGCCATGGGCTAGTACTAATTTCTATCCCTGCTAAATGGTCTTCATCAGAGCATCAATAATTAAGCTGTCAAATTTTCAAAATCAGGAAATGTTCTTGGTTGAAGAACTATTTACTGACCATTCCCTGTCCTGCCTCTAACTGTGACATGAGATTATTCTCATCATGTGTCTTTTACCACTATCCACTTGATGAAGGAGTAAGCATATACTCTGAAATATTGTATGTTCAATGAAGTTTTTATCCAAAACATTTTGGATTCCACTTGTCCTTCAAAAGCTTATATGGTAGCTTTATTGTTCTGTCAAAAGTTCATAAATTTTAGAGTAGGTTCGTACCTTCAACTGTGAGATAAAATTATGTGGTGGAATTTTTGGAGTTGTCTAATAAATGAAGCAATTGCTGTTGATGCCTTTACTTACGCTAACCTGACACATCAGCTGCGTCTAATAAGCAAAGTAGAACCAGTAGAACATGGACCGCCCAAAGTATGGAGATATCAAATAAATGGAGCAATTGTGGTACATTCCTTTACTTATGCTAACGTGACACATCAGCTGTTTCAATGAGCAAAGTAGAACATGGATCGCCCAAAGGTTGGAGAACACACAATTCATGTATGTCAAAATACCCCTATACCGTCCCTTAATTTATTCTTCAACAAGACCATTTCTGGCTCAAGACAAATGTTCTGAATGTATAGCAATTTCCACTTACTTGGCCTGCAGACATGTAGAAAGTTTTTGCTGCAGAGTTTATAACCTGAAACACAATATGCACAGTCATCAAATTGTATAAGTTTGTTTTGTTGTTTAAACAGACAACACAAAATGCATTCATAGAAATCGAAATATTACTTAGCAAAAAGAAAGATGAAAATATATAACTGTCAAGAGCACACAATTTCACAAGAGTATACAATATGTTATGTGACATTGCATACATTAATCATATCCTCACATTGAAGAGACATCCAATGTGTTGGGTCACATATGCCAAATGTTATAAATAATGTTATAATATACTGACTGTTGCCGAAAATCACCATTTTGATGATAGTCGACTCAGTATGGTGAAGATAAACAGGTAGCGAAAGTACTGACTTCTGAGCTAAAACCGGATTGAAATGAATTAAATTATCCTGAAACAAAACATAAAATCATAATACCTGGTCGATTGCTTGCATGGAAAAGTTGAAGGTCATAAATTCACAGATAGGTTTCAAACCAGCCTGAAACAGAGCAAAGTGACATTCAATGTTTTTTTATAAACTTGAAGAAAATCAATCAGCATTCACAGTACTTTAGAAGCCCTTTAATTAAGGCAGTGCAATATTATTGCAATACCAATATATTGCAATACAGAGTTGTGCAATACACGTATTGCAATTTACGATTTTCATATCGTAATTTATTGCACCAACAAATATTAAGTCAAATTTATTCATTTATCTTGTAAGAGGCACATTTACTGACTTAACATGTATTAAGAAACTTATTTTGAGGTGCTAGAATGTGTGTTGGACTGTCTTACAAATGATCTTTGTAAAGATCTGAAAGTAATTTTATCAAATGTGTCATGTTTAAACTGCAAAAAGAAGTATAATAATTGAATGTAGAGTTCATTTAGCATATTGCAATATCATTGGCACCAGTTAAAATGGTTTCTAGAGAAATATCTCAATGTCAGAGGATCTTGCAATATAGTGTGGTACGTATTGCAATACATTACTGTTCAGCAATACTTATCACTATACAAAAATTGAGGCAGTACACAGCCCTACCTTTAATAAGAAAATAAGACAAATTTTAAAATTGCTTTAAAGGGCATATGTTTCTTTTGATCTGTCTACTTCCACACAAGAAAGAATTTTAAGTACATGCCATTCTATGGAAAAAAATTATTTAGTTGCTCAACAGATCCTACAATGATTTTGACAAATTCTGGGGGATGGGAGGAAGTCTACTCAGAAATTCAGAATCCCTCCTGAACAAATATGTAGTAGTTAAATTTACTCTTCCATTTAAACATGTTGCCATTTTTTTGGACAATTTGTCAAAGCTATAAAAATAGTGAAAATCATAATTTCTTCAACAATTCTGTATTCACTTTCACAAAGAACAAAATTGCTTTTTTTGGCTCTTCTTGTCGACAATCCTTCTCCATCAGTGTATTTGTATCTGTTACTCTACTACAATACTCTGATTCCCTGAACCCAATAACTGTTGTACAATGACTATAAAAAACCAGCCAATGAAAGATCTTGCATTCAAGCAAGATAGGCAGTACCCGGATGAGTGAACAGATGAACGATCATCGACGTTCAAAATCATGACATTTCATTGGCTGAACAATGACATGCTATATATAGCGATAAGCAACCAATCTATAGCAAAGGGAATCAGTGTATTGCAGTAGTTTAGAGGATACAAATGCACTCATGGAGTAGGATACTATTCGACATTTTGCCCAAAAAAGTCTGTGAGCCGAGTAACAACTTTGCTTTGCCCTTAACTTTCAGTATAGTGAGGGCCCTTTGCAATGATAAAAGTATTCTACTTCTCCAAATTTTGTGGGACACTTTGTCAAAAAGTTGGGCAAATTTCCTCAGGACCCCCTCTAGGAACAACACTGGCCTACATGTTTTTTCTCATCTCTCAGAATATTAACCCTTTTCCTGTGGGTCCAAGAATATTTTGGGACAGCCTTACTATTCAAGCAAGTGGCCATTGCCAATAAAGAATTATTCCATTTGTTAAAGAGTCCTTTGCTCCTGTAAATTGGCCACCAAGAACGGTTTGGACCTAATTCAACAGCTAGAGTGTTAACAGCATAATAATTTATGCTTACCATTGCGGCTCCCACAGCTATACCAGCAAAACCCATCTGAAAGTACAACAGAACATATCTGAAAGTTTTTGTTAAATGATATTTTTGAAGACATCAATTAAAAGTTAGTCACTTTCAACCCAAGATCTCTGAATTGGATAAATGAACCGACTGTCTGATTACGAAGCAAAAACAAACTAAATCAATCATTTCTATCCATTTTTCATTGATAAACATTATTAGACTATCATCAATTATTCATCTTCATTTTAAAAAAACCCAGAACTTTTCTTTTGATAGAATAAATTCTAACTTTTTGCGGTTTCAAACAGAATCCTTACCTCAGTGATGGGCGTATCTATAACTCTCTTATCACCATATTTCTTCCACAAACCACGAGTCACCTACAAAGTGAAAAAGAGGCAAAGGTTAGCTGTAAATAAACTCTCTTCTACTTCTTGGAATACCGGTAGTTAGTTTTTAATACAACACCTAATCTAGCTGTGCTTTATTATTAGTAGCACAGTATTATTATATACTGTATTACTGAGGCAACAAAGGGTGTAAATGTTTTTAGTATATAATCTCATTAAAGTCAGATAAAGATCCAACCACAGCTTGACCTTTTCATCGAGCCAATCTGGAGTCTGGGACAATGCTAGGAAATCTTCCATATGATTCGAAATGAATGCAGGCGTGGGATATGATGAATTCATGCACAGAGCATGACCCCTGCCGTGCAATTGTCATGTAGCATAGCAAAGTATGCGTTTATGGTAAAATCTGATTTTACTAAAATGACTCCACTCTTTACACTGTCACATGTCAAGTGACCAAATTGTTTTAGATGAAAGCAGTAAAAGACAAGAAAATAATTTGTATGTTGCCCTCAATTGACATATTTTGGACAATGACCCATTTGTTTCAAAGTAGGACAGAACTGACCTTGTAGTCAACTTAAGTTTAAGGATATTAGGGTAGGGACCTCGCGAACAAGGTACATACCGGCAAGACGATCCAACTGAAATGACAGATCGGGTATGGTCACGTGGTTTACCTGTTCGCAGAATGTCTCGATTTGCACGTGCATATTGCCGAAACTTCGGTTATAAAACCAAGCGTGAAATAAAATGTTTCCTCACTTCGGAATTTTTCTTATTTTGTGGGAAAATATTTCGACTGCTTCGATCCAAGAAACATGAGTTAGTAAAGTTTTTGTTCATTTATTTTATACGGAGTTACTGATTACTCTCAATTTCATTGGGTGACATTTCATCTGATTTACCTGATTAGCATAATTTGTGTTTTTATTTCATTTTTCGTAAAGTCGAAACCTAGCGGCAAAATGAAGGCTTTGTGTACATTATAATGAATACTATATTATTTATGCATTTTATGAGAAATCGCCAGGGCGTCTACTTTCCAGATTTTGTAACAATTTGACTAATGTTGATTTACTTCCGGTTTCCACAAAATGAATGACATGCAACTCATAATTCGCTTCTATGGGATGAAGGTAAATGTGAGGATAATAAAGGGTAACAATTGTGTTTTTTACACTTGAAACCAAACGTATGTGTAATAATTTTTCATCACTTTATCGGAATCATACTTTACAAGATGTGATTGTCTTTGTTGTTCTCATTACAGTGTGATATACTTTATTTTCCCCTATTTTTATATGCAGTGACACCCAGGCGAGTAGAAATGGCCGCTGGTACAACAAGAAGCGAGCCTAATTTAACTGTGTGCTCTTGACTTTAAACACATTTGAGTCGTAGACTATTCAGCTATCAAGCGCTGTCCTGTGTGGTTCTACACGGCGACATGTAACACTGTATTTTATTGTAGTGCCAGTATTGCGGAAGCGCCTTGAATTTATGGTACGCTAGTAGGCTCTTACACTGTCAAAACAAACAACGGGCGTTCGTCTGTTGTTGAGGAGTAATGTAAATTAAACAATATTTATAAATGAATAGTTTGATAAGCGTTTCTTTTCTTTTTAGAATATGTAAATTTGTGTGATGTAAGTATTTCCAAAATGTTTAGATGATTTACAAAATGTTCATCATTTGAATCAACCAAATAAAATTGATATTGTGACATGTATGGCTGTGGGATTTGATAATTGTCAAGGAAGGAATGTAAATGGTACGCCACTGTATAGTCAATTTGAACATTTTTATAGCAACATGATTTAGGGTATATACCAAAGTTGGCTCAAGTCAATGAGAACAATATTTCGTTTCGCCACAGAGTTCGGATTTTACACAACACCTTATAGTTAGCATTTCCGGAATAGAGCCGGAAGGGCATTTCAGGCATTGTTTTGAAACTCTTTTTTACATACTCGAGAGGTTCAGTTGTTACGTTGGATTGAAAGCTCCATGTTGGGATTCAACACCCAATAAGGTATGCAATGACTTCATAGTGATAAGAAGTATTATCCGCCACGTATTTCAGAACAATTTACCCCAGCGTTTGTGAGTTTGGAAATCGTCGCGATGTCCCTAATTAGGGGCAGAAGAAAAAATATTCAAGGCTAGTCTTTATTTATTTATTTATTTTTTGTAACTCCATACCTTATATGCACCATCGTACTGTGCCACCTCCTCGCCAAGCAGGAAGACCTTGTCATCACGTGCAATCTCTTCATCTATTGCACTGTTCAAGGCATCACGAACTGTCATCTGTCAGAGATAATATTGTTGTGTTACATCATAAAGCAGCAACTGGAACTGACAGTACTTGAATTTAATCAGTGACTTAAACTACCAGAGCTATCAGCTTATTTTAAGGCACATAGTTTAAGGCGATGTTGTACGACTTTCTTACTGAAATAGAGTGCTCTAGCAAATCATAAATGCTACCAATGGCTAAATAATACTCCTAAATAAATAAAAGGAGTTCTAAAACGAATGTACATGGTTTGCTTAAGCCATGCAAGTTCATTTCCAATCTTACACATCAAAATGGTCGCTCAAAGGTAGTTCAAGTGATCTGACTGAGGTACTAGCAATACCTAAACATTCAGAGTAGAGTTTCAAATATGATACAATCATGGAGTCTGAGATTGGGAAAGGTAGGGCACATTCAATAGAAACATCGCCCATGTGGAGTGGTCAGCCATCTCACTGTCTGAACTCTCAAATTCTCATGAGACCTACAAATCTAACCTCTCACACTGAAAAGTTTCAGAGCACTATCGCTTTATACGTTGCACCATTAACTTTTGATAGCCGTTTTCTATGAATACAGCCGATCAGGTCATGTAATGAGATGTTTTACCCATTTACATACCAATATATTGTGTAAACTTTAATAATAAATGGCAAATATGATAAAACATACGTGCAAAAAAAGTGCTACAGTGCCTTTAACTGCATATCCATATCACCAAAATGTTTGAGATTTACTTGCTTTATTTCATTTTGATTGCTCTTATTTCAAGGTTTCAGGCCGCTTAGCAGGTTATTCTACAAGAAATTTCCAAAACATCAATATTGGCATATTTCTCTGAAAGACACCGACCCATCTCCTAATCAAGTCTAGAAATGCCAAGGTCAAACTTTCATAACAATCCATGCACGAAACGTTACACTAGAGGTGAGGATTACTCAACAGTCAGGATGATTTAATATTCATGTAATATGAGAACGCTGACATCAATTTCTTAAAAACATAGCACTGAGCTATTTTTGACAGCCAACAAAGCGAGTCCTACCTGTGTCCCTGAGCGTGAAGAACTTAGGCTGAAGTGACGGCGTAACGCGCACCATGCTGTGTTCTGCAAATAAAATTCGATGCAAATGAATGAAGAGCTTTTATAAATGAATTATTAACATTTCATGTTTATTTACGTTAGCATTTACTGATCATACTGTATTATAGCAATAAATTCACTACCCGGAGTACACTGTTGCCGGTGATAGCTGCCATGGCAAGCGACGTGATGTTCTCAATTAATATTTTAGAAGTTTGTTCGTAGTTATCTGCCCTTGTCTTGTCATTTCGATTAGATAAACTGATAGCTCCTCAAGTACCACTTGACGAGTATTAAAATGACAACAATGCATTGTGTCGATAAAGACATAAACTAAGTGAATTATGTTGAATAATTACGTAACATTTATGTTGACATAAATTTAAAATCAACGAATAAATCGGATTCCCCGAAATGTAAATATCTATTAAATAGATCTTACATTTTAGCAGGGACTTTCTAATTATATATTTCTAATTCTAATTATATATTTCTAATTGTATATAGAATCCCTGATTTTAGTCACACTTGTAAAGTTTAAACACTTTTCTTTATATCGGGGCTTATATATTAAATTTATGTGTCAATTATTTCAAAGAATTACCATACAAAAGAAGCGATACAAACACAACTCGAAGTTTAATCCATAAGTGATAATATTACATTACATATACAATATACGTCCTTGGTTAAATCATTGTGTCGTCATGTCTCGAGAAGCCAACTATACTTTTGTTTTCCTTGTTTATTTCTGAAACCACCTCTTTAAAAATTCGTATTTTGTGAATAAGGTGAGATAGTAGAATGAAATAGGACGGTCAATCGTTTGGGCATGTTTTATGACGTCCTACAGCAATGTGGTTGTAGTCAAAAGTCATAAGGGCCGAATCCAAATAATACAAACATATAACATAGAAAAAATTTAGGTTTCATCTTCATTTGCCATGCCTATTCATGTACCAAAACTTGCTTTAGTATGTTTAACGAAAAGAAATGACTTCTTATATTCTTAATTCCTGTTTACACTTTTTGGTTATATATTTTATGTACATTTTAATTGTATTTTAGTATGGGTTTATTTTAGTTTTTAAAGGCTCTCATAGAATATTAGAATGTATATATATATATATATATATATATATATATATATATATATATATATATATATATATATATATATATATATATATATATATATATATATATATATATATATATATATATATATATATATATATATATATATATTTCATAGTTATATGAATCCATTTTAATGAAGTGAGACGATAATAAAATAACTGTCTGTAATAAAGATATAGACCGAACACATAAAATGCGATCAACCATGAATACACGATTACTTATGGATTTAATTAATTAACACGGCCAATTGCTAATACCTCGTTGGTAGCTAATTAATGTAAACAATAACCGGACTAATTGATAATTGTTTGTGTAAAGATTGGTAGCAACTACCATGCAGCATGTTGATTTCTGCTTACTGTCTTCTTAGACACCGTACAAGGGAAAGGAAGGTTGGGAATAATATCTTTCCTTGCTAAGTTTCTTAATTTTAAAAGGGTGATTGTGTTTAATAACAACTGTGACATTGAGCATATAAAAATATTATATATATATATATATATATATATAACGCACACATCTTTCCAAGAAATCGATGTCACAATATTACCTCTCATGTATATGTTTCAAATAATAAAAAATATAATTATAATACCCGGTATATAAATTTATCATAGTTATATTATATTTTTTTATCAGTAGTGTGACCTGTGACAAAGAACTGTGAAATGTGACAAATGAGAGATTCACATACATCACGATCTCATTGACTAATAATATGAATATGAGTCTAAAAATAAAACATTAGAGACTAATACATTTGTTTGTTTTTGGTTATACGAGTGCATAAACGGTGGAACAATTACAGTCACTAGTCATAAATATAATAATTTTGGAATTGATTGGGATCACTTGGCTAAGTAAAGATATTACAACTATCAACTGTAGGTTGAATACAATGGATATATAATAATTTTTATTTTCGGCCCTTTTTCCTCGGCCTTTATGACTATTTACTTCGGCCCTTCTGACTTTTCACTCATTCTGTAATCATTTGTTATCATTGATTTGTACCGCGCTTTGAGCATATGACCTATGGATAAGGAGCTATATATAAATAGTCATTTTTTTTATTCATTAAAGACATTCAAAATCGACTTTATCCGGTAGCAGTATTTTGTTTCTGACTCTGTTGAAAATTTGGTATCGCTTCTATTGTCAGGTAGTTTACACACTTTTACACATGGAGTTCGGTTTAAAAAACACTAAACAGCGATTTCAGCACCTAATTCATGTATTTGAAAAATCTAAATAAAGTTAGATTGACTGTTCTATATGTTATATATAGTCGCTATAACCTAATACAAAACAAATGCTGTTCTAAATTTATTTAAAATGATATTTGAACAGACATTAAACAAATCATTAAAAGTTCGGATACCCTGATGAATGAAATTGTCAAAAAAACTTATCAAAGTCAATCAAATTCGACTCTATCAAGCACCAGTATTTTTGTTTTTAATTCTGTTGATGTTGAAAACGTTGTATTGTTTCTTTTGCCCGGTGAGTCAACCTTAAAGATTGGTATTTTATGAACGCTTCGTAGCATCCTGACAAACAAAGTAGTCTCTTTTTGTACGAATTGTGCGTTGTGGCAGACTTGTCTATGTTGAGGAATTTCCAAACCAATCTTCACAATGATTTATTGGCCGGTCGAGTGATGAATATCGTGCACTCATATTATATATATACTGCCGGGCATAAGAAAGTATACCCCTAATCTCGATTAATTCAATATTTTAAAAGAAACTGAGATGCATTTGAGTATGGCAAGTTACTTATCTGCAGTAGTTTCAAATAATTAATTGGTAACTGGTTAAAAAAAAATTCAAATATATGTGCAAATGTAGACAGGGAAGAATAAATAAATAAATAAATAAATAAATAAATGAGTGAGTGAGTGAGTGAGTGAGTGAGTGAGTGAGTGAGTGAGTGAGTGAGTGAGTGAGTGAGTGAGTGAGTGAGTGAGTGAGTGAGTGAGTGAGTGAGTGAGTGAGTGAATGAATGAATGCATAAATGAATAAATAAATAAATAATCGACTTACGTGTGTTATAGAAATAGAGAAACGTCCATGGGTAATATATAAGGAGACAGTTATATATGACATCTGGATATAACATTTTTTGCATTGAATATTGCTATAGTTTGGCAAATGATTTAAAACCAGGTAACCTTTTTTTGGTGTTTGACAATGTCATTTTAGCTCAATGGGCCTGAAAGGCCAGGCGGACTTAATGCATAGCTAGGCCAACATTTAAATTTCGACCTCCCCTCAAAACCTGCTACACCCCAAAAGCTGAACTTTTGTGGCGAGGTACCTTACATGTAGGGAATTAAATTTCGTACATTTAGTTACCAATATGAATTATAAGTTCTAAATTCGGTGACTGAGCAATGCCTTATTATTTGATATTTAATCTTTTCCTAAGCGATAACGAATAGCGTGATTCCTGATGAGTTTCAGAGCCATTGGCTCTATCTTTTCACAAAAATTGCCCTAAGAACCTGCATAAGAATTCTAGACAAGAAAGTTTTCAAATTACGGAACGGGTTGTATTCGAGGCCAGGATTATATTCGAGGAAATACGGCATACCTTGTAATTGATATCGGGTGACGTTGGCAGTTTGCATAAAGAGCTTATCAGTATTGAAGTAGAATGTACGTACCGCGCTAATCTTGATGAAAAGTTTCTCCAAGTAGATTGCGTGATAAGCTGACTATACAGTGTACTTACTATACGTCATGCATTGGCGGATCAATCCTAGCTTAAAAGCCACCAAATATATTTCGTTTATTTACCTCATACCTCATTCGTTTGACATAACACAGTCACTGCATTACATTAAAGATCTGGTGAAATACATTTTTCTCAAGAATGACAGATGCGTATCTCTACTTATATTGTATATCGGAATCAATTGAGCATAACATCGAGACAATAAACACTTGCAATTGATTATTAAGACGATTTTAATTTACCTGGTACCCATTTTAACAATACCGCGATTTCTGCCGGGAAACGTTTTGTGAAGAATCATTGAGGCGTTACTGATTAACCACAGGCGACGGGTCGTCTGTTACTAGCGGACCTACACGCTCCGTTTAGTCTCGTTAATTAATTATCTAATGATGATTATCACTGCCGCTAGATGAATTTATGAGGTGTGTTAAATCGTCAAAAACACATGTTTATGCAATAATTATGTAATTGTCATCTGCGGAATTACTTAGTTGGATATCTAAACATTCGATATATGGAAAATTTAAGTTGTTGGATTGAAGATTTGTGAGTGGAACGAAAAATCAAAATGTTGCGAAATTACGTTGAATTATGACTATCGCCGAAAATCAGGTTACTCCAGTGACGTCACAGAAGTCATCCCTTCAGGGGCCACACCCCCGCAGACTTTGATTCTGGTCGCCGGGGCTAAATTAGGCGGGTTTTTTTATTATAAAAAACCCCGTATTTAAGTAATTTATGGACCGATTTCAGAAATTTAAAATCGAGCAATGGTCAAATTGACATCCCATTTCAATGAACCGATTTGGACCATTTGTCATTTCAACTATTCTTTAAATAGTGATTAGTTCCAAACGTTTAGTAACCTTCTCAGACCAGGATCGAATCGAATGTCGTCGTAAATATATCTTTAGTGCATTACGCTTTGTCTTTATTTTAACAGCGTTATTATTGCAAACTAAAATCTTTTTTGATAAGTGTTCATTACATATCTCTGATATTTAAATAATGTTTGTTGCCTTATGTGAGAACATGAATTATTATTTAGAAAGGAAAACGGAAATCTGTAAAATATAATCGTGACGTCATAGTAGAGAACACGTGACTTTCACCCGGTCTCTTACGCCGAGCACGCCATTGTCGGTAGGTATGAAGGGCAAACGTGTCAAAGCACTTTAAGATGACATTACCATAGTCATTGCATCGTTGTAAAATCATACTGAAGTGAGAAGGAGAGATTGATAAAGCTGATTTGCTAATTCTGTGTTTATTTTTCAGGGAGGATGTTCAAGTCGTTCTTAGCGTCCGCTCAAAGCGGTAGTTTCTCCAACCCGTTTCACGCACAATGTGAAGGGTTGAAAATCAACGAAAACCGCACAATTGCAGCACCAAGCGCAGGTAATAACACGTTTTGTTAAATTGAACATTTGTTTTAATGTCTTGTTTCAATATGCCATGGTATGTCATGTACAACCCTGATAAAAATATTGTGTGACAGTTCAATGTCAAACGTCTTTCAGAGAGTGTCGTACGTTTAAAATACACTTCAACTTCTAGAATATATTATAAATTAATATCAAAGAAGACAATTAATTTTACTTATTGAATATACTACCGTAGTTGTTTATCAACGTATATATATATATTCAACGTTGTGTTAAATGTCATTGAAACAAAAGTTGAAACAAATCACCTTCAGGCAATAACATGTCAAGAATACCAAAGATAATACCACCAAAACATTTTCTTTCTCTTTCAGAGGAAAATAGTTGCGAGTTTGGATCTGGCAAATATTATGCCCTGTGTGGTTTTGGTGGAATTTTGAGCTGTGGTATTACCCATACAGCTGTAGTTCCATTGGACTTGGTGAAATGCAGAATTCAGGTGAACCCTGAAAAGTATGGCAACATTGTGAAAGGATTCCGTGTCACACTAGCTGAAGAAGGTACAAGAGCTCTTGGCAAAGGATGGGCTCCAACATTCATTGGTTATTCAATGCAAGGACTTTGCAAGTTCGGCTTCTATGAAGTTTTCAAAATCTTCTATGCTGGCCTTCTAGGAGAGGTATATATAGTTTAACCTAACTTGGTGAAACCAAAAACAATTATTTTTACAGAAGCATAGGCATAATCCATAGTTTGTACAAATGACCTTAGATATTAAATAATAGCTTGTCACTGTGATAACTTGTGAATGTCATTGGTTGAATTTCTGTATGGCTCATCAAAGTCAAATATCTTTGTTTCAGTATACTAGTAGTTGAATTTCAAAGTAAACTTAAATTTTTGCAGGAAAACACATTCTTATGGCGTACCTCCCTGTACTTGGCTGCAAGTGCTTCGGCAGAATTTTTCGCTGACATCGCCCTGTGTCCAATGGAGGCTGTGAAAGTGAGGATTCAAACACAGCCGGGATGGAGTGGCACACTACGAGAGGGCTTCCCTCGTATTCTCAGAGAGGAAGGAGTCTCCGGGTATGTTATAAAGCAGGCTTAGAATATTATTATCCCCCGCCACGAAGTGGAAGGGGGATATAGGTTTGGGCTCCGTCCGTCGTCCGTGTGTGCGTGCGTGTGTGCGTCTGTCCGTCCGCTATAAAGTGGACAGCTTTTCTCAGAAACTATTTAAGATAGGACAACCAAATTTGGTGTGTGGCTTGTGGACATAAATACCTCGATGTAGTTCGAAAATAAGAACAATGTGATTATTTTTTCCGGAGTTATTGCCCTTGTTCCGTATGTTTGGACTCGGTTCATGCTTTCTCCAAAGGGGACAGGTTTTCTCAGAGACTATTTAAGATAGGATTACCCAATTTGGTGTGTGGCTTGAGGGCATAAGTACCTTGATGGAGTTCGAAAATGAGAGGCACACAATTAATCTTTGCGGAGTTATTGCCCTTGTTCTGTATAATTAGAGGGGGCGGGATAGCGCAGTGGTTAGCGCGTTCGGCTTCGGATCGAGAGGTCCGGGGTTCGAATCCCGCCAGGGGCACGGCAACTTTGTCTGCAGTAGAGAACTGTTCTACACGCAGTAAGGTTTGGGTGCAATGCTACACTGAATTTCAGCGTAGTACCACCCATGGTTCGCTAGTTCCAGCCGATGCTCGCAGGTTTCACCGCAATGCATAGCCACATGGCGTTGCGGGCTTTCTCCCTGCCGTAATACTAGCAGCCGCGATATAAGTGAAATACTCTTGAAAGCGGCGTTAAACCCCAACTCACCTCACCTCACCTGTATAATTAGACTCTGTTCAAGGTATCACCAAAGGGGACAGCTTTTCTCAGAAACTATTTAAGATAGGAAAACCAAATTTGGTGTGTGGTTTAAGGCCATCGATACCTTGATGGAGTTCGAAAAAAAGAAGCATGTGATTATTTTTTCCGGAGTTATTCCCCTTATTCCACTTTTTCGACTGTTTCAAGTATCCAAGGATATATCAAATCAGTTGTGTGGCTTGAGGATATCGTTACCTTAATGGAAAGAAAATGAGAAGCACACACTTATTTCTTTATGAATTATTGCCCTTGTTCTCTTTTCTTGTGTCTGGCGGGGGATGTTGATGACTGTCTTCTTGTTTGTTTTCCCTTTGCACAATGGTTTCAGGTGAAAACTCACTCGCATTGAGACTAATTGTGAAAACTCACTCGCATTGAGACTAATTGTGAAAACGGCAACAAATTTGCACATGATGCCAATATTAAGAAAACAAAATCTTGAGTCGGGTTGAATCCAGTAAACAAGATGTATCATTTCACCGTCATTCAACACTGCTAATTTTTCAAATCAATCAGAATCAAGAACATGCCTTTAGTGCCTCACAAGCTGTCTCCACTTAATTTTGGTTTTTAAAAAAAGTTTTTCTTATATTCAAAGAAACATGTTTTGAAGTTATATACTAAGTAATTAGTTGTAGTAGTAATTATACCCCCAACCTAAAAAGGTCGGGGGTATATATAGTAATACCAATGATTCCGTCCGTCCGAAGACAATTTTTGTCCGATCCATTACAGAAAAACTATTCATCTCATCCTTTTCAAATTTGGTACATGTCTTCTTCACCAATAGGAGAGGTGCAGTTCGAAATGTAAACCGAATAGGTGAATTTTTTAATTTTTGACAATTTTTTTTAGTTTTTAACTTAGTCAAATTCTGAGAATTTTTTGTCCGATCGATAACAGAAAACTATTCATCTCATCCTTTTCAAATTTGGCACATGTTTTCTTCAACACCAGGAGAGGTGCATGGCAAAATGTAACATGATTTGGGTGAATTTTTAAATTTTTGGCGATTTTTCTATTTTTTTACTTGGTAATATTTGGAGCTAGAATGAATGAAGCTACTTCTGTTTTGTGATTTGTTGACTTTATCATTTTCTTTTTCATGTAACTTTCATCAAAAGCTACTTCTGTGTTCTTGTTGATTTTACTATTTTATATTTCCACTGGTTATATTTTTGGAAAAGTTTTCTTTCCTTTCAGCCATAAACTGCTGTATATCCCTCACTGTGCCTACAGGGGTTTGCTTCCATGTACCTGTTTTTCAAGTCACTCGAATGAATCATTATGATGGATTAATTTTCAAAATAAAGTTGAAATCCGTGGTAATGGCAGTAGTGTATTATGTTACCCCTACCTTTTCAAGTTACTATTATTCCTACTTTTACTTAAACCTCCTTTTTTACATGAAGAGACTTGTCCTACCCTTTTCACAAACAGTTTAATCTTAGCAATTACATTTCATAGCTTATCAATCCTTAGGTGTGCAGACACTTAAGTAAAATAAAAATGTCAAACTTAAACAGTCGGGGGTATTAGTGAGCCACGCTCACTTTTTTGCTTGTTCATTTATGATTCTGAAATTTCAAAGGTAATGTTACATGACAATTTTATAATATTTCAGGTTTTATAAAGGACTTGTGCCACTGTGGGCCAGACAGATTCCCTACACTATGATGAAGTTTGCCTGTTTTGAACGCACAGTGGAGGCTTTGTACAAGTATGTTGTACCAAGACCAAGGTCTGAGTGTACCAAATCTGAACAACTGGTTGTCACATTTTCAGCTGGTTACATAGGTAAGAACTGGATTTATATTTAATTCAGAAAAGTAGAGAAAATGACTCATAAATATCATACGAAGGTCATACGGAGATGTCAAGTAGCAGCGTGATCATATTTGCTTGTCCATTTTTTGTCAAACTTTAAAAATTTTATGCTGCATTTAATGTGGATTATTATGTAACTTTTGAAGTTTGAAGACCGTTCTTGTTTCCTGAAATAAGATTCTGAAAACTTAATCCCCTTGCTGCCATTCTGTTACAATTTACAAAATGGGTTTGTTATGAACATATGACAAATATTATTTATAATATCAAAGTTCTGCTTACTTGTAGACAAAAAGCTATCCAGTATTTTAATGAATCATTTCAACAAATATATTTTGTGTTCCAGCCGGTGTTTTCTGTGCCATTGTATCACATCCTGCCGACACCATTGTGTCCAAGCTGAACCAGGACAAGGGAAGCAACTTTGTTGACATCGCCAAGAGGCTCGGATTTATGGGTAAATCTTTAATTTCTTTGAAAGAAGGCATTTTGTTTAAAATCTCTTACAATACCAGGATGTAGGATTACCAGAAAGAACTTGTAGAAATCATATCAGGAAAAGGTTTTAAATTGGTCTTTCGTCAACTTTCTTATATTCCAAACAACTTGATCAGTGTTGTTCCTAGAAGGTGTCCTGGGGACATTTGCCCACCTTTTTGGCTTGGTGTCCCTTAAAATTTGTAGCAGTAGGATACTTTTACCATTGCAAAGGGTCCCACTTGTTCAGAATTAGCTAAAATGACCCCCCTCAGCAGATCACTTAGGAACATAACTGCTTGATGGATTAAGGGTTAAGGCTGTATAAAGCTTGGTGGTGAATGCACGCTCCTTAGATCCACTCACGAGGCAGAGCTGTGTTACACAGTGTGACCTAGCAACCTAGTGTTGTACAGTCGTGAGTGCTTGAGTCATTGGTGTGCTAGAGTAGTATACCTCCACAGGATGACTTGTGGGCCTCACCTTGTCATTTTATGGCCTCGTGTGGCTGGCCTGGCTTTCTGTGGGGACAAATTAGCTAAATACTCAAATTAAAGTATCTTTCGAAACATTTAGAAATGATTTAAATTTAATAAGAAATTGAATTAAATGTATGAAAAGATTTACGGGTTCCAAACCACTTTAATTAGTAAAAATTTATTCTAAAATTTGAAGTAAAATTCCAATATAAAAGATTCTGAACTTAATTCTAAGAATGAAAGTGGATATTTGTTGTTGCAGGAATGTGGAAGGGTCTGTTCCCGAGAATCATCATGATCGGTACCCTGACCGCTCTGCAGTGGTTCATCTACGACTCGGTGAAGGTCTACTTCCGCCTGCCCCGACCTCCACCACCAGAGATGCCCGAATCTCTCAAGCGCAAGCTCGGAATCAACCAGTGATGATGGTCAAACGCTAGATGAATGAACTTGAGATTTATAGGAGATCTGTTATATCATAATTCACCGTTTAGATACATATTGATGAGGTTTACTCCCATTGGAAAATTTGTTGTCATGTTTGATATCATGACTTGAAGTTGTTTTTTTTGCCGTTTCACAGCTTTTCTCCAGATTTGTACTGAGAACAGAACGCTGGGTCGAAAACATCAGTACAGATTTTTGTGTACATGTGCCATAACAAAAGAGTTGGAAGGGTGATGAACACATCTATACATATAGTGTGAATATTTATAAGGGATCATCATAGCAACAAGATATGAGTGATTAAAAAAAGAACTGTTAAACTTGAAGTCCTTGTTTGTTTGTTTTTTTAAATGTCGGAAAGATTGAGTTGGATGATGGCTGTTGAAATACAGCTTCTATCAGTTAAATATGTATATTCAGAGTGGAATTTCATCTACACATGTCATCATTAGTATCAATGGGAAGATGTCAGTGATTTGATCACCCATTCATCATTTACAAAGACTTTATTTTTGGAGTAAACAATTTGGATAATTCTCGTCAAGCAGCTACTGTGTGTATATATATATATATATATATATACTTTACAAAGGAAGTTACAGATATTTGAATTTGTTGACATTTTATCATGGTGTCCGTGAATAAAACATTATTCATTATTTCAAAATTGCTTATAAGTTAACCCAAACTGTTGTTGTTCAGTATATATATATATATTTTTTAATTTACAATGGTGGCTACACCACTGATGAACAAATTATTTCTTTATTGATGAGGTTCAACAAAAGTAGGAAAGATAAGTGAAAGTTCAACCACAAACATTGATCCCATAGGTGCAGTGTACCTCCCACAATTTCAGCTTTTGGGGTGCAGCAGTTCTGTCGAAAATGTTAAGTATACAGACTGACTACGCCATAATCCCAACTGGCCTTTCAGGCTTAAATAGCCAGTGGAGCGAATTATTTTTTCGGAGGAAATGTACATGCCAGTTGTATATATTACCGTACCCAAATTTGTTTGCGTTTTCATTTTAAGGTCACGAGACTGTCATTTAACCCTTGTCAGCGGGATATCTTGGAACCATTCGCTTGATTCTCTTCATATTTTACACAAAGCACCTCCTAGGAAGACAAAGGGCTGACTAGATTTGGTGACCTTGACATTATTCTCAAGGTCACAGTTGAGCTTTGACTTTTAGGAAATGTTTGAGTCGATTAAATATTCATTGAAGCATTCATAAAATATTACACTACTGCTGACTTGTGCCTGTTGAAAATTAGACCTACATATTAATTTCACGGAAAACATCACTTAAGCAGTGACTTCATGAAACAGCCATTTATCTCCTATAAGATAGATATGCCACGACGTTTCATCAAAGGAACAGATGTGGATTTGTAGGTTAGTTATAAATAAATCGTGTATTTGCAGTTTTTATGGAATTTCAACGGAATGCAACAGGAAATTGAGGATACTCTATCTTTATGTAAACAATGTGTGTGTGTGTATATATATATATAGGTATTCACACCTCTATACCAGTAGTCTAAAGGAGCGACACCAGCCATATTGGATGCGTTTTCAAACCTCCGACTCGACTACATTTGTGGCTTATAGCTCAAATTGTACACATTGTCATCTGAAATAGCTTACTGCAGATCTTTTATTCGGTTTGTGAGAAGAAAAAAATGTCAAGTGTGAGTACATTAAGAGTTGACACTAAACAAAGAAAATCTAACATGGTCGGCAATGATATTAATTTGAATAAATGCTCCTGGTAACCTATCCAAATTCAACTGGTGTTGACCTATTCCCAAAACCATGATACAAAACGGTGCATTGGAGACATCCTCTAGATGACAGGTACCTGCCGCAGTCAAAGTTGACATAAGCCAATCTCATGATCTGGCCTTCCAGGCCTGATGAACTAAAAATTAGCAAAAAAGATCATTAGAAGTCGAAATGTTTATTGCTTGTGATACAGAAGTGAAGGTATTTGATCTAATGTAGGCATCAGGACTAAATCGGTTCTCTTGAGAAATTGATTCATACATTATGCACCCTAATATAAAAGTTGTTTGTGGAAATAATTTTTTTAGAAATTATTAATATTTTTACCTTACAACATCTTGGAATCTGTATGCTAATGTCACAATGACAATTTAAAAACAAATGATCATGAAAGTCTGTAATGATGAACAAATCCCATGGCTTATTGCCTCAATTATCAGTTGTGAATCATCAATTTGCATTTTTTTGGTGTAATTTAAAAATAAAAATCACATGGCACAAATGTCTTGAAATTCTAAACCAAAATTGAAGTATATTTCAATCAAGTAAATTCAATAAATATTCTTGAGTAATATTTTAACAGATCTAATTTCAGATCAATCATGCCCTATAACAGTTGCAACATTCTTTACTAATATCAACTGATGTGAAGCAGAATTTAATTGACATAAATATGCAAGAGTATTGCTTTACAGCACCATGATACTGAATCAGTTAAAGAGTTATTTCCCTTAGTGATGCTTGGGCACATGTCAACCAAATATTTTATTCAAGATGCTCAAATAAATTTCATTATGTTATTTCATATTATTAGTTGTCGAAAATCACTGAGCAATAGGGTTTGTACATTTATCCCTGAAAAGTCGAACAACATTACAAATGTGAGCTTGTTAACATTAATAACATATTTAGCACAACTTTGAGCAATTTCTTAATTTTAGCATTATGAAATCTGATTTTCTTTCTACAGAAGAATTCATCTTTTTGATACAGTGGACATTGATATACAAATAAAGATACTTAATTGATGAGATTTGATGCATTTATTTACTGATATGTTGATGTTTCTAAAAAGGATGATCAGACTGGTATAAATACGACGACCTAACTTTTCCATAATTTTGTTCCTTGTAAAACTGCATCAAAATATACATGTTTCAGATCAGTATAAAAATATCAGTTTATTGATAGAAACATAAAACTAAAAATAACACAAAGTGCCATTCCATTTGTTCAATAAAAGGTCACAAAGTTGATAAAACGCGAAGACAAGTAGGTATATACAATACAAAAATACACTTTGACGTACAAAGATATAAATGTAGCAAAAATCACATATCAAACATTAAATAAAATACAAGGGCAAGTAGACATGCATGCATTACAACTAGTCTACTTGAGGTAAGGGAGATAACTACGACTCTACTAAAGGATTTACAGGTGGCGCCACGCTTGATGATATCATCTAAGCATGTACGCATGCCCATGACGATTTTGAGTTCTCTTCTCAACAGTATAGTCGCAAGTGAAACCATCGGAAGGACACAATATGGTTTGTGACTGATTATAATAATGTTCTCCGAAACTAACAATCTCTATAGCTCTCTGATTTCTTTTTAATATCGTCAAGATATAATGCCATACGCTGATTCAACTTGTCAATCATGTCTGACAGTTCGTTTAGTGTCTTGTTGTTATCTTCAAAATCTTTTTTCATAGCTGAAATGAAAAGAAAACAAAACTGAGTTAAAAAGACAGGTCTTAGCATTACGACAATTAAATTTATTCAGGAAAAACAAAAGGAATTTTTTTTATTTTATGCTTGTTTGGTTACAAGATCAATTATGATAAATTTTACCTCGATCAACCTGACAGTTTTAAAAATTGTTTATTCATGCCAAATGTACACACAGTTTTTATTTCCCAGGTGTTCTATTTCACGTTGCTATGTTGGTTTGTAGCGTCTACGGCTGTGTTTATAGTGTACTCAAGGACGATACATGTTTAAATGAGGATTGCAATGTAAATTAAAATCTTTCAGTTAGTATTTAAGGACTTTGGTATCCCTCTTAAAGATGGCTTCTCACCCACTTCCTGTCAAGGGAAGTAACTCTAGATGAAATCCCAGGATTGCATACCACAAGGTAAAACCATTTAAAGCTCTTTGTTTGGGATTAGTACAGAGGGAACATTTATGAAATAATAAGTTCAAATGTATTTATGTTGATGGAGAAAATGAGAATGAAACAGTTTAACATTCAGTGGGTTGGTAAGTTATGCAAAAACCCAAGGGTTAATAAATGTTGAAATATTCTTACAGACCTTGAAAATTTAACATTAAATATCTTTTAAATTTTTTTTTTTTATAATCAACACAAATCCATGCAATTCACAGAACCCACCTTGTAAGTTTTGATATTTCTCCTGTGTATCTGAGGCAAGTTTATCTGCCCGTTCCTTCAAAGTCTTGGCACGATCGTGGGCATCAGACGTCATGTTGTATTTGTTGTTGAGTCTGCCCGCAGCATCCTGGTACTTGCCGTCAAGGTCATTCGCATCCTGAAAGACACTTTGTTACTATGTACTTGCATAAACAATTTTTAATGTTTCATCAATGTTTTTTTGTGAACTGGTTGAGGTCAGATGTTTTGATTTTGCCTCCATTCTGAGCATGAGCATCTAGGATCATGATGTAGTTTACTGCTATCATTATCATTATGGTAATTATTGCAGTCCGTACCCTCTCTGCCTGGTTAGCCAACTCTGTTGCTGCCTGAGCTGCTTTCTCTGCTTCTTCCACATCAAAGTTGTTCTGCGTGTAGATCTTACGCAGATCTCCGAGACGTGACTTGAGACGGTCCAGGATAGCGCTACTCTTGTTGGACGTGTCTGCTGCGGCAGTTGTCTCAGACTCAATCTGCGGAGACAATATTTATAGTTATTGAAATTCAAGGTTGGAATTGAACTTGAAAGAAATGGCTGAATGGTATAGTGGGTGAGTGAGTTATTGTCTAACGCCGCTTCAGCAGTATCGCAGCCATTAGCGGCGACTGAATTGTAGAGCTTGTACTTGAGGTGAGGTGAGGTGAGGTGAGTTGAGGTTTAACGACGCTTTCAAGAGTATTTCACTTATATCGTGGCTGCTAGTATTATGGCAGGGAGAAAGCCTGCAACGCCATGTGGCTATGCATTGCGGTGAAACCTGCGCGCATCGACTGGAACTAGCGAACCATGGGTGGTACTAAGCTGAAATTCAGTGTAGCATTGCACCCAAACCTTACTGCGTGTAGAACAGTTCTCTGCTGCAGACAAAGTTGCCATGCCCCTGGCGGGATTCGAACTTGTACTTGAAACCTTTGGAACAAATAACTAAAGGAAAAATTAAACAGGCTCTAATCAGATGGTCAGTGGAAAATTATCATCCCTATAAAGAAAGATCTGGGTATAGGAGAAAGCTGGATGATCAATATGATTCTTTCTAAATCTCACAATTTTAAGAGAGTATTAAATCTGATTTGTTAAAATGTTTATTACTTCTTACTCTCAAACATTCATATTGCTATGTCAATTGGATAGAATAATTTTTTCAAAATTGATCAACTGAACTACGCACAGGACCATGTGCCACCACCTTCTTTGTCAATAACCTGCCACTATTTTAGGCAATTTTGGCAGCCATTTTTTAAAAAATAGAGCCATGGGCTCTGTAGCTCATCAGGATTTCATCGATTTATTATCTAAGGTTGAATATCTAAGTTATCTCAAGTAATACAAGCAAAAAATAGGTTTTTAGATCATGACCCCTGTGACCTCATTTGGGATCATGGGGTCACAAAATCTACAATTTAGAATCCCCATTGGCCAAGGAGTCTGCACACAACTTTTCAGCTCTCTAGACCTTTTGAAACTGGAGAAGAAGATGAAAATAAGTTTTTAAGGATGTGACCCCTGTGACCCCATTTGGGGTCATGGGGTCACACAATCTACAATTTAGAATCCCCATTGGCCAAGTAGTCTGCACACAACTTTTCAGCTCTCTAGACCTTTTGGAACTGGAGAAGAAGATGAAAATAGGTTTTTAAGGATGTGACCCCTGTGACCCCATTTGGGGTCACTGGGTCAAGAAATCTACAATTTAGAATCCCCATGGGCCAAGGAGTCTGCACACAACTTTTCAGCTCTCTAGACCTTTTGGAACTGGAGAAGAAGATGAAAATAGGTTTTTAAGGATGTGACCCCTGTGACCCCATTTGGGGTCATGGGGTCACGCAATCTACAATTTAGAATCCCCATGGGCCAAGGAGTCTGCACACAACTTTTCAGCTCTCTAGACCTTTTGGAACTGGAGAAGAAGATGAAAATAGGTTTTTAAGGATGTGACCCCTGTGACCCAATTTGGGGTCACAGGGTCACGCAATCTACAATTTAGAATCCCCATTGGCCAAGGAGTCTGCACACAACTTTTCAGCTCTCTAGACCTTTTGGAACTGGAGGAGAAGATGAAAATAGGTTTTTAAGGATGTGACCCCTGTGACCCCATTTGGGGTCATGGGGTCACTAAATCTACAATTTAGGATCCCCATTGGCCAAGGAGTCTGAAAATAAAATTTCAGCTCTGTGGAGTCATTGATTCTGGAGAAGAAGTCGAAAAAGTGAAAAGTTTACGGATGGACGGACGGATGGACGGACGCCGGACACCATGCCATGCCATAAGCCCATCGGGCCTTTCAGGCCTGATGAGCTAAAAAGTGTTCAAATCCACTTTTTTCAACGTTGTTTTTCATAATGAGCACCCTTGAGTTAGCTAAACTAACCTTGATATAAGATCCTACTAAAAGATCTCAACATCTTTTATTTGAGCCCTTTTCCTGAATCTGGCCTAGTCTGTCTCCTCAACTCACCATAGCAAGATCATCCTCTGCGTCTCTGATGTCATCCTCAGCTGTCCGTATGGCAGTCTCTGCTTCTTCCTGGGCCTTCCTTGCTCCTTCTAGAGCTGTCAACACGTCCTCCGCAGTCTTCTGGATTGCCGAAGCATCAGACCTGCGAATAAAACATGCAGGGTGAAACGTGATTCTCTTGTTACATTTATTTTCCAGTTTTCACATGTTCATTGATAAATGATCTTTTCGTCCGGGGACTGCCAATATTGCTTAATTTTAAAGGGACACTGCGTCGAGGATAAAAATGAGATCACTTTTATCTACCTATGCTGATTAACGTGTCTACTATCGAGTTACACTTCGCTCCACTGTCTACATGCAGTAGTTTTTATTACTAATTACTTCAACTGTCTGAAATTTGGGGTCTGTGACTCGTTACATGACATGTTACTCAGCACAGGTAGATAAAAGTGATATCATATATTTATCCTTAAGTCCTTAAGTTCATTGGCGAACTTTTTTTTAGCCGTTTCACGTCAGTGGCAGATCCAGTGGGGGATTTCCAGGGGATTCGAACCCCCTCCCTAAAAATGTTTACATGTAAATTTGATGGACCCCAAGGTGACTCCAGCACCCCCCTTCAATGAGCCCCGACTCACCACTGCAAGTCCCTCCCGTCTAAGACAATCAGGGTATTAGGTAGTCTCAGGATAAAAAACACCCTCATGGAGCAGGACGGGCTTAAACTAGCCAATGATGAAGACTGGCATTAGAGAGAGTTATGCCTTGCACTGCCGGAAGTTACAAATTATTTTGACAAGTACTTACGACGCATCGTCAGCCCTTTGTTTGAGTTTCTTGGCGAGAGCTAGATCGTCCCTGGTATCAGCCAAGATGGAGTCTATGTTCTGCAAGCCCTGGATCGTGCGGTTAATCTTATCTGCCAGTTCCTCAATCTGTTCTGGGGTCAGCGAGATCCTCATCTTGAGAACCTCATCGGCTACCTGCAAGCAAAATACAAGAATTTGTAAAAGCTTTGTAAAAGTACGAAATATATTGAATTTGAACTATGACCTTTGGTGAAGTGTTCAGAATGGATTCCAGAATAAATAATCAGGAAATAAACTTTGTTCAGTGGCAGACTGACAAATTTTATTACTTCTTTATTCTGCATGACGACAGACATAGGTTCTAATTTCATTGACTTGCTTTACTTGACGACATTAGAATCTATGTAAACGTCGCCTAGGCAGAATAAAGAAGTTGTTTAATATCTATAAATACTGTCTTCAATCTTCAAAATATTTCTTGTATTTGTAAAACAGACAAGGAAATTATGTAGCAAAAACATTTAATCCAATCATCAAAATTGTTAAGCAATTTTAAAAACTTCATTAAGCAAAAGGGTAACAATTAAGTTTTGTGTACAATGATTTTCATTTTAGCAAGATGGCAATTTGTTCGTACATCTTCAATATCCTTTGGTTTAGCTCCCTCCTCGCCCAAGTAGTCCTTTATCCTGTTGAGTAAATCTTCCAGGCGGTCACGCACGGCTTCGGACTGGTTCTTGGCATGGAGAGCAGCTTCGTACGCCATCTTGGCGTCGGCCTTGGCTTGTTCCGCGTCCTGTTTGGCTCCTTGTAGCTGAAACAATGTAGGAGCTTTGTAAAATATTATCTTGAATCTGTAAAATTATCTTGAATAGTAGTCCGTCAGTTTAATTTTGTTAATCTAAATGTCAAATTGTACACAAAATTGTTTAGCTTGGAATCTTGAAAAATAATTTTTATTAAAAGTGTTGAGGATACCGTTTAATTTGCAAGAGGATTTTGAATTGACTGTCTATATGGGAACCCTATTTTACTTTCCTTGTAGAATGGTTAAATCAACTAGACCACACTAATTTACAGCGGTAGATGCTTGCCTGAATAAACAGAGAGTTAGTTATTGTTTAAGGCCGCTTTGGCAATAATGCAGTGATTAGCTACAACCTTAACCTTTATTTTGCTTTATTAAATATTACCCCTTTTAGCCTTGTCGCAGAATTTTCAGGCTCTAGTTCAATCATAGCATATGATGGGCTAAGGGAAAAACTAAGCCAGCTTCCAGGACTCGCTTAAGGGGATATATGAATTCACTATTCTATCTCAGACTAACACGGGACCCGCAAATTAACAGAAACGTTTGTCTGATAGAATATGTATGAACCTACATTTGCAAGCTTAGCATCTGCATCAGTCTGTTTGGACTCCAAGATTTCGGCGGCTTGTTCTGCGAGCCGGAGAGCGTTGTCTGCCTTCGTGACAGCCCCGTCTCCGCAGCTTCCTCCTCCACAGCGACCACAGCCTCCCCCGCCACACAGAGCGTCACAGGGGTCACCTGGACGTCCACATACCTGTAATGAGAGGTCAGAGGTTATAACAACAAACAATTGTCACCAAGTCAACATGATCCCTCGCTGCAAATCATCAAAGTCACACTGACAAGCTTAATATGCAAGTTACTATGGAAATTTTAAAGTTTCACTGTGATTTGTGATAATGTCATGTCACCAAATTTTACCGGGCCATGCTTCTTCCCGAGACATCCTGTGTCAAATATGAATCCAGTTCACTGACAAGCTTAACATGCAGGCTGTTATGCTTTAAAATTGTGACTGTGACATGGAAAATATTGTCAAAGTCACCAAAATCTACTGGGCCCTGTTTACCCTTGGAGAAACTTTATATAAGACATCAAGCGAATCAAACAAACTGTTTGTAAATATCTGAAAAAGGATGAATGACAAAGTCCCGTTGTGACCTTGAACCAAAGGTCAAGGTGCTAGGATCATGAAAGACACAACCTGACCTGGCTATTGCTTCACAAGATAAATCTAACCAATCGTTTGACATTCGGTGAAACTGATCATAAGGGTATAAACAAAGTTAAACAGGGCTCTAAAAATAACTACAAAAGTTCGCATTGACCTTTGATGTAGGGCTGAGACAGGTAGATTTTTTCTACCCGGATGACCATTTTTATTACCCTACCCAGACATCCGTTTTGTCAATCTCTAACATCTAATTTGTACGATTTTGTAAGTAAGTATGTAGCTAGAAAGCTAAAGCATACGGATCCATGGCTATTTCAATCAAATTTGTATTATGAATGACAATTGATTTTAATATTGTTTTGGAACCTTCAAATACATTGCAAGCTTTTAATGAAAGAACAACAAATCAAAGTGGTGTATGTGTAATCACATGATAATAACGGATCCGGTAATGTGACGGGTACCGGGTCCTAATCAGTACCCTACCGTCCGGGTATCCGGGGTAACCGTCCCAGCCCTACCTTGATGTCATACAAATCAAAAAGACGACAATGACCCACCTGATTGTTGATATCCGGCAGCTCAGCTTCGAGAGAGTTGACCTTGTTACTGAGCTCACCGAGAGAAGCCTTGTTCTCCTTGACCCGCGAGTTGAAGTCGTCTTTCCTCTGCTCGATGAGATTATCCACCTGCTGTCTGGTGCGCTCCGACTCTTGCACTGTCCTCTGTGTCCCGTCTACCTTCCGCTGGGCCTCACGGGACCGCAGCTCAGCTTCACGTGTGATGTTGAAGGCACCTGGCAACGGAGAATTTGAAACAGAATTAGGAATAGGTGACAGAACTCTGCTGTTTGCTGTTGATATGAATTTACAACTGAGCCCAAGACAAGTGTTATTATTAAAAATGATTATTTGGCGAGATAAGTCTGTCATTAGTATGATGTTCAAGGCATTATGAGTTGATAACTGAGCCAAAGGAAATGATAGGGCAAACAAGCTCAACCATACAGGGCTAAAAAATCTGCAAGTTTGAGATCCAGTCTACCAGATTTTACAGAGCCAGTGACTTTCCTCACTTTCAAAACAATTTACTATAAAAGTGGTATTTCTAGAGCTCTCTTTGTGACTTAGTGGAGAATAACTTTTGTAAACCCAGACACTGAAAAGATCAACAAACTGAATCTAAAAGTAAAGGGAGACAACTCACCTTCGACATCCCTGGCCTGGATGATGGTTGCGTTGTCTCTAAGTTCCTGGGCAAGGTTCTTGAGTTCCTCGACGCGGCGCTGCATGGTGGAGATCTGGTTGTTGCCGTACTGAACACGTGCTGTTGTGTTGCTCAGCTGGCGGTCGATGTTGTTCAGGGACTTGTTGCTGTCTGTCAGGTTCTTCCTGGAAATACACATTCAAAATTTGTTTTAATTGGATCAAAATTGATTTAACGTGTTCAGAATGGGCACCATCGATTTGCTTTACTGGCTAATTAGCTGGTTAACTGATCGCCCGCAAAATGAAGCATTGTTTTTGGTACGGCTAGCTGATATCAGCTACCAGCCGAATGTGTCATCTGAATGTTTCATTTGAATGCCTCAAGACAAAATACGTAAGATATTTGACAAACATCGCTTCTGGTTAGAAAGCCTGTTTTTTTCACAATGTTTATACAATGAGCACATGGCCTTGACCAGTGACAGCAAGAAGTGGTGAGAGTTATTCCCCTTGATGATATTGGTGCTGTTTACCAACAACTTGTATTAAGCCCTACATAATTAATTATAAGGAATGAGCGTCTGTTGACACATTATGTTATAATGGTGCCACGTGGTAAGTATCGACCAAAATAGCTGTAAGTGACCAAAGTGCAGTAAATTCAGTCAGTGAGCCTGTTTAACTTCATTGTGCGCACAGGCTATTAGCCTAATTAAAGCAAATCAAGCGTAACCAATGTTATGGAAACAGTCAAAACGATGGCTGTCAGGAGTTCCTTGCTCCTTGTTCCTTGTGGGACCTCTTGTGATTGGCTACCTGAACTGCGTTAGAACATGCGAGCATACAGACATCAGCAGACTGTTTAGAAAGGAAACTTGCGAACAATACGAGTTTATATTCTCAGATAAAAGTCGATTTTATAACAATCTCATAAGGACAAGAAGATGACAATTTAACTGTGAGATGAGAGCGTGTACAGACCTGATTGTGTCGAGCATGTTCTGTATGTCCTGTACGTCCACCTTGGTGATGTTAGCGGAGGACAAGATGCGGCGGATCTCGTCGATGTTGCTCTGCATGTGTTTGAACTCATCGTCAAACGCCTTGATGGCCCCCGTCACCGATATATTCTCCGCAGTGTCTATCAAACTGCGTGTCTGATCTGAAATCACAAATGCACTATTTTTTTTTATCCATTCAACACTATAGCCTAAAGCAAATGTTAAGAACTCACATCTTCGATTCATATATAACAGTTTCAGTTATAAACCCTTTATCCTTAGATCGACATAGTTCAATCACTAAAGCAGCAGTTAAAGGTGCATCCATTGTGTTTCATAAAATTATATTTGGCTTTAATACGATCCAACACACCATATGTGCTGTTTACATTACAAACAAATTCACTCAGCTTGCACATTCATCCCCAATCGCCAAATATATCATAATTACTAGTTTCCAATTAAAATCGAGTAACATTAATTTGCATGTGCAGAAATCAAAAGTGCATGTCCTATTTATAGCACAGTAGTTATATGACCTATTAAACAATATCAACCCAAATTTGTTATTTTGTCTTGTTTAAATTAAGTATGACTCATTGGCGCGCGCCACACGCTGTGCATTGTCCGGTTTTCGATCAGAAATCGACACTTTTACCTCCATATGGTAAAAGTTGGTACTTCCCGATAATGTGAGACCATTTATAACGTTTGGCATATTTGACCCCCAACAACACAATGGATGTAACTTTAAGAACTCACATCTTAGATTCATATATAACAGTTTCAATAATAAATCCTAGATCCTTAGATCAAAATAGTATTTTCATTAATACCTTCTTTGAATTGATTTGTGCCAAACCATTCTGTGATGCCAATTTAAAGGATTCACAACTCATTAACTACTCTAGTTTCGCCAATAGTTACCAAGGAATATATAAAGTTATCATTAAGAGTTTAACTTCAAAGCATGAATGTGAAAACTTGAATTTAATATCCACAAAAAACAATGTTTCTGCAAGAACCCTCCCTTTAAGACTGCTTTGTGGAATATCACTCAGAAGGATATTTACTCACCTCTGAGATCCCTGATGATGCGGTCCCAGTTGTCGAAGCACTCTCCACACGGCACACAGTTCGGTAGTTCCCCTGTGGTACCACGTGCACAGCGGTCACACTTGTACCCGGTCACTCCGGCCACACACTCGCACTGACCAGTCCGTCGGTCACACTGCATAGAGTTGGACCCCTGCGGGTTGCAGTCGCATGCTGCAATAGAGAACAGATGTGTTCTATCATAAATCTGATGTTAATTGTTGATAGAAACATGAACACATTTATATTAAATTACTGTGGAGCACAGTGGTGTAGTGGTTAGCATGTCTGCCTCTCATGCCAACGGCCCAGGTTTGCATCCCGGTGGAGACACCAAACATTTGTGACCCCTGTTGTGTCCTTGGGCAAGGCACTTCATCCAGATTGCCCTCAGTTCACCCATCTGTACAAATGGGTACTTAAACACGGGAATGTATGGACCTATATGGTCGTGCGGAGCGCTTCATAGGTGGCACCGGAAGTACGATTCCTTCAGGGTAATAATTGTGTAGCACCTTGAGCATGCATTGTGCATGGATATGTGTGCATTATAAATATACTACTATACTTGAATGATCCAAATTTTGTATTTTACTCATGTGGCATGTGATTCACTGTTGCATTCGGAATTAAAGGGATGGTTGTATTTCATCTTCATGTGTTTGAAATATCCTTGTATTGGTGTGGACAAAATCAACATTCAGAATACGCTATATGGAGCACAAAGGTGAAGTGGTTAGTGTGTTGGCCTTCCACTCCAAAGACTCTTGCTCAAATCCTGATGGAGACACCAAATCAAATCATCAAATTTCTAAAATATAAATAAGCTTGTAAAAAGCTTCAATACATGGAAATAATTTATAAAACTTTAATTTCACATGACCACGCATACTCTATAATGAATGGATAATGATAATAAATTATTTATTATAAACCTGCATGTTCATCAATATTTCTGGGGGCATTTATTAGGATGCTCAAGGCATACAAGATATCAAAGTGTACATACGGAAGCACTGGTCAAGGGGATCCCCCCAGTAGATGTCCTCGCAGTCGCTACAGGTGCGTCCACCTCGTCCCGCTACACACTCGCACTTGCCGTCAAGCTGAAACATGATATAAGCAATTCATGATATGAGCAATACATGATATATGGAGCCCAGGAATTAAACAAAATATGTTTTTTTCAATGCATAATCAGCGACACTCGACTCTGATTTCTGAAACTAGCTTGACAGGTTTTTCATTCTGCTCCATACGGGTATTTGTACAATCAATCCCCTGATGATTTGCTGTCCTTTTGCCTCATATTGCTCTATAAATAACCAGCAAATGAAACGGCTTGAAATTGGGCAATATAGGAAGTGCCTTGATGCGAAAAACCGTTGAGTGACCATAAAATTTATAATGACATTTCATTGGCTGACAAGATACGTGCTACAATAGCAATGAGTAAACAACCTTCAGTGATATGAGGCAAAGGCTTACCAGAGGATCAGGGGATGGGGGTCACTCAGAACTTCCATTTAATACCATTTTTATTAAACAAATTAAGGATTTGGTATTAAACTAACGAAAGAGTTTGATGCAAAATCATTCTTGAGTTTGATAGAAATGGTATCATATGATGGGGAGTTTAGTATTCTGTTTATTACTTGCCTAAATTAATCAAGCAAAAGTGCTGAAAGTATGCTGAAACTAAGTCTACCAAGAGTCATGTACCAATGTGATGGCGCTACAACCATTTAGACATCACAACTTATTGTGACGTTATACACTAGTTTAATATTGCCCTATAAATATTACACTGCAGTATGGTCCACGGGGGAGAAATAATATAAAATAAGATATCACCCACCTGTCCACACTGAAGGTCGAGTGACCCGTCGGGGTCACAACTACAGGCGTCACACCCAAGCCCACTCTGTAGATTCCAGTATCCCTCCGCACATCGCTCACACCGCACACCAATCACGTTGGGTAAACATGGGCACTGACCAGTGCGTCGGTCACATTGACCTCCATTAGCATCCGTACCCAGCTCAAAACACACACAGTCTAGGGGAAACAAATTTTCCATACTTTAACATCTTTATATTTTACAAGAGAATGCGCACAAGCATTTCCCACATAGGTTACTCTTCAGTGTCTTACTCACAAAAGGCACATCTCAAGATCATGGTTAACATGATTACCAAGTATCAGCTTTCCTCATTGAGTCACGGGTAATAGAATATTTTACGAACACTTTTATAAGAAGAAATATAGTTGAAAACTAAGAAAAGAGACAAAGGAAATTTCTTCTTTTATTGGCCTTGAAGAAGTTGAAGTGATGAAGACAAATACAAATAACTTCTTTTTTCTTTGCTGGCCACATTTCTACATAACTTAGAATGTGCTTGTCAATCAAGTGATTTATGATGAAACATTGTCTAAATAGAATAATGAAGTTGCTATCCATGAAATTGTTTTTCATCCTTTAAAAAAAACATCAAAACTGAAATATTGTTGACAATCAGTTCTTAATAAATATACTTCTACTTACTCTTGCAGTCTTGGCTTGTTGCATCACCATAGTAACCAGCTACACAGTTTTCACAGCTAAAGCCTTCTGTGTTGAAGAGACATTTGAGACATTCACCGGAATCCCGGTCACAGCTTCCTGGCATGTTGGGGTCGATGTTGTTGTTACACATACAAGCATCACAGGTGCCCCCAGGCGTGAGAGGGCTGCCAAAGTAGTTCTCCGAACACTTGTCACAGGATGGTCCTTGAAATACATGGTTTTATTGTATATAATTCACAAATTACTAAATAAGTTTCCATGGTGACTGATTACCCCATTAGGGTTCATTCAATCATATGTGCTTGTTATACTAAATGTTAATCTTTGCAAATATTAAGCCATATTATTCCTCAAAATGACAATTTTCACAGATTTATTTTACATGGTAAACAAGTACCCATTTTGGGATCATTTGGTCATAAAATGTATTTCCTATACTAAACATTATTCTTTTCACAAAATATTTAGTAATTTTCTCATCTTTTTTGAGGATTTAACCCAAAAATGACAATTTCTTCAAGGTTTATTTGAGTTTTCCATGGTTGACAAGTACACCATTAGGGTTAATTTAGTCATATAATACATGTGATTGTTATACTAAATGTTTTTAAATGGGTTTGGTTTTCCCAAGTAGCCCATTCGGTCTTAACATTTGCTTGTTGTACTAAATGTTCAGGTCAAATGCAATTTTTTCTACTGGTTTATGCAGGAAGAGAATTCTTTTTGAGTTGTTAACTCAAATGCAGCCATTGACATAAATAGAGTTATCTCCCTTACTCTCAAAGCCTGGGTAGCAGTCACACGTTACTTGGGAGGTTCGTGGGTCCAACACGCATGTGTCTGCATGCTGCGTCTCTGACCCAGGACCCCCAGGACACAAACACGGGCGACACGGAATCCTCACTCCCGTACGCGGGTCTCCATGGTAACCATCCATGCACCTGTGATCAAAACAAATGGCATGCTTTTTAAATGGAAGATAAATTAACTGTTTAACAAAAGGGTGATATTTCAAAATGGCCATTAACGGCATACAACTTGAATGTATACATCACTTGATATTTAAAAGGGTGATATATAGCTAATGGCTCATCTCTGAGTTGATCAACATTTTAAACCCAAGATCTGGCATCATGCAACAAATGTAAATTATTCAGAATATAAAATGTTCAGTTTTACCTGGGGGTTTCATCCAAAATAAATGTAAATGTTTTACATCATGAAATACTTATTATCTCTCGGATTCTTGTTGACTATTGGATCTTCTTAGATAATTTGTAGGTTTAGAGAATCATATGTGTTGCTGACAGCCTTTATATGTATCTTTTTTTTTCTATGCTTTTACATAGTCTTACATAGTGCCACCCGTAATTCAGTGCTCCACGAAACAGCTCTGTAAGACTTATCGTCTAATATGAAGTGAACACTGCATCCAATCCTATGCCAAGCTCTTTGCAGCAGACATTTTTTTTAGTCTGCAGGATTCATAAAGCGAATAAATATCCCAAGGTCTGATACAGTAACAACTTTGTTATACTTTCCCATCACAAAGTCACGTACAGTCGGTCATCCTGGTGGCAAAAATGGCTTACCTTTCACAGTTCTGGCCATCGGTGTAGTTACGACAGTTGATGCAACGTCCATCCAGATTATCGCAAGTATCTGCATTTCCGTTACACTGACAGGAACGACACTGAGGGAAACCCCAGAACCCGAGCTGACAACTGTCACATGAACGTCCAAAAGCGTTCGGGATGCATGTGCACTGGCCCGTCCTCTCGTTGCAGAAGTTGTCACGTGCTCCGATGTTGTGACAGTTGCATGCTGCGATTAAAATACAGGATTATTTTAACTTTATATATTGGTTAAAAATGAGAATTAACACAGAAATACTAAATATATTCATACTATGTAAAACTCAAATATTATTACCTTTCAAACAAATTTGATCTTTGATTTCAATTGAAATATTTAGCAAAAATAGTCTCATGCAAACTTTAATTAAGTTTCTTTTAGGGAAACTGTTCTCTTGAACTGATCACATTTAAATCTATCAAATCCATTATCTATCAAATCCATTATCTATTAAATTCATTATCTATCAAATCCAAAGCCTTGCCCTCCAATGAACCACAACTTCTATCAACGTTTTACCAGCGGGATGTGACTACGTACGTGTACATCCGTTAGGTCCGAAGCCGAAGGTTCCTGGTGCACACTGGTCGCAACGTCGTCCGACAACATTGGGTTTGCAGGGACACTGGCCTCCTTCTGGGTTGCACTCACGACTGGTGGAACCAGTCGGGTCACATTCACACGCTAAAGGGAGATAATGCAGTTGTATTTATGGTGATCAAAATTACATCAACATCGTCATGTTAGTATATAGAAAATCCTACCCATGAGTCTTCTGATATCATATATATCTACACAAGTTCATAAAAGTGCTTGCTGGGAATATTTTTACTTTTATCAATGAGTGTTGATATATTTTATATCAGAATATACGAGGGTGAGATTATATTTATCATCCAAAATCGTTCTTCATTATGTTTTACTGAAAATACACATCTCTGAGTAGAGCTCTGCCAGTTGACTTCCAGTGCGGTGATGACATAGCATCGTGACGTCATCATGTTTATGACATCATTACTCGATAATGTAAAATCATTGTGTTGTCATGTAGTTGACGGTGACAGGGCATTATGCAAAATCTACTGCCAAAATAATATCTCCTAGGAGAAATCGCTTGATCTCACACAAGGAATATCTCCTGTGGAACAAAGTTTTGGATGATAAAAGAATATACTCTAGGCTGTTCCAGGAAGTTTAAAATTTGTATGCAAATTTTTTCTAAATTGTTCAAATCCGTTCTAGATTTGGCATTGTACTCAAATCAGATAAAAAAAAATCTTGTAAAAATCTTCAATAGATGAAGATGATTTATAAAGTTTCAATTTCACATGACCAAAGGAACTATGGTAAATGACTCTGCACTCCTCACCAATGGCGCCGTTATGGAGCACGGCAGAGATACTGAAGATGTGACCCTTGCACTGGTCGGGCATGTCCGGCTGGATGGAGCTGAACTGCACGTCGCGACATCGGTTCCGCAGGAAGTCGTTCTTGAGGTATTCTGGGAGTCCAGGGCTCTGGTAGATCGGGATGTAGTCTGTGCTCGGCACCAGCATGATCTGAGCAGACATGGAGAATTTGTAACAAAAACCATCAGCAAACGGATAACAGAGTCTTTGTAAAGTTATAGATATTTTAAATGTGTCATTTTTGGTGCCGTTTGGTTAGATGACATTATTTACCTTAATGATTTATATTCATAGCAATAACTACTTGTAAATTGTTTCTTGTTCATAATATTCATAGCTTCAGTAGAGTTAAGTCTTTGAAGAGCATTTATGAATTGAATAAATATATAATATGATATATTATATATATACTGCAAGAAAAATAAAATTCTGGATAACAACTTCTTTATTGTGAACATACACAATGTTTCATAGTAAATGCTTACTCCTCCATGAAATGGATTGTAGAGGATAACAAATGTATATGTTCACAATAAACAAGTTGTTATCCAGAAGTCTTGCTTTTCTTTCATTAGACTTCATCTAGAGTGGAACGCAGACTCACCGAATCAATGTACATGGTGGCATCTGGGGTGGCCTGACCACGCTTGTACCGCTGGAAGTCGATTCTGATGATGTAGGACTTTCCGCTCTCCAGACAAGAAGAGGGGCGAACAACCTGGTACCTTGCTCCTGAAACATGGTGTAAAGACACAGAAATGTATAGATGGGATACCGAATGTTGAAGGATGGCGAGGTAATTCAATTTGATCAAAGACTTTAGGATCTTGGATCTCAAAAGTGGAGGTGAGGTGATTTGGGGTTTAGCGCTGCTTTCGAGAGTATTTTATTCATATCATTGCTGCAATTATTGCAGGGAGAAAGCCTGCAACACCATTGTGGTTATGCATTGCGGTGTAACCTGGGAGCATCGGCTGGAACTAGCTAACCACTGTGCTGAATTTCAGTGCACTGCACCTGAATGTTTCTGCATGTAGAACAGTTCTCTACAGCAGACACAGTTGCCGAACACCTGGCGAATAACTCAAGACCTCTTGATCCGAAGCCGAACGGGCTAACCACTGTCCAACCCCCCACATAAGTTGAGAGATAGCGATTTTATGTATGAAGTTGAGTTGAATATTTAAATATCATTAAGTAAACAATTTAAACTGAAATAAGAAATAACAAACCTGGTTCGATGGTGACAGACTTGATGTCATCTTGCGGCACGAAGTCGGAGCAGAGGCCGTTAGGATCCACCTGGTCGGGGCGCACCACTGTGACACGCACGTCCTCCCACCTCTCTGGCATCTGTAGCAGCAAGGGAGATTATCAGTGGTCAGAGTGAATCATCTCTTTTCTAGTCTCATAATCACCTTCTATGTAACTGACACAATTATAACATAGAATTTGAAAGGGTTGAAAATGATTTGGGAGAAATGACATGATAATTACAATCTATCTAATGAATAAACATGTTGGCCACTTACTCAAGAAGACCCTTATAGGAAATATACAGGAAAGCCCAACAGTGGCAGAGAGCTTTAAAATCAATGCTCTGGAATTTGTTGCGGTACTCACTCTAGGATCGTATCTGATGATGATGTCGTAGTTGGTGGGGAAGCTGATGTCATTGACGGTGAACTCAATACTGTCTCCCTCCATCACACGCATGTAGCCGGGGCCTGACCAGTAGGAGGGGCCATCAGGGGAGATTGGCTCTCGGATGTACACTCTGGCATTCTGAAATAGAAATTTTTTTTGTTATGAACAATGAACAATAAACAATAACATTGATTGTTGGTAATTACTAGTAACCATTTCCTCTGGCATGTGTTTTGCCTTCCTCAATGGTCTCATTGATTTTATACAAGATTATATATATAATTTTTCCTTTTAGTGGTATGTTATCCTGTGATAGTTATATAGTTATCCCCCTTAGAGGAAATACCAGTCAAAGGTGGCCATTTTAAATCATACCCATCACACCTTCTCATGCTTCTCATTTGAGACGAATTTTCAAACCTTTCGCTTCATTACTTACTTTGGATCATACAATTAATGTTGCAACTAGGTGCAACAAGATGGGTAAATCATTAGATATACAGTACTTTAATGAAGCCGAGTATTGCAATACCAAATATGGAAACATCTTAATGCCAAATCAAAAGTTGTTCCCAATGTATGCCCCTGTGTACATTAACCTGTGAGATTAACACCCCTATAACTTGAGTAAGGCGGTACATGCAGTAAGGACTTCTGTTTGTGGAGGCAAAGTTTGATTAATGAAATTATGGCTCCATAAGTGATTTCAATATACTGTAAAACAGACAACCCCTTTATGCAATAGGCTATTTCTGATATCCTTCTGTCATGAATGTGAAAGCATGATTACCCCGATGCCAGTGCCGAACTCTGCCTCGTAGAGATAGTAGTCGAGACCAGCGTAGAAGTAGCCAGGTTCAACCTGCTTGCAGTGTTTGCCGATGATGTGCTGGCGGCACGTGCATTGTCCCGTCTGCTGGTCACATGACTCGCTCAGAGCGCCACCTATGTCACAGTTGCAGGCATCACAGCCATACCGCCCGTCGCTCAAACCGTAGAATCCTCGCTGAAGAGAGATTGGTAGCATATAATTTCAAGCAAACGATCATTAACTTAGTATTATTCACATTCTGAAAATCAATATTTAATTATTCGCCGACCTTGGACGTAATAAAACTAAAACCAGGGTCAAGATTTCAGAAGCTCTCTTTGAACTCAGATAGTCATAAGCCACTGTTACTGAATAGATCCTGTGATTATCATTGCACTAAGAGAGCTTCGAAAATACAGGCCCAGGGCCCAGTTTTTTAAGGTCTCTTAGCGAATAGATAGACATAAGCCAAAGTTAACGTATGGCACTATTTTAGCGCGAAGAAACTTTTGAGTACATGATGATATGTGTTCATCTATTCGGAGACTAAAGGTCAAAGATACCAAGATGAATCCTACTGAAAATTGAGTCACTTAGGAAGCTGATACAAATCAGTGATCTTCTGGATCCTTCAATGAGAACACTTTATTAGCTGGTACATTTCAAAAGGTATTCCAATCAGTGGGGGTTCCAGCCCAGGGTTCAGAGTACTTGACGCACCCTCTAGTTATATGACCAGCCCCAACTTGTAGAAATGTATACCAGCCTCCCTCCTTTGAAAATTCCTCGTTCTGCCAATGCCAATGACTAAATCTTTCTGCGTTTTAATTAATTTAAGCAGATATCACATGATGGACATGTTAAATCAGAGGTACTCACATGGCAGGTGTCACAGTTCTGGCCGGTCACGTATCTCTTACAGAGACACAAGCCAGTCTGTTGGTCGCAACCAAAGTCTCCCTGCGTCCCCAGCTGGTTGCATGAACATGCTGCGGAATAAACACAATTTAGCATTTAAATTGGTACATCGCAGGTTTCATTCATTGATTGACCGCATGAATATTCTCAAAATAAAAGAACTCATTGTTGGATAAGAAAAGGCGTGTTCACAAATATCCTGTCTACCAAGTGGGCAACTTCTCCTGCAAGTCATCTCCTGCCATTTAAAGCACTGGCTAATTTCAGCCTTGTTGCATTTTGTTAACTTGATTGTGCTAGCCTTAACTTCATGGTGTCAAACTGTACATTCTACAATAGCACAGAGAAGTTAACAAAATTCAGCAAGACTTTAAAGGGGCAGTAGCATGTTTTTTCGCTCAAATAAGTTGATGAAATGTATTTGAAAAATAATTTCGCCAATAGTAAAACATCCTTCTCTCTTCAGAAAATAAAGTTTAGAATGAGTGTACATGTTTCGGTACAGCCATGGGAATCGTTTTTGTAATACAAAATAATAAATTGTGTTCACGATAAAATGGTCACCACGCAATTTTTGCTTTACACGCAACATAGTTTTTACCACTACCGATAATTGGTTTGTGTAATAAGATGTTTTACCCTCTAAAGTTACCCTCTATCATTATAAATGGGAAATTTTAAAAAATTAATTTTGCAAAAAACGTGCTACTGCCCCTTTAATTAACCAGTGATTCTGACTGTTAAATTTTTCGAAGTCAAAGTCAAAGATTCTGTTGAAATATTTACATTTTAACATTGTATTATTCATCATCTTGGCCTATAGTTTTAGTGAATAACCAATTTATCATTTTGATAATGTTTTCAGATAACATTATATACGCACCATCACATCCATATGGATTTTCGATCTGCAGGTTCCAGAAGTTCTCGATACACTGGTCACAACGTGGTCCTCGTACGTTGCGTTTGCAGCGACACTGGCCAGCCACCAGACCTCTCTGTTCATCAGTTCGACCCTCGCACTCGCCCTTTCGCTCCGAACCATTTGGATCACAGTCGCATGCTGTGAACAAGAGGATAAGGTCATAAATACATGCCATTTAGATTAGTGAACAAATGAAACAGTGTTATATGTGTCGAGGTTTCGGTGACTGAATCGGTAAGCTGTTGGGACCGTCAGTGCTGGCAACTAGTGCCTGACTCTGAGGTGCCTGACTCTGAGGGTGTACGTGGTTCCAGCAAAGGACTTGACCCACAAAAGTGTAAGAATTTGTACATTGCAGATAATGTAATCCAAAATATAACTGTTATTTCATGAAGATGGCTAAGATATTAATATTCAGCTTGTCATGGGGTTACATTAACATGATGTAAACCAGAAACAGTTTCATCAAGCCAAAATTGTATATGTCATGTAAATAGGGAATTACTAAAGGGAGTGAACTCTTGTTATTTTATAGTTATTTCACTTTGTTTCCATATTATGAAAGTACATTTATTTGAAAAAGACAACTTATCCCAGATTGTTAATGAGTTATTATTCCTGTCTCACATAGTTTGATACTACATAATCAACATCCTGGGCTCTATCACCGATTTATCAGCAGCATCCGCCATCTTGGATTCTTGGCAATATGTTAAATGTAAACACGCTATATTTAACCCAATTTTACAATTTTAAAATAACAAAATATATACAATGATAGAATATTCACAAAGTAATTAACACAAATCATATAACAAATCTGATAAATAATATGCTGTTAGGCCGTAGTGAAGTGTTTTCCCCACTAGCAGCGCAGATGAATGGCTTCATTTCTCAATGTTATTAATTTTCAAAAAATTTGCGGTTGTCTTTATCAAGTTGTGAAACATAAATTCATGAAAATATTAGCTCCATTAATATTTTTTATTACTTTGATTCCGGTAATGTATCAAGAAAGAAAAGAAAAGAGTTAAGAAAAGGGGTAAATAAGAAAGACACCTCATTTTGTCTATACAGGTTACAGGGTTAAAGGCTTTGTTTCCACTGACCCTGTGGAGAAAGAGGATGATAATTACTTTGATTACAATTATATATTTAGACAGAAAAGCTGTGAAAAGTGAAATATTAAAAGGGTTCTAATATTGAGTTTCCACCTTTTTTGTGCATTAAGGGGACCTTGAAAAGGGTGTTAGGGTGTTTAGAAGAGGTAAACGTTAAATAGAAGTGAACTCATTTGTGTCCATTTACTACAGGGATAAAGGGTTGTTTCCACTCACGTTGGCAGATGTCCGGGTCGCGGATATCTCTGTTGGGATCCTGGAAGAAGAAGGGTTTACATTCCTCGCAGTTGCGTCCCTGTGTGTTGTGTTGGCAGTCGTCGCAGACACCGCCGCTAATACGTCCAGTCACCTCATACACAGCGGGGTCAAAGTGACACTTGGTAGCGTGATTGTTGCAGTTGCATTCTGGGAAGAAATATTAACATTACTTTTATGTTTGTAAAGTATTAGATAATGTTATTGATGGAGAAAAAATACACATGTTCTTAAAATGCTTCTATGTTTACTAAACAGGGACTCAACTCTTTTCATAAAAACCATTTAACTGTATCGACAGGAGAATGTTCAAGAACATTTTTCTAAAATAATAACAAATCTCTGGCATATAAAATATCACTGTAGATAGTGTTTGTTTCTGTTTCTTATTCCAAATTATTTGATACAAAAAATAGTTAATAAAACAACAAAATATCTTTCCGATCCTTAGATGTCATAGGGTAAAATATACCTTGAAGAGGCAAGCTTTTCTGGAAGCGTACATTACAAAGAAACTATTTCCTATTTCTGATATAATATTCTTACTTTTGCAAGCATTTGGTTGGTTCCTGCGAGCTGGTTGCCATGGCAAATCGTTGTAGAATTCCTGACACAACTCACAGTTGAGACCCTGAGTGTTGTGGGCACACTCGCACATCCCGTGTACCTGCAAAACACACAAAACATTAAAGGGAGGGTTTTATCAGCCATTTTGTTTTTGTGCATTACTGAATTTGAGAAACGGTGTATTTCATCTGCAAAAGTAAACATTCTTGTCCTTTTCACTTGAGCGAACTATGAGGGTGTGGGTTTGAAACCTGGAAGACACTCGTCCTGAAGAAATTACAAGAATTTCTACAAAGTGTAATCCCAGATAGAACATTGTTACGTTATGTCATTAAGATGGATCGAACTTCCCCTTTCATATCAAGTTTATGATTATACTCCTACAGTATTGCAATATCGCATACCTAACGCTTTACACTTTATAATAACGAAGTATCCCTAGCAGGCGGATGTGACGGACTGCTCCCTGCGCAAAGTATCTTGGGCCTGGCCTGTCATGGCAGCAAACATAAGTTTGTAACCTTAGGAATAAAACCCATTCCCAAGTCAGTTATTCATCTGAAGACACTACAAGTATCTCTACAAAACACAAAACGCCTTACCATGTTATCCTGAGCTTCGTATCCAGGTACAGGGAGACATCTGGAGGCGTGACCGTAACACGAGCAGCTGCCTCGGACCGTCATATCGTACACCGAATAGTAGTACTTCTCCTTGATCTCCGACCTACTGTCCAGCTGAGTATCACCTGTCAACGTAACGAGGATTTGGAATAATTCAAAAATAATAATTTTAAGACATAATTTTTCTGATATGCGAAACACCTACATAACACATTGAATTTTGATTTAAACATATTCTATTCCATGAAGAAATTAAGGGATTAGGAACAAGTTATCCAACTTAGGTAACCTTCTCCCAGTTAACGTTCTCCCACACATGGAATCATGCGGCACTAAAACAAAAGTTTCTTTATTAAAAAGCTAATTCCTAAGAGTTGACTGTAAATCATGCAGTATCTTTTAAGGTTTATAATAAGAGTCATTAGTTGGAAGTAGGAAAAAACTTAACTTATGACAGCTAGGTAAAACAGGTCATGTCAGAAATTAACTTTCCAACTTCATTCTTCTCATTCAGTATGTATATATTATAAAGTTAATTGCCTAAAGAGAACACCAAATGTGACAATGCAGCCAAATATTTCAAGCACTTCAGATGCAGAAAAATATAAACAACTGCGACCTTGAGAATAATGTGAAAGTCACCAAAATCAAATCAATGCTTTTCTTCCCTAGGTAAAGCTATATGTCCGATTTAAAATAATCAAGTCAACGTTTTTTAAAGATCCCGCTGACAAAGGTAAAATGGCAAAGTTTTGTTGTGTCTTTGAAATAAAGGTCAATGTCACAAAACTCTGTTGAAACCTTACTCTCACTATGGTTTTGTATATTGTATTTCTTACGATACAATGATATTGCCGGACGTTAAAAGAAGGGAGTTGTTGCGTCCTTGCTTGGCACTCAGCATTATAAGGACAGAACAACGCTTGAACTGACGCTGCGCTGTGGCTGCCAAGTGCAAAATGCACAAACCGAATTTCCAATGTGTTCTGTATTGCGGACAAAAGTGTTTGTTTGTTTTGTTTGTTGTTGTTTGTGGTGAGAAAACGTCAGTTGCCTACCAAGGGTGTGGAGTTCTGTGAAGTTGACTCTCAGATTGGTCAGTTTAAGCAGATCCTGCACCTCTTCGCTGTATGGATCCTTGATCGCGATGAAGGGAGGTAACACACGGAAAATAACCTGCAACCCACAAGGAAATATTCATTAGCTCTGCAGCTCATCTGTTTTTCACGATTTAACATGTGATATAATAGGTTTATAATACAAATGCGATCACTGGTCACCAAACATACAATACCACTCTCTTTCACAAATTTGATCTTTAATATTGTGATTATGTCTTCCTAAAGTGGTTATGGATAATAAAAACAAAACCTCTGCAAATATGGCTGCTACAGGAATAAAATCATTTCCTCAACCTTTTACCACTCTCCGAAGGCCAACTTGATTTTATTCATTAGCTTGGGATTGGGTCCATATGAAAGCTGTTATGATTAAGATCAAGAGCATTGCATTGGACATTTCATCATTTCATAATTTTTTTTTCATTGAAAGCTTAAAAAGAACTTAAAAGAATCAATTAGATATAGGTCACTGACCTCTCCTGCCGTTGATGGTGTCTCCATAGAGTATTTTCGGACACAGATGACATCCGTCAGAGAACGAACTGGACCCCTTGGGACACCAGGGAATGACTTGCGACAATTCTGAGCAAAGTAGCGATAAATTTTCCATGTTTTACCAAAATCGTAGGACCTCTCGATGAACATGGCCTTTGGTCTGAATGTCTTAAAGGTCATGATTAAATGAGTGAAGTGAAATTCGGCTTCCAAATCCAACCGAATTGAAACATTTTCCTTTCCATTCTCTGCCTGCCAAAACCGTTCCTTGCGGTTTTTGAATGATGACACAATGTTTTCAATACGATGACTGTTTTCGTGAACTTGTGTTTGAAACGGTTGCCGTGAATCACACTGAAAGCACTTGGTCCGCTTTTCTAAATACGACACAACACAGTATCTTTGTGGTCTTTCCAAGCCACATGTTGACGTTGCTGACAGTTGAGGTCCTCGACCAATGAGAAGATCCCCTGTTGCCGGGTAACAACTTCCCTGCTCACACCGAGGCTGACGACCTCCTTGAGCTACAGCACCTGAAACAAGGGAGATAACTCTCATTAGACAGAATTGCAAAACATAAATGACTATCCCTACAATTATAACGATTATTTTTTCAGTTTTCCTTTCATCCAGTTTGATCATTGAATAATGATCTGAATTCATTACGCATATACTACTTTAGACCAAGCTGACAAAAGTTAATTCTCATGACACTTTTTTTTAGTTTTTAACATCTGTAATATTTTCAGCACTTCAGTTGAAAAAGTAGCTCATTTTTCTTCCTATATTATAATCTCCATTACGCCATCTTTTTTGCTGCCCTTATATATTTCCCCCTAAAAAAATCGGTAAACGAAGAATTAATTTTGCCTGGCCTTAATGAACAGACTAAAAGCTTTGGAAATGTAGACCAAGAATGGAAAACAAGTATTTTCAATTTGTCAGGTTATGAGTAATTCTGTAGTTATGTCAAATTCACATAATTTCCTCCCCTGACTGCTCTTATGCAAACAATCACCCCACTACAGTCTACAGAGCCTCTTTAAGTGTTAACCCTCTGGCTCACATAGGTCCATATTAGAAAGTCATTAGAGATTCAGCGGCATACAGAGGGTTAACTAATCAAGTGAGCTTTTCCTGCTACTGTTTTAAGATCCTTTAACATGACTTTACATTAAGTGTTTGACTTGATGAATCACGTCGGTGAAACAGCTAACAGAGACTATTTAAACTCTTGCGCAAATTATTTCCACCCAATTACCACAAGTAGATATGTATTGGAGAAGTGAAGTTTAACGCAATCAGTCTCTTGTCATATAACTGTTGATTGTTCAAATATTTTTTTAAGATTATCAAATATTACATAGCTTTCAACAAACTACAAAATTGTTGCTCCCCAAACATTCTTGAGGAAATTGAATAAAGTTATAAAGTTTGAAAGTTTGAAAGTTACGAATTAACCCATAGTTTGCAGATTTGGTAAGTTTTTAAAGTGCCACTGAGTATTTAACACCAAAAAAAATAATATATATATATTGTACAAGATCTGTCTTATAACTGGTTTTACACTTGATTTTGGCCAGATGTTATTCAACCCAAAATAAGCAGAGAAATTGCACATTTGTGGAAAGATGTTACGAGTCTAAATATAGACATAGTCTATAATTTCCCACGCAAAGCATCGTGCTTTAGCATGTTATTAACAAGATCGTGACAAGAGCAAACAAAATTGATCAACATTTATCAATTTCATTGACTATGTTCACTAACGACTTTCTTCTTTTTGTGAATTGTGGTTGATTTTCTTATGGTTCTTTTCTGAGTCTGTCAATCTCATAGCCTAAAAAATCTCTGTCATTGTGTTCTACATCATAAACTACATGGTACAATGAAAGGATAATCAATCTACTGACGTCACATGCAGTGGTTTAAGTTAATCAAGAGGGTAGGCGTGTTTGAGACACAATTACATGGACTTTTCATGATATGATAATATTGCTGATATATCATGATGTACATCAAAGATTTTTCTAGCGACAATAATATTTATGTTGACAATATAATTTGTCACTAAACATGAGATGAGGTGATCTGGGGTTTTACCCCGGTTTCAAGAGTATATAACTTATATCAAGGACTGCTAGTATTATTGCAGGAAGAAAGCCTGCAACACCATTACGAGTATGTATTGTGGTGAAACCTGCTAGCATCGGCTGGAACTAGCTAACCATGGGTGGTACTGGTTGAAATTCAGTGTCGCATTGCATCCACACCCTACTGCATGTAGAACTGTTCTCTAAAGTAGACAAAGTTGATGAGTCCCTCGCAGGATTCGAACCCGAACCTCTCGGACCGAAGCTGAAAGCGCTAACCACTGCGCTATCCTGCCCTCATACAAAATTTAAACGCTTGGGCATTTTAACTATTTCTGTATTGCCAGTTTTTGGAATTGATTATCATTAACAAAGGATAAAACCTGGATTGACCACGGAATTGGCTCACCCGTTTTACCGTAGCAGGCTAAGAGTTAAGAAGAGTAATCACTTACAACCTTTATTTGTTATGTTTGACCTAGGTTGCTGAATCAGTAAAACACCCTTATCCAGTACTGATGACCTCCACCTGTTCAATGTTGCTTACATACCTATATACACCTGTCTCATGTTATAGTAGAAACAGATGATGGAGGTTAACTAAAATCTTGAAAAATCAAAGATCACGGTTAAATGTAATTACTTTCTTATAGGAAATCTTTTCTTAATATGGTTCTATCCATTAAAGGAAAATCAAATTTATCTTATACATAATGGTGAAGTTTATGTGGAATGTTTTCATTGTAAATTTGACCTTTTTCTCGAATCATATATCAATCATACATCCCTCATTACGTAGGCTAGGACACCAATGTAATTTGTAATTTGTAACAGTTAAAACAATAAATTATTCAATGATATTTTAAAATTGTTGCAGATTAATAATAATTCAGGGCTTAAATTTCACCATCTGATAAAGATAGTACTGACAACATACATCTGTCTACCGGTATTATTACTTACATACCAACATACACCTGTTCTATGTAATCAGGCCGACAGTCATGTTGACATATACACTACTCTCGTCTGGTTGGTTTATATTCATTAGGTACACTAGTCGGCTACCATTGTTACGTTAATACATATTTACAATTCTATTCATATTATTGCAAAAAGGTTTCTTATTAAAACAATTTTGATCATTTATTCTGTATTTAAGAAACAGAAAATAATATGTAAAGGATCAAAACCGACCCAGAGGTTAATTCTGTTCAAGAAAGAAAGCCCTCAGCAGAGGAAATTTGTGGAGGGCCAAAGGCAAAAACTCAATTTCCCAGGCTGAGGGCTTTCTTTCTCAAACAAAACCGAAGGGAAGGTTTTGATCTAACTTATGAACCAGCCGAGGCTATATTTAACGGATTCAATGGTATTTACTATTGAGATCAGCTGCATGCTAAGAGAGCACAGCCGCAATATGCACGGGCTGGGTGACTCCTTTTTATCATTCTTTCTTTTCCCATTTTTTTAACATAACACATCAGCTGCTGTCTCCTTAACTGATACAAGTCGTCAACTGGTTCTGTGAAACAGCACAAGCCAGGGATTGTTTGAATTGTTTAGATTAAGGACAGGAAATAAGCAAGATATTCTCAGATTTAATCATTGGAAATTTAAGGAATTTCCTTTCTGTCAATTTTTGGGGGACATGGGGAAAAATAGGGTGTTAACTCATTATGGCTTACACAGTTTTGGAGTAAGCAATTACTTTCAAGGAATTTGATTTTTGTGATTAAAACATATCTTTGGTGGTATGCCAGATAAGAGGTTATCATGCAAGAGGGTTGGATGTTAAATATCCTGCATAAGGAAAAAAAATTTCAGAAGGGCTTGATGCCTTTTCAAACAGAATTCCTGCCTGCTGGTGACGGCTTGCTATTATTTTATTTCATACATTGGGCATTCTCTCCTGATAGAGGTTACTTACTCAAATCATTTCTTTCCAAGTAACCTCTGTTAGAAGTGGAAGTGCTTAAACTTTGGTAGTGGAAGCACCAACACAGCTTTAAAGGGACAGTAGCAGGTTTTTTTGCTCAAATAGGTTGATGAAATGTATTTGAAAAATTATGTCACCAATAGTGAAACACCCTTCTCTCTTAGAAAACTGCACTTGGTTTGGTAAAGCCATTGGAACCGTCTTTGTAATTCGAAATAATAAAATGTGTTCACATTAAAATGGCCGCCATGCAATTTTTGCTTTATATGCAACACCATAATTACCACTACAGATAAATGGATTTTATAATAAGATGTTTTACCCTCTAAAGTAAATATAAATGGCATAATCTATCTTTATAAATTGGAAATTTGAAAAAAGGAAAATTTGCCAAAAAGATGCTACTGCCCCTATAAATGTGATATTTTGACAAATTTGGGGATACTTTTGCTGAGAAGACTAAAGTCCACGGATACTTTTAAAGGGGTAGGTTTGAATCAGAATCTACTACTGATACTGTAGATGTTTGATGTCTAGAATAAACATAAATAGCTAATTCAGTGTATGTTACTGTGGAGGTTTGTGACAGGTTCTGTACACATACATTCATTCACTGTCTCAAACAAGAGATGGGCTGTGGAAGGAAGGAAGGAAGGAAGTGGTTGAGAGTGAAGGAGGCAAACAGGAAAGTGTGGCTACCCACCGTTCATGATACTCTGAATCGTTTAATTCACTGAATTCTTGAGGGAAAGTTCACGACTTGGAGAAATGGATTATTCTAATGTTTAATGTTTAATGTGCATTTTCAACATTCGCTGGACACACTGTGGAGGTTATGTTGTGGTGTTTTTCATCGAGGAAGGTGTACCTGTTTTGAACAATTAAATTCTCCTCAATGGTTAGGATGCGCTTGTTTACCCCTGCTGCAATGGGGTTCATGTTGTGGTGCCGTCTGTCATTGGTACCTGTTTGTGGAGTTCTTGATAAACTTTCATAAACTTAGATATACCAGTGACTCCCATTGAAAAGTTTGAGCTTGATTTCATGAATATTCTTAGAGTTATGGCCCTTGAATTACATCATTCCGACTTCATATTTCAGAGAGTAGATGCATTGCATAATCAACTCCGCTACAGTTTTTCATCAATCTTTCTGAAACCTAAAACGTCTTAGACAGATATCAGTAACACAAATATCCAAATGTTGGGTTAATTTATAAATATTCCTTCAGTAGAACCCTTGACTTAAAGCATTTGACTTCTATATCATTGGCAGATCAAGAAATTATTTTCAAGGGGGGTGACCTTGGTTCCATCAAGTTTAATCAGGGGTGGGGTAGGGGGAGTGGTTGAACTCCCCTCTTGATCCCAAACTGCTCTTTCATAGATAGGCTACTCAAGGCAGTCAAGGACCCACAGGATGGCAGATATAGGGTTAACATCAACCAGGTTTTTGTATATGAAAATCTCATAACCCTGTACAACTATCCTATCATTTGTACAATAGGTTAGCGAGCTGAACAGAATGTATGTACTGGTAGCTATACCAGTCTATTGTACTGTCGTCTCTCTGAACTTGATGTATGCTTTGTAACCCTGTGACTGTGTTACCGTTTCATGTTTCGCGATGAACTCACCCAGAAGAAATAAGACTTATAAACGTTTCGTTGACCCTTATATTCTTTTCTATTTTTGTTGCTTTTTTTGACTCAGTGGATTTTTTTCATGGACGTATAATTTTCTGTGGCAGATTTATGAGTTGCGAATGTTTTCTTATCTTTTGCATCACCTTTAATCACTACATAATTATTTCAAAAATTACATAGTGTATGTGACAATAATAAAATTTGGGAGTCAGAAATGTTCACCGTTTAATTCTCAATTGACAATCATCATTTCCAAATTCCAAAGATAAAATGCTTGGTTATGTTATATTCGGATTGATGTGAGGTCAGGTGATTTGGGCTTTTACGCCTCCTTCAAGAGTATTTCCCTTCTCTCATGACGGCCAGCAATATTGCAGGGAGAAAGACACCATTATGGCTGTGCATTGTGGTGAAACCTGACCACTCAAAAGCATTTGTCAGTTTTCAATAAAATAGTTAATAGAAACATCTGAAATAATTCTAAACTGTTGACTGACAACTGTCGCATTTTTTCTGATCTTTAAATATAAATTTTTAACATAATCAAAAAGAAAAATGTGTGTAAAAGTGCGTAAAAGTGTGCAAAAGTGTGTAAAATGTGTGTAAAATATAGTTACATTTAATACATGGATAAAGCTGTAATTATTAAATTTCATAGACTAAATTTTAGTCTAGTGATTGTCCACTGATTAATTTTGAAAATTTCGGGACCCACAGGCAATGAGTTAAGAAACCATGAACAGTCTATCTTCAGTAACAAGGTTATATGATAATCTTACATCTGCTTGTCAGCTGAGAGGCAACCAGTGCAATATCCTTCTTAATTAGCTTCTTCTGGCATAGACTTGCTTTTAATCACCTATATATGGAAAATATAAGCATTGCAGTACAGTACTCATATTCCCTGTCTGAGGTTTGTGAAGAACTTGTTGCAAGATTTTCTGGATAATAACTTCTTTATTGTGAACATGCATAACCATGTATGTTCACACTACAGAAGTTGTTATCCAGAAAATCAGTTTTAAGGTTAACATTTTAAACCTAGCCTTGATACAATCTTAGTTATCTAAAGTCAAAATACAGTAAAAGTATAGATTTCTAAAAATTCCTACTGCAATACTGTTTACAGGGTCTCTTTATTCATAAAGGGGCCCTGAATCAGGATAGTTATTTTAGGTTTTCCTAAGTTTTTCAGGCACTATCTCTTTATCAGTGGAAGGGTGAATATTCTGATATAGTCCAGTGACTAATGTTGGATTATGCAAGTCTTGAATCCTGTAAATCAGCTTCTCAGAATGGTTTGCCGGTACCGTATTCCCTCTAATAAGCATCAGAGCCAATATTTTCGAAGCTCTCTTAGCGCTAAGATAGTCTTAAACTAATGTTAATGTAAGGCACTTACGACTGTCTTAGCGCTAAGAGAGCTTCGAAAATCTAGGTCCTTGGCCTAGATTTTCGAAGCTCTCGTAGAGCTAAGATAGTCGTAAGTACCTTACATTAACATTGGCTTACGACTATCTTAGCTCTAAGAGAGCTTCGAAAATCTAGGCCCAGGTCTCCAATAAGCGCCAGGCCTCTAATAAGCTCTGGAGAGTCAAAGGTATTTGAGAAAATAAGCGCTGGGTCTCTAAAAAGCACTGGGCCTCTAATAAGCGTGGGAGAGTCAAAGGTATTTGAGAAAATAAGCGCTGGGTCTCTAAAAAGCACTGGGCCTCTAATAAGCTCTGGAGAGTCAAAGGTATTTGAGAAAATAAGCGCTGGGTCTCTAAAAAGCACTGGGCCTCTAATAAGCGTGGGAGAGTCAAGGGGACCTGAAAAAATATGCGCCCGGGCGCTTATTAGAGGAAATATGGTAACTGAATCAGCGACTATGGTATCAAAATGCACAAGCTAGCCACTTGCTTCAAATGTTTTGACAAACCTACGGTACTAAACATAACAGTACCAACATCATTTCAATATAATGACATACATCTAAAATACCAAGTTGACAGACAATAATTCAACACATGGAAGATGAATAATAAATTGGTTTACATTGACATAATGAAAGATTTTATTTGATTTTATTTGATTTGATTTGAAGCTAATTCGATACATGATGAAATACCTTGTATCAATCAAGATACGAAACACAAGAATTAGTTTGGTACTTATACTAGTAACTACAGATATAAAATTTTATTGAGGTATTTTCAACCACTTTTGAGTTATGGACCAAATATGATAAAGCAATTACAGTTATTTGCAAAGGAGACTGGCAACAGCCTAACACATACAGATGTTGGTTATGGAAATACCCCTTGTAACATGGAAATACCATTCTAAAGGGGAAATTCCTTTATGATATCGGAATACCATTTAGACTAATTTGGAAAGGAAATACATCCTTCATGCATGTTTCTATTTCATTCATATTTCAACATTTCGTTCTGTATTTTTCAGAAGGCTTATAACAAATTTTGAGAATGTACAAAATGCCTCACTCTGTTGAAAGGGTAAGCAAGATGAAATTGTTTTGCAATATTTTCAACTGTAGGTAATGGAAAATGATGATGTATGTGTTTTATATTTTTCTTATTTGTATCAAACTCCTAGCAATTTGATATAAAAAATAATTGACATAAATTCATCTATGAATAATTAATATTTATATGTCCCAATTTTTCTCATGTATCCCTTGCCTTGTTTTCAGGCTGTTCCACTAAGCTCCCTAAAACAACAATAGACTGGTCAAGGGTCTCACATTCCACCTGATAAAGGAGTGAGTATGTACTCCGAAACGTCGTGTATTTTCACATTAAAGAAGTTGTTATCCTATCTTCCTGTTCTTATGTATACCACTTCTAAATGCCCTTCAAAGAACTGAAGAGACAGTTCCATAAACCTCCCCCAATAGACCTATTTATTATGAAGGGGCTGTTCCATTAGCCTCCCTGTTTGTTCCAGTTGGCAATCACTGAGCTGACCTCTTGGCCACTGCCCATGTGTTTGTCCTCTACCCTGGTCAAGGGTCTCATTCATGGACATGCCTCAATCTACACAAAGAATGTACTGGACTCTAGAAGGGGTCAAGTCTATCCTGCCAGTAGCCACACTGGACATGTGGATAGCCAACACCTCCCCACATGAACCTCTAACACTTCATCTTGTATTCACAAGGATCCACAAACTTTACATGTACTTGGTATCTGTAAACATGGGGTTGAAGACTAAATCAAAAAATAATTTAGCAATTTATTAAATAAACTTGATAAAAAATCATTTTTAAAATTCACTTTAACATTGACAGCTCAGATTAAAAGAGGCCAGAATTTAATTATGCTGTCGGATGGGCCTAATTTAATACTACTGACAGTGACTTAGTATATGTAAACATGGGAGCAACTGCAAGACTAAACCCAAAAAGTTATTTTGCAAATTATTAAATAAACTTGATAATAAATCACCCTGGTTTTTCAATTTTGCTGGAAAATGGCACATTTTAAAAAATCATTTAAACATTGACAGCTCAGATTAACAGATGCCAGAATTTATGTTGTCTGGCCTAATTTCAAACCACTGACGGTGTCTGCATTGAATATTGAAAAACTCTTAGAAGTTAATAGGAGTCAAGCCCTTATGATGGCCTTCAAGCATACGCATCAGGGGCGGATACAGCTTTTTGAGTAGGGGGGGGCACTTTCCCAGACCTGGAAAATGCTCCATCACTGAGCATTAGGATGAAATGAATAGTTCAAAATTTCAGAAAGTTATTTCTAATTTTTTAGTCCCTATCATTCTGCGTATTGAATCCACAATTAAACCAAGTTGATCTTTTATTTTCACACTGTTAAATTACCTTTGACGAAAAAAAATATTGTTTCATCAAATTAACTCGAAACCTAGCTGAAAGGTGAAGCAGTGATGTTATCGACAGAAATATCTTCAAAGGAGAGCTCTTTGCAGGTCTTGATCACGCCTTCTATACTGAGGATGTTTGACCACACACTGCGAGGAGTTCAGACAAAAAAACGTTTGCGGTCAAGGATGCAGAATCATCAGACTGTTCCAGGCGACATGGTTTATAAGTAAAATACCTAGCATACATTCAGTGTCATACAGGAATAGACAAACTTTCACCAGCCACGGAAAAATGTCAGGATTGTGACGGAGAGATGGCAATGAGTAAAGTTAATCCCTTACAAAAATAAAAGATTGGATTTCTTATTTGATAACTATCAATATTGCTAGACTATTTGTTTTTCTCTGCACAAAATTTATAGGAAGAAAATTTTATCTAAAGACTTGAGATTTATTTCTTACTAATCCTCTGCAACTATGCAGCGATAAAGTCTATGAATTCTAAGGATATACAACTTCTTTATTGCAGGAGTGTGACGTTTGGGTGTAGATGCTTTCAAGATATGTTAATTGTTTATTATAAGATACATTTTACATGATACTTTTAACTAATAATTTCAGCCAAGTATTGTTTACATTTTTAAATTAAGAATTTATTGAAATTTTTATCTTTTAAAAGTATAAATTTGGTATTTTCAAAATAGACAAAAATCAAGTACTAGATAATTAGAGAGACTCGGAAGTTTTATATCAACAGATCATTCTTTATCGTAGATTTTGTCATTTAATTTCTCTTAAATTATCTTTTTAAGTTTTTTTAAGTTTCAAAAGGAAACTGAATATACAAACAAGAAATACAAACACGTCTAATCACTTATAAATGTGCTCTGACATATGCCAAAGTCGGCAGATTATGTACATGCCAACCGCAAACATCATCCATTCAGAAATGTAATACGCTGAGTAAAAAACTCTGTCTCGTAGCTGCCCACAAATCCATTGATCCCTCACTAAAGCATATTATACGATGTTTCCTTAGTCAACCAAGCATGTAAATAAAGGAAATTATTACGGACCCTCTGTATGTAAAATAATAGCTATTTCAGCTTCGGTAAGGACACCCTGTGAGTGAATAAAGTTCAGATTCACTATAAATGCTTTGCTCACACAAAGACTTATTGTTGCCTAATATGCAGACGTATAATTGCTCGGTTAACTTTAAATGAGCAATCTTTATCACATTTGGTGTCAGCGGCCAGACAAGAGGTGACCTTTGACCTGGAAATAAACATGCCGTTGATAATCCCCCTCCAACACAGGGATATATATCAGTGTACACCTAGTTAAGTATATAGACGGTAGATATACATACCGAGTCAGGTAGATATAGGTAGAGAGGCAGTAAGGGTGTCAAAATTGCATTAAAGGGAGAGTTTATTTGGAGTATCTGCCATTTTGTTTTTGTGTTTTACGTGACATGAGAAAAACATACTTTTAATAACTTTTCAAATTTTCATGATAAAATACAGAACATCAACAAAGTAACAAATAATTCATTATTAGCTTGATGCAGTTGCAAATGCATATGAAATTTCTACTACTGCTACTTCAAATGAACTTCACAAATAGTCTTGTATAATAATGATGATTATTGATAACTTTAAAGCCTAATATCCAGCACAAACAATCACTGACAGTACATTACCGTATGTACATTACTACCCTGAAGGAATAATACTTTTGGTGCTACAACTGTGATCCATATTTCCTAAGTTCAGGTACCCATTAAACAGCTGGGTGGACTGAAGTGCCTTGCCCAGGGACACAACACAGACTAAACCCCAAGTCACAAACCGTTGGTGTCTCCAACAGGATTCGAACCCTGACCTTTGGCATGAAAGGCCAGCAAGCTAACCACTACACCACTATGCTCCACTGTATGGCTGACAGATTAGTAGACATCTTGAATTTAGGGAAATCTAATTACTGCGCAGGTGAGGAAGTCATCACCAGGGGGTGCTAATTAAAGTGCATATGTTACAGCTTCTTGTCAGTGGTTGCATGTGTGTCTCATGCAAAATGTAGCAGATCTCATGAATGGATACAGACATTTTCAAACGGTGGCTAGGGTGCATTGTCAGAATTTAACCTAGTCTGACAGCCCAAGATTGTTTCATTTGGGATTAGGGATGACAAGGGAAAATTTTGTTGGGCATGAAGTTGATCCAGAAAGGGAAAAGGGGGTGCAGTTAGAAATTAACTTAGTCAATTGGCACATGAAATTTTGCTAGTAAAATGTAATGCCACGAACCCTGATGTATTTGGAATATGTTGTGCTTGCCCTTTCTGTGATAAGACTAATTCAAACTTCAAGGCAATTTTTCAAAAAGGGGAAAAGGTTCAGTTGAATTGAGTTGGGCTTAATTACTGCTATCAAGAGTATTTCACTCCTATCATGGCTCTTGTATAACTGCATGGAGGAAGCCCATACCATCATTCTGACTATGTATTGCGGTGAAACCTGCAAGCATCGGTTAGAACTACGAACCATTGGTGGTATGCGATAAAATTCAGTGTAGCATTGCACACAAACCTTAATGCATATAGAACAGTTCTCAACAGCAGACAAAGTTGCCGAGCCCCTGGTGGGATTCAACCCAGGACCTCATGATCCGAAGCCAAACGCGCTAACCACTGTGCCATCCCAACCCCCCCCCCCCCTCCTCAATGGAGACCAATATAGAGACTATGAGAGAGTCTACATAAGACAGTGGGAGAGCCTCCATCTGGTTCTGATTATACAGGAAGTCCTGTCGGCCATGCTTCATCTACAAAAGAACCATACAGCTCGCACTGACTGGAGATGTGCTGGCTTTGTAATGTGGGAACCAACAGTCCCAAACTGCTGACACTAAGCTCTTTGGCAGGAGGATATATCAACTGAGATGGAAATTTCAAATTAAACCAAGGATTTACATAGAAATTACATCTGAAATTGAAATACTTTTGGGACATGTTCATACAAGAACAAGAACTCATTTTCTTTTGTGTTATGAGCTATGTATTGTCTTTATGGCTTCTTCAAAATAGCTGTGAAAATCTGGACCAAAGAACATTCAGTGCTTTCATTGAGCATGGGCTGGCTACTAGCGTATTGGACATAATAAGAACTCTCTTCCAATAAGCCCCCCTCCCCCCACAAAACCCAAGTTTTTAACTAAAGAAATAGTTATAGCCCTGTCTTTAGACACCCTAAAGTGTTAAACCTATGAACTATATTTGATATCTGAAATTAACTGTGAAATATATTTGAACACAAAACGCAAAATCGGACCTGAAATGCGTAGTTGATAAAATTTTCTGTATGTAGATCGAAAATATCCAAGCATTTTTCTTACTTGTCTGAATGATAAGGTAATTTTAAATAAGCACCCATTTGCTCTAAATACATCAAATACGCTATGTGCAGGTGCTTGAAGGACAGCGACAGTTTCAAGACAAGGGTAGTGGGTTAATGATTTCACTACTTCTAGACCTAATGGCCATCAAGCATGTTTCCTCAGCAGGGAACCCACCATTTCCATCACACAAATAGTCTCTGCTTCACTAGCATGATCACATTGTAGACATTGGAAGTCAGTGGGTCAAAGAAGTGTAGAGATTACTAAAATATGTCCCTTTTAATAACCTATTTATGAATTGTTTGGCATTTAACGAATGAAGCAAGTTAGATACCAATACAATTCATGAGCTTCTGAATATGAGTTTAGTATTATATTATTTCTCGCTGATTTAAAGCACACTAAATTGTATGAAAATGGTAGATAATAGGCCAGAGACGATTGAGGTCGCAGTGCTGACAATGTGATATCATATTTTAACCACTACGCCAGGCCACATTAATTACTTGGTTTAGGGATTTTTGTGGGTGAATATCCACAGACAGGGGGTGAAAAAATTTTAAAAAAGAGAAAAGAAGCAACTTTGTTCTTGTGTTGGTGAACAATTTTCATGTAAACAAAAAAGATATAGGGAATATGTTTTTACTTCTATTTTTACTTAGGAGGTAAAATCTGGCAAAAATTTTATACGTGAGGGAAAATTTGGTATCATTTTTTATTTGGGAGGGATTATTCTAACATGATTTTGTTAGCTAGCTAGAACCCGTAAACCAACTAAATAAATAATTTTGCCTTATGACATCACATTAATAGGTGGTGTCGAGGTCTTAATCAGCAATATGATCAACGAGAAAGTAATATGACAATACTAAATTGATTATGAAAATTTGTATTCCCAGGTAAAAAATGTATCAATATTTTTCAAGACCAAATTATATTTACAAGCAGACTTCCCCAAGAATACACTTAAATTCACACTTTAATACTTGTCAATAAAGTGTAATTCAAAATAATAACAACTATATATATTTTTATATACAAATGTTTAAGATTGCCAAATCACAATGTTGTTTCAAACCAATTGTTTTAATAGCATACTGGTTGTATTCTCAGAATGTATCACATTTCCACCTTCAATTTGCTAGCACCTGTTATTTATTTACCTATGTGAGATCTCAAGTCCTTGGATATTCAATAGCCACCTGTTGGAATCCACGTTTACTTTTATTACTCAGGTGTGCTTTACATTAACTATTAATGAAGGCAGTAAAGTCAGTGGATAGCTAAACATTAGGCACATTTTGAAGAATGTGTGTTTCCACAGTTCAAAAGTTAAGTATTAAAAACTGTTTGAACAGTAAACAAATGTAACATGATCATTTTTAAAAACAAATGAACTCTTTTCATACTGATTCAGTTATATTTTGGTCATGACTTTCTTATAAATATAAACAGCGCATTTCAAAATTCACTTCACAGATGATAAAACCGAGGAATCATCAGTATTTGAACTTATCATAGTAATTCTTGTAAAAACAGCTGACCAAGCAAACAAAAACACCATCACGATCAATCTCACTATCTTCTATCAGCACACCTGGATATAATTACCTGAGAGCAATTAGTAATAATCAGAGGGCTTTTGTAACGAGCATGTGTAATCTTTCCCAAATCTCCACGTTTCATAACAGAGCTATCAAGCGATTAGAATTAATAGGGAAAACAAAGAACACCTATGTGGCAGTTACCTTGTGGGGGTATACGTTACATAACCCCCTCAAACGCTCACATACCTGGGCTTTGTAACGTTATCAGCTTATTATCCCATTGATCAATGATTAAAGCACTGTGTATGATCGCGATAGACTGTGGCAAATATTTCTTCTTTTTTTTAAAACATTTTATATAGTCTCTTTAAGGAGAACAAATTACAAAATTGAATAAGTTGTTTATTGCCTCTTGGTCAGAAGTTCTACGATGTACAAGAAAACTATATTGAAATGTTAAAACTGAGGTCAATTTTTGCAAAGATCTAAAATGCGAGTTTGAATCCTCAAGATTTGAAGGAAGGCGAAAATTGAGTTTACCACCGCTTTCAAGGGTATTTTGCTTAAATGATGGTAGCTAGTATATTTTCAGGGAGAAAGCCTGGAACATCATGTGGCTATGTATTGCTGTGAAACCTGTGAGCATTGGCTGAAACTAGTGAACCATGGGTGATACTGTGCTGAAATTCAGTGTAGCATTGCACCAAAACCTTACTGCATGAAGAACAGTTTTCTGAAGCAGACAGTGCCAAGCCTTTGGCAGGATTAGAACCCCAGACCTCCTGATCAAAAGTCGATCAGGCTAACCGCTGTGCCACCCTGCCATCTCAAGGTTTGAATGGAGTTTGAGTCAATACACTTTGGTTATAACTATTTCTGCATCCACAATATCAAAAGTTGGGATACCAAAAGATGTTGCAACATTGATTAAGAGTGTAATCAGTTTCAGATATTATTTCTGACAGTATGACACTGAACCTAACACTTAGTCTAACATTTAGCCTCTGAAATGAATTATTTCATAAAATTTTTAAAATTTTAAAAATAAAATAAAAAGGAGCCTTTGAGATGTGTTCATTTTCAGAGTTCAGAGTCTTGTTGTAGACTTGCCTGGGCGCTTAAAAAATTGAGAGGTGTGTATGACAGACTACCTAACACTTAGATGCCTAAGAAATAAGATATTCCACAAAGAGAGATAAATTCAGTACAACAGTACTGCAAAGGAGCTGGGTCTATGGGAATGTAGGCCAATGTTTATTCTTATCATCTTTGACAAGTGGCAGCCAAGTGTGGGAGAGGGGAGGGGAGGGGAGGGGAGGGGAGGGGAGGGAGGGGGGAGTGGGGGAGGAGGAGAGTGAAGGGAGGGGGGAGGAGGAGAGTGAAGGGAGGGAGGAAGAAGTCTGTACAGTTACAGTAGCCAATATTCCTGGGTATTCTCATCGCCTTGTATTTGTACATTACGCATGATGCTGAGGACTTTATTGACTTAAATGTAGTCTAAGGAATTTTTTAAATAACTGTACATTCATCCTCACGATTATATTTTGTGTACTCAGCTTATCTAGACTTGCTGAATAAGGAACTAGACTGTACTGGGAATTGTCATGGTGACGGAATACAGGACAGACTCCCAATAGACATGGGAGCTATGTTTTCTCATGTAGTGCTACATAACACATGTTATATGTTCTTTTGGAAAAAAATGTCAGCATGAGTAAAGATACAAACATGTTGATAAAACCTCCTACGTGGATATACACTTAATACTTACTTCTCATTCCCCAAAATATTTCTTTCAAAGGAATCAAATTAAGTCTAGCTTTTTTCTTTTGAAAATTCCTGAACATTTGGAGTCTAGTTTCAATGTTTCTTATAAAACTCTCACATTTTACAATGTGTCAGTGAATGCATATTTCACAGAAACTTGGAGTTTCTTATAAACAATTCCCACATTTGAGAAACTTTTCAGCATGCGTATTTTCCAAAAGATCATAAGGAAATTTTCTATTTCAGTTATGAGGTATAAACCGCTACAAAAGGAACTTAAACAATTCTTATTTAACAATGTTCTGTTTTTTTGGGGTTTTTTAAAAACAAATTTGACACTTCTAAAGTTGTGAACAAATTCTCATGTGACTGTTTTAAAAACTAGTATATCAGGAAAAAAACTAACTTGAGAAAAATCAGAAAGATTAACAATTGTTAACATATTTTTCTGCTATGCATATAAAAGTATGTATATGCATATAACTTTTAAATGCACTTACAAAAAAACAAATTGTTCCAATTATTAACATTCTTTCTTTGCTAGGCATTACAGTTTTTAATATTTCACTTCTAAAGGTTCTTTAAAGATATGTTGATAACTGTTAGCAAATTGTTACAGTTGATTTCCCCAGGTATATGCATTTCACTTAGACATTCTCTCCAAAAATATGTTATTGTGAGTAAAGTGTTACAATTGTTAACCCTTTAGTTGCATATTTCTATTTTACCCATTTTAGCCCCTGTGGCGGAAAATTCTGACCATCTAGCCCGCAGCAGTATTTTGGCTAAAGCACTAATTGGCACTGCTGGCGGAATATTCCAGGCGGCGAACCCGGTACCGTTTTTATGAAATATATCATGTCGACATCGCAAAAACGGACTACCGGTATATACGGGTGTTATATACAATTCCAGGTCGCGGCACCCGTACAAAAATGGTCAATTCATACCCACATCTTTGAATGAATTTTCTACGATTTTTCGTTTTGATTCTATTACTTTCGAAAAGATTGTCTTTAATTCAAGCCTCATAATATCGTAAATACGAAACGAAAAGATTAATTTATATACGGAATTGAAGACAAGATGTTAGGCTTCACAATGATATAAAAACAAGTGTTTGCCACTAACATGGCAATGTCCCCCACCGTTAACATTGAGTTTAGTAAGACACATAATTTGGTCAAGTGTCATAGTCACCTTGAAAATAAGGTCAAGGTCACCAAAATCGACTGGTGTCTGTGTCATCCCTCAGTGTAGATTGACACCAAAGAGTTTGGTTCATTTGATATGAAGTGCGCGAGTAAGGCGGGTTACTGCTATATGTTCCCGTAATTGGGACACGAGATGCGAGACATATAGCATGTACGGGCTGGTACGGCCGGGGGCAATGCAGACACGTGGGTGATAATTAGCCTCCAGGGAGATTAGACAAAATTGGCCTTTTGTAAAGCTAATTATATATTTGTTACGGGTCAACAATGCACATGCAATTTGGTGTGATTTTTGCTGGACATTTCGACCCGACATTAACAACGACTCATTTTCGTAGTGAACTGCGAGGCATTAATACAGAGCTTCTCATGGAGCGACTCCTGAAGACAACTCGACTCGCATAGGGACCCAGCCCCTGGGAGACAGACGATTTATGTTCTAAGTCTAGTATCCGGGACCCGTTAAGGGATACCTCGGAATTGTTTATGGCCATCCAAGACCATGACGGGGCTAGCAAGTTAAGGGTTAACATGTTTTCTTTGCTATGCATTAACATAAATGCATTCCACTTCCAAATTCTCTTTAAAGATTTAAACTTGAGTAAGTCTAGCTAGTTCCCTCACAAATTCTCCCACACACTGGGGTCTAGTTTCATTGTCGGACACAGAGAAATAGACCACATGGGATCAGTTGAGTCCAGCTTATTGTTGAAGAAAATAGTGGAATAGAGAAAGGTGTTGATTTAATACACATAAATAAACATCCACATTAAATGTAACATGGTTCAACCTCTCCAGTCCTTAAATCTTTTACCACTGTCAACACAGGTAAATGACATTTGTTGTCAATTTCATGTAATGTAAACAATGTCACTTTGGATATAAATATTTTGATTATTATACTTTGATAACAACAATTATTTTAAACTTAATTCGTTCCTTTATTGAGATATATGATTCGTTAAAAATCCGTTTTTTAAATACTTATATTTATAAATAAAGAAAATGTAGACAAAAACATGCAAATAATGAAAGATAGTAAAATTCAGTAATACCAAATCGAGCATATACTCATTTAATTACTGTCATAAATATCAAATTAGGTTTGCAAGTTCTTGTTGATGAGAATCATTTAATAACATTAACAGTGACACAAAACATACATAAATATCTTGACTTCCCATTATCAAATTATACATTGGTTAACCTACAACTTGAAAATCAAAATTTTCCAAATTACATTATACCAGTTACAAACTAAATTATCGACATTTCATCTTCAGATCATTTATGAATAAAACTTATACATATTAATATATATTCTTTAATCTTGAGATATACCTATGTCAGTTTCAATTCACAAGTAACAATGTACACTTTAAACTGTATCTAATTAGCGAACACAACTCAGGTACAGTTTGACATTGTTAATACAAAGGGTTGTCTTTAAAGATGACCCCTAACCTAACACAACTCTGAATGGCTCTTTTATATTCTTGTGCAGAGGACAATGGGATGAAACTCCTTGCATGGTCATGATCCTCTACTTGATACAGACAACTTCTCTCAAATTTGATGCAAGGAGTTTGCAATTCACAACCATCTCACAATGACTCATTCACCTTTTTAAAGAGACCTTACAATTGATACACTGAAAATTGGTCTGTGAAGATTCACTTAAAGACAGGGTTCTATCAGGTGTATCCACCATTTTGTTTGTCAGTGAAGATTCAATTTTAGACAGGGTTCTATCAGGTGTATCCACCATTTTGTTTGTCAGTGAAGATTCACTTAAAGACAGGGTTCTATCAGGTGTATCCACCATTTTGTTTGTCAGTGAAGATTCAATTTAAGACAGGGTTCTATCAGGTGTTTCCACCATTTTGTTTGTCTGTGAAGATTCACTTAAAGACAGGGTTCTATCAGGTGTTTCCACCATTTTGTTTGTCAGTGAAGTTTCACTTAAAGACAGGGTTCTATCAGGTGTATCCACCATTTTGTTTGTCAGTGAAGATTCACTTAAAGACAGGGTTCTATCAGGTGTTTCCACCATTTTGTTTGTCAGTGAAGATTCAATTTAAGACAGGGTTCTATCAGGTGTTTCCACCATTTTGTTTGTCATTGAAGATTCAATTTAAGACAGGGTTCTATCAGGTGTAACCACCATTTTGTTTGTCAGTGAAGATTCAATTTAAGACAGGGTTCTATCAGGTGTTTCAACCATTTTGTTTGTCAGTGAAGATTCAATTTAAGACAGGGTTCTATCAGGTGTATCTGCCATTTTGTTTGTCAGTGAAGATTCAATTTAAGACAGGGTTCTATCAGGTGTATCTGCCATTTTGTTTGTCAGTGAAGATTCACTTAAAAACAAGGCTCTATCAGGTGTATCTGCCATTTTGTTTTGTCTTTGAAGCTTAAAAGGAGGGTTCTATCGGGGTATTTTTTTGGGAAACGAAATTTGAGAGGATATCCCTGTGTACACAAATGTGTTACTAATACATGATTAAAATGCAATCAAACTGAAAGATGATAATGAAGGTAATATCTTGAAGAATTTATATTTTGCAACTTGATAAAGACAAGTGCAAATTTGTTGAAAAATTAAAATAATGAGAACTGAAGCCATTCATCAGGGCTGTGAGTAGGAAAACGTTTGCTACTGCTGTGACACGCTGTGTGTAAATATGTGTATAGTCTATCAGTGTATATCTTTTATTACTAAAAAGTCGTAAAATTAGGTACAATATAGCATGTTTTCATTTCACCTAAAAAAAATCCAAGATGGCAGATTTTGCCGACAGAAGTCAGAAGTATGTATACACAACTTTGTCTGGCAGTGAAGATTCACTAAAGACCGGATTCTATTGGGAGTGTCTGCCATTTTGTTTTTGTCTTTATGACATAGCAGCAGAAATGCCCTATGACAGTCAAAGGGTTACCTTATCTAATGTAAATTATGTTTGTTATTGTATCTTTTAAGACCTAACCTACCCAAATCATTTGGAGAATTAAGAACCTAGCCATTATGTGGTTAAGTATATAAATACATAAATTACACTAAGTGAAACTTTCTTCTACACCGAGAATACTGTATGTATAACAAAGTATAACATTGAGACAAGATTGTTTTTAACAAAGTGAGTGTATTTGCAACAATGTTTAACAGTTGAATACTAATTAACATATTCTATAGAATGAACTTTTCATATCAACCTTATAACATACAGTATAACAACAACAGATCTGAAGAATTAATAATGCATATTTAGAAAGTTAAACAACTTTCATTCACACAAGACAGCAGGGGGGAGGAACCAGCAAACCAAAGCCTCACCAAGGCAGAGTTATGATGAATAATGTAAGGAAAGATAATACAGGTTAACCCCTACGGTGCAAGACATCATGCATGGTTTTGTGGCATTAGACAGGTTAAAGACAACTGTGATATCAATATGACAATCAAATGTTGTAAGAGTGACAGGTTTCATTCATGATTGACCGACATTGTTTTGGCTACTTTATGACTTCTGTGACAGATGTATACATACTCTGAACAAAAAATTACATACCATATTTCCTCTTATATGAACACCAGGTCGGTAAAAGATTCTAGTGAAACACTTGGTGCTAACAAATACTAATGGTGGATGTATTTTTATATTTCCTTCAAATATTTAATCAACATTTCTCTAATAAGCATAGAGCCTCTAATAAATGCCAGGTCTGCAATATTCTGAATTATTAAGTTGTTGGTTTGGCTTCAATTAACTCTTGAAATATAATCTGGTATATCAGTCTAATATTCAAAGAAATAAATCGTTTCACCAATGAATAACACCCACGTATCGCAGAACATAATCAATTTTGAAAACTACCACGAAAATCACTCAAAAACCAATCTGTATTATCGCAATTTACATACTCACTACTAAATAATGAGCAATATATGAAAAATTTAGTTTCATGACAATAGAAGAATATTGTGACAAAAGAGGAAGTGACAAAAGGGTGGCCTGAGCCATCAGCCCATGTATGACAACAAAGCATGTCTCAACCAGACAAGCCTGTATTTGTGATCTCAGTCACCCAACATGGGCTGATGCAGCTGTAGTTCAAACAGGTGCAAATAGGACTGCCATATTGACTGCATGTTTTCATTTACTGCTTTTAACCCTTAAAGGGAGGGTTCTATTGGGTTATTTTTGTGGAAACGAAATTTGAGGTATATTTCTGTTACTTATTATTAATACATTATAACAAAATCCTGTCAAAACATAATATAGAGAGTCATATTTTTAACAATTTGACAAAGAAAAGTGCACATTTTTCATTCAAACTGAAACAGAGAAGCGAAGCCAAAGAGTCATTCATCTGAGTTCGGAGTCTGGAAAATTTGCGGTGGCGTAACCAGATATTGTTGACCAGTCTTCTGATAAATTATTTGTTACTTTTGATTTTGCATGAATATATGTTTGGTTATTAAAAAGTTGTAAGATTAGTAAAACCACAGAATTTCCCTTATTTCACGTAATTCGCAAAATCAAAATGGCGGATAGTCCAAGAGAACCCTCTCTTTAAGGTGATTATTTCATCTTCACTGCTTAGAATGTAACTCAGCAGTTAAAGTTTTAAATGACCTCGCTATTTTCTCAAAATGTTGCTGCATTATCAAAGAAAACAAATATGACCTGAAAAGTTGTTTGAGCTTGCAGCTATTTGGTTTATTTTACATGGACAACTTCATGACATAATTATATCAAAGCTTCCTTTAGTCAGGCAAACATGTTCTAATTTGTAACAAATTTGGGGTCTTCAGTACTTGTTTCTCATAAAGGTTAAATGTAAGCAAATGATTCAATTAATGTTATGCAATAAATTTAATTTGGGGTATTTAAGGGTTTTTTGATAAAAAAAAATTCCAATTACTGCTACATTTAACGCATTAAAAGGGAGATTCAACACAAAGGTCTCTTTCAGCTTAATTCATAACACTTAAAAAAAACTTATATACTTTCTACCTATAATGTTAATGTATATTAATAATTTTGATAAATTATATATTTAACATGCACTTTTCACTGTTATAATTTATTTATTAACTTTGATAAAATAGCCCTTTGGGTTGTTCTACAAAAGGGTCACAATAAACAAGTAGTTGACACAAGTTAAAGATGAACTAAAATACTTGTCATTAAGTTCAGCAAATTGTAACCAATGGTTAAGATTTACAAGGATTAAAAACACAATCTTAGGGAATCCCTGATCCACATAAATAACTATGAAATTTTAAGAATCAAGAAATCTCTCAAAGATCCCACCAGGATTTCACTTCATATTTTCAGAGAAATCTGCATCAGATAGAATTGAGATTTTGTTTTGTTCAACATGGTATGATACTATATCTTTCAATACAGTGGAGCCCTTGTTCAGCAAGACTGACTAAACGGCTAAAGAATTCAAACCATAAACATGAAGTTATAGTTTATATAAAAAGATTTTGACAGGCATAATTTTGTCATTTTGCAGTCAAGCCCAGAATGCTTCAAAGAAGGAAGCAGGCCCAGAGAGTTCAACACAATCAGCTTTAGATTGGCACTTGTAGGATGCAAGAGTTAATCTTATAAAGTCTATCAAACTTTAATAATTATCGTACCTTCATCCATTGATTTTTATTTCTATAAGTTTTCAGTGTAATCACTTTGTCTAGTTTGCTGAATAAGGACCTAGTCTGTTTTAAATACTCTTTATTTATACAGGGGCACGGCTCTCCAAAACAGCACTGTTCGAATTACTCATAGGTCACCCATTAACCATTTTGCAAGCATTTTCCAGGACCATCAGATCAAAATAATCTAAACAAGGATGACAAGGGTTAAACGGAAGCGGTTAAAGATTATTCTACACAATTGATTTTAAATGTTTCACTGCAAGCTTGGATTTAGATTAAAATTCAGTCTATGGACATTTACATTTACCATACCTTCATCCTTATTATTATAAAAATATTTTCGTTCCATATATTGTGTATTCTATTCAGTTTATCTAGACTTGCTGAACAAGGATCTAGACTGTATTAAAGGCTCTTATTCTTTACACAGACAAGGGACAGGACCACTTTGGTCTGCTTGAAGCAGCATAGTTGGATCTAAATATTTTCAAAGGGGGTGAGGGCTCAATTATTGAAAGGGGAATTCACCTTGGAGTCCATCAAATTTATGTGCAAAAACTTTCAAAGGGTTTGAGCCCCGCCCCCCCCCCCCCCCCCCCCCCCCCCCCCTAATGAGGATACCCAGGAATAATAGCTACTGTACAGACTTCTTCTTCCTCCCTCCCGTCCCCCTCGCCCCCACCCTTCTTTTGATTCTGCCACTGAGCAGAGTGAATGTTACCAGTCTATGGAGGACTCTGAAGATTGTGGCACGAAGCTTGGTTCCTGGGTTCCTGATTACAGATGATAAGTGGCAGTGCTGTAAATTAGACCATGCTAGATAGCACCGACCTGGCCTACTTGTAAATTTGATAGGAAACAACTGGCCACATTCAAGCACCGGCTCTTGATGTGGTTTCCAGGTCAAGGGTCATGTTACATGATGCTATGGGCAGACCATGTGTCCGTGCACCAACTTGAAAATTGATTGAAGTCTTTAGACAAATTTTTCTGTCTATCTCTATTTTCATTTATACTCATATATATTCATTATATACTTTATTGTTTATATTTTCATCTCAACAACTTTGAAAGGAGCGGATTTGTAATATTTATAGCATACACCTAAATTGATTTATTCTAAAATACTTCTTGAGGAACCATACTTTCAGGTCAAAATTTTCAAAATTTCCTAAGAAATGCAATCTGTGCACCGTTTTGAAAATTGATTGAAGTCTTAGGACCAAATTCTCCCATCTCCATGGTATTGTGTGATGTTCATAAAATTCTATCACTTATTTTCATTTATACTTTATATGTCCATCTCAACAACTCTGAAAGGAGTGGATTTGTGATTTTTATTGAATTGACCTAATTGATTTAATTTTTTACGAACCATACTTTCAGGACAAATTACAAATTTACAAAAAATGCAATCGATGACAAATTTTACCCTTGATGCGCAAAACTTTTCTCAAAGTTTATGTAACAAGGATATCTGGCAAGATCCAACAATTGACAGGTATGAAAGAGTTTATCATCTGGTTTCGATACAGCACTTATGAATATCCTTTGAGAAACGTAAAAGAAGAAAACCTTGAACACTAATTTTCTAAGATTCTCACAGATTTGTTAACTTTGCATCTAATCATCTTTAAGTTCATAAGTTTATAATTGTGATGAATAACTCAATTCCATTCAAATATATTGCATAATAAAGTGAACATCTGAAATATAATCAGGCACTTTGAAAAGATCAAGTTGTCTGTCTGTTTGCAAGTGTTGTAACAGCAAGTGTTAACACCCCCACTGCAGAAGGCAAGCAATGTCTCCGAACAGTAGACCGTCATCCAGTAAGATGGAGGGGGTGAAATGTATCCTTTTGAGGGGAGCCCTCATGAGTACTGATTTTATTCATGTCAGTATATCGAACAGCAGAACAGGAATATTTAGAAAATGTAAATAAAAAGACAGTTGTGTTAGTTGTAGTTTTATAGATCAATATTGTTGTTAACCTAAAATAAGTATATTAAACTTAAACTCAGGTTATATTTAACCCCCTATTTTTCAATACATCTTCAATATCACTCCATCCTCGGGATGTTTATTCTTATGTCAAACCTATTCCAGAATGTATAAATTCTGTAAGAGATTATATATTTAGGGTCAAGTGTTCATGAAGACTGTGTATATGTGAACAAAAATAAGTATAAAGGAACTTACCTTTTATAACTATGCAACACAGCGTGATATATAACAATGAAAACTCCATGATGAAACTGTTCTAGCTCTTTCACACTAATAACAATCCATCCATAGAATTTCACTTGATCACTCTCTCCCTCCCGGGACTTTCTAGCGTCGGCTTGGGGACTGATCTAGCATTTCCCCATTCTGAATATCCGACTGGTACACCTGCAAGAAATAATAAAGCGTTTGAGCGTTATGTCTTAATTAACGAGAGCGGTTAACCAAGGCGGACCCCACATGCGAATCGCGATCAAAAAGCTATTGCGGTACGGGTACTGTGAGAATTTCCCCAACTAGCAAAGTTGGCAACTTTTGAAACACTGCGTAGGCATATATTTCAACGTACAAATGTGATTTGTCGTTTAAAAAATTACACATGGGGGGCATCTGACTTTCTTTTTCTATGATAATTGTTCACACTAAACATTAAACTTCAGACATAAAGTTGTATATTTCAGCATTATACTCACAGCTCTTGTCAACGTACAGTCCCCCTCGTACCATAAACCGAGGGTGGTAAACGTAAGCGCCCTACCGGAAGTCAAGCAATTTGAGATAGGAGACTTATGTAAGCTAAGACAAAGGCGTAGGGAAATTAATGCATTAGCAGTTGATAATAAACTTAAAGTATGAGGTTACGGTGGCCTTTTTCTTATTTGAAATTAGATGCATCAAATTTATTTCAAAGTATCACATATTTTTATGAGGGAGGCTACGTACGCGCTAGAATAGCCAATCAAGAATCCGGATAAAGTTTGGTGCAAGACGCCTCAAAGAGATATGGAGGGCCCTCTGAGGTCGATGTATCTTTCTTTGTCTAATGTTTACATTAACTTGGGATGGTTTTGAACCGATTTAGACGGGTTAAAAGTACTTTTATGAAGTTATGGAAGATGAAGTCAAAGGTTACAGTTCATAGGGTCAATCTGAATGTCTGATTTATTAGGTCAATGAACTGTCACTTTCACTTTTACTTTTAGATTCTTCACAAAAACAAAACATTTCAGTTGTAAGCTCCTAATAAATTATAATTGAAAACCTGCATCGAAATGTTGCTTTTCCACACAATAGATAATGTTTGTGACTTGTGAAAGTTGCTTTATCCCAGCCACAGCATCCTTGATGTAAATGGTATAAGGGAGATAACTCGTACAATTTTATAAAACACGCATATCTAATACTTGGTCAGTTTATCTCAACATTCAATTGACAAATGATTAGACAAACTATAGGATCGTGTATCGTGAAGGCTTGTGTCAAAATAATTAAGATTTTTGTTAACTGCAACTTGGTGTAAGACAGGGATGTATACTTAGTCCATGCCTGTTCTCATTCTTCATCAATAAACTTTCTGTTCAAGTTCAAGTTCAAGTGATGTACAACTTCATCAAGAAAATATTCAAAATATTCCTTCCCTTGTTCTCAGATGATGTGGACTTGTTTTTAATAACCGTCAGTGGCCTCCAAAATCAATCAAATGGACTTAACGTAATTGTTAGTGGACATTTAATGTAAACAGATAGAAAAATCGTAGTCTTTAAAATTGAGGCATACTTTCTAAAAGGAAAAAGTTGCCTTTCAATGGTATATATAGAAGATGTTATCTGTTATAAGTGGTTGAAGTTGTATTTTACCTGATGAGTGACTTGAAAGAAGCATGTTAAATATGCTTCGATCCAATTAAGCACAGAAAGCTTTGAATTGGCATTCTGAACACGATAAGCTAGAACACCAAGAGACAAACCATGTTCAAAATTGTTGATGCAAAAAAAATATTAAAAAATTACTTAAATTACATACAATAAACGCTCTGCATGATTTAAAGTATATAAAGAGCAGTGTAATAAAACGTGACATTCATCCTCAACTGAGTATGTGTCCTCTCATTGATTGGCGTAGTGGGGCAACTCCACATCGAAATTTCCAAAAGGTTTTTCTATCCATATAAAAATGCGGATCTTCACATTGGAAGAACTTGGCGACATTTGCTGCTCGCCGCTTGGCGTAAGTCACAGTAAGTTGTTGGGTATAAACGGTTTTATTTTATCGAGAGTGACCTAGACGTACTGACTGCTGCCGAAAATTATCAATTTAATGCTTATCGTTCCAGTATAGTGGTATAAAGGTGAACATAGTGATTTCTGATTTCTGATCGAAAACCGGACAATGCAATGCGAATGGCGTGAGTCAATCAGTCAAACGTAATTTTGGAAACGTATTTACAACAAACAAAATGTCAATGTTGGGTTAATAATTTTTAATAGGACATATAACTACTGTACATGTTAAAGTGGCGCCTTGTTTCGGTTTCTTCACATATATAATGATGTTGCTATATTTTCATTGGAAACTAGTAATTTTGGTCAGTTTGGCGATTGGAGGTTCAGTGAAATTATTTTAATCTAAATAACGACATGTATTTTTTTTGGCACGTATTAAAGCCAAATAAAAAAAAATGATGGAACACAATGTATGCCTCTTTAAATATAGAATACTTAACGACGTCCCGTTTGATAACGTGTTTATGAAACGAGTGGATGGTTTGGTATGTTAACGAGCGAAAGCGAGTTAAATACCGATGCCATTCACGAGTTTCATAAACATGTTATCAAACGGGACCGAGTTTAGTATTTTATTTATTACTCAATGATGTAAATAGCGCTGAATTGCAAGAAAGTCGTTTTTAGTGACGCTTACTTGCAAAAAGGTCATCCGCTATTGCAGTCGAGCGGCTAACATTGTGACGTCAACCAAAAACGACTATGACGTCACGGGTCGATTATGACGTTGGGGCAGCACGCGATGGTATCACACATGTGTGTAACCAACTCATTGTTATCTTATGAGTGATCTCACCACGGTTGAGTAATAAAGAGTAATTAATTTCCGATTAATTTTGTCAGTGAACCATTTATCATGCGAGAGGAGATCACATTTTATTTGTTTGGTGTTTGAAAAAAAGTGTAACTGCAAGTTTATCACAGAAATTCAGTCTGTACATTAGGAGATCTATGCGTGGTATTTCACCTCTAACTCTATTAGGTCATAAACTCGTAAAGCAATGTCAAAATTCGGCTTTCCGTAGAAATAAATTAATCAGCGTTTAACCAGCGATCTGTATCATATCAATTCTTCCTGCTCTTTGCTAATAAATACAAAGTACACCATAAATTAAAGTAATTACAAATTTTCCACCTAAGTCATACCTCGCTCCAGTCTCCATCACTTGCTTCATTTCGTCAAATTTTCTGTGCTAGCGTTGCAGCACCTGCATCTGAACTCCATGGTAAACAAATACCGTAAGTCCCTGGGCGAAGTAAATAGCAATACTCATTCTAAATTTCCAAATATTATAATTTTACCCTCACTCATGTTCCACAGGGCTTCGAATACACGTTAAAGGGACACCGCGTCGAGGATAAAGGTGAGTCTCATCTTTATCGTACTAAGCTGATTAGACTGTCTGCTAACGAGTTACGCCTCGCTTCACTGTCTTCATGCAGTAGTTTTATTACCAATTACGTCAATTGTCTGAAATTTGGTGTCTGTGACTTGTTAGCAGACATGTTAATAAGCATAGGTCTGATCTGATCCGACACATGATCTGATTTTGATCCTCGACGCGGTGTCCCTTTAACTTTTGTGATGACGTTTGGTCTAAATTTAAGGTTCTTTGGAACCAAAGTGCGAAATCAGCTCACCTTGAAAATGACAATATTAGGCCTATATAAGTTTATAATACTTATCCAAAGAAAAAAATAAATAATGATTTTGTAATGACGAATGTTGCAACACATAAAATCATTATTGAATCGTTCGAAAAATATGTAGATCATGGTTCGATGTTGTTGATTCAATACAGAAGTGCTACGTGCTGGAATTATCGTAAATAGTACATGGTGGAAGGGAGACAACTCTAGTTATGTAAATACACGACCTTTCAACGTGAAATAAACACATTTCTTGGAGATCTATCCGGACTGATGGATGCCGATAGCATCAGCTGTACGTGAGGAAAGTTTAGTTTGTGAAAAATACCTCATCGTTACTGACAAGAGAAAGGTAATTTATTTTATGTCAGTTGAGTTTGTAGTTCCATGTCATCATCTTCTTCATCAGTGGTGTAATTGTAGGAGTTTCATCCACAGTAGTGAAACAGATTTCAGCAAATCCACAACCCGGCACAAGTCATTGATTGACATTGATGCATGTCTTTCAGACTTTCAATGTGAATTTCAATCTGCCATAGGTAGGCCTACATGGAAAAATTATGGGCGATTCAAGTATATTTCTCATGTGCAGGGTAATTTAGAATGTAATTAATTTAATAAATTTTACAACATATTCATGATATTGTATGTTAGAATTATGATGGTTTTAAAGTAAATGTCAACTCGAGATGAGAGAGAGCGAGATTAGCAATGGTAAATTTTCAAACATAATTGGACTATTTAAAAAATGTTATTCACCACATAAAATTATATGTTACATAATAATTATGATTAATAACTTACACAGAACTGTGTAGGTAATTAAAGTTTTAAAAGTTTTTGTCAGAGACTTTTGATTTTCAAAGATTTTTTTCATTACATGGTCTAGTTGATTCACTCATCAATTAGGACCTATTTTAGTCTTTTCAGATGAGGTCATAATTTTTTACCTTGTGACCATGACCTTGACACATAATGCCTTTCTCTGAAAACTTCTGAAACCTTGGTCGTAACTGCTGCATCCCCAGTTACGAGTACTTTCAGATGAGTGTTACTAATATAACACAGACACCCAATTTGTAACAATGCCATTTGTCAATTCAAAACTAAAAATATAGTTGTTCATTGACCCTACTACCAATGATGAGGTCAGTTTTCTAAAAGAAATTTCTGTCACTGACCTGAGATATTGACTGGTCACATGATTTGTCACGTGACTGTTTTGATGTTTTCTTTCAAGATGGCATACTTTTTTCGTATTACCATGGCTATGTCTACTACAACACCTAAAATGTTACAATACTCTGAAGATACAATGTTCGGTAAAAAAAACCACTTAATTCCTGATGGTTAGGTCATTATGTGAAATACAAGGTTTCTCCGACCTGACTCCCTTGGCAGTCTGTCCCGAACTTGACCTACGACCTCAGTCAGGTCAGACCACCTCGGTAGACAGATTTCGAGTCCCTCTATTTCACATAACGACCTCACCATGAGAAATAAAGACCTGGGCCGTGTTCAAGATAGGTTTCAAAGTAATGGCTCAATGAGCGATTACTTTTAAACCTATCTTGAACGCGATTGCTCAATGTAGCGCTACGTAGCAAGGCGAGCAAACGTTGAGGAATTTGCACTGTATCGTTCTAGAGAGAGTGAGCGCTACATTGAGCGCTACATTGAGCGATCAATGAGCAATTTAAGCGCTCGCTGTTATTGAACGGAACCCTTGTGTCATTGACCTTGACCTTGATCATGACCTTGATCTTGTCATAGGGAGCCTTTTCAGGGAAAACTTAAGCCTTGGCGATAGCCTTTCATTAATCAGTGTAAGTTCACCTTTAATACTTTACTTGATTATTACATATGGTAGTAGTATTTTATTACCATGTGAACATTTTCATAAGGCCAAATAAAAAAAGAGAAATATTTCTCACATCACTTTTATTGGTGCTTTTGACACCGTTTCATTGTCATTCAAAAAAATAAAAGAAAAATTTTCTACATTTTTATTAAATCCATTTCTCCAAATATGTAATTAAAACTATGGTTACATCTGGGGGCATGCTTTAGTGTTTAAGAAACACATCTTGTTACATAATATGTACATGTAAGTTTTCAAACTTAGACAATCAACCTAGCAAAAACTGAGTTTTGAGCTATGGTTTTTTGGTACCTGTGTTTCATTTCTGAATAGGTACAGTGATATGTATTCAATCATATATGAATATAGATAGAAAAATATTTTTCATATTGAAAACACGGTAAAATATCTAATGTCTGAGTTCAATTTAAAATATTTGATTACTTTTTCTTCATGAGAACACATTATTTTCCATCTTTCTCAGACTATATAAAGTAATTATTATCAATAGTGTATGAGAACTTAGACTATTTACAAAGAACAAATACTATGATTGAAAATATTGCTCTTAAAGAAATCGTTACAGACTGTTTACTCCATGTGTCTTATTTATCGTCATAGCAACAGTTGGTTGTCATAGCAACTTGCTAACCATGGACGTCGTGTGGACGGTCAGTTCAACAAAGGCTAAGACTTTACAGGATCACGATTTTCCTTCATGTTCCTGAACGTCAACAAATTTCTTGCTTATGTTAAAAATGTGACATTTGGTGTACTGAATTTATTTAAATATAATCCGGGTCTGTATTACAGTGCTGTACAACTATTGGAGAACTACTGCCAAATATTGTATCATAGTGCTGTATCAAGATTGGTGATCCATTGGCAAATGTTTCAAATGTGTTTATTCATGAAGTTTAAAGGCCTTAGGCTCAAAGAACATATCATTTACAGTATACAGAAACATACTTAGTTCACCTGATGAATATATCAAACAGATTTAAGTGACATTCTGTACTTTAAAGCAAAAAAATATAAACTTTGACAATTGACATAATGTAGATTTACTTTGTGTTGACATAAGATTAACAAACTTTATATGTGTTGGATTTTCATAACGATAACTATCTAAATACTTAATCCTCAAATGTGAATATGCATTACAAACCATTACAAAGTGATATTCATTTTCTATATGCATAAATCCTGATTTTGCACAATAAAAGCATTTTCTATCTTCTTCATCTTCATTATGATGTCTTCCTGTTTCTATACGAAGTTGATGACTGCTACAATGAAATCTGATGAAAGCCTGTTTAAAGATATTATCATATTTACAGTTTAAATAGAGTTCCATTGTTAAAGTTGTTTTAAATTTTGGTTTCTGAAGAATGTTAGTATGCCACTGCTGTGATCCACAATCCTGTAAACGCTGTTTGAAATCTGAGAGAAATAATCTGTGCCCAACATCCTGAATTATCCACGTATATCCAAAGCCATATTGAAATAGAATCCGTTTTATGTGAGTTGTCCACGTAATACATCCTGTTTCATCCAATCCATACAGCATCAGGTAGGTTTGTTTAGGAAGGCGATTAAGTTCCATTGATAACAGTTTAGTCCAATATTTAACACTTTTAAAGATGGTATTAATGTGGATTAGTTGACAACCAGTTTCTCCTAAAGCATTACTTGTATTTTTTGGCAGGGATAAAATACGCTTTAGGAAGGTTGTCTATACTTTCTCTATTCTTTCATATTGTTGGTATCCCCAGATTTCTGCTCCATACGTAAGTATATTTCTCGATATATATCGTAATTTCTCAGTCTTCCTCCGTGGCAAATGTTGTATTATAGTGTTGCATCACTATTGGAGATCCACTGGAAAATATTGTATTAAAGTGTTGTATCACTATTGGGGATCTACTGGAAAATATTGTATTAAAGTGCTGTATCACTATTGGGGATCTACTGGAAAATATTGTATTAAAGTGCTGTATCACTATGGGAGATCGATATAATGGCAAATATTGTATTATAGTGTTGCATCACTATTTGGGATGTAATGGCAAATATTGTATTATAGTGTTGCATCACTATTTGGGATGTAATGGCAAATATTGTATTATAGTGTTGCATCACTATTGGAGATCCACTGGAAAATGTTGTATTAAAGTGCTGTATCACTATTGGGGATCTAATGGCAAATGTTGTATCATAGTGCTGTATCACTATGGGAGATCGATATAATGGCAAATATTGTATTATATTGTATTATAGTGTTGCGTCACTATTGGGGATCTAATGGCAAATATTGTATTATAGTGTTGCATCACTATTGGAGATCTAATGGCAAATATTGTATTATAGTGTTGCATCACTATTGGAGATCCACTGGAAAATATTGTATTAAAGTGCTGTATCACTATTGGGGATCTAATTTCTTCAATATGTAGAAATAAAGTGACTGAAATGTGATCAATTGAGTGACCAACGACTCAACAGCTGTCTCAACAGCTATATCATAAATAATAACCATGTTAACTGCAGCTACGTATGAGATATATCATATATGTGTTTTGGGTCAATTCTGTTTTAATTCATTGCGTCTACCTGTGTTTTTTCTGGTTTCAACCATTGTTTGTAGGTTTTATTGAAATAATGTGTTGTCTTTCTCTTTTTACCAACTTTCCCCGCAAGGCATAACTGGCACCAGTCTCTATCACTGCCTAATTAACATCTTGCTGCAGGTCATTGCCTTTTCTGTGCCAGAGATTCCTGATAACACTACCAAGACCATGTACAACAGGCTGCTATGCTGGTAGAAAAAGGCTGACAAATGCAGCAAGGCTTTAATTAGTGCTAGCGCAAGACATGCCTGGTGGGGCAAGTTGTGCTTTTACAAGCCTCTGGAATTATGAGGACAAGATCCTTTAAAGTGCAGCTAAACACAAACAGGTGTATTTGAATTTCATATTCAAATTTGCTGCCCAATTAATTAAAAAATTGAAGCAACATGAGTTGTATTGAATTAAGATAATGAAGAAGTCTGCTACGAAGTTTAACATTCAATGTATGAACAGCAGGCGATTCTTACCTGAATAGTATATGCTTTACATTTATTATAAGCCTTATCATGTGGCTTATAAATGTGGTATTCCTCATCCAAACGGGTTATGCATGTAACTTCGTCTCTCTGTAAAGGATATACTAAACCAGCTAAACTGGCTTGCCGCAGTGAGAAGGTTAAGAAATTATTGATAGAATAACCGGTATTAAGAATATAAACTCTTCTCATGACGTATATATATGACAAATTGAAAACATTTTCCAAAATAGATTATTAAAATGTGGTTGGTGGATTATGATCAAGTAGTTATTTGAAACCAAACCGAAACAGCTGTTCACTTCGTCAAAAATAGATGTATACAAGTGGCAATGGATTTGTATTGTAAAAAATATTTGTGTGCAATTAGACGTGACCATTTTTATGAGCTAGATCATCAGGCCTGAGAGGACTGATGGGTTTAAGGCATGATTTGGTATCCAGCATCCGTCCATCCATCCATCCATCCATTATCCATTATCCATCCATCCATTCGTTCATCCAACTTTATCCAACCAACCATCCATCCATTCGTTATCCATTATCCATAGATCAATCATCCATCCATCCATTCATCCATTCATCCATCAATTCTTTCATCCATCCATCCATTCATCCATCCATCCATCCATCCATCCATCAATCAATCTATCTATTCATCCATCCATTCGTTCATTCATCCATCCATCCATCCATCCATTCATCCATTCATCCAGCAATTATTTCATCCATCCATCCATCCATCCATCCATCAATCTATCTATTCATCCATCCATTTGTTCATCCATCCATTCATCCATCCATCCATCTATTCATCCATCCATCCATCCACCCATCAATCAATCTATCTATTCATCCATTCATTCATCCATCCATCCATCCATCTATCCATCCATCCATCCATCCATCCATCTATTCATCCATCCATCCATCCATTCATTCATGCATCCATCAATCTATTCATCCATCCATCCATCAATCTATTCATTCATCTATTCATTCATGCATCCATCCATCTATTCATCCATCCATCCATCTATCCATCCATCCATCCATCCATCCATCCATCTATTCATCCATCTATTCATTTATGCATCCATCCATCCATCCATCTATTCATCCATCCATCCATCCATCCATCCATCCATTCATTCATGCATCCATCAATCTATTCATCCATCCATCCATCAATCTATTCATTCATATATTCATTCATGCATCCATCCATCCATTCATCCATCCATCCAGCCATCCATCCATCCATCCATTCATCCATCCATCCATCCATCCATTCATCCATCCATTCATCCATCTATTCATCTATCCATCCATCTATTCATCCATCCATCCATCCATCTATTCATCAATCCATCCATTCATCCATCCATCCATCCACCCATTCATCCATCCATCCATCCATCCATCCATCTATCCATCCATCCATCTATTCATCATCTATTCATTCATGCATCCATCCATCTATTCATCCATCCATCCATCCATCTATCTATCCATCCTTTTATTCATTTATCCATCCATCCATCCATTCATCCATCCATCCATCCATTCATTCATCTATTCATTCATGCATCCATCCATCCATCCATTCATTCATCTATTCATTCATGCATCCACCCATCTATTCATCCATCCATCCATCCATCTATTCATCCATCCATCCATCCATCTATTCATCCATCTATTCATTCACGCATCCATCCATCTATTCATCCATCCATCCATCCATCCATCCATTCATCCATCCATCCATCCATCCATCCATTCATCCATCCATCCATCCATCCATTCATTCATCCATTCATCTATCCATTCATCCATCCATCCATCCATCCATTCATCTATTATCCATCCATCCATCCATCCATCCATCTATTATATATCCATCCATCAATCCATCCATCAATCCATTCTTTATCTATCATCCATCCATCCATTATCCATCGATCTCTGACTTCTTCTTTTGGAAAATTTAAATTTTTAACCACAATGTAATATTTAAAGCCTTATCAACTACATAGCTAGTGCCTCTTCCTTTTTAACTTGTATTCCGTTTTGACAGTGACAGATCCAGAAATTTTGAAAGGTGGAGAAGGGTTTCTCTCATTGAGAGGGGTTTCACCTTGGGAAAATGTTCCAAGGTGGAGGGGGTGGGGGGTTTGAACCCCCACCTCTGGGTCCACCACTGTAGCTCTCAAAATCTACCCGGGTATACTTTGAAGGGGGGTATAATCTGGGACCTTACATGGTCGGTAGTACTTATCATGTACATTTCACTACAAACTATTATGCTAGACAAACTAACCCTAAAAGATTGTTGAAAATATCTTGCAATCTGATAACATGGCCTGTAAAGGTTAGTGTGTTTATCGGTTTTTATAATTGGTAACTTGACGAAAAGACAGATCCTCAAATACTCTTACTATTTTTGTAATGACAACTGTTTCAAGTTGTTTTGTGAAGGTACAGGGTAAGATATTTAAAGATGGAATTTTTCTGAGACCATGGGACCTATGTGAGAAGAGTTGATAAAGGGAGATAACTGTTGAAGGCTTTGCTGTCAGCTGCTCCAAGTGAGCGTGAACTTCATGGAGTTACAATCACTTGTTGCTCATTCTTTTAACATACCGTAGGTTACAATTGTTCTTCATCATAGTCTGTTTCATTCTCTTCCCACAGTTTGTTACTCCTTCAGATTTCCAATCCTAACCTTTGTTATTGATGGCCTGAATTCTGATTAGATGCAACTGCTAGTTGTGCAATGAGCGACGCCGTTGTACAATGACAAGTCATAATGATAAAATAAACGTAAGACAAACGTTTTCTCGTTTTATGTGTTTTCCTGTGTTTATGCTTTTTGATTTTGTGAAAATTATTGATCATAAACATTCTTATAAATAAAGAAGACCAAAATTAATCAGGGACAAATACCCAAAATACTTCTTTTATGTTATTTACATCAGACATATTCGAAGGACATAAGCTAATGAGCAAGACCCTTAACAGTAAAATGCCGAGATCTTTGAAGTCACTCGGTCGACATGGTTTTCATTGGTAAAGAAGCAGGGATATAGTATGAGATTCCGCTTTCCACCGCTAGGGGGTTTTGCTTTACTCTCGATTTCAAGTGATATAGAACAGAGGTTAGGATCGGAAATCTGAAGGGAGTAACCTCTGTGGGAAGAGAATGAGTCTGTTTAAGCATGGAAGAGTTTTTAGCTGATGAAGGCTGTTAAAGAAACAACATTGGCAATGATTAGTTAACCTTCTGTTAAAAAATATCCAACATGGTTTGTCATGCACAAGCGTGAGATGGTATTTGAAATATAACAGATCAAATGTCCCTTATTGTAATGATTCGAAGTAAGGAGTGAAAATGTTGATATCAACTACCATATTTCCTATAATAGGAGCTTGGGGACTTATTAACAATTAAGGTTTCTTAACCTCAGGCTCTTATTGGAGGCCCGGCCCTTATTTAATTTTTAGTTTTCACCAATACACAATGTGACATTACGACCTCTGATTACTGACTAAAATTTCTAAGAATGACACAAACTCCTCGCCATGTGACGTAAACCAAATTTAATGTGTTAGTTTAATCCTCTTAGAGCATGGGGACATTTAAATAGAAATATATATCTAGTAGGGATTTATCATTGATTCAATATAAACTGGGGCCGTATTGGAGGTCCGGCTCTTATTCAACTACCGTATTTCCTCTAATAAGCGCCGGGTCTCCAATAAGTGCCGGGCCTCTAATAATTAAGCGCTGGGTATGAACCATTAGATTGATGCACCCTAAGTTAACTTCAATGTTCTAGTAAAGAAGCGCCGGGCCTCTTATAATCTTATAAGTGGGGGGGGGGGGGGGGGGGGGGTCAAGGGGTGCTTATTAGAGGAAATATGGTACCGACCCCGGCTGCTATTGGAGGCCTGCTCCTATTTGAGGCACGGCCCCTATTAGAGGAAATACAGTATTTTCTGCTAGTTCTGGAAGGAGCTAATGTTCTCAGTTATCTCATTGTTTATACGAAATGTTTTTGTGATCTAGTTTGATTAGTAAGTTCACTAAGTAAGTTCTCTGGTATTTAGAAATGACCTCCATCAGTGCATCTGTGTGTCCGGTTTTGTTGCTGGACCAGAACTCCAAAACTGAAAGGCCTAGTTCAATGCAACTTGGTGTGTATGTGCCATTTGGGGTTTTCAACTGTTTTGGAATTTCATTTTTAGCCGTTTCCATGGAAACATACTTTGAATGTTCTTTCCTGACCAGAACTCGAAAACTGTAAGACATAGCTCAATGAAACCTGGTATGTGGACCTTTTTTGGACAACTATTTTTAGCCATTTCCATGGAAAAACATCCTCATCTTGATTCTTGAACAAAACTTAAAATGCTTTTTACAATATCACTTCCAGAACAAATCTGGAAAACTATTAGGCAGAGTTTAATACATCTGGGATTCGTATATATGAATTTATTACTAATGAGTGATTTAGGATTTATTAAAGAATATTATGCTCCAATTGTTGAAGGAAAATGATGACATTATGTTATGTTTAACCCTTACGTTGCGTATATATATTTTACCATTTTTAGCCCCTGTGGCGGAATTTACAGGCTCGCAGCTCGCAGCAGTAGTTTGAGCTTAGGCACTAACGAGCTCTGCTGGCGGAATTTCCAGGCAGCGATTCCGGTACCGTTTTTACGAAATATACCACATCTACATGGCGAATACGGGCTATATACGGGCGTTGAATACAAATTCAAGTCGGGGCACCCGTACACAAATGGTTGCTTCATACCCGCATCTTTGAATTATTTTTTTACGATTTTTCTTTACTTTTCTATGACTTTGTAAAGATTGTCTTTAATTCGGGCCTTATAACATCATGAATTTGGAACGCGCTACTGAAATTTATATATGGATGTGAAGACCAGATGTTTGTCTTTACAATGATATAAAAATTATTAGAATGCGACCTTTGGTTATAATTCTATTGTCATCTAAAGTTTGTCTATATTTTCAGCTTTATGAAATCAAAACTCCTGAGCGCGCATATTGCTAATTTTATATGTACTTGTAGACAATTTATTCCTCTTTACAATGACATATAAATTATTAGAATACGACCTATGGTTAAAAAAATATAACCAAAGAAAGGAGAGTGACGCTACCCCGACAGTACCACGTGAATGCGTCCCGACGCACACCAAGTTACTGACACCGCTTGGTCCCCCCGGGACTGGGCTAATTACAGTACCGTTACCTCCTCGAGACCTCCTCGAGGGTGCCAGGAGCCGAGCGCGTGTGGAACTAATGGGTACTAATGAGCACAGCATACACTTATCACCGCGGCGAACGCAATACATGTTGCGCGCTGTTTGGCTTTGTCTTTATTTCCAGCTTTATAAAATCGTAAATGTTTTTGCGCGCATGCGAAACACGTATGTTCTTGAAGACAATTTATTCCTCTTTACAATGATATAAAAATTATTGGAATACGTCAAATGGTTCGCAATATATGGAGAGCGTAAGGAAGGCACCCCCAGTACTTAGAGACTTCATTTTTGAAAAACTAACTTTTTGCGACATCTGGCGCATCACTTGCCGCATGTTTATTTTTCGCTGCGCATATACATATGATACATGGAATTGAAGACAATTTATTGCTCTTTACGATGATGTAAAAAGAAAAAAAATGCGCAACTTCGTTCGGAAGCTATAGCGTGCCAAATGAAGGTACCCTCGGTACTTTGAGGCAACTTTTTGACTATCGCGCATATCGGGGCACGTGCCGCAACTTTAGTTTTTCGTGCGCATGTGTAAATTTTATATTGAATCAAAGCCGAATCTTTCCTCTTTACCCCATGAAAGTTTTATGAAAATCGGCCACCCGGTTCAGCATTTATGGGTGTTTTTTATGATGCGGTTCTGGCTGAACTTCCAATGAAAGCTCGCATTCACTTTCTCTGTCTCTTTGATAAAATAATTTTTTTTTTATTTGCAATGACATGTATTACAATGAAATTACAATGCATTTATGTACAAATATACACAATATTTACCATTGCCTTGTTCTATCTGTTTTGCGAGGACAGCGCGTTTTGCCTTAGAGCATAACACACACATCCTTGTGACGTTTTTCTTCCTTCCGACTCAATCTTCGTCGGAAAGTGACGTCCATGAAGCCGAGTGACACTCTCGTCACTCGTGCTCGGCCGACCACGGGGACGTCTGCACAGTGATGGAACTTGTTCCTTGTCCGCAAATGTTACCATATGTTGCGCCAAAGCCTTCCTGTATTCCCGACTTGTTTTTAGAGGTTTATCTTTGCTATATTCTTTATAAACGATATAAGAGTTCAACAAGGCAACGTTGAGAACGTGAAACCAAACCCGTTTCCACCACTTCAGGGTCTTCACTCGGAACAGCGTGTACGACAACATCTGGTCGGCCCGATCAACACCTCCCATGTACTTGTTGTACGCTGTTACAATGCGCGGCTTGAGAACTGGTTCCCCTGTTGCCCGGTTCTTCTTCCCTGTTTATTCAAGTTCTGTATCTTCAACAGTAGACATGAGAAGGACTGATTTTCTATCTTCGTAGCGAAGAACGAGTAGGCCATGGTTGTGAGAAACTGTCATGTCCCCTTGCTTGGCTTTCTTTTTCTTTTTCTTTTTAGGCTTCTTGACTGAATCAGGAAGTCCCTTTCGATTGGCTCTCAACGTCCCCGTGGCACCGATTCCCCGCTCCCACAAATTTATGTACAGATTTGTGGACGAATAGTAGTTGTCCATAAAGATGTGATGCCCCTGTCCAACGTAGTCGTTCACCAAGTCCATGACTACATCATAAGTTTTGCCACCTTCAGAAACCGGTTCATTCGTTTTTCCAGTGTAGAGTTTGAACTTGCAAACGTATCCGTTGTGCGAGTCACACAACATGAAAGCCTTTATCCCATACTTCTTAGGCTTGTCGGGAAGATAAACTTTGAAAGATAAGTTACCTTTCCAGGGCACCATGCCCTCGTCGCCTGAAATGTTTTGATGCGGTTTATACACTCTTGAAAAACGGTGAACTATCCGGTTATACAAGTGTCCCAGTTTATTTATTGGTGAAAAGCACGGGGTGTTACGGCCCGGCATCCTCTTGTTGTCAGACAAATGTAGGTAGGTTATAAGAAGCCAAAACCTGTCTCGGGGCATGCACTTGGCGAAGAAAGGCGTTGAGGTAACATCACTTGTTGACCAGTACTCAGCAAAGTTGGCTACAAATACCTTCATCTCTTCTGCATTGGTGTCTTGCCACTGTTGCATTCTTGAACGGGGTCTTAGAATTTTGTCCTCCATTGCTTGTTTGAAATATCTATTGGTTTCCGTTGCCATATCCTCATAGTCATCATCATGTATAAACAATTTGAAAAAGTCAATAGGTTCAGGGTTCTCAGGAAGTTCTATGAACTGGCGCAACCCAGTTTGACCAGTGAAAGGCAAGTTTACACGTGGCCGCGGACCATCCACCCACTCATCAAACGTCTGTGAATTATCTTGATTATATTGTGGTATGTCGGCAAACTCCTCCTCAAAACCACTAAAGTCTTCTTCGGTGGAATTACCGGCGGCTAGAATCTTTCTGGCAATCTCTGTCTCTATATCACTCAGAGCATCTGTGTCACCATGTTCACTATCTATTACAGTGTCCCGATCATATGCATCATCACTGTCTAAACCACTGCTATCATCACTGTCAGTTGACTCCATATCAGAGGCTTCATCAGCATAGATCTCGTTGATGAAGTTGTCGTCGCTTGAAACGGCTTCAAAGCTGTGTGTCCTAGTATGCAATGCCCTAGGCCGTCGCAGGGCCTTGCGTCCACGTCCGCGCAGCATTCTGCTTCAACCTGTAAATGATTGAAAATGCATTAGATGTATGCAACATATAACATGTGATTAGAGACAATAAACATACAGAGATAATGAATGTGAGCTTCATGGACGTTCATTTGCCAGTTTCAGAACCTCCCGGCGCATCTAGGACGACTGCGCCGCAAGCGCCGACAGCGCCGATGGCTTCTGACATCGCGCCGATTTTTCCGACGCATATGTCAAACGGACCATTTTCTGATTTCCTCGGCGACGTGTAGCACCGGGCGGGAGGCCCGGAAAATATACTACTAAGTCAGGGAAGCTCGGGTTGTCAGTTGCCGAATGACTTCTCTTTTCGAGAAGCAGAGCATCCAAGGAACGGTCTCTCGAGGCGGAGACCGGACCCATGGTAGCATAATCCCATGCTCTCCGGGAATTTCCGTCCCCGTCTTCCGCGGCGGACGCCGGTTTCAATCGCGGGACAGGTTTCCCATGTTCTCTTTTGAGAACGAGAGACTCCGAGGAACAATCCTGTGGGACGAACCCCGGATTCTATTGGGAATGGGTTCCCATGCCGGGTTCCCATGCATGCCCTCTTGACATATATAGCAGAAACCTTCACACGTCGGAATGACACGAAGCTTCTGTACCTAAAAAAAAAAAAAAAAATGCGCATTTTATATTGAAATGAAGACAATGTTTTCCTCTTTACAATGATGTAAAAATTATAAGAATCGGACTTGCGGTTCAAAAGTTATAAAGCCCGTAATGATGATATATGCTGAGAGCGCCACATATTCAAAGCCAACTATCACCTTCTGCGCAACACTTGGCGCATCAAAAGTTATTGCCGAAAATACACGTTTTTTATATGGAATTGAAGACAATTCTTTTCTCTATATACTGATAAAAAAATTATGAAAATATCCCAAGTAGTTTCTTAGAAATAGAGCGCCGAGGCATGTTGGGGTAAATGCGCCACATGTATCAAAATTCAAAAGTGCAAAAGTCGCCTATCTCTGTGCGATTGCTGTATTTTCAGTTATGTTAGCGCAATTGCGATATGGGAATAAAGGCCATTCTTTCCTCTTTATTTTGGTATAAAAAAATTGAAAACAACCAATTGGTTCATATGATACGAAGTGCGAGAGAAAGGTAGCTTATCGCAATATCTTCCCGTAATTAGATGCTATCTGCCCATATGGCGGGATGCGAGACAGATAAGCCTGTACGGGCCTATCTCACCCCAGGGCAGTGCAGACACTTAGGTGATAATTAGCCGCCGGGCAGTGTAGCCATTGGAGCGAAGCACGACAAAATTGGCCTTTTGTAAAGCTAATTATCGATGCGTTACGGGTCAACAATACACACGCAAATTGGTGTGAATTTTGCTGGACATTCTGACCAGACACTGAAAAAAGCCTCCTTCTCATATCGGGTCGCGAAACATAAATACAGCCATTCTCATGCAGTGAGTCGCGGAAACAATCGACTCGGGACCCGGTATGGGGGATAGAAAAGTACTTAGACAGCCATGAATTCTTCTAAGAACCCGATCCGGGATCCGTATTGGGGTACCTCAGAATCGCTTATAGCCCGCCCGGATAATTCCGGGACCCGCATGTTAAGGGTTAACTCGGCTACATTCGGGAGCGAACCCGTGCACGTGAATCAGCTGAGCGGACCCGGCGTTAGTATCTCACCGGCCGGCGAGACAGCGACCTCCCACCCACCCACCCGGGCTAAAGACTTTTAACTCTAATAATGTGATAATCTTTTAATTTATTGCCTTTTAAAGATCTGATGAAATGCATTTTTCTCAAGAATGACAGATGATTACCTCTACGTATATTGTACATCGGAATCAATTGAGCATAAAATCGAGACAATATACAGTTGCAGTCGATAATTAAAACGATTTTAATTCACCCATTTTAACACTAGAGTAATCAGTTGGGCGATTCATTTTGTAAATGGTCACTTAGGCGTGACTGTGATAAGCGACAGACGGGGCGGCTAGACAGCTACTCCGCCTAGTCTCGTTAATTAATTAAAGATGATTATCACTGCCGCTAAATGAATTTATGAGGTGCATTACATCGCCAAAAAGACATGTTTATGTAATAATTGTGTAATTGTCATCAGCGGAATTACCTAGTTGGATATCTAAACATTCGATATATGGGAAATTTAAGTTGGTTTGTTGAAGATTTCTTTGTGAAATTAACAATCAAAATGTTGCGAAATTACGTTGAATTATGACTATCGCCGAAAATCAGCTTCCTCCTGATACATTACAGAAGTCATCCCTTCATGGGCCACACCCCCGAAAACTTTCATTCTGGTCGCTGGGGCTAAATAAGGCAGGTTTTTTTAAAGCCGTATATAAGTAATTTATGGACCAATTTCAGAAATTTAAAATCGAGCAATTGTCAAATTGACATCCCATTTTAATGAATCCGATTTTGACCATATGTCATTTCATCTATCCTTTAAGTAAATTGTTACATGTTTGTATATGCTAGAGGTGTGTTTTTAATATGTAAATGTTTTTACATCAATTAAGATTGACATGTACCCCCAACATTGTTGCGTCATTATGTGCATGCGAATGAGGAAAGAGTTTACAGTATATTTTAAACTTTTTAACTTGATGGGGGATATAGTCAACTCTGACTGCTTGTTTATCATAAACTAATGAACCTTTGGCCAGGTTTATAATAATCTTGTAACTTAAATTTAAAAAAACAACCTTAATGTACTGAGCCTTTTTCATGTTGGCATGGACATGTTAGTGCTTTGACAAATTCTTCCTCAATTTTCAACACAGAAGTTGGCTCTGTTTTTAAAGTCCATCTATAATGTAACGAATAACTATTCTTGCTTGAACATAGATGCTAAATAACAATGGAGAATAATATCATATAAAATTCATTTACTCACATTTTAGCCTGCAGCACTTTGATTTTTTAAAAGGACCCTGTTAAACCAATGGCCTGGTTTAACTTGGGGTCATTATGTAGTCTGACAAATTGTAGTTTAGCTGAAAGTATTCTAACTAAGAAAAGAATTTAAGTTGTAGATATAAATTAAAAAAAATATGTTGAAGACAGATGTCAATGAACTCTCTCTCATATCTGGGGAACAATAAAGGTTAAAATATGAAAAATTATACCATATTTGGATATTAATTTAAACATATTTTTGATTGACAGAATAAAAGACAATGTTTTTCTCGAATGCGCTGTACCTCAAGCTCAAAGCAAAAGTAAATAAATCATAAGTGTATTTCAAGTAGTATGAAAATTATTTAGTCAAATCTCAAACACCTTTAGAAAATTTGTATAAAAAAGAATTTGGAAAACAATAGTAAACTTTCAAGAAAACCTGTATTTATAAATCTTTGTTGTAAAACTAAACTTTAAACCATACAAGGCAAACTTACAATTCAATCAAAGGAAAGCTTCCCCCCCCCCCACTTGACGTTGTCCTGGAAGAAAGAGTGCATTCTCCCACCCACCCCCCCCCAACTTTTATTTTCCAAAAATGAAAATACTGTAACCGCCCCTGTTCTTATATTATAGCTTCTGTTAATCAGCTGTTTTCATTTGTGACCGGCAGTACATCCTGTTGGTTGTAATGTATGTTTGCTAGCTGCAACAATGTTTCAAACAGTGTTTCCATAAACATAGCAGTTTTTCATCAGTGCGGTGTGTACATGTATCATATTGTTGGGACAGCATCTCACTTATTATTATCCTGATCTGACCAACTTACAATATTGGTTTCATCAGTCTGATAATAAATTAACCTTGTTCCTAGGAATAAAATTTGCAAATCTGCATCTATCGGGATCCAGAGATGTTCTGTAGATTCCTCTCCACAAAGTCTGAGACCACCCTGTATGGGTGGACGTTCTGTACCAGTTTAGTGCAAAACCAAGCCACATAGCTAACTGACCAATCATATCATGGTTTTTAACTCCGTTTTGAAAGCATTCAAAATCAATCGTTATCACAATCCTCATTTTACGGAAACCGATTAAAGAATGACGGTTTGGAGTTACTTGCCCCTAGCTTCTTGTACAAAAAGCTTTTGTTGGACATTCTGTGATTGACTACCTGAAGCGCGTGAGCATGCTACCCTATGGGCTGTTATCAGACGGTTTGGCGAGAAGTCTTAAGAAAGATATGAGTTTTTATCCTGGTAGATGGACTGTTTTACAAAATTTATTTAGTCGATTTTAATCAGATTGTGTCTTCATTAATTGCATTAAAGGGGAATTAAGCTCTAAGCAGAAGAAATCCAAAGCCAGTAGAGCAGTTATGTACCAATTTATTTCAAGGAAAATAGTTTACCGGTATATGAAAAAAAGATCCTAAATATGTTAGATGAATCGTAGCATCAGATTCTAGAGTTGTCAAAATAGCTGTAATATCTGCTTATAAATTAAACATTGTTTACTTGAAAGTAACGTTTATTTAGACCCAAATTTAACATGTCAAAAAAAGACAAATTTAAAGAAAATCAAATTGGCGGCTAAACCACGTGACCAACGATTTGGTCATGATTTACTTTTTTGCTTCTATTGTTCTTGCGCATCTTCTTAAAAAAGTTTCAAGTCTCTAAGTGGATTTTTTTTTAAATTCCCATGTTAAAAGTTTTTCTTTATTGTGACCAGAAATGACTGTACGCGAGCGATTTTATTAATGATTCATAACGGCCATAGTCCTGTCTTACTCTCCTAAAAAATCCTTCAATTCGGTGGGTAGGTTTTTGAATTATATCCCTTTGAAGTTTGCAGTTTTCAAAAATTGTCGGACTTTGAAAGGTCCCTGTGAAAAAGGTATTAGGAGTTCGCTAACCCTTTAGCTGCACATTTATGCAAGTTTCAGCTCTTAGATGCTAGTATCTTCAGAGGAGAAGATTGCCAAAGGTGCATGGGGTCGGAAAATGGTAAAATGTGTCTAAAATCAAAATGGCAGAAAAACTAAGAATTCTACATGATTTACTTTGTTGCTCGCATAGCCATTGCGCATCTTTTGCAAAAAGTTTCAAGTCTCTAAGTTCATTTAAAAAAATTTTCCTATGTTAAAAATCGAAATATGGATTCGAACTGCACCTTTAATGGCTGAACCGATTGGACCCAAAAGCTTAGTATGTCTATTCCACATATAGGGCTATTAGCCTATAAAATATGCTTGCATTTGCTTTAGCCGTTTTGGCTGAATCGTGATGACAATTTTCGTGCAAATAATAAAGAACACGCCAATAACAATAAGGATTCTGCCCCAAGGGAATCCTTAACAAAAGAATTTGCATGATGCAAAATATGGACCAAGTGTCAGTTCGTCCCACTATTCTAAATATGAACCCGTGAACTTAGTTCATTACCATTATAATCATTATGAAATAAAATTAAAATCTTCTGTGATGTCATTCCATTCTCATGACTGTGAAGGATAAAATATGACTTCTTTACCAACATTAAAATGTAATCCTGCCGCAGAGGGAACATTGGAATCTCCAATTTACAGACTCTACAATTGTGACCAAGGGCTTACTTTAAAAAAAAAAAGAGTTGATTTTTTATCCCACTTAAGATTTTGATAGCTATTACTAGCCATTGCTTTATCATTCTTCAAAACTAATTAAGTAAACTATTAAAATCTCGCCCTGTCAACATCCGAGTCAAGGAGCATGAGACGTACATCCACTAAAAAAACAGAGAAGTCAGCCATCTGTGACCATATACAAGAAAACCCTAACCATCGAATCAACTGGGAAAATGTCAAGATCCTAGCCAAAAACCAATCAGACTTCACTAAGCACAAATTAATTGAAAGTGTAATGATTAAACGATACCAACCCAGGTTAATCATGATCAAGGCTATTTCATCCCCTCTGTATACGATGAACTCATCAATCAACCCCAACTACCTGTATAAATTTGGCTTCCAAAGAGGGTTCAGTCTTAATCCCTCGTTACCCTCCAATGGCTTCTGTGTGTTATCTATTTCCCTATTGTTAACCTTTGCTCAATCATCCAGTTGTTGTTTTTGTTAATTACCGTAACTCATTGTATTGTATTCTGTATATATATCACACATATTACTGTATTTTATTCATGGGGGGCGGGATAGTGCAGTGGTTAGTGCGTCGGCTTCAGATCAAGAGGTCTGGGGTTCAAATCCCACCAGTGACACGGCAACTTTATCTGCAGTAGAGAACTGTTCTACACACAGTAAGGTTTGGGTGCAATGCTACACTGAATTTCAGCGTAGTAACACCCATGGTTCGCTAGTTCCAGCCGCTGCTCACAGGTTTCACTGCAATACATAGCCACATGACGTTGCGAGCTTTCTCCCTGCCGTAATACTAGCAGCCGCCATATAAGTGAAATACTCTTGAAAGCGTCGTTAAACCACAACTCACCTCACCTTTTATTCATGCTTGAAGATGGTACAAGAATCTGTACCGAAACGTCGCACCCTCCGAATAAAGAAGTTACATCCTTACACTTGTCCTTATTTAAAAGCTGTATTCAAGGGAGCCCTTTACTGACTAAACTTGAAAAGTATGAAATACTGTATATTAAGTAATAAAAACATTGAAAAATGGTTCAAATGGTAATAAGAAAATAACAAAAATAAGCATAATGACTGTGGCTTTGAAATACACAGCTGATCAGATAAAGACAAATTGCATCATCAAAATGATTTAAAGTTACATTAAGTATCTTCATAAAGTCCAACGTTATGAATGATGTTATTTTATTGAGATGTACTGGATGTTGCTGAAAATTACCATTTTAAAGCTAGTTCATTGAGTATATATAGTGACAAAAGGTGAGAGTCATGTTTTTTTTTATCTAAAACCAGACAATGTACTGCATAGTATTCAAAAGTAATTTTGGAAACTAATCATCAACAGATAAAATGAAAGATTTTGGAAGGTAATGTTTAGTAGGTCTTATAACTACTGTGCATGTAAATGGGAGGTGTATTTTCGGTTTCTGCACATGTAAAAGGGCGTTGGTTGATTTTAACTGAAAACAAGTAATTATCATATGTTTGGCCATTGGCCATATGCATGTCAAGTGATATAACTTGAACTTTAATCAGCACATGTGATATTGTGTCACGTATTAAAGCAAAATAAAATTTTATGAATAAATACTTAATGGCATTTTAATTTCTTAATATTCTCAATAGTGAAAGGCACAATTCATGATTTCCTTCCAACATATTAAATTGTATCTCAATATAAAAAGGCATGCACATTTTAGGTAGTACCTTCAACTTTCTTCTTTTATCATCGAAATTAATGAATAAAACATTTCGAAACGCATCAGTTCACCATTTGCTTCATACGTATATGAGATATCTTCTTCCAATTTATGGACTAAATGAAGTGTTCATGAAACAGCAGAAGGTTGTACGGTCAGATAATCAGCACTCGTCGCTGTATCTCCATTCCACTACCGTATTCTCGCGGGTATTTTTTAGGGGGCCCGGTAAACAAACATCTTGAAAACATGGGGGTGGGCTAGTATTCGAGAGAGACCCCAACTCATGAGACCGAATCCAAGATGGCGGCTCGTAACTAACACAAATAGGCAAGGCATGTTACCGGCATAAAGAATATTGTACTTTGATGTTTTAAGTCATTTAAACATAAACATGATATTATTAATATTCATTCATGTTATTATTTTTATATATGATAATTATATTATGCACTTAAACATCATTTTTGTTTTTCAGAATTCTATGATCGGCGACTGCAAAAACCATGAAATCATTGCCATTAAATTTGTTATTTATGAATTTTGTATGCCATATGTTTGGTTTAAAATGGTGTACAATGAATAAAAACGATAAGATTCTTGAGTTGCGTTGTTGATAGTTGTGTACGTAGCTGACAAAATAATTCAGAAAAAATTAAATGTTGGGAATAAAATTTAGCTACTCACGTCATCAAACATCGATGTAAGTTACACGTCCCTATTTGATATTCATCATTACATAGCTTAATTATGATGTTGTCAATAATGTTTATGTACGTTATTTAGTCATAAATTCCAGAACAAATATCGTAATTTGCTAATGAACTATTTACAATTCAGTGTTGGAAGCGTCAATGTATGCCGACTGAAATGGCTTTTTTTTCAAAGGAAGTACAATATGATTGGTTGTTATATTAGTGTTGACCAATCAGAGCAGACTATCGTCATTACGGAATTCCCTTCCCGCAAGCGTGGTGTCACTCTCGCACACACACGATCTGTCACTAGTCTACATCATGTTGTTTAGGATATTGTTTTGATGTTTTACTTCATAACATAACATAAACACGATATTGATTTATGTAATTATGTTTATAAAATCGTAACTATATTCATTTAACGCAAAAATACATCGTGTTTGTTTTTCAGGTGAGTAGCTACGATCAGCGAAGCCATGATACTCTAGTTACTTTTTCTGTGAAATTTGTTATTGCCTTTGAGTTAAAAAATTGTGCACCGTGAATTAAAATGATAACAATAAGCTGTGTTGTTGTGTTGTTGACAAAAAATCAACAAAATGTTTTCACTATGAAGGTCGATTATTCAAGAACGAGTGCAGAATATAACGAAACAGTTGGCAGATTATTGCGTCGGAACGAGTGTGTGACAATGAATTCTAGAGCAACCCTAAAGAATCCCTGGTTACTGACACAGAGGTTTTCAGTATAAAAGAGGAACCAAAATTAAATGTAGAGTGACGTCCCTAGAACTTTACCATGCTAAAAAAAACAATGAACAATACAGTGATGTCACTCGAGCAATACCATGTTAACAAAGAACCAAATGAACTATAGATTGACGTCACTAGAGATTTACCATGTTAAAGAAGAACCCAAATAACCAATAGATTGATGTCACTAGAACTTTACCATGTTAACAAAGAACTTAGAGTGGCATCACTAGAGCTTTACCATGTTAAAGAGGAACCCAAATGAACAATAGATTGACGCCAATAGGGCTTTACCATGTTAAAGAAGAACCCCAATGAACAATAGATTGATGTCACTAGAGCTTTACCATGTTAAAGAAGAACCCAAATAACCAATAGATTGATGTCACTAGAACTTTACCATGTTAACAAAGAACTTAGAGTGGCATCACTAGAGCTTTACCATGTTAAAGAGGAACCCAAATGAACAATAGATTGACGCCAATAGGGCTTTACCATGTTAAAGAAGAACCCCAATGAACAATAGATTGATGTCACTAGAGCTTTACCATGTTAAAGAAGAACCCAAATAACCAATAGATTGATGTCACTAGAACTTTACCATGTTAACAAAGAACTTAGAGTGGCATCACTAGAGCTTTACCATGTTAAAGAGGAACCCAAATGAACAATAGATTGACGCCAATAGGGCTTTACCATGTTAAAGAAGAACCCCAGTGAACAATAGATTGATGTCACTAGAGCTTTACCATGTTAAAGAAGAACCAAATAAACAATAGATTGATGTCATTTGAGCTTTACATTGTTAATGAAGAACGTAATGAACAATAGACATTGACTGTACCAACAGCTTACCACACGACCATTTCGTCGAGGCTGTTGGTACAGTCAATGCTGGCGATAGTTGCTTTACTCTGAGGGTGTGGGTTCGAATCCCGCATGGGACTCGGCCCTAAAAAAGTACAGGAATTTGTACTATTGAAGGTAAGTTATCACTATCTAAATGGCAAGTATTTCTAATAGAGTGATGTCACTAGAGGTTTACCATGTCAAAGAAGAACCCATTAGCGTCACTAGAGCTTTATCATTTAAAAGAAGAACCAAAAGAAAAAAATGGAGTGACGTCACTAGAGCTTTATCATTTAAAAGAAGAACCAAAAGAAAAAATGGAGTGACGTCACTAGAGCTTTACCTTGCAATAAAAGAAGCCAAAGGAAAAATGGAGTGATGTCACAAGAGCTTTACCTTGCAATAAAAGAAGCCAAAGGAAAAATGGAGTGACATCACTAGAGCTTTACCTTGCAATAAAAGAAGCCAAAGAAAAAATGGAGTGATGTCACTAGAGCTTTACCTTGCAATAAAAGAAGCCAAGGAAAAATGGAGTGATGTCACAAGAGCTTTACCTTGCAATAAAAGAAGCCAAAGGAAAAATGGAGTGACGTCACTAGAGCTTTACCTTGCAATAAAAGAACCAAAAGGAAAAATGGAGTGACATCACTAGAGCTTTACATTGCAATAAAAGAACCAAAAGGAAAAATGGAGTGATGTCACAAGAGCTTTACCTTGCAATAAAAGAAGCCAAAGGAAAAATGGAGTGATGTCACAAGAGCTTTACCTTGCAATAAAAGAACCAAAAGGAAAAATGGAGTGATGTCACAAGAGCTTTACCTTGCAATAAAAGAACCAAAAGGAAAAATGGAGTGATGTCACAAGAGCTTTACCTTGCAATAAAAGAACCAAAAGGAAAAATGGAGTGATGTCACAAGAGCTTTACCTTGCAATAAAAGAACCAAAAGGAAAAATGGAGTGATGTCACAAGAGCTTTACCTTGCAATAAAAGAACCAAAAGGAAAAATGGAGTGATGTCACAAGAGCTTTACCTTGCAATAAAAGAACCAAAAGGAAAAATGGAGTGATGTCACAAGAGCTTTACCTTGCAATAAAAGAACCAAAAGGAAAAATGGAGTGATGTCACAAGAGCTTTACCTTGCAAAAAGAGAACCTCAATCTGAAAAATGATGATATCACTGGAGCTTTACTAGATAAATAAAAGAACCCAAATGAACAGTAGAATCACGTCACTAGAAGTTTACCATGCAAACTGAAAGGTTTAAATAGAAAACACTTGTACCTGATTTTGACTTCTGAAAAGAGTTGATGAATGTATGGACATTGAATATGAAATAATCTTTGATATAATCTTAGCACCAGGATGACTTTGTCAGCACGTGAGATGTCATTTCATTTGTAAATAATTTATTTTGAAGGTTTATAATTGAGGCATAAATTACACCATTTTTTAAGAATAAACCTGTTGACAATTATTTACATCACATTTTATATAACTTTGTACTCTTAATTTACATGTTGACTTCATCAGTTTTAAATGATGGTGCAAATGTTCCTATGAAATATAAACAATGACAAGTGAAGACATTTATTGCAAGGTGCTACAGGTGTAGAAAGCTTTGGTTTAAAGGGACAGTAGCACATTTATTTGCTCAAATATGTCGATGAAATGTATTTTAAAATAATGTCACCAATAGTAAAACACCATCTCATCCTCTTTGTTGCCAGGTATGTATTTTAATACCACTGTTGTTGTCCATGTCATTTATGTTGTATTTTCTATGTACTTAACTCTTGGTGTACACAAAATTTCCCTTTCCGGTAATAAAGTATTATCTTATCTTATTATCCCCCGCCTCGCGTTCAGCGCGAAGCGGGGGATATAGTATTCGGCTGCGTCAATCCGTCGTACGTCCGTAGTACGTCCGTACAAAATGGAATAACTCAAATACTATTCACTGGATTCTTTTCATATTTTGCATATGAGTTCATCATGGGAAGAGTAATGTTCCTACAGAGGTTTGTGACCTTGACCTTCATTTCAAGGTCACAACGAGAATTTGTCATTTTACCCTTGTCAGCGGGATATCACAAGAACCATTTGCTGGATTCTCTTCATATTGTACACATAGCTTCTCCAAGGAAAGACAAAGGGCTGATTAGATTTTGGTGACCTTGACATTATTTTCAAGGTCAAAACGGAACTTTGAATTTGTTGACATGTTAATGTACATGTAAAGCTTGTCAGAGGGATATCTCAAGAACCATTCACAGGAATTCCATCATATCTTACACAAAGCACCTCCTAGGGAAGACGAAGGGCTGATTAGATTTTGGTGACTTTGACATCATTCTCAAGGTCACAGTGGAACTGATTTTTTGAACATGATAATGTACATGTAAATCTTGTCAGCGGGATATCTCAAGAACCATTCACAGGAAGTCCATCATATCTTACACAGAGCACCTCCTAGGGAAGACAAAGGGCTGATTAGATTTTGGTGACCGTGACATTATTATCAAGGTCACAGTGGAGCTTTGACTTTTCCCGACATGTTTGACAGTTGATAATGCTGATTTTGACATTATTTTTCAATTTTGAAGTATTAATTTGCGGCGGGGGATCATGTCACCTTAGTGACAACCACTTGTCTTATCTTATCTTATCTTATCTTATCTTATCTTATCTTATCTTATCTTTTCTTTTCTTTTCTTTTCTTTTCTTTTCTTTTCTTTTCTTTTCTTTTCTTTTCTTTTCTTTTCTTTTCTTTTCTTAATTACCCTCTAAAGTAAATTCAAAGGACATAAACTATCATAAATGGGAAATTTGAAAAAATGTTTTTTGCAAAAAATTTGCTACAGCCCCTTTAAGGCAATACATGACATTATTGATAAGTCTAGCAAAACATTATTGTTACTTTGTGGATACTGTATCAAAATATTTGTTTTATTATTAAAAAAAATTGTAAATATATATAGTTTTTCGCACTTTAAGGCAAAATTTGTTTCAGGCATTATAAGGCTAAATGCCAAATTCACAAGATACAAAAGCCTCAATATTTTCTGCAGAACAATTTCTTTATTGTGTTTTCATTTATTTATTTTTGTCAGTTGTATTAATGGTTTGGCTGTAATGGATTCAGGTGAAGAGTTAGAACCCTTTTACTATCTATATTTTTTGCAGTGCGTTTTGTTTTCATTAACAGTTGAGTTGTTGTGAAAGTTGATCATAGTCAAATAGTTTTTTGCTCTACGAAACAAAGATAAATATTGACAGTAGTTGAGTACAGTTTCCTGTGTTTTGAGGAGCTTGTCAGAGTTTCACCAGAGTTCAGTGTCAATCATACATTTAAGATCATATGCACTTTGTAATTAGGAGCTTGTCAGAGTTTCACCAGGGTTCAGTGTCAATCATACATTTAAGATCATATGCACTTTGCATATGCACTTTGTAATTAGGAGCTTGTCAGAGTTTCACCAGAGTTCAGTGTCAATCATACATTTAAGATCATATGCACTTTGTAATTAGGTAAGTTATTGTTGAAGAATGCACGCAAAAACTCTGGCCTACATGCCTATGTGCAACCTCCAAACGCAAGGCATAATTCTTGCCAGTTTGCATTACTGGCAGATTTAAACCTTTCAGTATTTCCCTCGCTTTGCCGTACCAAGATAGTGAATCGCTGCATCAGAAATGCATAGTGGGCCCGGATTTCCAAGCACAGAGATCTTAAGGAAATACTGCATGGCCTAAATCAGCCATTAATGGATACTGGCAAGAGTTATGCCTTGCATTGGGAAGTTGGCCTATGTGTAGTTATATGGATATGCACTAGTACAATGGAAGCAGGCTAGTAATATGGATGTGGGCTAGTAAGATGGAAACAGACTAATAATATAATTTGGGCTAGTTCTCTGGATTTTGGCTATTAATACAAATGCAAGCCAGTAATATGTATGTGGGCTAGTAGTATGATTTTTTGCTAGTACTATGGAGTTAGGCTAGTGATAAGGATGTGGGATAGCATTATGAATTTGGATTAGTAATATGAATTTGGGCTAGTATAATGGAGTGGGGTAGTAATATCGATGTCTGCTAGTAAAACACTGTAAATATTGCCAGGCCAAAGGATTTGAACGGACACTACCATCAAAGTATATTTTGTGTAAATGAAGTTTCAATCTAGTGTTCTGTTTTAACATTATTTGCTGATAATGATTGTAAAACGCCCTCCACTTGAAACATCTTGATTGAAATGCTATCTCCCTAGAATTTCGTTCCAAAACTCTACACTGATTATACTGCACACATTATATTGAAGAAGTTACATGTATTTTTGGCTAGTTACCTAGAATGTGTTTTACTTTGCTTGACAAAATAACGCTTTTGGCCTGTTGCTTCTTTTAATGCTTAATTCATACACTGTTGATTTGATATCTGGCGTTTTCATCATTAGATAATGAACAATTGATGAAATGACTCTTTATTCTAATCTCCTCGCACAGAGTTTTAATACTCCCTTCAAAAAATCTGCAGGGACTAAACTCTGTGGAAAGAAAATGGTTTATTCCTCTTTTGAAATGCATACAAATTTCACTTTTGTTATATTTTTAATCATTTCAATCATGTTAAAAAGTAAACAGCATGTCGTACAGAGGATACAAAATATAACTTTGTAACTTGTTTTGAATTTATGATCAATGATAAATCAATGGATGACCTCGGTAATTGATTACACTTGTAATAGTTCATTTCAAACACAATATATAAGAGCTCTCCCTAAATAAAAAAGAAGACAACCAGCCACCCTGTTGAACTCAACAATCGAAGCACTCATAAAATATACTCATAGAAGGCAGCATGGCCTCATCAACAACCACACCTCATGTCTTGTAATATAAGTTATACTGTATCAATAATTGCAATGTTTATTTTTTAATTAATAATCTGTCTTTAAAAACACAAATATGCATCCTGGTTTGCCTAAGTGAGCAAAGGTATGAACACTTTCCTCAAAGGAGAGTACACTTCTTTTGTTTGAAATACCCACAAAAATAAAACTTGGATTTGAGACAGAAAACATTTTATTACACAGGAGCAGAGTTTCAGTTTATACTTTTTATTAAGAATGACGAGGAATTATGGTATACAAAGGCAGACCTCTAACTGTGGCATATGATAATAATTGTACTTATCATTTGATGTTACAAAAGGGGTTTATACCAAAATTATGACATTTTTATTTCGAGTACATGGAGGACAAAAAGGATTATTTATTATAACTGCATTTAAATTTTTAGATCTCTTTAAGCATCAAAGAAATATGATGTTATTCAGCGCTTTTCTGTTTTAAAGACATTTTAAAACTCTGTGAAGAATTTGGTAAAATGTAGATATCTTTACTAGCAACCTTAGCTAATCATAATTTCAAAGACCAAAACTATTTTCTGCCACTTTAAAAAATTACAAAAATATAAAATAAAGGTTTGAAGGAATTAATTTTTAACACCTGTCATTATAATTGGGAGAAATGTGTCGCCTAAAATGGCCAACAGATTTTGTGCGGAGAATGCATGCAGAAATATAAAGGATTTTAAATATTGTACACTTTCATCATCCGTCAATGGCTGAATGGAAAGAAAGAAACATAGAGGTTATTGTTTTCACAACCTCATGGAATTAAATGTTAAGACTGGACTTTGGTAAACGGGTCTTATTTTCTATTTTGGAAAATGAAGTCTTTATATCTTATATCGGGGTTTAATGTTAAGTTTCTTAATATAGTCAAGAGTTAACATTGTCTCTACTAGCAAAGCACTCTGTAACAGTAAGTCTTGTTCATAGAAAACTATTGAAGATTTTCTTTTAATTTTGTCATTTAAGGAACAAGGAAACAATTTTGTATGGATACTTTTCCAGATTCTTTCACACGCTGATATTTGCCTTTTCAATAAGCATGATCGCTTTGAGTTTGAAACCCGGCAAGGGCTCTTCTGTTTCATCTCCTGAAGACGGTTATACTCACTTGTTTTCTTTAATTACTATGAATTCATGTTACCTTTTTTCCAATTGATTTTTAAAGCAATAAACCCTCTACCTGCTTATTCAATATTAATAGACATAAAAAGACAAGACTTTATTACCTTGAAAGGAATTTGTTATTGAGAATATACCTATCACAACACCTTGTCCAAACCAATTACTAATTAAGATTCCAGAAATCTGGCCACCCAGGAATGGTTCAGCGCTCAATATTAAGCAGGAAAAGGGTTAAATCTGTAGTGGATCCAGATCGCAGATCCTCCTTTTACAATATGCTTTGTGAAGAGGGATAGCGCAGTGGTTAGCGTGTTCGGCTTCAGATCAAGAGGTCCGTGTTTCGAATCCCGCCAGGGGCACGGCAACTTTGTCTGCAGTAGAGAACTGTTCTTCATGCAGTAAGGTTTGGGTGCAATGCTACACTGAATTTCAGTGCAGTACAATCCATGGTTTACTAGTTCCAGCCAATGCTCGCAGGTTTCACCGCAATGCATAACCATATGGTGTTGGGGGCTTTCTTCCTGCAATAATACTAGCAGCCGTGATATAAGTGAAATACTCTTGAAAGCTGAAACCAAAATCATCTGACCTTATTTTCTTTATTTAAAATAAATTTCTTCAAAGGAAAGAGTGGGTGCAAGTTAACCACCTTAGTGAACCCCTCTCCAATCGGAGCTGACATATAGCAATGAAATGTGATACATTTATATGTTCAAATATACATAAAGTTACAGTAATAAATAATTTACAAAAGAAAAGACAAAGACAAGTACAGTGAAAGGAAAATAACACATTTTAATACCAATATAATGATAGGTTATAAGCGGCTTATCATCTATATATTCACATATCTCAGAGAGAGATTTATGCTTTTGAACTTCTTTCACCGGTGGTGAAACGTTGCACTTGTCATGTTGAATCTTAAAATATATTCTTTCTACTCGAGGGCAGGAGACATGAGTTATCTTTTCATTGACTAACATTGTGTCATCTTGACCTCCATTTGTCACTCCGCCCCGTTATACATTTTGAATCTAGCAAAGCACTTATTGTATGTTTCTCACTAGTGTTTTTTGGGTAAGTTTATAGTTATTGTTATTTCTGACAAATAACATTGAACTTACTACCGGTAAATAAAATGTCTTCAGTTGACAATGTTACACTAAATTTCAATGTATACTATCTGTGACTCACTAGTTTAAAACGATGCTTCGGGCTTCATTGCACTACATAGCCGAAATGGTTATGTAGGCTTTCTCCCGGCACTAATACTAGCAGCCGTGATATAAGTGAAATACTCTTGAAATTAGCATTAAACCAAAAATCACATCACCTCTTAATTTTTGACAGGAAAATAGTGAAATGCACAAGGGGATTGTAGATTGTAAATTGTAGATTTGGTGACCCCATTTACTCCAAATAGGGTCACAGGGGTCACGACCAGTCTGAAAAGTTCTAGATAGCTGAAATGTTGTGTACAGAATCCTAAGACAATGGGGTTCTAAATTGTAGAACATATTCTCGACTTCTTTTCCAGTATGAAAAACAAGCTGAGAACAATTTATTTCGGTTTTGCAAACAATACAAATTATAATGAGCTACAGGGCCCATGGCTCTTTTTTTTAAGTAGTGAGTGCAAGTTGAATGAACTATATTTGAGACCAAATGTTCATAACTGTAACCAGTCCTTCTTTTAGCTAAGGTTATGAAGGAATTATTGTGAAATTAAGGAGACTTGATTGTCTTCTGAAATGGATGGTTAAAAAAAATCAACAACTAAACTTCAAGACGTGGATGTAAAAATTTGGATATCTCTCTTATGTTATTTAAAAAGATTTAGGTTAATGCCACGCTTTCACGAGTGTAATAATTAATCTTACATTAATTGAAAATAAATCTTTTAAATTATCCATTTTACATGCACATGTTTAGTGTTTCAAAAGTTTTAATGAGAGGGGGTGTTGGGGTTCTCCCGGTGTTTTCATCAAATTTACATGCAATGTCTTTCAAAAGAACCCCCCAAAACACCCCCTCTTCCATTTGCAAGTCTCAATACCTTGCTGATTTTAGCCTTGCAGTATTTTCCTCACCTTTCTGTGCTAAGATAGTGGAGCGCTGCACCTTAAATGCATTGTGGGCTCTGATATCCTAGCATGGAGGAAATGCGGCAAGGCTTTTATCAGCCAGTTATGGAGAATGGCAAGAGTTAAATTGTGTCTCGTGTAGGGAAGTTGCCCCCCTCCCCCCAGATCCACTGTTACAGATTGCTGTTGCCCCCCTCCCCCAGATCCACTGTTACAGATTGCTGTTGCCCCCCTCCCCCCAGATCCACTGTTACAGATTGCTGTTGCCCCCCTCCCCCCAGATCCACTGTTACAGATTGCTCTTGCCCCCCTCCCCCCAGATCCACTGTTACAGATTGCTGTTGCCCCCCTCCCCCAGATCCACTGTTACAGATTGCTCTTGCCCCCCTCCCCCCAGATCCACTGTTACAGATTGCTCTTGCCCCCCTCCCCCCAGATCCACTGTTACAGATTGCTCTTGCCCCCCTCCCCCCAGATCCACTGTTACAGATTGCTGTTGCCCCCCTCCCCCAGATCCACTGTTACAGATTGCTGTTGCCCCCCTCCCTCCAGATCCACTGTTACAGATTGCTGTTGCCCCCTCCCCCAGATCCACTGTTACAGATTGCTGTTGCCCCCCTCCCCCCAGATCCACTGTTACAGATTGCTCTTGCCCCCCTCCCCCCAGATCCACTGTTACAGATTGCTCTTGCCCCCCTCCCCCCAGATCCACTGTTACAGATTGCTCTTGCCCCCCTCCCCCCAGATCCACTGTTACAGATTGCTGTTGCCCCCCTCCCCCAGATCCACTGTTACAGATTGCTGTTGCCCCCCTCCCCCAGATCCACTGTTACAGATTGCTGTTGCCCCCCTCCCCCAGATCCACTGTTACAGATTGCTGTTGCCCCCCTCCCTCCAGATCCACTGTTACAGATTGCTGTTGCCCCCCTCCCCCAGATCCACTGTTACAGATTGCTGTTGCCCCCCTCCCCCCAGATCCACTGTTACAGATTGCTGTTGCCCCCCTCCCCCAGATCCACTGTTACAGATTGCTCTTGCCCCCCTCCCCCCAGATCCACTGTTACAGATTGCTCTTGCCCCCCTCCCCCCAGATCCACTGTTACAGATTGCTCTTGCCCCCCTCCCCCCAGATCCACTGTTACAGATTGCTGTTGCCCCCTTCCCCCCAGATCCACTGTTACAGATTGCTGTTGCCCCCCTCCCCCCAGATCCACTGTTACAGATATTCCTGTAAATTGATCACTCAGAATGGTACAACACTCAAGAATTAAACAGTGTTTATATGTTTGTAAATTATAAGTATTAATCTAAAAGTTTTAAAACAAATCATTTACTTCTTTTTGTCAACCTTGTATATTGAATACGAACAACTCATTAACCCTGTACTAGAAAGAGTACACTAATATGTAATTTTCAGTGTCAATGTTTTGGGAAAAGTTCCAAACTAGACTGTTAAGAACCTGTTTTAATGTTTTGCTGATACGCCGGAGTGAAATTTATAGTTTCATTTATGTAAACCTCCTATTATTTGACCCTGTTATAAAACCATCTCATGACCACTGCAGTAGGCTTCGACCTGAACAAATATGCTCTACCTGTTCAGTTAGTCATTTCACCGTGAAGTTAAAACCTGGAAGAATTTGATTGGCTAAAATTGGTTGTGATTGACAGGTGGGTAGATATAAAAGTAGGAAGATAGCATCTTGGCTTCAGTGCATTCCCACTGGTTGTCAAGCTGTCAACGAGAGGTTGGTTTTGATATATTTTTTATTCTATTTCATATGTTTTACATATTTTACCTTTTATTTTCTGTGATCTTCCTTTCAACATTCAATATTATAAAATATTGTTTTTGAATCATATTTGTTTTATGTAATTCTTATTATTTTGTGTTTTAAAATATGTGTTTTATTTTATGCATATTGTATATTATTCTATATTATTAGATAAAATGCTTCTGTATTTTATGTGATGAAATTTTTTATCATCTTTAAAAATCCTTCAAAGTTTTATCCCTTTCACTTTGAAAGATTTTCATTTAAGAGTTACATTTAAATTTACCAAATTCAAAATCTAGGATCTTTTTGTGACTGAACCAAATTTCTTCTTTATAAATTTTGTTTATCATTTATATAAAGGTTTTTAAAATTGCCTAAAAAGCTGCTAAAAGATTGTTAACTCTTGGTAAAAAAGATTTTTAAATCTGGGTGTACATATTTTCAATTATACATGGGTTACATAAATGGAGGACTGGCAATGTGTGAAAAACTTTTAAAATGTAAGATTTGTAGCAACATTTATGTAACTATTCAGTAATTATACTTTTTATTTTACTGCTCAAATATGCAGAGTTTACATAAAGTGTTACGTAAAGATACAAAATATGTTTCAATCTTTGATAAAGAGACAGAGCTAAGTAATTTTTTAACAAGTCATGCAAGACAACATTTTTGCAAATTTTGGTCAAAAACCTATTTATATCTACCGCTTCATATCTGTAATTTGTATGACAGTATTTTATTTCATTTTTTTTAACTGTCAAATTTGTAAGTAAGTAAGTAAGTCAGTAAGTAAAAGAACCCACCTAATGGTGATGCTTTTTACAATTGACAAAGGGGTACGTAGGATTTTCATCAATGGAAAGGCTAATGTAGGACGCTTTTGTAACAATTATTACAAAATAAATGTCAAAACTCTCAACGTATTCATGTAAAATATTTTGGAACTTGTTACATAATCCGCCCCCTCCCCCCAAACCCTCAGATTGACATTTGCAACATGTAATCTCTCTACAGCATGTATTGCCGCAAAGGAAATCTTTCACAACCACACTGTATTCAATAAGATTGAAAAGTAGATAGTCAAAACTGTAGGTATGTCAATATTCAATGGTAAAGTTAAATATTATAAAACATCAAAAGGTTACAAGTCAAGAGCAGGCGTAAAGCTGTTATACTGTCGTTACAGCCTGTTGGATGGTTCGACCATATTTCAGGTTATAAAATTGTCCCGTCCATCAGCCCGTAACCTGGTAACTTTTTTACGGACTGGTAACTTTTGAGCTGAAGCCATTCAAATTGACAAAATGAGATTTTTAGGGTGGCCAGTTTTCAAAATGAACTTATACTCTGGTTATTCTTTAAAAAAAGCCCTTCACACATAGACAATGTGCATCCCGCCATTCAGAAAATCTTTCACTATGCCACACAAAATCAGTTACTAGTTTTATGAATTTTTGGACAGAATGACTAAAGGCATGCAGGGGAAAGCAAGAAACTTTCATTTCATTTGATGAAAATTTGCCTATTTTTTTTACAGATTTGCACAACAGACAGAATTGCAGTATAAAATCATGAATCATGAGTTTTTTCTTCAGAAATTTTGGTCAAATTTTAATGTTAGGTTTCTTTAGTAGCATTTTGTCTTTCAAAAATGTTCAAATCTCTGGTAGAAGATTTCATCAAACTAGTTATAATTTGCATCATTTATGCAACAATCAAAGGAAGTAAAGCTCTTTAACAAAGTTGCATGTTTTTACAATGTAAAAGTATTTACTCAATCATCATATGAATGTTAAAAATCAATGCAAATAAATTCTTTGAATCTATTTCTGAACATTTATCTGCATTGGAGAATGTGACAATAAGGATGTTAAAATGGAGATCATGTCACATAATCGGAATTCACTGCTATTAGGCAACGATAAAAATAGCTACTTCTTTCACGTATTCTGAGAATGAGCTGGTTTTACGGAACACCGTAAATATTGTTAAGAGATCATTATTCCCCAAGAATTATTCAAATCTTCACCGCATGTTTTACACAGGAGAAAGTAATTCCTGTAATTCGATCTGAATGATATGCATGGTTGACCTTCCTCGTTGTCAAACTTCACGCGACAACCTGTCAGCGTCAATTGGCTCAATTGTGCTGATACAGCATTTATTCAGATGTTTTTCAGCTTTGTCGGCAAAATAATTTTAAAAAGAGCACAATTTCAGCTGAGTCCCAATTTGATTGGTATTTCATTATAACTTTAAGGTCAACAACCTGATTCTTTTTGCCTTGGTGTTTTTGAATTATGGCAGCTCGTGTATGAAATAAGGCCGGAACCTGCATGGTTGCCTTTTTGAGGTTTTTCTTAAATTTTGCCGTTTATCAAAATATCATTGAGCTGTTAACTTTTCAAGCTAATTTCATATACTTATAATGCCATGGACGGTTTCTAGGATCCTTTCATTTGTGACATTTTTGTTGATTTTGAAGAAGGTTGATTATGAATAGGTCACTTGATTATCTTAATGATTAAAAAATATTGTAATCTTGTCACCTGGGTGAAATTTTTTTGTTATTTACATTTTACATGACCTATGTACGAAAGAAACTCTAATTTTATCAGGTTTGACTAATCGTCATTAACGTCTGCGTAAGACAGGGTTGCACACTAACTCCTATCTTTTCTTATTACTCATTCCGATCAGTGAATATACTGTTTACATATACAGATCTAGGGCCTGGTGAGAATGTACATTGGCTTTCTGATACAGACTACCTTGCATTTTCATTGACATATATGTTACCTATACAGAATAGGGGCTCATCTTAGTTTTCAAGGGGCCCTGATAAATGATATTTACTATTCTCATTGCTCATCATCATTTATGTACATGTACCGAAAGTACATTTCAATTTGAAGAGACCTCCTGATGTTTGTCAACTTCTCGTTCAGTATACTTCTTTTTATATACATAACAAATAAAATGAGTGTACCTTTTTGGACTACTTTTTGTTAATGTAAACAAGGTTTATTTGCAGTCTGGTATGACTTAAATTATCAGGCCTTTTATGAGAAAAAATTTATTGCCCCATGATTCTGTAAACAAATAAAAGTCTTCTATAATAAACTTCTTATTCAGCAATAAACTCAATATACATGGAAGTGAAAACTTAAAAAGATAAAATTACATGGATGAAAGTAGAGTAATTATGAAATTCCTGACTAAATTTGAGCCCAGAAAAAAAATATAGCCACTGGTTCTGCAGGTAACAAAAAGTTTTACAGCAGATATGTGCTGTAGCATGAAATATGTGGTATGTTGGGAAGCTTCATGACTATATCTATAAAGGTTTCAATTTATAAATATTTCTACAGATGCATTTCCTTTCATCATTGAGTAAATCTATATGTAAATATCTTGTTTCATAGTAGATGCCACTTATAAGTCATACGAGTCAAACAAACCAATCATTTGTCGAATCGTATGAACAAACAGGATGTACCATTTAACCAATCAAAACATTCATAGTTTCTCATTACATACAGGATATGCCAAGTAAATCTGTAAATCCTTGAATAATCGACCAATGGTTATGAATTTCAAACATCAATTTGACACAGGATTATTAAACTCTGGCAATTATTTTAATCGAGGCAAGTGAAGATTTTTTTTAAGCCAAGGTATGTGATTGCATTTTTTTTTTAAATGAAGAAAAATAATATTTTTATATTTATTTATTGTCGTAAATGTATAATTGCATAAGAAGGAGATAATCACATGTTTGTTTATATTTTCTAAATTGAACCCAGCAACTTTTCACAGCAGGCAAATATTAATTTCAGCAGAGACTTGAACCGGACCATTATTAAAGGCAGACACTTATTTAAGGATTTACGTTATCTCAAGTACCAAGCAGGACATTTTGTGTATTCAGTGAACAAGTCGTTGAGTTCTGAGTCATAAACCAACTAGGAGGCTTTTAGGATATCCATTAACCAACCAGAAACAATATATTTTAGAAAACAATTTACCTTTATTATAGTTTTGGAAGTGAAATGTCACTGTCAACAAGAATGTTTTGATATTTTCCTTAGTTATAAACAGGTTTATATTTGTAGACTTGAGGCATGAGGATATAGACTTAATGCTGAGAGGTCGCTGGGATCCACTTAAAGAGATGCTTCTATCAGGGTATTTTTTGTGGAAACGAAATTCGAGAAGATATTCAAATTCCTATTTACACATGTTTTTAATGAATGCTTCTTATTTCACAAACCAGGTGAAACACATTGTTAATATCCACTTGACTTCATATTTGAAAACTATGTAAGGGCTAGCACACATTAATTCAAAATTGTAACATGATTTCGGTGTATCCTTGATTCTGATTGGTTGATTTGCCTATGTTGAATGACAATGAATACCCGCAAATTACTTGGGGCGAATCACCGCGAACATATACATCGTGTTCACAAGATTCGGCCCGACTCAAAATTTATTTTTTCTATTTCTCTTAATATGTGCTCCTTACTCCGGCTAACGCCGTCGGTTTTAAACTAAATTTGCGGGTGTTGAATAGCAATGAATCCCGGAAATTTTACAAACGCAACTATTTATCTTATAAATGAAAACAGTGAGAAGTGAATTAAACCAATCATCTATTGTTGGAAGCTTTGCTGCAGCACAACATGGCATAAGTTTTTTGTTTTTTGTTTTTGTTTTTGTTTTTAATTAAATTAAGTTGATTAGTTTAATAAATGATAAAGCATTAGTTACTTTGTGAATATTTCAACAATACATTTAAAAAAAATTAAATAAAATTTTTGAAAATAGAATTATTTTTTTTTATGTCACATAATGCAAAAAAGCAAGACAGCGTCCTGTCCGCAATAGAACGCAATTGCAATCTTTAAGGTTTATATTTGCTGGTAAATAAAAACATAATCATTGTTATTTTGAAAATATGTCCATACACATCCTGGTGTCACAGTTTATGAGGATTGATGCTTCATGTGTCCTATATGATTTAACATACCATATGAATCATATTTGTGAAAGGTCCCTCGATCTCCATGGGATGTCATAATTGTGAGCAATTGACTCAGCATCTCAACAGATGAATATGAATACCCTACAGAGGGTCCATCAATTAATAATTGCATTTGATGCATATAGTTATCTTTTTCCATGATTTACTTACTTCACCTGACTACAAAACAAACCTAAGGTAAATTCATAATATTTAATATGTTATAATTTTTTATTTATATAGCTATGTAATAATTTCATGTTACATCATATGTCGTAAGCTCTCCTAAAGGTTGATATATATTTTGTGTTTAATATATATATAGATTTAGGAGAAGGAGTTTCCTCAGAATTGTTAATATTTTTTTTTGTTATGTATGGGTGTATATATGTATCTTATTTTATATTCCCTACACTTTACCAAAACATTGTGTATGTTCACAATAAAGAAGTATACACATAAATTCTTGATATTTTTTTCAAGTATACATATTCATCAAAATAAATATCTGTTCATGTTGGGTCATTAAATGGAATATTCAAAACATTTCCTCTAAATTTCTTATGATATGTGTGACATTTACTGAGGAGAATATATAATTAATTTTATCATCCTAGTTTCCAACATAATTTTTGGCAGATGAATATCCACAAGTTCTACTTTATGCGATGTAAATTACCCATAATAAACTTTCAAGAAGACACTTTAAAATCTAGTAGTTCCTTACAATTAATTAAGTCGCCAAGGCAGGTGAATAGTTTGAAAATTCCTTTGAAAATCCTGTGAATGTTTAGAAAAGAAATATTTGCAGTTTCAGGCCTTGTTCAGGAGGTTTTAACCCCCCTTTTTTAAAAAGTTTTGCATGTAAATTTGATGGACCCCATGGAGAACCTACCCCCCTTCCCCTTGGTGAACCTACCCCCCCTTCCCCTTTTTCAAATGTGAATCCCACCACCCACCAACTAAAGTGTTAAGGAAAGAGGAATAAGAAATTCAGGGACCTTAAGAAAGACTATATATATATATATATATATATATATATATATATATATATATATATATATATATATATATATGCAGTTTCATAACTGCCGAAAAATAGTGTATTTCATATAATTTTATATACAACGGAGAAGTTTTCTTTTTCCAATAAAAGGCAAAATATATATATATATATATATATATATATATATATATATATATATATATGCAGTTTCATAACTGTGTATTTCATATAATTTTATATAGAACGGAGAAGTTTTCTTTTTCTAATTAAAGGCAAAAAAATTCCTTATCTTCTTCTAGTAGACGTTTCACATGAATTCAGACTGCTAGACTTACTGAGGAGTACCCTAGACTGTCTAAATCTCCTCAATAATACACAGCTTTTTCAAAGGTGAAATGTACTATAAATGTACATTGAAAGGGATCTCAAGGTCTCTGTGTCCACCACATGTTCGACCCATTGACCCAGTGACTGTTTATCACTTCGTATACCAACAAGAAAGTACTTATCCGGGTACTGAGGACATATGTCCTGTCACTATTACAGCAACCAGGTCACCCTGTGCAGAGTGTGATGTTGTACGTCATTCTTTGATATAGAAAGAGCTCAGTTCTCACGTGTCAACAAGCTTACCTGAATCTATACACTGTTACCTTTCTGATAGCACAGTGTTGTTGTGGATTGTCATGGATCGTCATGGATTGTCATGGATGTTCATAGATTGTAATTAAATTATAGATTGTTATAGATCATCATAGATTGTCATGTCATAGATTAAAATTGTCATGTCATAGATGGTTATATCATAGATTATCATGCCATAGATTATCATGTCATAGATTTTCATGTCATAGATTGTCATGTCATATGTAGATTGTCACATCATAGATTGTCATGCCATAGATTGTCATGTCATAGATTGTCAGGTCATATATTTTCATGCCATACTTGTCACATCATATATTGTCATGTCATAGATGTCATGCAATATATTGTCATGTCATAGATTATCATGTTATAGATTGTCATGTCATAGATTGTCATGTCATAGATTGTCATGTAGATTGTCATGTAGATTGTCATGTCATAGATTGTCGTGTCATAGATTGTCATGTCATAGATTGTCATGTCATATGTAGATTGTCACATCATAGATTGTCACATCATAGATTGTCACATCATAGATTGTCATATCATAGATTGTCGTGTCATAGATTGTCATGCCATAGATTGTCATGTCTTGGATTGTCATGTCATTGATTGTCATATCATAGATTGTCATGTCATAGATTGTCATGTCATCATAGATTGTCTCGCCATAGATTGTCACGTCATAGATTGTCATGCCGTAGATTGTAACAATGTCGTGGATTGTCATTTTGTCATAGATTCTCATGGATTATCATAATGTCATAGATTGTCATAATGTCATAGATTGTCATTATATCATAGATTCTCATTATGTGTTAGATTGCATTATTTCACAGATTCTCACAGACATTGATTTGTGACCTCTATGATTGACAACAGTGAAGAGTCTTTTAAACATTCTCCAAGTGCAATCCTGTTTTATCATGTGACCATGAAGTATGTGACCCACTCTCGGTAGATAAATATGCCTTATCATTGCCCACACTATGAGTAAGAGTTAAGGTGAAAATTACTACACCTGGGTTGAATGAATTTATTGTTGAGAGTAAAGGATCCTTTTATTCTTGAATTCACCTTTCCACGGTGAGTGAGCTATTGTATATATTGATATAATTCATAGTTTTATTGTGCCACTTGTTAACCCCAGTCAAAGATTAACCTGGTATGTTATGTCATGAAATGAGTGATTATTGTAACTTACAACATGCAGGTGTTTATTTTTAGGGTTAGTAGACAAGGCCTAGGGAAGCAACTAGAACTTCACATATGGATCAAACGAGTCCGTAAAAACAAATCCTCCACGTACGCAAATGTAACTTCTGAGTTAATAATATTGCTACTTAAAGTACTTTGAGTAATTACTGAGCAATAACATGTGATATTTATTTGTGACAGAACACAATCAACATGAAGAAGAAAACAATGTACAATCAAATATCAAAAGAGAAAAACAGATTTTTTAGAAATGTAAAAAATTAAAACAAATATACACTAATGAATTAATTATTTCACAATTTATTTCAAGTTCTCAAATACGACGGATTGGAGTCAAATGATAATATCTTCCCGACTTTTAATTGAAAACTTTTGATCTCTACTACTACTTCAAAAAAGGTGTCCCAAGTGTCACCTTATTTGAATCAATCTTCTACCAACCAGGGCCCATATTTTCGAAGTTCTGTTAGCGCTAAGATAGTCTCGGACTAACTTCTGTCTTTGTAAGAGATATGTGTACATAACAGGTGAAGGAACTCCGGTCTTCTCGACCTAAACAATGCTCAGTTTGAAACAACATCACTGATTGCACAATTAACTTAGACCAATCACGATTCCCTATTTCTTGCAAGGAAAGAGTTTCAGTTTTAATGGTGGTCAATATTTTTTTCCAAAGAGCGCAAACTCTCCTAACGTATTATTCTTTTAAGCAAAAGAAAATTGCAAGGATATAAAATTGGATTGCTTAAATTACCTATATATTGAGTCATATAAGCAGAAAATTGTAGGCTAGTTAACATTCAAAATCATGTTATATATTTGGAGAAGAAAAAGAATTATTTTAGTGGACCTCAATTTTGTCAATGAGTATGTGTGCTCCTTACTCAAAATTACAGACCAGGCAAACAAACATCTTAACAACAAAGGGATGGGCTTTTAGACGGGGGAGACCCCAACTCAGATGAAAATTCATGCTGGAGACCGCCAGACAGTCAGAATAGGTTTTATGTAGGGTTTTGACAATTAACTTAAAATAATATTATAGATGTAGTAAATGTATAACCTTGGAACATCTGGCAAAATTGAGGGTGGGCTATAACCAGAGAATAACCGGAACCAGGACAACCCTCCGAAAAGTGGGGCGGTCTTAGGCTTGGATGTGGTCTTATACCCAAGATAATACGGTATTGAGGCTTGCAGGTTACGAAATGACTTTAGTGTGGAAAGAGAATGACACTTTATGGTCTAGTTGATGTATTCTGCAATAAGATACTTATAACATTCATTAATGAGGACTTAAAGTCAAAGTTAACTACTCTCAGGAATGTGCGATTAGGCAGAGTTCAAGTGGGATGAGGAATAGGACAATTTATGGTAATACTACTTCTTTATTCTATAATACTTAAGAATGAAGGAAGTGTACATGTTTAAAATTGTCGTCTTTCTTTCTAAATGTAATAAAAAAAAAATTCAAATGAAGTTTGAACACCACAACACAAAGGGCTTTGCTGAAAGCGCGCTCGAAAGCATTTTAAAATCATTTTAACTGTTAATTTATTCAGGGACTACCTTAATAGTAAAATCAAAAATCAAAAACTAAAATATAATCCAATAAGAGGAAAATATTGGATGGCGTGTATATGTTTTGATACATTTCTTAGATCTATCACTCTTTCTATAAAAACATAACCTTGTGAGTTGAGTACAGTCGATAGGGATGACTGTTAGATATTAACATCGTTGTTTAGGCATGTAGGTATTTCACTCGGTTAATTACCATGTGATTATTCATAATCGTGATTCTGTCACATGACTTGAAATAACATATATCATTTTGTCATTTAATGGTATCACGATCACATTTTTAACTTCGTCTTTATTACATTGTCAAAAAGGATTCCCAGACTGAATAGGGCGTCATCATTTTTTCCGTTCCAGTTTTAAATTAAATGAAATATGAATCATTTGTGTTAAAAAAATTAATTTTTCATTTTTGATTTGCATCATTATTTTTTAACCTGATCATCAATTTTTCCCAAAAAATAAAAACAATTACCTAGTGCCAAGTCACTTTTGAAAAAAAAATTCCCAAGAAATGTTTACTTTTTATACATGGCTATAGATATCATGGTATTAAGATTCTTGATTTGTTCAGTTAGTTTCAACTAATGAGAAGTTAAAGGTTAGGCATTAGACACAACTGTCCCTTTAAATTAAAGGCGCTGAAGCAAATTTTTTGGCGTAATTTTTTTTCTCAAATTTGTCATCTATTATTGAAGTTTTTACAATATCTTGTCACGCTAGAGGGTAAAACATCTTATTACATGACCGGATAAGCTGTATTCATAGGAAATGCTTATCCTTATTCGAAGAAATGGTGCAACATATAAGGGCACAATTTTGTGGAACTCTTTAGTGTGAGAGGTACATTTGCAATTTTGAGATGTCAGACAGCAAGATGGTTGACTGTTGCAGCATTTTTCCATATTCAAAACTTTAGACTTTTTGTCTTATTATCACTACATTAGTCCGATCAGTTAAACTTCTTGAGCAGCCATTTTAATGTGAACACCTTACGATGGCTGGACTCACATGGCTTAACCAAACCATTTACATTCATTTTAGAACTCTCTTTATTGATTTGGGAGTATTTTTTAGTCATTATCTGCTTACACTTATTTACCTTTTCGTGAGGGCACTTTATTTCAGTAAGAACGGCGTGCTACAGAGCCTTTTACAGCGCCTTTACTAAGGGACGGAGTGGTACAGTTGGGGAAAGGATTACTGCACGGGGTTGGGTAGGGGACAAGAATGATATATGCTTATATAAGGTACATTCTTGTCTATTTCTAAAGCTATTTCAGGAATTTGTAAAAAAAAAACTAACAATGTATCCATCTGAATATTTTCTTTAGATCATCCACCTTAAATGGTTTCAGATCCTGACGAGCTACAGAGCCTATATTTTTTTACACAAGTTTAGACATCCTAGAACTGATATTCTTGTTTTTCTCCATTTTTTATCTGCTGTGTGATCATATTATAGGTATAAATAATTCACCAGGCCAAAGGTTAAAGAAGAGGCGGATATGTCAGTTATACTACCGGATTATTGTTGAGGTCCCCTATTGTCCCATCTTCCCCCGCAAGTTGTAACTCACGCCAGTTATGTGAACCAGCACAAGTTATGACTAGCAGGTGAAGTTATTATTGTCCTTTGTTTACTGATGAAAAACTACGACTTGTTGCTGTTTAGTTAAATGTTAAAGTTTTCATGAATATCTCTTACCTGAGATTGTTAAGTTTTAATTTTATGCAGTGAATGCATGACAAAATTTACAGGGGTAATCATACAAAATATTTTGCAGTCCTTTCGACCATAAATAAGTATTGTTTTTCATGCGCGATCACATTACCGGTAGTACACAGTAAAGGTGACGTGACCCAGGATGTACAAACTTGAATTAAGATTTTATCAGTCACAAGAACCCCGCCTTAGAAACAAGGGTGGTTGATGTATTGAAAAAAGTTTATCATCTCTAAATATTCAAAGGAGAAGCTATTTTTCAGAAGGGAGGTGCCCCGATCACAAAGAATTTGACAATTGTAAAATCTTGGGAGTTGTTTTTGCTATGTCAAAATTCTATGGTAATTTTTGTCTTACATTTGATAGAATAAATTCAACAAGATAGATTTAATATCCAACATATTATATGGATAGGACAAAAGTATTTATTTATTTTATTAAGTATGAAGTTTCAATGATATTATTGTAAGAAGCTTCCCCTTGAGGATTGCTGTTCTTTGGCTGAATTTATGCAATTTAAGTCCATAAAATGTAAATAATCCTCGCAGAGCTTTAGGAGACACTTTTACAGCCTCATGAATGCATAAATATGTTGAATTTCTGTCTGATTTCACCATGAGAAATCATTGGTCTTCCAAAGAAAGTCCATCTTAAATAGGATATATTTCAGATTATTTAAGTTATTTGGTAATAACATCATAAATAGAAGTTAGAACCTTGTGTGTTAAGGGCTATGTTAAATGTTAATTTTTAATTCTTTGTGAATCATTTTTTACTTATAAGTAGGATTCATTAATAAGGTATACTTATTTTAGGAGAGATTTGTATTGTTTCTCTCAAAATCTTATACCATTTTGTTAGATGATGGGGAATATATTTATTCCATTTTAATTGGGAAGATCACCTTTTCTGCAATAATTTTGTAGGAATTGTGATACTTGGACAACCAATTTTATCAAAATTTAGTGTCAAGTTATGTTTCTATTATGCACTGACAATTTTGAAGACCGAGAATTTTCAGGGCAAAGTTAACGGATTGTGCATTATATGAAACAATTTATTTTGGTATTCTACATCAAACAATACACTTCCTAATTAAAAACAGAGCCCATGGCTCTATTTTTATTTCTAAAATGAACAAAAAGCACTAGAATGCTGAAATCTTGTGTAGACATACCTTTTTTCAGCAGTTGTAATTACATTATATAAATCTCTTATTCTGATTTAAGCAGTTAAAAAATCACACAGTAATTCCTCAACCTTAGATAATAATCCTAGAGAGCTACATTGGCTCTATTTTGTTTGATTTATCATAAAAATTCCCAAATATCAATGAATAATCCCTGGGTGTAGTCATACGTCGATGTCAACGGATGACAATGACAAACAACTAAGACACATCATGTACATGCTTATCTTATCCGCCTACATGAATATGAATGATGAAAGAATCTGAAATCATAGGTTTTTAAAACATTTAAAATATTTAGATTAAAAATTATTTTAAATACCTATAAGGTAGGGTGCTTTATAATTTTTTGAGGCCAAATTAATTACTTGGTTACAAATTTTTCTGTCAATTGTCTAAAGACAGAAGGGAAGAAAGGAAGCAAAATGCTCTAGTTATAATGAAAAGTGTTCAGGAAAGAAAACCTGGCGCAAAGTTGAATAAGATTATAATAATCTCACTTATTTTTTAGTAGTTTTAAGTACTTTTTGTGTTTTTTTTTCTTCAAATTTGTCAAAATCATGGTAGAAGGATTAACTAAATAACCTAATTTCACATAATAATATAAATTTGAATTAATTTCTCCCTGACAAACTGTAAATTTTGAAAGTTTGTTTTCCTTGGTCAAGATATTTTTTCAAACATTTACAAATGTACAAATAGAAAGTGAATATAAACCTGAAACCTATACCTCCATGATTCTGCGATTGCAGAATAAACCGTGGAAATAGTTATCTGATGCAGAAAAATGTCTGATAAAACATATTTTCATAAAGAATACTTGCAGAATTTATCTTTTTTTATCTCAGAATTTACTTACTTTGAAAATTGAATTTAAATTGATAATGTAACGTATCAAAGTTAAGTCAAATTTATGAACAGTTGCACGAAAACATTGGTTATGCAGTAACATTATATTTTTCATGATGTTACATTCACAAATTTATTTTTTTTTAAAAGTATTTATATTTTCAATAAAACTCAGCCCTAAATTAATACAGTTAAATGCTACAATAACTAAAGTTTGAATTATTTGACCATTTCTGTTTCGCGAACATTTGAAAAATGGGTTGCAGAATTAACATAATTTTGCCATGGAATTCTTTAAATTTTCCCGGAAACCAGGATGAATTAAACAGTGCTTTACCCTCAAAGTTCTGACAAATTATCAACTGAAAGAAGCTAAATAAAACAAAAACCCAGTTTCATGGCTGTATTGAAACAATGCATGGTTGTCATGAACAATAGTTTCACATGTCAGTCAAAATGTTAAAAAAATTTTACGTATATTTTCTTTAAATAAGTGACAGACTGAAATTTCACACTCATAGAAGTTCATCAACTAATCGGTTTCTCTACATTTTAATCATTGGAATACCTAACATGAATGTTACTCTTCAGTATGTCATTTTTAAACATACAGAGTCATACAAAGAGTATTCGGATGTTGACATTATTTCAATAGAATTAGGGGAGCGGGATAGCACAGTGGTTACCGCATTCGGCTTCAGATCAAGAGGTGCAAGGTTCGAATCCCGCCAGGGGCACGGCAACTTTGTCTGCAGTAGAGAACTGTTCTACACGCAGTAACGTTTGGGTGCAATGCTACACTGAATTTCAGCGTAGTACCACCCATGGTTGGCTAGTTCCAGCCGATGCTCGCAGGTTTCACTGCAATGCATAGCCACATGGTGTTGCAGGCTTTCTACCTGCCATAATACTACCAGCCGCGGTATAAGTGTAATACTCTTAAAAGCGGTGTTAAACCCCAACTCACCTCACCTCAATAGAATTACATGTTAATTTAGTTTAGGTTAATAAATTTTCATTGTTAAATTATTTTCGGATACTATCACATTTATCAAGTTTGGCATCATCCTGGCTACAACCTCATAATTTATGTTGAACTTTATATTGCCAGGGAAGGAAAGTAATTTGGGCAACATATATTCAAAGTTGTCAAAAGTAAGTAAATCGGATGACATTAGTTAAATATGTTGTCAGAAATTATATTTTAAATTATGTAATTCAAGCTGAGGATGATTTTAAATCAAGTAGAAAAGATAGACATTGACTCAACCAGAACTTATTTCATAAAAACTATTTTCCCTAGACTAAATTAACATGCATAGTTAATAATAACATCACCATCCGAAAGGCCCGTAGGCTTATGACATGGCATCTGTCTGTCCGGCCGCCCATCCATGAACTTTTGCTTATTCTGCTGAACCAATGACTCTAGAGAGCTGAAATTTCATATGCCGACTCCATGGCCAATGGGGGATTCTCAATTGTAGATATGGTGTCCCTGTGACCCCGAAAGTGGATCACAGGGGTCATGACCTAAAAACCTATTTTCATCTTCTTCTCAATTATGTAAAGCTCGAGAAAGCTGTAATGTTGTGTAGGGACTCCTTGGTCAATGTGATTATTAATGGTAGATTTTGGTGGTCACAGGGGTCACGACCTAAGAACCTATCTTCATGTAAACAATTTATTACTTGAGATAACCTAAATATTCAACTAAGATAATAAATCAGCGAAGTCGTGAGGAGCTACATGGCTCTATTTTTACAACATTTTGAAATATATATCAATACCTAGCGTAACTAATGAGTTGATGTTTTAAGATTCTCCACCATGAGCTGTCCTCCCTTCCTGGGGAAATTTCGTGGAGACAGGAGTTTCATCTTCCTTATAGTAAGATCCTGAAGTAAATGAGGATGTCCCAAGACACGTTACGTGTCATTGAACCAATCCTTTTCCAAGTCTCTGTAGTTCCAAGTAAGCTATGTTTAGAACGGCAGGCTATATAATGAATTGGGGCCCACATATTTGCTCTTATTACTGCAGAACATATTGCCCACATATTGGTGTGTGAGAATTTGTGAGTCTTTTTTATTTTCGTGAGCTTTATATCTTTGCTTTGAAATTTAATTATTTTAAAAAATCTTTGCATTTTATTTATTTTGAACATTTGAAGCATTGTTTTCTTAATTATCAACAAAAATGATAATTATATTCATGGTACTTTATTTGTGAAATACCTTTTAAATTGAATTTATGAAATTCAAACTTTGATTTGATTTGACATTATTTTTATATGAGCATTGGAATTGAGATTTCATAATTGTTTTGATGTTTACTCGGTACATGTACTGTTAATTAATACTTATATTTTATGTCTTCATATTTTATCTATGCCATGATGTGACTAATTTTCCAAACATGCAACTTATTCTTTTGGATATTGTCAGAAAATGCTTTCATTCTACAAATGAGAATACTTTTGTGAAATGACAAGATGTTTTTTTTTACCGAAACATAAATAAATGTCACAATTGTCACAATAAAAGTCTGGTCGTTTTAGGAAACATGACATTATAATGCTGTTTGACATAAGTAAATGACATATTTACATTATACTTGACAACAGCCTAGTTCCTGACTTTGTTTTTAAACCTTCATTTTATTTTGAATCATAAATGTCTTTTAAAGTTGCAAATTTTGTCATTTGATAAAGGAATTGTTTTGCTAGTAGATAAAGATTCAAATATACTAAAATAAATTATGTACATATATCAACTTGATTAAAAATATTGAGAATATAAAGATTAATTAATTAATCAATTTTTTTAAAAAGAAAACAAACATTATCTTAACCTAGATTTGTATTAATATTTTCAAACAAATATACTGGACAAAAGTAGTTAGGGATAGATGTAATTTTTGAAATTGTAAATTGATAAAATCGATAAAATATCTATCATAAAAATTTAAATATTCCTAATTTATTTTGTCCAGTATATATATATATATATATATATATATATATATATATTACGTACATGTAGGATTTTGGTATAATTATTACATATATTTATTTCAGTAATTGAGAGACACTCCCTTAAGATAGAAACAAAAGTGTATACATTAGTAAACCATAGTAGGTATATAGATAAAATCTGATAAGCATTTGTTTTTCAACAGGTAAGTAGTTATATTTGAAGGTGCCTTGCCCTTTTGTATTCAATATGGTGCTGTAAAAATATAAGGATTAGATGATTGATAATTGAAATGGGACATTCTGTGTCCCTGGCTGTGTGTGTGTCTCTGCATGTCTGTCTCTGTCTCTGTCTGTCTCTGTCTCTGTCTGTCTCTCTCTCTCTGTTTCTCTGTCTGTCTGTCTCTCTCTGTCTCTCTGTCTGTCTGTCTCTCTGTCTGTCTCTGTCTCTCTCTCTGTCCCTCTCTCTCTCTCTGTCATAACCACCGCCAATTTTTTCCAACAACGCTTACTCACATTTCAAATCGATTAAAAACAACCCCAAGGAGGACACTACACTCTCTTCCGTGAAATAGCATTTCTCTTTAACCAGTTCAATACTTTGCCATCAAACCAGCCTCTTTGAGTGGCTCTCTGTTCATCTGTCTGTCCGTCTGTCATATTCTCTCTAGACGACAATATAAATAAATCAACAACAAAGATCCTGCCATACTTTGCCAACAGAGGTTACTAACATCACATCACATACTGACATACTGACTAGAACAACACAATGGAAAACAATAAACTACATTCCGTGAAATTGCAATTTTATTGATCAATTTAACTTAATTGAAACATTCAAATGAGTGTCATGCCGTCTGCTCATCTCCCTGGCCAACAAGGGTTCTAATGTGGGCGTTTATATTTTTCAGGTCGTTTGTAATTTACACCTGTCGCCTGCTGTGAAAACAATCAACACACTCGGTAAGAAACAATTTACTTGAAAGCAATATCAGATATATATCTAAAGCAGAATAGAAAGATCAATATTAATAAAGTGGATGCATTGTCATATCTGATAGGTGTCTGGTATCCCCCAAAGCACTTGTATGTAAGTGTATTTGATAATTAAGTTGATAATAAATGTACATTAAGGATTTGGGAAAATCTGTTTTGGTCCCATGTAAGTAGAGATTTCATTAATAATATGTGAATATATATACTTTGATGCCTTTCAAATGAATTAAGTTATTATTTTGTATGTTTTTATTTTATTTTTTATCATAATTGTTAATGTTACCTTAACAAAGATAATAATAAAAAAATTGTAAATTTTATTTTGTTTACTTTTTAATTTTGTAGGTAATCATGAAACGACTTGCGTGCCCATTTCTGACAAAAATACCTGAGAAGAATCTGAGACAGTTCCCAAACCAGGTTCTGTCCTTTGCTAAGCAATGCCCGGTGATTAGCCATGCCGTGCGGTACTCGTCCGGTGTCGCCGCCCCCAAGAATGGTGAGTTTACCCCTTACATGCAGCATAACTTCACATGCACAGGTGGTATAACTTCACATGCACAGGTATAACTTCACATGCACAGGTGGTATAACTTCACATTCACAGGTGGTATAACTTCATATTCACATATAACTTCACATGCACAAGTGGTATAATTTTGCATGCACAGTTGGTATAACTTCACATTCACAGATGGTATAACTTCACATTCACAAGTGGTATAACTTCACATGCACAGGTAGTATATATAATTTCACATGCACAGATGATATATATAACTTCACATGCCCAAGTGGTATTGTTTCAAGCAAAGGATTGGGCAGAACGTATTCTAGATAACAACTAACGTAACTAAGAACAGCTCTCTCCAGTTAAGTTTGTACACTGATCCAATCATCAATAATCTGTGTAAACAATTTAGACACAGAAGAAAAATGACATGGATAATGAAGTATTTAAAGTGGTCATCGTGTTCTTGATTGCAAGTTCATATTGTTTGATACAGCAACCAAACAAGAGGAGAAGTCAAAGTGTCCCTTCCTGTCCAATGAGATGACGGTCGAGGAGGCCAGTCCTGTCATCCAGGGTGATGTCATCTCCGTCAAAAAGCAAGGTGAGGATTGAGGATGTAATTATGTCACTGTCATTATGGATGTCACTGTCATTATGTCACTGTCATTATGTCACTGTCATTATGTCACAGTCATTATGGATGACAAAACTAGTAAATTGATTGACATTCATGGGTAACATTATTGCCTCTAAAGGCTTGATGTGTTTGATGTATTTGCTCAGATAATTGGTGTCTGTATTGCCACTAAAGGCAATCTGTCTGTCTGTCTTTCCAATAATCTTCTCAACTCCACCCAAACTTTCATTAAAAGGTCAGGAGATTTTGATTTTCAAATATCAATCAAACAAGGTTCACAGAGTGAGAAAAGGGATTGATTTAGAGATGTTGTCCCCTTATTTACAGAAATAATAGAAATGATACAGTCGTCCCTCACAGTGTTCTTGGTCTGAGTACAGCTTGGTCTTGTGACCTCGTACTCCAGCCAATGAGCAATGATGTTTGAAAGTCTTTGGACTGATTTCAAAATCTGATCTGGACTGCAATTGGAGGGAGTTAAGGAAGGTGAAAGGTCACAAGACACTACTCATACGAATCATTACTCAGATTAACAACACAACAGTGCATGAGTGTTATGTTTGATCTGATTTTAATGAGATTGAGGGTTAATAAATGTAATCTTTCCACAGGAGACCTGATGACTAATGCTCAGGAGTCTGCGGGTCTGAGCGAGAGTGTGGCCCAGCATGCTGGGGCGAGTTCAGGAGTCCCTGGGGGTGAGACAGTGATGGCTGGAGGGTCCGTGGAGGTGGATCAGGGATCCAGGTCTGGAGGCGTACCCTCCTGGAGCTTTAGTGAAACTCTCAAGATGCTGAGAAAATCAGGCTCCGGTCCTAGTGGCGGTAAGAACATGTTTACTTGAACTGTGTTAAATATTTAAACATTCTAAATAAAAATATTTTTCACGACATTGGAAGGGTGAGAGCTAGTCTGAGAACTCCATGTCAAAGGCTGATCCAGGAATTTTCAAAGGGGATTCACATATTGAAAAGGGGTGAGAGGGGTGCAGCCAAGAGGTAAATAAAATAAATATAATATTTTTCATAATGGGCAAGGGTTCCAACCCCTTGAAACTCCTTCTGGGTTTGTCACTGCTGGTAGTGAGCTTGATTGTTTCAACAGGGATTTTATGAACTTAATATGAAGACATTTGAATATCTTAACTCTTGTCTTGATTTTAACTTTTACAGGGAAGCCTCAGTCCTTCTTCAACTATGAGGCGTTCTTTGCCAATGAGGTTGACAAGAAGAAAAAAGACCACTCGTACCGCGTGTTCAAGAAGGTCATGAGAGATGCGAACACGTTTCCCTTCGCGCGGGAACACTCTGACGGCGAGATGGACATCTCCGTGTGGTGTAGCAACGACTACCTCGGCATGAGTTGGCATCCAAAGGTCCGCAACGCAGTAAGGTAGGCAGAATGAAGACTTTGTTTTAAAAAGTGGTGTCAATTTTGCAGCTTCAGCTTGCTCCTGGACTTGTAGAACCAAAGATCACACTTTGTGAATAGTACAGATACTTTTACTTTTTTCGGAACGAGTCCCTTGGAGCATTCAAACCCACACCCTCAGAGTTGAGCACCAACCACCAGCATTGACGGTACCCCGGGTACCCGTGACCTCGACAAAAATGAGGTCATACAACCGGTAGTTAAGCTATTTTATCATTCATTACCCCTCTGATAGATGTAATGTACTCAAAAAGTGTGATCCCAAATATACCAATGTTGCATTTGTTCATTATCTAAATAGTTGTTCTTGAATATTCCTTTAGTTGAAAAGTTTTGTTTCCTGTGTATTGCTCACTCAGAATGAGTTGGTCCTGAATAATTAAAGAGCTGAAGTGTTACGTTCTTGGGAATAATTGCAAAAAATCAGTTGAGGATCATCTGAATTTTGAATATTTAAGTATTCAATATTTAAAAGTTTGTTAGACCCTTCACATTATTCATGAAGTTTTGTTTCGAAAGTTTATTAAAAGTCATGTTTATTCCTTGTATCCAGGGAGGCCCTGGAGAAGCATGGCGCCGGTGCTGGAGGTACGAGGAATATTTCTGGAAACTCTCCCCTCCATGAACAGCTGGAACAGCGACTAGCTCGTCTACATGACAAAGAGGCTGGCCTCATTTTCACCTCGTGCTACGTTGCCAACGACTCAACGCTCTTCACTTTGCTCAAAGCTCTTCCTGGTAGGCGCTTGTCAAATCATCTTTCAGTGGCGGCTCCAGAAATTTTGGAAGTGGCAGTTCACCTTGGAGGGTCCTTCAAAAATTTTCAAGGGGGGGAGGCTAGGGTTGGAATACCCCCTCTGGAGCCGACACTGGTTATCTCAATAAGATAATGGCCTTTCCAGACTTCCATAAATTCTCTAATATTGACACCCTCATTGTCACAGTCTAAGAAACTCTTTTGACTAATCTTATCTCGCTCAAAATTATGTCCTTTCCAGGCTGTCATATTTTCTCTGATGTGGCCAGCAATGTCACAGTCTCATAAAGGAATATTTACTAATTTTATCTCACTAAGATTATGTCCTTTCCAGGCTGTCATATTTTCTCTGATGTGGGCATCCATGTCACAGTCTCATAAAGAAATATTTACTAGTTTTATCTCACTGAAATTATGTCCTTTCCAAGCTGCCATATTTTCTCTTACGTGAACATCCATGTCACAATCTTAGAAAAGAATATTTACAACTTTTATCACACTAAGATTATGTCCCTTCCAGGCTGCCATATTTTCTCTGATGCGGGTAACCATGCGTCAATGATCGCGGGTATCCGAACCAGCGGTGCCCCGAAGCACATCTTCCGTCATAACGACCCTGAGCATCTGGAGCAACTACTCAAGAGCGTGGACATCAATGTGCCCAAAATTGTTGCCTTCGAGACGGTACATTCCATGGACGGTAAGATTGTTACTTCAATTCACCCAGCGTGCAACAAGATCTGACAAAGGGTCAAAGCCTTGACTTGTCAAATACAAGTGCTTCAGCTCGTTTTATTACCTACGAGGGCAATCATATTGGGGTTCATATTTTTCATACAATGCCCTAGGGCAAATTAAAATATCACTTTGTCATGGTGACGTGACGTCATAAACAATACTATGACGCTGCGTTCTAAATGCGCGACGGCGGATCACCAGACTATGGTTGAACAGTGGATGTTATCGTGTTTTTATTAATTTCCCGACTTTCGTGTCTATGCCATGCTATGTTTACGACACTTGTGCCTGAATATTTGTGTATCCCTCGCTCTCGCGCGCTCGGGAGATACTTATATTCAGGCACTCGTGTCATAATCATAGTATGCCATAGACACTCATATATAATATCCTCTATTTATGCTGTGGTTTTGACTTGGAGTTTTCCTGGAAATGGCTTATATTGTCGCTAGTTGATTCAGTAGAGTGACAATAAAGTTGCAATTTATGATAGAAAACCGGACAATGAACCACAGCTGGCACACTCCAATTAGTCAAATATAATTTGGGAAACTTATCTATAACAGACAAAAAGACAGTTGTGGGTTGGTAATGTTTAATAGGACACACAATTACTGTGCATATGAATGGGGCGTGTAATATCTGAAAATGTAAACATAAGTAATAATCAAATATTTGACAACAGAGTATGAATATGTAAATAAGTTGAACTTTAATCAGCACATGTAGTTTTTTGGTACGTATGAAAGTGAAATAAAAGATTCTGAAAAATACTTAATGTCACTTAAATTTTCATGAAATGTTAACTAGAATATTTCTAATTGCTGATCAAAGACAACCTGTTGAACTTCAGGTTCCATCTGTCCCCTGACCGAGATGTGCGATGTTGCACACAAGTACGGAGCCTTGACCTTCGTTGACGAGGTCCATGCTGTCGGTCTCTATGGCGACCACGGTGCTGGGGTGGCTGAGAGAGATGGCTGTCCGGAAAAAGTAGACATGCTCACTGGAACACTTGGTAGGAAGATAATTTCATTAATAGAGCTAAATACAAAATTTCAAATGTTTCCCAGGCATTGTCATTTCTATATGCGCGCTCAACAGTTTTTTTTATTGTCATTTACAAAAATATAAATTATGAAAACCCAAAATCCATTTGTCTTCCAATTATATTGGTCTGTTAGAATGCTTGAGCTCCTGTTGTGTTTATTTCTGGAAATTCCAAGCTATATCTTTATGAAGAATGAAAACAATGAGGCGACATTACGACATTTTCTAATGTCATTGTCAAGCATTCTTCATCACCTCAACTTCTAGAATGTCAGTCAAAGAAGTAATAATTTATTATATTTGGATGGAAAACAAAAAAATTTACTCCTCCCTCATCAGTATTTGTTCCAACAAAAAATAAAAATAATGTCCTACCACCCTCGTCATTTAAAAAAATATGTGCCCATGAAACATTTTTTTAAATTATGCTGCATAACAATTATCGATTGAAACATATCAATTACATTTCTGATGTTTCAGCTCATCGGGTCTGTATGTATTTTATGACAAGGCGTCCGGTAAATGATCCTTTGTAAGACAAATTGATAATGAGGTAGATATTTTATGATTGCTTCAACTTTTCCAGGTAAGGCGTTTGGCAATATGGGAGGCTACATCGTGGGGAGTTCCAACACTATTGATATGATCAGGAGCTACGCAGCTGGATTCATATTCACCACAGCTCTTCCCCCAACAACCCTGAACGGAGCTCTGGCATCCATTGAGGTAAGCACTTGATATAGATATAATGAGCAGAGAGTTGAGAAGGAATGGTCATGTCGACTGAATTTCTGGATTATATCATGAACCTGGTCATGCAGTGATACTTACATAGACTTTGATTGATTAAATGGCAGGTAAACCCTTTACAGGCGGGTATCAGAAAATTCAAGGATAGCCATCCCATAGATAAAGACCTACCCTTAACTATACCTTTGTTATTTGTTTTGTTCCATGTAAATCGTCCAATCAGCATGGTTTAGCATTAATTAATTCAACAGCTAAAAAAGAGGGTTCTTTTGTGTTATTTTTTGTGGAAATGCAATTTGGAGGGGGGGACATTCTTGTTTATATATATAGTTGAATACAGATAAAACAAACTCCAAGGGACCAAAGAATTCAGTTCACTAAATCCGCTGTTCGCTATTCGTGTTTGGGATATTATATAGGGCTTTTGACGGGACTTATAAATTGTTCACTATATCCATGTTCGCTATATTCGTGCTCACTATATCTGTGTTCGCTATATCGGTGTTCGCTATATTCGTGCTCACTATATCCGTGTTCGCTATATCGGTGTTCTACTGCATGTTATGAATACATGATCATAACGCAATCAATATCAAAGGAGGGTAACATTTGGGTGACTTTAGGATTTTACAATTGAATAGTGCACATTCATTATAAATAAAATCAATGAGAAGTGAAGTCATTCATCGACACTATGTAGAAAATTTTGCTACGGCAAAACAGGACATTGTTTATTACCGGTAGTTTAATGATAAGTTACTTTGTGGATATTCTATCACTGATATATGTTTCATTATCAAAGAGTTGTAAAATTAGTAAAATTACAGTGAGTTTCTCATTTCACGCAATGAAAAGACCAAGATGGCGGATACTATCAATACATTGTGCCCTTCAACTTTAAGAAAATAAACCTTTCTGTTTCAGGTGTTGGCAAGTGAGGAAGGGAGACAACTCCGGGCAAAGCAACAGAACAACGTGAAGTACCTACGAGAGAAACTGACTCACGAAGGGATTCCTGCCATGCACAGCCCCAGCCACATCATACCAATACATGTTAGTACCATCTTCTTTTGTGCTTTAATTAAAACCAAATAAAAATTCTTGTAACCTCCAACCATAATTTTCACTAAATTTTAAATTAAAATGAAACAATGTTAACAACCCTTATTGTGGATGATCAGCTTAATTGCAACAAAAGATGATTTAATTATAGATGCAAAACCTTTCAATAGTTTAATCCATTTATAACATGTTAAGGAAAAAAACAAGATTTAAAGATAGTCAACGTCTTTATATTAATAAATGCAACGTTTCGGTGTACTTTCAACTGATGCCAAGCTTCATTCTACAACTTATAAAATGTCTCCTATTAAAAGAAGATATTTCATGTTGATGTTTGGAGAATTAGACCAATATCTTGTCGACAATATTCAATTATGGACTGGTGATGAGGTCAATACCTGTTTTTTCCGCAGTCAATATTGATTCATAACCAATCTCAACCAATCAGATTGCTGAAAAATATGCTTACATAATAAACACTTTTACACACAGGTCGGTGATGCCCAGCTGTCAACCAAGGTTTCCAACGAGCTTATACAGAAACATGGAATCTACGTTCAAGCGATCAACTACCCGACGGTTGCCAGGGGAACCGAGAGGCTACGTGTGGCTCCAACACCTCATCATACAAAGGAGATGATGGACGCATTTGTTGAATGTGTCGTCGACATTTGGAAGGCCAACTCCATTGACCTCTACAAGCCAATGTGTCCAGACACCTGTGAAAGCTGCAATAAGCCACTGGAGATCCAGGAATTTTACAAACCTGATCCTGTTTGTATGCGCTCAAATTGCACATATTCCTCGCTGCAAGATGCTCTTGCATAGACTTGATTGGTCCAATTATGTAAGCTGTCTTTTGATTGGTCCAGAATTTTGGCCGTATTTTGATTGGTCCAGATATCTTTTGGCTTTGTTTTGATTGGTCCAAATCTATTATGGCTGTATTTTGATTGGTTCAGATTCTTTTTGGCTGTGGTTTGATTGGTCCTGATATTTAATTGTTGTATTTTGATCGATTGATTGATTGATTGATTGAGTGACACTTTGACTGGGAACTTTAGGAAATGTGAAAATTTGGTTTTTTTAATCTAAAAAGGTCTAAAAACAAATTTGTAAATTGGAATTAGATTTTACTTCCTCTTGGTGATCTACATTTAACGGATTGTTATAATTTGATTTCAAAAACCATTTCAAAGTTACAATTTTGTTAGAAAAATATGATGTATTGGACACACCAAAGTGGATTATAAATTGTACTTTGGTGACTCTCATCACCTACAGGGATAATGTACTAAAAACTTTTTTGATATGTTAAGTCTTCAGCCTTTGAAAATTCATGCAAAGCCTGATGAGCTGCAGAGCCAATGGCTTTTATTTGCTTAACATTTAGTTAGTATCTTATTCTACTTATTAGTGTTAGATCACTGTAACCAATATATTTTTTTTCCAAATTTATTTTATCTTTAATTTTATTTACCGGTAATTTATATTCATTTTATAAAATTATCTAATCAGTACTTTGTAATCTTCATATTCCAAGGGGGGGGGGAGGGGGAGGGGGAGGGGGTTGGGGGTGGGATAGCACAGTGGTTAGCGCGTTCGGCTTCGGATCAAGAGGTCCGGGGTTCGAATACCGCCAGGGGCAAGGCAACTTTGTCTGCAAGAGAGAACTGTTCTACACGCAGTAAGGTTTGGGTGCAATGCTACACTGAATTTCAGCGTAGTACCACCCACGGTTCGCTAGTTCCAGCCGATGTTTGCAGGTTTCACCGCAATGCATAGCCACAATGCGTTGTGGGCTTTCTCCCTGCCATAATACTAGCAGCCGCGATATAAGTGAAATACTCTTGAAAACGGCGTTAAACCCCAAACCACCACCATCACATTCCAAGGCAAGGGTTTAATTAATTGTTGATTGTAATCCGTTTTTTACAAAAAGTTATAAAAACGCAGTTTTATTTATTTTTCAGAACAAAATAGGTTATTAAACGTTTTAAAGAATTACTGAAATTCAGTTTTATTCAGTTGAAAAAATGAATCTATTAAACTGAAAATGTTGATGGTAGAATTAATACATTGAAACACTCAACAATTTGGTATTAATAATATGTTAAAATAAAGCAAGTTTTTTTTATGTGTCCGATTCAAAAGTGCTAATTTGAACAAGATATAATTTGTTTTAATATTGTTTTACATTTTATTTATTGTACTTTGAAAAATCAGAACCTAAGTTCATTTTGTGAATTTTGAAAGTTTCTTTTGTAAATAAAAGACATCTTCAATGTTTCTTCTTCTCCTTACACAAATCTGTGTATCAAAATTTTAAAGGGGCTGTAGCACATTTTTTTGCAAAATTTATTTTTTCAAATTTCCTATTTATTGTGATAGTTTTTGTCATATAAATTAACTTTAGAGGGTAAAACCAATTATCTGTGGTAATAAAGGTGTGGCGTATAAAGCAAAAATTGCATGGTGGCGATTTTATTGTGAATACATTTTATTATTTCAAATCACAAAAACGATTCCCATGGCTTTACCGAACCATGATCACTCACTTGATTTTCCTAAGAGAGAATGGTGTTTTACTATTGGTGACATCATTTTTCCAATATGTTTCATCAACTAAATTTTTTTTAAATGTGCTACTGCCCCTTTAAAGTATTCAATTTTCTCTGTATGCCCAGAACGAGCTCTGTCAATTTCAACTGTTTCTATATACTGTTGTTTGTTTATGCATATTAATTAAATTTTAAATGTTAATGTTATATCTCAATGAAAATGTACTTATTTTTAACCGAATTGTCAAGTCATTATTCCAGATTCTTTTCTTATATTTTTTTAGATAATATTTATTTAATCATGATTTCTTTACAGTGTTCTTTTAAAATATATAAAATTTAACGTCATACGAAATTGAACGTGGTGTCACTATTGCTTACACTAAATTAAAAAGATATGTTGTAAAAAATCTTCTGATTTCCAATGACATTTACGAAACTGGTTCAAATTTGTGTATAACCCTCGCTCACCCTTGGGTAATACTTAAAATATTTCACGTTTCTTTTGAAAAAAGTAGTATGACATAACTTGCTCATGTTGTTATCTCTGTTTATGCTATTTTATTGTAAATTAAAAACTTTCATGCAGTAATATTCCCTAAAGTTTTGTTTTCACAAAACACTAGCCTATCCATTCCCTCTCCACAAAGGTTCAAGTCAATACATTTCTATCATAACCTCTGTTACATGTTGGTCGCTTTCTTGGCTAGAAATAGAGAATCCTGATTGTTGTATTCAAAGTTTGTGCAGTCAGCGATGCCTTTGCAAAGGTGAACATTTGCCAGAAAATGGCTCATTTGGAACAAAGGTTATGTGGGAAGAACTGACTTGAGTTACCTCTGGCGGCAAGAGTGTAGTCTGATGACAATGTTGTATTCCATTTCTTGATTTTGAATATAAATATTGACTGAAAACTGAAAAATATGTGACAAGTCTTCCTTGAATTGTAATCATTACAGAAATAATATTATGACAGTGGATAAGTTACCAGATTGTTTAAAGGTTGTGGCAAAGGTTGGTTTATTTTGTTGATGAATGGTAAAGATGAAAAAGAGACTTCCATGTTTATTATTGTGATCAATGCAATAACTGGTTAACTCTTGTTTTGTTTATCATAAATGAATATACAATTAAATAATATGACTGATATATCTTAACACATCTGATACATAAGGTAGTATCAATATATATATGTTTATCATATCTTGTTATTTATTAGAGAACTATTTTTGTATTGTTAGTCCTTGAGTTCAATCTCAAAATCAGATTTTTATTTAATTCATATTGTTTCAAATAGTTCATATTTACTGGCAAAATAACAATAAAATAACTACATATATATACAGCTAATATATTCTTCTGTTGTTATTTCAGTCTTTTTAATCGATTGTATTTAAGAGAATAATATTTGCCAAAAAGTGCATCTACCTACTCACCATATAGGTGCATGTTCTGTACCAGTTTAGTGCAGACAAAACCCAGTCCTTAACTACTCACATCATAGCTGTTTTAACAATTTCCAGTTTGAACGAATTCAGAATGATACGTAACCATGTGTTACACTAATGGGCAAAAAATGACCTGGAGTTACTTGCCCCTAGCTTTTCACACCAAAGGGGGCGGGATAGCGTAGTGGTAAAAGGGTTTTTCCTCTGATCAAGAAGTCCAGGCTTAGAATCCCTCCAGGGGCCCGGCAACTTTGTCTGTAGTAGGTGCAATGCTACACGGAAATTCAGCACAGTACCATCCATAATTTGCTAGTTCCAGCAGGTGCTCACAGGTTTCACGCGATACATAGCCACAATGGTGTTCTAGGCTTTCTCTCTCCAATAATACTAGCAGCTGTGATCGAAATGAAATATTCTTGAAAGTGGCATTTAACTTCAAATCACCTCACCTCTCCTCTCACACCAAAAGTATTTGTTGGAGGATTTGTGATTGGCCAACTGAACTTGTGGCAAAACATAGGCTTTCATCAGAGTCATCAGAACAAACTTTTATTCTTTAGATTTTATTCTTTGGATTAATCATATTGTTCATAAATTGTTCCTGGGTATTTGCAATCTTCTTGTATTAGTGCATGAAAATGTTATTATTGTCCTCTAGAATAGATACGGGGAATGGGGATGGTGGCCTAGTCGCCAAAGGCATCTGGTTAGCAATCCAGCGAGCTTGAGGTGCTGGATTCGAGTCCACTTGTGTGACTAGTTGTGAAAACCTTGGAATCAACTTTGTGTGCAAACTCCTTCATTGTTCACAACCCTAGTGTGCAGTACACTACCCTGTGGGGCAGGGAATCAGTACTTGAAACTCTGCTGGTGGATAAAACTGAGAGTTTCAAGGGTTGATTCTCTGCCCAACACTGAGACATGAGTTAAGAGACTTAAGGTGTCACCCTGAGTAAGTGACTTTGTTCAAAATGTGCCTTTGGAGATAGTGTGTTAAGAGTGGCATCCAATGATCAAAGGCTAGCCAATCAAAAGGCCTTTCAGCAGCTCAGCTAGGTGATTGCACTATGTAATTTTTTATTTTAATTTATTATTTAATTCTCACTAGATTTTTAATAATTCTTTATATCATGTTAAACAAGATGTGTTTGTTAAACACGGATGCCCCCAGATATACCAAAGTTATGGCAACGGTTAAAATTTTCTGAAAATGTCAACTGGGGCAAGGTCAAGGTCACAAGGTTAAATATGATGACCTCATATGAAGGTTTCATCACAAGGTATGCACATGCCCAGTGTGAAAGCCCTAGCTCTGAGCAATCCAAAGTTATGGCCATGGTTAAAGTTTTCTGAAAATGTCAACTGCGGCAAGGTCAAGGTCACTAAGTCAAATATGATAACCTCATCTGAAAGTTCTCATCACAAGGTATGCACATACCAAGTATGAAAGCCCTAGCTCTTAGCAATCCAAAGTTATGGCCAAGGTTAAAGTTTTCTTAATATGTCCACTGCGGCAAAGTCAAGGTCACAAGTTCAAATATGATGACCTCATCTGAAAGGTCTCATCACAAGGTATGCACATGTCAAGTATGAAAGCCCTAGCTCTGAGCAATCTAAAGTTATGGCCAAGGTTAAAATTTCTGAAAATGTCCACTGTGGCATGGTCAAGGTCACAAGGTCAAATATGATGACCTCAACTGAAAGGTCTCATCACAAGGTATCCACATGTCAAGTATGAAAGCCCTAGCTCTTAGCAATCCAAAGTTATGGCCAAGGTTAAAGTTTTCTTAATATGTCCACTGAGGCAGGTCAAGGTCACAAGTTCAAATATGATGACCTCATCTGAAAGTTCTCATCACAAGGTATGCACATACCAAGTATGAAAGCCTTAGCTCTTAGCAATCCAAAGTTATGGCCAAGGTTAAAGTTTTCTTAATATGTCCACTGCGGCAAAGTCAAGGTCACAAGTTCAAATATGATGACCTCATCTGAAAGGTCTCATCACAAGGTATGCACATGCCAAGTATGAAAGCCCTAGCTCTGAGCAATCTAAAGTTATGGCCAAGGTTAAAATTTCTGAAAATGTCCACTGTGGCATGGTCACGGTCACAAGGTCAAATATGATGACCTCAACTGAAAGGTCTCATCACAAGGTATCCACATGTCAAGTATGAAAGCCATAGCTCTGAGCAATCCAAAGTTATGGCCAAGGTTATAGTTTTTGTGGACAAACACACAGACGGACGGACAGACAGACAGACAGGTGAAAAACATTATACCCCGAAATCTCCAATTCGGGGGCATAAAAAAGTTTCTTGAAGTAGTTGTTTGAGTGTTAATAAATCTACTATCTACAAATCTACAATGTAATGAGGACAATATGGTGTTATTATTATCCCCCGCCACGAAATGGAAGGGGGATATAGGTGTGGGCTCCGTCCGTCCATCCGTCCGAGACAAAGGGGACAGGTTTTCTCAGAAACCGTTTAAGATAGGGTTACCAAATTTGGTTTGTGGCTTGAGGGCATGAATACCTTGATGGCGTTCGAAAATGAGAAGCGTGCATTTATTTTATCCGGAGTTATTGCCCTTGTTCCGTATTTTTGGACTTGGTTCATGGTATCTTCAAAGGCGACAGCTTTTCACAGGAACCGTTCAAGATGGGGTTACCAAATTTGGTGTGTGGCTTGAGGGTATGAATACCTTGATGGAGTTTGAAAATGAGAGGCGTGCAATTATTTTATCCGGAGTTATTGCCCTTGTGAGTTGTTCCATATTTTTCGACTCTGTTCATGGTAGGCTATCTTCAAGGGGGACAACTTTTCTCAGAAACTATTTAATATAGTATAACCAAATATGGTTTGTGGCTTGAGGGTATTGATACCTTGATGGAGTTCGAAAATAAGAAGCGTGTGATTATTTTGTCCGGAGTTATTGCCCTTGATGTTCTTCGACTCTGTTCCAGGTATCTTCAAAGGGGACAGCTTTTCTCAGTCAAAACAGTCTCTTTTGATGACAAAAAAACTAAATCTCTTTGTATTATTCCTTTTAATTATTACTGTATAACATACATGTAAATGTAAACATGTTTTTTGTCACCAAGGAATGCATCAATATTCAAAAGTCAAAATATCGGAAATACCAATCTAGTTAAAACTAGCTGTAATGTTATACGTCCCCTAAGGCCGTAATAACGTATAACATTACTGCTAGCTTTATATGGGCAGTAGCACGTTTTTTGCACATATTATTTTTAAAAAGTTCCCATTTTTAATGATAGTGTTTGTAATTTAAATTAACTTTAGAGGGTAAAACGTCTTATTATACAAACCAATTATCCGTAGTGGTAATAATAGTGTTGCGTATAAAGAAAACATTAAATGGCGGCCATTTGAATGTGAACCCATTTTATTATTTCAAAATTACAAAGCGAGTCCCATTTATATGTACCGAACCATGTATATTGCCCCTTTAACTAGATTGCTGAAATACGAGCATTCAAATTATGTTCTGTCTGATTAAAATCGACCTTGTTCCGAGGAATAACCGAGATACGATCAGGTTCTGTAGATTCGAATCCCGTTAGATGCACTATTTTGCAATTTTTATTCCTCAGAAAATCGTCGATTTTAATGAGACTGTGTGAAACTGTGAATTGCTGAAGGCGAGTATGGTTCATATAGATACAACAAATTCTTGTAAAATACATGAAGTGTCAAGATGGTTTGGATGGAGGATGCAAGCATAGGTTACCATTAGCGTTAAAGGGACAGTAGCTCAAATAAGTTGATGAAATGTATTCATGGGAAATTTGAAAAAATAATTTTTGCAAAAAAATGTGCTACTGCCCCTTTAATGTTTGGGTTAATTTAAGATGAAGGGCGGAAAAGAAATGTGGTTTGCGCGTTCGTTTACGGATCTAGAACTCTGGGGTTCGAATTCCGCAGGGAGCTCGGCAACGTTGTTTGCTGTAGAGAACTGTTCTACATACATTTAGGTTTTGGTGAAATTCAGTGCATACCACCAGTTCGCTATGGTTCAAACCGATGCTTGCAGGTTTCACCGCAATGCATAGACAACTTGATGTTGCGGGCTGTTTCAATTAATACTAGCAGTCGCTATGAGTGAAATACTTTTGAAAGCGGCGTTAAACCCTAACTCACCTCATTTCACCTTATTTTATTGTGCATTTTTCACACAACATAAGTTTCAATGTAAGATGTAGTGATAAACCGCGGTACATTGAATTTAGGTCGTTACAGGCACTTTTAACTTAAGTGTAGCGTTTGGTTATATAAGGCAAGTGTGTTTTGTGTACTTGTACTTGTGATTTATGTTCAACTATTCAGGATGAATAACACATTCCCCAGTATGCCCCGACCTAGTCACATCAGAATATCTAGACTAGTGTTTATATAACCCTATATGATGAGGAGAGACATCTATGTAGTATCTATGTTATACCTGTCCAAATACACCTGGGGTGCTGAAATTGCCGTTTAATAGGATTTTTCAAAAACCTTTTTGGTATATAAGAGAAAATTTTATGAAGTATATGGAAATCATGTTAGTACAAGATGTTGTCGACATTATGTACCTTCTTGAACTTGAACTTCGAGAACGCATTGTTGCTGTAGGATGTCATAAAACAAGCCAGAATACCATGTTTCACTCGTCTATCTCGGATGGTGAAGGAGTTTTCAATACGGCGATTTTAAAAATAAGTCGTGTTTTTCAGAAACACAATTAAGTTTAATACCGGTAAGATGTTTTACCATCTAAAGTAAACATAAATGACATAAATTATGATTATAATGGGAAATTTGAAAGAAATAAAATCTGCAAAAAACGTGCTACTGCTACACGATGTTACCAAGTTTCAGTCGTATCTATACCTCATGGATTATAATATCTGGCATTTTTGGGGGTGAGGGGTGAGGGGTGAGGGTATGAGGGGATGAAGGGGTGAGGGGGTTGAGGTGGTGAGGGTTGTGGATAGTGATCAGTACCATGGTCGTTCCGGTTCATTTCCCAACTTACATAAACTTCTTTTTATATAAGTTTACTTTCAAATACATACTAGACATATACCGCATATTTATTCAAACTACAAAGGTTTATTATGTAAACAGTTAGAAATTTGCCTACTGACATTCTGCAAAATAATTTTAAGAATTCAATTTCACATAGCGGTAAAGTTCTTATATGAATCTGGCAGTTGCATACATTTTAGTTGCAATGTGTGTTAGTCTTTTTACGATTATGGCATACAATCCAGAACAATCGTGAATTTAGAATAATTGCAATCTGAGTAACAAACGAGTTATTCAACTAGAACGTCAGTGATTGAGGAAGTTATCGGTGTCAGGGCCGTTCAGATTCATTCCCCAACTTACACCAACTTATGATAAAGTTATGAATGAACTAATTAAAAGTAAGATTTGGAAACAGTACGGGTTGAAGACCACGATTCTGTGTTTCACAAAGTAGACATTTCGTATATCTACAAATGTAGCCATAAGTATATTGTTGGAGTCACATATGTCAAACCTTATCAATTATGTTGTAAGGAGAAGTAGGCCTTCTGACCGTTGCTGAAATTTATATTTTAATGCTAGCTTTATAGCCCGTTCGGTATAGTGACGCTACAAAGGTGATGCTGATAGAAAATACAGCGGCTGGTGTGCGCCAACTAGTGAAACGTAATATTGAAAATAGCTTACAGCAGATTAAACATGGATTGGATTGGTAGTGTTTAGGATAATATGCACTAAAGTCAGCACATACAGCACTTTCCGCCATTTTGATCTTGGTTACAATCGATTCATAACTTGTATGATCAGGTATGATAAAAAAACAGTGCATGGTGACAGTTTCTATTGTGCGTGATTTTGATGCAAAATGCTACAAGGCGTGGCACTAGGTTACACAGTGCACTGGTCATGTAAAGGGACGTTTACACTTGCATGAATTTTCCATCCGCATTTCAAGACCTCAGTGCGTGCCTATGCGCGAAGCATTTGTTATATATATTGTTTACAAAACAATGCGCACACCCCCGTTTGCGCAGTATTCGCGCACACCTCACGTATCACAAAGTGCAACGCAGTGACCCTGAATTGTACGCATAATTCGCGCACGACCACGACTATGTTGAGTTCTGTGCATGCATTTGTTGCGTCAATAGTCCGATGAAGTTGCGTTTTGGTACAGAGTATGCGCTAATGCACGCACAGGTACGACTAAATCACGCATGCTTGTCAAGATCGTGTCCATTTTTCATCACGCTTGGTGTACGGTACTGTCCGCATTGGAGGTATAAAGGCAGTAAACCATCTTAAATCAGTGTATCCTCTACGTTCACAAAGAGATGCTAGTGAACACCATGAACCCATCACAAGATACCGCCCTTATTGAAGAGAGGAGAAGGCACGTGTGTCTGACAGCGGCTGCACTTCTTCTTGGAGAAGAAGAAATAATACAGGAAGCAAGAAGACGTTGATCCTAAACCTCGTAAAAGGAAAGCTAGAACAAAGTTGGTTTTGGAATGGTTGACCAGAAGACATTCTTTCGGACACTATGAACAGTTACTCACTGAACTTCACCGTGGGGGGGGGGGGGGGGGGGGGGGGTGCACAATGCGTGCTCATTGCTGATTGGTTCGGCCATGAGATTGAAATAGACTTTTGTACTGGAAATGCGTGAAACATCATTGAAGTGCTTCTACTGGTGAGGTGATGTTCGTGCCATAAGCACGGGAGAATACTCACGAATGTCGTCAACTGCCTGAATTGCGTGTCAACTGCTTGAAATGCTCAACCTGATCTTGCCTTTATCGTGACACAAGAAAACTGTGCACGCATTACACAACACCACAGGAATAAGATACGAACAAGTTGAGACAAGTTCACAAATACCTAGCGCAATTGGCACGCACTGGAGTGCATGAAGAAATAACCAATTTTTTTTTATTTCTTTACGCATTGGTACGGACTCACGAACAGTTAACGAATTATTCACGCCGGTGTGCAATGAAGATACGCATTGCCGCGAATTAATGCGTGCCAATGCGGATTCGAAAATCGTGCAAGTGTAAACGCCCCTTTAGTCTGTCATCCAGACCCTAGAGCAAAATATTCAATTGACGACCAGCCCAGTCTTGAAAATTATAGCAAATCTAGATTACTCAGCTCAGAAATTAAGGCATCTTTAGGGCTCCATAACTCTTTGAATTGTTTGTAAAATGTTGATAGTAAGAAAACAATATTTCTGTGAGTCTAAATGTGAGTCTAGGGACATGTTAGTGTCATATCTTCAACATTCGTTAACTCATCTCAACTGAACATCTTAAAGGTGCATCCATTGTGTTTCATAAAATTTTATTTGGCTTTAATACGTTCCAACACACCATATGTGCTGTTTACAATACAAACAAATTCACTCAGCTTGCATATTCATCCCTAATCACCAAACATATCATAATTACTAGTTTCCAATTAAAATCGACTAACATCGTTATGCATGTGCAGAAACCGAAAGTGCACGTCCTATTTACATGCACAGTAGTTATATGACCTATTGAAAAGTATCAACCCAAATTTGTTAGTTTTCCTGGTTTAAATAAGATTCCAAAATTACGTTTGACTCATTGGCGCGCGCCACACGCCGTGCAATGTCCGGTTTTCGATCAGAAATCGATACTTTTACCTTCATAACGTCAATATACTAAGTTGAGTATCATTAAAATGGTTGTTTTTGGTAACAGTTGGTACTTCTCGATAAAATAAGACCATTTATAACGTTTGGCATATTTGACCCCCAACAACACAATGGATGTACCTTTAAAAGGCTTAGAAATTCTTAGAAGTATATTTAGAATGTAAATACCTATACCTGTAATGTAAACCTCCCTGAAGAGTGAAAAGAAACACATAGGAGGATCGAAATCGGAGTCAGTTACTCTTTTTAAACTCTTTTCAATATATATATAGACTTTATGAGTAATTGCCTAAAACCAGGGACATTATATACATATATCTATATAAGGTCCCTGCTAAAACCTATAACGTGCAACTCTTCAATATTAGATAAAATCACGACGAGCTACAGAGCCAAATGTTTGTTTTATTGACATGTCTCTGTACAATGATGATCCATTGCTCCTTTTGTTGCATTTCTTTGTATTTGTATACAAATTATTCACTAGCATTAGCCTTCATGAAGATTTGGACTTTACGTTAGTTTATTTTAGAAACAAGGAGATTGTACACATGAACTGGTCCGACAACCAGTCCACACCAGATAAGCTGAATAGGCAATATAACAAACGCCCCTGTTTCATAACTGTCAGGCTCTCAATGTTGCTAGTTACATAAAGTGTTATACGGTTCCACGTGAACTGTGTGTTGTATAAGGATTTCCGTTGGCCGATAAGATATGAAGAAAATCAGGGGGTAACCACCCCTCATATCCTAGTGGCTACTGACTCGATTTATATAATACGTCTACACATTCCCACGTTCTACTATGTCGGATGTTGCATAACACACTCTACTTTGTACATACCACTCCATTCCCTACCTTTGATTTATACTTAGCTCATCATTTCCTCCATCACTTGTAAAATAAAGAGTCAGTGAGAATGTGTTGTAATATTTGTGCCAAAAGACCCCATGTACTGATTTAAGTTCAAATAACTTCACTCGCCGTAGGCCTACTTACCCATACGGGGTCGTCAACTATATGATTAGTACTTTTCCCCATTGCAAATCGAGCAACAGCCTTATACATGTGCAGAAATTGAAATTACACACCATATATATATATATATCAGTAGTTATAAGACATATTAAACATTACCAACCTACATATGTATTTTTGTTTGTTCGAGTAAGTTCGCAAATTAAGTTTAACCAATTGCGTTACGTCATTGCCTGGTTGTCGATGTCCATTTCCCATCGAGCGGCCATTTTAAGGTGTTCACATTAAAATTGCCGCTCGAAGGTAGTTTAAGTGATCTGACTGATGTATCGATACCTGAACACCCAGAGTAGAGTTTTAAATATGGTACAATGATGGAATTGAAGGTCAATCATCTTGCTGTCGGAAATCTGAAAATCGCATGAGATCTACAATTCTACCTCTCACACTGAAGAGCTCCACACCACTGTCGCTTTATATGTCGCAACCGTTTTCTATGGAGACGGCTTACCGGATCGTGTAATGATATGTTTTATCCATTAACGAACCAGCATATTGTATAAACTTTAATAATAAATGGCAAATTTGAGAAAACATATAGCACGAAAGAAACGTGCTATAGTGCCTTTAAAATATGACATATTTTCAATACATTTTTAACACTTTATACAAAGCGACAAACAACAAGCCGTGTTCCTTTGGTTTTAAATTTAGTTATTTAGGTGTGCTTTTTTTCATATGCTATGGATATTTTAATTAACTGGTCCCAAATGTTTTTAAAACTTCTCATAAAACGTGTTCACTCATTTTTAATTTAAAAAAAACATGAGAGATTTAGTCTTCATATCTACTTTATGTCAACATACTTCATGTGAGATACATACACATAGAATATAATTATTTTAAATTCTACACCAAATATTGTTCATTCATCGTTGAATCGTTCAGAGAGTTCTTCATTCTCCCTCCCAAAGATGTTACCCCCTTCAGATTTCCGATCCTAACCTCTGTTCTTTTTTATTTGAAATCGAAAGGAAAAATGGAGTGTTCTGATTGGTTCCCTTTTCCCCCGCTCGGGAATGGTGCTTGACTCTACCCACGTAGAACAGAGGTATGGATCGGAAATCTGAAGGGAGTAACCCCCTGTGGGTTGAGAATGACAGTTCTTGGACGCATGGGGAAATTCTCGCTTACAATGTTATAAAATACAAACAGCCATTAGCCAGTATGCTAGGTGTGTTTCTACGGCCGCCCACATAAACCGACGTTCAGATTATCTGAACCAATCCCGCCATGTATATGCTGTGACCTTGAAAGCCACAATCAACCTCGAGAAATGCGTGGGAACTGCCGTGCCCGATGCATGGTAATCCGCTTCGATTTGCCACCCTCGTATCAGTCGCAATTACAGCCAATCACAATTCACGTCTGCATCTATGATTACAAATCGTCCAATGACATGGCCTGTTCAATTTGACCGCTAACCCGTACTCATGTCCGGGGCAATATATCATTTCAGCTTCACCAACTATAATGAGACAATATCTATCTTGTTTTGTTTATGGTGCATTGGTTCCAATGATTTTGAAAACATCCATGTGCCGTTTGAAGATATATATATACTAGAGTGAAGATATACTGGGGATTTCGTTACAGAAATGCTATTGATCAAGATGATTATAACAGTTGTTCTTTCGCGGCGTTCAAATAAGCCCATGGCTTGCTCGCCAATCCAGATATCTTTTTCTGAAACACAAATATGTTTAAACCAATTTGTTTTAAGTGGCAATGGGGAAATGTACTCATGAGAAGTAAGTTACGTTTACCAGGGATCCTTATGGAATTTTATACCGTCACCTACATTCAGATTTGGCCAGAATGACCCCATCAGACCATTTGTCCGGGGAAATACTGCTAGTATTTGACCTTGTTTCCATTTATCACACTTGGCTTTAAAATGAGAACAAAGCTACCTTATAAATTAATAACGTTTCTAAAGATTTGTCCGGAGTTTTATTCACCTTGTCACAAATGCAAGCCATTGCACCCCACGTTCTTTTATACTGATGAGTAATAGATAATTATATGATAATTAAGCGGAGATCGTTGAAAAAAATGTTTCAATTTACGCCAAACTGCAGTGATAAATTTACAAATATCGTTTTACAAACTTCCTTGCAAAAACAGTAAGATTATATAAGGAATACATACTTCAAATTGCGGGTTTAATTTGAAGGACGACACCACGAGTGACACTTTGACACTTTGTGATGCTCTCGTGCTTTCACTAAAATAAAAGTCGAACCTTAAACCTAAACAGTGTGAAGAACATCTACGAAATAAAACGAGAGAATGTAATGATGTAATACCATGTTAAAATGTAATGTACAGAAATAAGCACATTATGTAAGCCTAAAGTACGTACATGTATGCAGGAGTCAGTATATCTGTGTTGATAATTGCAAAATGTAAACTTGCACGACGTGAATGAACTCGCTTATAGTTGAATATATAGTTTAATAATAGTTTGACTCGTTCAAACGTCATACTGTATTTCTCTAACAAGCACCTGCCTGGTTTCCAATAAGCGCCGTGTCGCTAAGGACGGTATTGACCATGCACTCTTATGGGAGGGAGGGTTGAAATCTATAAGGCGAGATGGGCGTTTGGTGGTGCACACAATAATGACTTTGATAAAATGGTCAGTGTAGTCATTCATATTGGTACTGTAAGCAGCTTTCAAATAAGCCTAATACATGTAGCACCATTAATAAAGAAAAGATGCAATGGCATGTTTTCACAGTGGTAGCCAAAGCTGTCAATAGCCAATATATGTTTTGTTTTTAGTCATTGGCTCGTGTATTCACCTTGTTGATCCAGGGATTTCTACAACAGTTTTAAAAACGTATTACTTACGAAATTGCTTTTAGTTCCTCGACAATATATAATAAATCATGAAAATTCTGATGAGTTACATAGCCAATTAAGGCGCTTTTTGTATTTCCTTTGAAGCTTTTAGTACCGGGTCTCCAATAAGTGCCGGGCATTTATTAAATACAAGATCTGAAAATCTGAAGAATTGTTTAAGAAGCTCTGACGCTTCATTACAGATTGCTTGAAACACTTTATAAAAATAATAACGTTTCTAAAGATGTGTTCGGTGTTCTATTTTACCTTGTCACTGACAAATGCGAGTCATTCCACTACATGTTCTTAATACTGATGAAAAATAGATGCTTACATGGTAATTAAGTGCAGGTCGTTGAATTTATTTTTACAACTGACGTCAAACTGGAATCCAAAGGAGACGATATTACTGTAGAAACTTCCTTGCAAAAATAGTAAGATTATATAAGGAATACATACTTCAAATTGCGGGTTCAATTTCAAGGACGACACCACGAGTGACACTTTGACACTTTGAGATGCTCTCGTGCTTTCACTAAAATAAAAGTCTAATCTTGTGAAGAATATCTACGCAATAAAACGAGAGAACGTATTAATTTAATACCATGTTTAAAATGTATCACAAAAGGGCATGCAGAAAAAGGTCTCCATCGCGTTGTCAGTACATTATGTAAGCCAAAAGTACGTGACTGTATGCAGGTGTCAGTATATCTGTGTTGAAAATTTCAAAATGAAAACTTGCATGACGTGAATGAACTCGCTAATAGTTTAATATATAGTTTAATAATAATTTGACTCGTCCACACGCAAAACTGTATTTCCTCTAACAAGCGCCTGGTATCTAATAATAAAATGTACAAACGTAGTCTTCCCTAATAATGTTTTATATTTCTTTATATCTATTTTAATTCTACGTTATATATGTATATCTGTATATGTGTACCCATGTGTGTGTATGTGTGTGCGCTTGTGGGTGTGTCTGTATGTATGCGTCCGCTTTTTATATTTTAATAATCATATTTATTTACAAGGAATATTTTATGTTATATAGAGTCTCATAAGGCTGGACTTTGCCTTTAAATTTTATATGTGATAATTGTATGCCTCATTATGTATAAATGCAGAGTATGACACTTTAATAAACTAATTTTCTTCTTCTTCTTCTTCTTCTTCTTCTTCTTCTGAGCGTCGGTGGAAAAGCATGCAACTGTTAAAAAAATATGCGCCTGGTTTCCAATAAACGCCGAGCCTGAAATTAGCGCTCTTGTTAGTCACGTTTTTATAGTGGACAAATGACAATGGGGGATGTATCAGATCTTCAGGCAAGATGGGTGTTTGGTGGTGCAGGCAATAATGACTTTGATAAAATGGTTGGTGTAGTCATTCATATTTGTATTGTAAGCAGCTTTCAAATAAGCCCAATATCATTTCTGTAGCACCATCAATAAAAAAAAGATAGACATTTTGTATGATGCAATGGCATGTTTTCACAGTGGTAGCCAAAGCTGTCAATAGCCAATATATGTATTGCTTTTAGTCATTGGCTCGTGTATTCACCTTGTTGATCCAGGGATTTCTACAACAGTTTTAAAAACGTATTACTTGAGAATTTGTTTTTAGTTCCTCGACAATATGTAATAAATCATGAAAATTCTGATGAGTTACATAGCCAATTTAGGCGCTTTTTGTATTTCTTTTGAAGCTTTTAGTACCGGGTCTCCAATAGTGCCGGGCATTTATTAAATACAAGATCTGAAAAACTGTAGAATTATTTAGGAAGCTCTGGCGCTTACTAGAGCAAGTACCGGTATACGGTTTCTCTTTGTGACAACCCGAAACGTCGGTTCGGTTTGCTAAAGTTGTGTCTTCTTATCCGTGAATTAGGACATCAATTGCTATATAGAAAGCTTTTTTGATGAATTGGTTACCTAAAGTATAACACATGAAGTATTTCATGTATATTAGGTAACTCAATGACTTATGTAAGTCCTTGGTAACTATGCTATTCTAATAATCTTCAGAGAGAGAGAGAGAGAGAGAGAGAGAGAGAGAGAGAGAGAGAGAGAGAGAGAGAGAGAGAGAGAGAGAGAGAGAGAGAGAGAGAGAGAGAGAGAGAGAGAGAGAGAGAGAGAGAGAGACAGAGAGAGAGAGAGAGACAGAGAGAGAAAGAGAGAGAGAGAGAGAGAGAGAGAGAGAGAGAGAGAGAGAGAGAGAGAGAGAGAGAGAGAGAGAGAGAGAGAGAGAGAGAGAGAGAGAGAGAGAGAGAGAGAGCATTTTCGACGGGGGAGGGGTGGGTGTCGGAACCCCAGTCACTGACCTCCACCCCTCCCCCTCCCCCACCCCCCGGATCTGCCACACGATCATATTTGAGGTCTATCGTTCGAGTATGGTTTGTGTAAATTTGTCCAATATACGATATTTAAAAACGGTTTCAACTCGATCTCAGACAGGTTCACGTAAAGAATATATTAATATCCTCGTGTCAAGTGTTCGGAGAAGCCACAATTATCTAAGACATGAGCAAATTTATGTAATCATGGGCGGAACCAGAAATTTCGAAAGGGGTGAATTTTATGCATGTTAGGAGGGGCTCCGAACACCATACTTTATTTATGTAAGGCTGGTAGCTTTTGATAACTAGAAAGAAAGAATTTTAGGAATTAAGTAAGTTATATAACAATTGTCAGAATTGAATTTGCATTTCACTTGAATAGAATAAATTATTGATAGAAATAATGTATTATGTTCAAACAACGGTTATAGATAGATGCTAGATTATTTGTGTTTGGATGTCCTTAAAAGGGCAAAAATAAGCACAAACATATTTTACTCTTTTGCTTGTGTTATGCCCCACAGCAATGATGCGACATAGGATTTAAAGTCCAAGAAGGTAGCCTATAACTTATGTCGACATTGAATCTTGTATTTCATTTCCCCCCATTTGTATAGATTACCATACGAACACATGACATGGGCAGTCCGTCTTATGTCGCCCATCGTTCGTCATTTTGTCTTTTTGGACTTTTTCTGCAGAACCGAGTTTCGAATATGAATTTAATGTTTGCAATATTTTCTCGAATACAACAAGGGCCTCGAATAGAACCCATGCATGGGGCAAGAGGGTACATTACGAAATATAACCCCGGGATTGTATTAGAGGAAATACGGCATATTGCATTGAATGTGAGCCAAAGAGATCACTCCTTAAAGGTAGATGTGATGCATGGTCATTTTCGGGAATCTTTAAAAGGGGGTTTCAATTTGACAAATATCCGACTTTAAATTTCTGAAATTCTGAATTACTTATAAACTTCTTTTTTTTAATTACACCTAATCAGTGCCGACAAACGATTCACTGAAGTCATCTGCCTGATTTGACATCACTCCTGGCGCTTGGATATCTGCGCGCAGGGGGCCAAGCACGCAGTCATGCTTACGGGTTAAATTTGCAGCTAAACTCAAACCGGGTTGTGAAAGTTGGTTTCGATTAATTCAATATTAATTTTTTAGATGCATTTGATTATGGCATGATGCAATAACACATATCTGCAGTAGTTTGAATGAATGACATTGGTGACTGGTTAATGTTTAGTTAGAATATCTTTGTTTCATTCAGACAGGGGCAAAAAATAAAATTTACACCAATATGACCCCATGTTTAAAATGTTGTAAATGAGTGCAGAATGAGCCACATTTACTGATTTTCACAGAGAAGATGCTATATATGTCGATGTACAGTTGTGTTTTATCCAAAATAATTTTAAAAAATTTATAAACTCAAAATATCATTTTTTTCAAAGAATTAACAAAACAACTCGTTGAAGTATTCCTTGGCGGATAACTATATATCTGCACTTAACAGTTTTAGAGTACGCCGTCGAAAACTTAAGTTATTTGTAATTGAAAATCCTACATATGACAAAACCACATTAGGTGTGTACTTTATTTTGTACTTCAGTGTATATTGTCTCGATTTTAGGCTCATTTGATTCCGATATATAATGTAATGTATAATGTAGAAATATTTATCTGTCGTTCTGTACAAAACTCTATAACTGTTTAATTTTAACTCATGAGTTAATTTCTACTTCTTCTGATCAACGTGAAATGCATATTTGGTGATGATTCATTTATATTATAAACCTATTAGTTTACATGAAGTCCTCATTATAAACCATTCATAGAGTCGAAGAGCCAATGGCCATATTATATTAAACTTAAATGTCTTAACTTCTTGCTCGTCTTTTTTTGTAACGGTGTTGTAGTGTTTCTTTTGCAACCTTCGCATATCATTCTCAGTCTGATTAAAATCGACCTTGTTCCGAGGAATAAAATTTGCAAAATTATGAATCTACCGGGATACGAACAGGTCCTGTAGATTCCTCTCCACAGGGTTTGGCGAAGAACCTACGACCGATATGAGTTCGTATCCCGGTAGATGCACTATTTTGCAATTTTTATTCCATGGAAAATCGTCGATTTTAATCAGACTGATATCATTCTCTTAAATAATAATAATAGTGCATATTTATAAAGCGCACATATCCACGCTCGAAAGCATGCTCAAGGCGCTAAACATATAATGCTAATAAATAATAATAATAGTCATGCACATTTGAATGAGTAACCTCCGTGGGAAGAGAATGTCACATATGGGCTTCGGCTCAAAAAATAATTTCTAAATATATTTAATTGCTCTCTTAAATTAATCAGTTCTACAATATTTCATTCCATGTATGTTATTGTTATAAGATACTTTATGAGACTTATTTCATGTCTATTTTCAATCAATAATCCCTATTATTATGGTAAGAATGTGTTATATTTTTTGAAAAATCCGTACAATATTTTCCAAACTAATTGTTAAATTCTGATGGTGATGCGATGCCATGAATACAATTTACAGTATGTCCTCCTTCTCCTCACGAGGTGAACGTATTTCTATAATTTAGAACAAATTTAATTGAATACATTAATTATCTTGGAGGCATAACACTTGTCAAAGGGGTCGTTGCACTAAACATCATTAACGTTAGTTTAACTTAGTCACTAACATTGCCGTAAGGTTACTTATACTTTGTTTAAAGAGACATAATCATATAATCATGTTGGTGAGGTCACATATATATCCAATGTTATAAGTTGTCTTATTTAATCGAGAATTATCAACTTTAACCGAAAATATCCAGTTTAAGGTCATTTAGTTCAATATAACGAAAATACAACCATTCAAAGTCGTGGTCACGATCGCAAACCGGACAATGGACCGGGATAGGAATACAGAATTTCTCCTCCCATAGCGTTTAATAGTTCTAGTGAATATGAACCAAATACAATATCATGCAAAACTGATCGTGCATCTTTTAGGTTACTATAGGGGTTGTGCATCAATAATTAACCTGTTCGTGACCTTGGGTTTCTCTGGCTGGCTGTGAGACTCTACTAATAACGTTACTATTTGAATTGTTCATTGTCTTAGCTGACTATTTGGGAAAAGTGATGAGGATTTAAACCCTGCATTCCTTGGTCGATCCAGGATGATTTTATGGGGCTTCCTTCACATTTTAACATCTATCATCTAAAACTTGGCCTTTTTTCTAAGGCAAGCACAGAAAAACAGAAAAGATCACAAAATACAGGATTACATCAGACAATGATGGAGTCTAGTGTGGGGATCAACCTCACACCTGTTATATTAGGTTAGCCCGTGTTACTGTATTACTATAATATAGGACAGTCGATCTAAACTTCATTTAGATTGGTTAATTCCTGTATCAAGGAAATTAAATTTAATTGGGACAACTGTAAGGACTTTGAGAAAGGGAGAATCGTTTAAATGACATGCCGAATTATTTATGTTTTAATTTCAATATTGTTTGATTTGCTGCTCAAAATGTAAACCGTGAACTTTAATGTTTGATGATGCCACTTTAAGTAAAACTGAATAAGTAAAATACTAATGGAAACCACCATAAAATACTTTAATTTTAGAAAAGTTAACAAAATATTTGAGAAGAGAAATTTTTTAATTACCTAGCAAAACATTGTAAATATATTAGATATATTTGTTGTGCTGCTTAAAATTTAACAAGCAAAGAAATCGCACTAATCAGTAAAGGTATTTAAGTGTAATCCGAGAGGACAACAACAGGACGAACCATTTTAGCAAGTTTGATTGCACTTTCTATATATATTTTACCATGGTCTTAGATTAAGACCGTGCTTCTATGTCATTTATATTTAGGGTATATTTAGAGTAACATCTTATCACACAAACCAATTATCCGTAGTGTTAATAGCGGTGTTGCGTACAAACCAAAAATTGCATGGTGGCCATTTTAATGTGAACACATTTTATTACTTTGAATTTTAAAAACGACTCCCATGGCTTTACCGAACCATGTACACTAATTTTTTAACTTGATTTTCTTAGGAGATAAGGTTGTTTCACTATTAGTGACATTAGTTTTCAAATACATTTCATCAACTTATTTGAGCGAATAACGTGCTACTGTTCCTTTAAATTGTGTTTTTCCGTTTTAAAGGCGCTGTAGCACGTTTTTTGCAAATTTTATTTTTTCAAATTTCTTATTTATAATGATAGTTTATGTCATTTATATTTACTTTAGAGGGTAAAACATCTTATTACACAAACCAATTATCCGTAGTGGTAATGACGGTGTTGCGTACAAAGCCAAAATTGCATGGCGGCCATTTTATTGTGAACACATTTTATTATTTCGAATGACAAAAACGATTCCCATGGCTTTACGGAACTATGCACACTCATTTGTAACTTGATTTTCCGAAGAGAGAAGGGTGTTTTAAAATACTATTGTTGACATTATTTTTCAAATACATTTCATCGACTTATTTGAGCGAAAAAACGTGCTACAGCGCCTTTAAAGCGCTTGGTGTGCTAGAAAGGAAACGCTCCAACTGAATCGTACGAATCGAATCGGCCGCTTTGAAACCTGATCTTGTCGTGCTGTGAAAATCATTTCAGATGTGCAATTTAGTACATGAACGTTTTTTTTTCCTTCTATTGATTGATTTAATTAAATTATGTGTTGACAAAATAGTGTACGCACTAACATGCTCAGTGACTCGAAAATCTGAGAATATTTTGTTGGATGATGTTGAAATTAATTATTAATTGATTGTACATATTTTAATTAAATGATGAATCTAAAAAGTGCGAATATTAATTTTATTTCAGTGAATAAGCTAATTAATAGATCAAAAGGTAAATTAGCCTATAACGTATTAGGTAACTGACTATAAAATTCACTGTGGAAGTATTTACATACTGGTGTTATTCAACGAAAGCAACTACTGTACATATTATGAACGTTTTATTTTTTAGCATATTTGATTTGTCTGAGCTTGAACTGATAGACAACTGTGATATTGCCAACTTCCCAATGCAAGGCATAACTCTTGCCAGTCTCCATTACTGGCTGATTTAGGCCTTGCAGTATTCTATCTGTGTTTAGAAATTTAGGCCCGCTATGCATTTCTGGTGCAGCGATTCACTATCTAGGCACAACAAAGCAAGGGAAATATCGTAAGGGTTAAATCAGCCAGTAATGCAGACTGGCAAGAGTTATGCCTTGCGTTTGGAAGTTGTGATAGTGCATGTGGAGTTATGTCCCTTCACAGTGGGGTGCTATTACCAAAATGAAGATCCTCTGAAACGAATTTAGATCTAAATTTTTAAACTCACAGATAAACATTTCACCTCTTTTTAGCGTCTTTTCGTGCACCAAAACGCATGTCTACAAAACCTCGATGTGAAAGTATATAACAGTAACTTCTGGTTAATTAAATATGGCTTAAATAAATATGTATACAATCTTCTCTCATTATAAAACGTGTTTGAGGTTAATCAAATGGTGAAACAAAGATAATACTAATTCAACTCCAAAATGTAGCCTACACTATTTTATCATTTAGGAAAGCTGTGAACATCTTGTCACCGTAACAATTGCTGATATTTTACGGGAGCTTCTTATTGCAACCGCACTCTTATAAAACAATATCTAGTGTTATTAAACTGTATTAAAATAATGATGGACATTATACACTTGAAATATTTCAACTGGCAGATACATCTTAAAAGGCGTAGGAATAGGGGGCCGGGAGAAGGGGGGGCACCACTTTTCGAAAGAAAAACTTCACTAACAATTTGTTCTCATCTATTGTCGAAAATATGCAGCTAGAAAGCACAAGAAGTCGACGATCAAGCCCTTTATACTACAAACAGGTAGAAGGGTGTAACAAGGTCAACACCCCATTGTCCGTTTGAAATTAAATTTCACAATGTTGTCATCATATTATTCTTCAATATCATATACCAAATCACAACCAATACATTTTCCTTTAAAATAAGCCATAAAACAAACAACAAACAAATCCAACGCGTATTTATAAATATATGTATTTCAAAGCACTTTAACATATTGCTGAAGTGAGCCCACCAAATTGACAAAAGAAATCACTTGAACAAAAGTATATAAAATCCCTTTAAATGTCCTGTCGGCTAAAAGTAACCCAGTTTAAAAGCCCAATATATAGACCTACTTTGTGCATCAGATCAAGCAATAATTATAACATGACTGACACTTTTTCGACAATACTCGCCCCTCTGGGCGAGAACAAAATGTAAGAGCATATTTTTCTCTGAAAAAAGCAGTGTGAAAGGGGGCTGTATTTATTATATAGAGTTTAACGTGTACACCCAACTCCAAAAGTCTTATTTAATATGCCCAAGTTTGGCTGTGAGGTGTAAAATACAGGATTTCATAGAGTGTCATAAAGCCATAATACTTTTATACTTTTTATAATACTCTTTTTTCAAAAACACTGAATGAGAATAATATTTTGATTCAGAAATAATGTACTTAAAGGTGAGGTCGAACAGCTTTTTCCTATCAAGTAGTGAAATCGTAACTTTTTACATAAAAACCTTCAAAAAACTCAAGCCAGCATGTGATAAAACCATTTATTTTCAACCCCCCCCCCCCTTTCAAACCGTCCATACACCTGTGATCTTCTAGATGTAAGTATGTATCAATGATGATTTTTACTGGATATAAGAAATTGAAAGTGAAATATTTCAAAAACATTTAGGCGAATTTTCCACATACATGTATATCTTTTAGGAAAGGTACCAGTTCTATGAATATACTATTTGCTGTAGTGATGAAGTGATTTTAATAAGTGAAAAACAAATAAACTGAAGTACAAAAGTTTACACCTCAGTTGGTTTTATCATATGTTTGATTTCCAATTACAAATACATGTCTATATTTTCGAAGTCGTACTCTAAACTGAAAAGTGCAAGCGTTTAGTCATCAGCGAAGGAATACTTCTATGTGATTTTTATTTTGTTTGAATTTTTTTTTAAATTTATAAATTCTGCCAAAATTAATTTGGGTAAATCACAACTGTTCATCGATATATAAGACATCTTCTATGTGAAAATCATTAAATGTGCCTCATTCTGCACACATTTACAACATTATAAACATGGTAGGGGTCACGTTGGTGTAAATTTCATTTCATGTCCCTGTCTACATTAAACAAAGATATTCTAACTAAACATTAACCAGGCACCAATGTAATTAATCCAAACTACTGCTGAAAAGTGTTATTGTATCATGCCATAATCAAATGCATATAATTTATTTTAAATATTGAATTACGCGAAACCAACTGAGGTGTAAACTTTCTTTTGTACTTCAGTCTTACAGTCTTCTGAAATAGCAGTCCTTTAAGTGTATGCATAGCTAGGTAAAATCTCTGTGGAACATTTAAAAGTGGAATGCAGAAGAGAACAACATTTTCGGGATAACAAGTTACAACTTAATTCTTTATTGTGAAGATAAACGATGTTTCGGAGTATATGCTCACTGTTTCATCAGATGGATTGTCGTGTATCTTCACAAAAAAGAAGTTATTAGCCATAAATCATGTTTTCTTGTGCATATATACAGTTACAAAGTTAACCAAAACCTGTTGTTGTAGTCATTGTTGGCGAGTCCCGAAAAGGTAAAATAAATGTCTCTATTCTGTATTCCAAAGTGTTACTGCAAATATAGGCCTATGTGTTACATGTGTTCACTAGTTCAATTACATGTATTTCTAATTATAAGGAAGAATGAACATGCTACTTCAACATTACAAACAAGTTTCGTTTCATTAAAACATCAACATATCGAATGCAACCATTTATTAATTATAACCCGAAAGCTTGAAAACGTCGACAGAATTAATTTCGTTTCGTTTGTAGAACGGCGACTTTTTACACTACCCGTGTATTGATCGCTCACAATGCACATTTCGAGATAGTGTATACGGTAGCTAGGTTTCAACGCTATGGTGGATACTGTCAATCGCTGTAGTGATAGCATGATGTGTGGGAACTTGTTATGAACATTTACTTGAGGAAAAGTATGAATGGCGCGTGGTAGCACCGACCTCTTAACTAAAACTAACAGTAAACTAGAAAGTTTCTTGAAACGGGTAGTTTCAGATGAGAAATACGAACGGATACGCGCTTACGAGTCATGCATTGTTGTCTCGGAGAAGGAAAACAAAGCTTTCAAATATGTCATTCTCGGAGATGAGTGGTTATATCTTACTGAGAACCCGCCTAAAACCATCCAAGAGACGGTGCCGTTACGGGACATTGTGTCTGTGGAATTGGTAAGTTTCAATTCTGTTATTTAGGCTGGGTCACTGGGGTTCACTTATGAAGAAGTTGTTAATTATTAAACAGTCTTCAGACTGAAGAGAGACACCTATACTGACTGCAGTAGAAAGGTTTGTTTTATTTTTATTTTTAAGGTTTAATCACTCGAAATTCTCACAAGCAAGTATTTAATTTTGTTAGATTGTGAAAAGAATATTTTATTTTAAAATAATCTCCAAAATTAAGTGTCTGTAATTTAATCAATCAAAAAAACATGCAATTACTGTTGTAAATTATTTTACATTTACCTAAATAGATAGTTTGTTTTCTACTTGCAATTTAATCGAAGACTAAATTCTTTCTTCAAAATGTCATGTGGATGTAACTTTGTTATGACATGAACAAAATTATTCAACAGGTTGTGTTATTATTCAATGTATAAGATTGATATATATATTATTAATGATCTGCAAAAATAACAATACTATTCATTTTGATATACACATATGGTTGATATTTGTAGTTAATGCATAAGTAATACAACTTTGTATTACAATGTATCATGATGAGTCAAAAGTAAGTTGTCTAACATGTCTAACATTCCTTGTCATACTCATACTTTTATAATTCCTGCCCATAATACTAGATAAGTTTGTAGATGAATTTTCAGAAATCATCAAATCAAACTAATTACACCAATTAACATGGAGAAAATACTCGTAATCAATATTACTTGTATATCAATTTCATCTTCACCATGATAATTCTCAGCAGACAATGCTTCCCTTCTAAAAACATCCAAACGAATATCACACACTCTTTTCCTGAAAGAACATTTTTGGAACATGTCACTAATGAAATGTAGATATTATGATATTAAAACCTTTGGTAGTCGGTTATGTAAAGATAATAGTCACACTGCAACCCTTGTATAAATTATCTGAGGAAGCAACATCATGAAATTATTCTTTTAAAGGGAGGGTTCTGTCACTATATTGGAATTTCTGCATTACGTGAAATTAAATCACACTATATTGTACCTATTTTTGCAACTTTTTAATAACTAAAGACATACACTGATAGAGTACCGGTATTCACATAGTCACACCTATTCAAAGAGCATTTTGTCATAAGAATAACATTTCCAATTGTGTGTTGCCTTAATAATGTATATTACATGTTTACCCACTTCGTCACTTGTAGATTTCTTACTTTCTTGTTATGTATTCTAGCCTTGTAAAATAATTGTTGATTACCTGGAGAGGGCTTCTATAAGTTTCACAACTTGTGCCCAATCCATTTCTTAAATGAATAAAATATGTTTTCAATCAAAAAACTAATAAACAACTTTATTATTTTATTAAATTAATTATAATTTGTTTATCAGTTAGGCAGTTATTAGTTTTCACCTGGCTGTTATAACCAGGTATATCAGTGAAGGTGGATTAATTTCTGTCTCCAGGTTTACTGATTAACCTGTAATTGTCTCCTATGTCACCGACAAAGAGTCTGTTAATCTACTTACTTGGAGCAGATTTAGACTTACCAAGATCTGTCTGCAAATCCACTAAGGGTTCTCTCAGATTATCTTAATTTCAGTACGTGTCACCTGGCTGTTAAAGGTACATTGCTATTTGCACCTTCACCCATACCTGTGTTTAAGTAATTTTTGTTGGATTAAAACCAACTCTTTGGTTACAATGAAATCATTTATCATAATTTGTAATAGAGCCTGAGACATGAACATGATTTTGTTTCATATGTATCTCAGAGGCTTTTTCACTGTTGATCACATACATAGCAGATATTGTCGAAGTCTTGATGGCTGAGTGGGTAAGCTGCGGGACAGTCAGTGCAGGTGCTTGACTCTGAGGGTTGAATCCTGCATGGGACTTGACTCTGAGGGTTGAATCCTGCATGGGACTTGACCTGAAAAAGAACAAGAAATTGTACTATTGCGGATAATGTATTCAGAATATAAGGAGGCGGGATAGTGCAGTGGTTATCGTGTTCGGCTTCGGATCAAGAGGTCCGGGGTTCAAATCCCACCAGGGGCACGACAACTTTATCTGTAGTAGAGAACTGTTCTACACACAGTAAGCTGTGGGTGCAATGCTACACTGAATTTCAGCTTAGTACCACCCATGGTTCGCTAGTTCCAGGTGATGCTAACAGGTTTCACCGCAATACAAAGCCATGGGACTTTCTCCCTGCTATAATACTAGCATCCATGATATAAGTGAAATACTCTTGAAAGCAACGTTAAACCCCAACTCCCCCACCTCACGATGTAACAAATATTGCAATAGTGTAATTTAACCAATTTAAATGAAAAAATGAAATATAAACCTGAAATTACCAGTCCTGGCACAGGTAACCAAGTTAGTGTTCGTCAAACAGGTACCATTACTGTGTCAGTTATATTATTGAATGATAACCCAGAGGACAATTCAGGAATTGGTTTAAAGGGGGTGTACCTCATCATACACTATCGACTCTCTGTCAAAAAAACCCCACAGTTATGTTTGCAGTTCTAAAATGTCTCTCAAACAGTCCAATATATCATCAAACTAAAAAACATTTTTCTGTAGGCATGTTGTATATCTACATGTACAGATCTATAGATGTAAATTATGTTGGTTACACCTGGGAGTTGCCAGTTATTGGCGATTTTCATGGAAACATGACTTAGTGCAATATCTGAAGGATTATATTGTTGTCCACTTTTACTCAATTATAGGTGGGATTTTCGAAAATGGAGTTCACATATTGTAAAGGAGATTTTTTTGCTGCGACTCAATGCTAAAAATGTTTAGGAACAAATCCTCTATCGATCTTGAACATCGATCTTATCTAACCTTTCTATAATTTATGTATGGATTTGTTTTTACCAAAGGTCTGAATTTCAAATAAATTGATTTCTTTTATCATTGGTTTTCAAACAAAAGTTTAAGTGACCTTATACCATGGAAAACAAATAAAAAGTGACTTACTTAAAGGTGTCTGAGTAACTTGTACAGGGCTTTGGTATTTGGTATTTGGAGTTCTGTCGCCATCTTGGATTTTTTTGCGTTACATGAAATGAAAACAAACTAACTAAAGACATACATAGTATAAAGTATGGAGTTTTTCTCATTCATGTAAGCACAACAAACAGTATGGAGTTTTTCTCATTCATGTAAGCACAAAAAACAGTATGGAGTTTTTCTCATTTATGTAAGCACAACAAACAGTATGGCGGATATTCCCGATAGATCTAGCTCTGTAAGTTTGAGGTGTTACTGCATTTTAAAAAAAATACACCTGTACTGTAGACCATCTTTGATGAAAACATTTTCTTAAAATTTTCTTGATTTACTGCACCATCTTACCATGTTAAAAGTTTTCTATTATAGCATATTTTATAGGATTTTATTGTTACTCATATGGTTGAAAATAACCAAGGTAATCTTTTCAATATTTTTCAATTATTTCAATACAAGTTTCTGTATTTCATTGTCAGTGTCGTCATGAAACAATTATTGTTCATGACATCATTGTAGCATGATGTCCCAAGAGAATGGATGGTTTCAGGCTATTTTTACATGATTCAATTTCAATAGATTCAATCATTACGCTTGAAAGTGTCCCATTTAACTTGTACAAAGCTCATCGAAATTGGTGTTTAACTCTTGCTTGAATTAAAAATAAATTCACATTTGTTTCTAAGTCATGACATACTGTTTTACTAATCTCTATAGATAGAATACTATAAATGTCAAAGCCTGGGAAATATGAAGTCAACTTTTTGAACAAAATTTAATGATAACATTACCACAAGTGCAACAAATGTTTCAGCCTTTTGACGTCCTCTTAAATCTGATTTGCATGTGACGTCAAAGAGAAGTCTGTTAAAATGTCAATAAAATCAACATTTATTATTTATATGCACATCATCATCTAGACGTTTAGATGCTGACTCGTGCCTTTTCATAAATCTCCAAAATAAAGTTTTAGTGATGACAAGACCAATTCTTTATTGCAAATTGATCACATCTGATATTGTTAAAAGCTAAGTTGAAACATCAAATTGATATTGTATGACAATGTTTGTTGCAAGACAATGTTTATGAGAATAGCCAGAATGTTAAACCTGAAACAGCAAAATGGATTAACTATAAAATAAATCTTAACATCAGCGAAAAACAAAATCACTGATCTATTGAATCCCAGCTGCATGTCAATTGGAAATTAACGAGTGTTAACGACATCCTTTTATTCTCTCGGCATGTCAAGTTGATGTCGATTTCTCATCTTTATCTCTCTTCCTCATAAATACCTACCCGCACACTTAGCTATTGATCTGAAAGTGTTTTCAGGAATCATATTACCATGGAAACAAATAAACAGGTGCAAATATTTACATAATTGTAAGACCTTATTTCTTTCTATCTGATCCAGGATATTCTTTGGTAGTGGCAGTTTTATTAATGTCTGTGTCGATGGCAAGAGTGATGGTCTTAATTAATATTGAATGATTCTATTGACGTCAGTGAAACTAAATATAAAAGCTATTATTATAAAATCGTTAAATTTCTGTGTTTGAAAAGATGTATCTATTATTTTTGACACCAGGAATTAATATTGATATTCATTATGAATTGATAGTGCTTTGCTATATCATATGTCAGAAAAGACACCAATTGGTTTAATTTAGTTGTCGCATCAGTTAACATGTTAAATGTTTTATATTACTTTTCAGTAAATAATAATAAGAATCAAGATTTTTGAAGGGCAGAAGGGGAGGTGGGGGTTTGGGGAGAAGGGAGTTCGATATTGCCTCTTTTGGGGTTCTATTTCTTAGGCCCTTTGATATATTGATCTCTTGATACTTCAAATTATGGTGTGTGACCTCGGTGAATTTATTTTTTCAGGTGATTTTTGTAATCAAAGTCATTAGGTGGAAATCTAATCAAATTTTATATTGTGGTGGAAAGACGTAACATGCTATTAAATAATTAAGCCTTTGATTAGGTCTGACATACCAATGAGTGCATAGGAAGTTCATTAGGAGTGTATTAGGAGTTAAGCAGTGTAGCCTATGTTAGTATACTTTTTAGCAGTGTCTAATAATCAACCAGCCCTTTTCTAACCTTGAAGGGCCCTGCAATTTGCTGTCACTTAACAGCGTATTGAAAGTCACTGATTGGTTTGCTTGCCACATTTTCAATTAGTCCAAACTGAAATTTACCAGCTGGCGGACTTGTAAAACATTTCAAACACTGTAAATATCATCGTTATAATCCCCAGGGTAATGATCTTTCAAACTTAGGTGAGTCAGTGGATTTACAGTATAGGTCACCTTTCTATTGAGACACGTCCAATATTTCTGAACTTTGTTTTAACTCAAGTATGTGTCCTCAACAGTGAGTTCTTGGGGAGAATACAACTTCACTATTAGGTTTTCACTTTCCCTGTATCTTCCCAACCCACTCCAAGATTCATGGACAGGAGCACATTTGAACTATGACACTTTTTCAAACTCGGAAGAGCCAGTTTATGTAACAGGTCACCTATCCAATGTGAAACCATGTCCAGTGTTGCTGAACTATGAAATGCACATGACCACAATTCAGGAGATAAGAAGCTAATTAATCATCGATTTGAAGATTATTACTATTTACCTCTTGTCAATGACTTGATACATTTATGAACCGCAAGAGCGGTCATTAGTATAGTCCGCAACAGGTTTAGGACTAGTCTAACATTTAGCCTCTGAAATTAATTTTGTTGTACAAATTAAAACATTTGAAGAAAAAAAATAAAAATAAAAAGGAGCCTCTGAGATGTGTTCATTTTCCTTAAACCGAGCTCAGAGTCTTTTGTAGACTTGCCTAGGCGCTTAAACAATTAAGGGGTCTGGAACACGACAACCCAAATTTGTTTGAAATTGTTGCCAACAACCACAGCATTAAATAATAGTTAAACAATCTTTCCTCTCCTTCAGACAGACTTCGGCCATAATAAATAAATAAATTAATTTAAACATTGACACATCCCCATGTAAGCCAAACTCTTTGTGATTTGGTTAAAAAGTAAGCATAGTATTGTGACTAACATGATCTTGAAATCGTTTTAATAATGGACAAATTACACGCAGGTGACATAAATCCCAGAGAACCAAGCAGGGTTTGTGATAGAGTCAAGTTGTCGGTAATGACAACCCAATAATGTTTATTGCATGTTGATATCAGTAGTTAAGTCTCAATATACACTGTCTTATCTTTCAGGTATACCATATACTGCTGTTGATAGCAATACAGTTTCATAAAGAATTTCATGAACCATATTAAAAAAAAGTTTGTTTTGTTATATGACGAGCAATGATATATTGGGATTTATCAGTGAAATAAACTGTCTATCAAGCTACAGTGAAAATAACTTATATTTTCACTGCGAACGTTGACTGATATAATTTGACGTCATAAAACCATGGTTTGAAGCAGCGAATTGGCTGATGACGTCACAGTGTTGCTGTGGTGACGGGCTGTTCCTAGCGGCCGTTCAGCGAGAAAATGACCCTTTTCGGACGTAATTACAAGGATAATATCATATAATAAATAGAATATCCGTCAATTCTGACAAATACCATGTTTATCTCATCTCGTGAGGTAGAAAAGATATATATTTTCACTTGTTGCTGTGCCACTCGTGAAATTATAACCTTTAACCTCACTCAATGAGATAAACATGGTAATTAGTCAAGAAAAGACAGATATCCTCTATATATGAATGGCTAAGGACTCAATTGCACAGATTTTAAATTTCTTGGCCATAAGGATACTTAAATTATCGATTTATGTAATATTGAATTTAAATTAATCTTTCATTACAACTTTCTTTAATCTGTATATAAAAGCGGAAACAGAGGCTGGCTAAAGGGAGGCTATCAATGAATATTTCTCTCCAAAACTATGCATGTTCTAACACACGTTTTGTTAGCAAATCACAAGTCCTCGGAACAGAGCTATTAATGCAAGAAAGTAGGGGCAAGTAACTCCAGGCAGCCCTCTTAAGGCAGTGTCTGTAAAATTAGGATTGTGTGATTCTTAATGCTTGGCTCTGTAATGACTGGGTTTTGTCTGCAGTTAACTTGTACAGTTTGTTTGTTGATTGTTCAGTTGCTAGTGAATGTGTTCTGCGAAGGAAGGCATTTATATTTCCAAAATATAGTTTATACAAATAACATAATATCTCAACAGTTTTTATAAAAAGGTGAGTACTTGTCATGACAACTCGTCTTCTATTTCTTAATTAACAGGATTGATTTGAATCAGACTGACCTACGGGCAAAAGGTTAACCCATAACTAAATGAAATATTAATCTCTGAATGTCTATCTTTAGTTATTTATCAATCGGGGATTATGTCCTTTGTTAATGAGTGATGATTCAGCAGTAATTGGGTAGAAGGTTGGTAATCAGGGAGTACGTACAATGGCACTCTGCATATAACAGGAAGGATAATTTGACAATATAGCTATTAGCGAGATTAGTCCTATGGGTTTGCCAGATGAGACATGGTGACATTGCAGTTCTTTCATTTAGAAATCATGAGTTAATATTAACGGGAAAATGATGTAGACGTTACATAGATTGATACTGAGGCCATATTACCCCAGGGAGAGGCATGCAACTTATCAGATGTTATTATGATTTAAATAATTTCTTCCATTTCCAAAAAACTTAAAATGCAACTTATACCTCTGTGTCTTGGAATAAATATGCCGCCTTTGTTGAAGGGATTTTGAAATTTTGTACCAGAATTCATAAAAAGTTTTTTTTACTCCACTGTTAGTGTAAAATGAAACTCTGAAGTCACCAAGACCTCCTTGTGAAAATAACATCTCATTAATTGATTCCAAACTTTTTAAAATTTAATCGCTAAAATCAAAAAAGAAAATTTCCCCTTAACTATAGATAAAAAGTGGTGTTACATTCATGAATTGAAAACACATTTACCGGTATACAGTTATCAACAAACTTGTATCCTCACATAGGTTGAAGCCCGCTAGGCCAGTAGGCTATACAAGAGATAATGAATTGATTCAGGTATGAGCTAACAAGCTGTGATGTTTCCCCCCGAGAAACAGGTAACTCCGCAGGTAACAATGAGTTTCTCAGGTAACTGTCACTTCTAATGGATCTGATCGGTGTGATGTGTTAATGTACATCAGACCTGTAGGGCAAGATCTAGTTCTGTTTGAGTGGCACGTAGTTATTGACATCTCGTGTTTATAGAAGTCAACGTTTATCGATACTCGCAGGCATAGACTTGTTTTTAATCTTTTTGATGATGATGTCAGGTAAGAGTTATGTTGTTTGTTTGTTTTGGTGATAAATTATTGCAAACAGTTCAGCTTCTGTTTTTATTCCAACCTCGGATAAATGGAATATGCAAATGTTATGTATGTAATGGCCTGGAAAATTAAAAAATATAAAAAAGAAAATTTTTTCCTCAACATAATTTTCTATGAGATGTCTGATTTGAATGATTTGTTATTGTCCTTATCAAATTTGCGTTTTTTTGTTTTGATCTTTTCGCAATGATAAATTCTGTATTTTGAAAGAGTGACTGTGTCTGACGTCACGGAAATACTGCAAGTGGTTTTCTCAAGCGCAGAGCTGGACGCCAAAGCGGATGCATATGACACAATGTTGCTATACAGATAGGTGCAAAACATTCTATGCCTATTGGATTGACACAAGTGGTATATATAAAATATCAGCTCGCGGCATAGCACAGTGGTTACCATGTTCGGCTCAAGAGGTCCGGGGTTTGAATCCCGCCAGGTGTTCGGCAACTCTGTCTGCTATGGAGAACTGCTCTACATGCAGTAAGGTTTAAATAAAATGCTTCACTGAAATTCAGCGCAGTACCACCAATGGTTCACTAGTTTCAGCCGATACTCAAAAGTTTCACTGCAATACATAGCCACCATCGTTTTGCAAGCGTTTTCCTTGCAGTAATACTAGCAGCCGTGATATAAGTGAAATACTCTTGAAATAGCATTAAACCCCACCCCACCTCACCTCACCTCACCCCAGTTTGCTATCACACCACTTGGGGACTCACCCCCCTCGTGGACGATAGCTCGCTGATATTTTGTATACACCACCTGTGTCGTTATGTATCTATTACATATCACCTGAGGGGAAGGATATAGACACTGAATGTTGCTGTTTATAGCAGTTTACATTTAGCAACAGTTGCATGGTGGTGAGATGTTTAAACATGTTTTTACTGACATGTTACAAGAATAATACTTCCCTCCTCAGCTTCAGGTTTCTTTATTATACCTGGCTAGTCTTTCTTTAAACATTGGAAATACAGGATAATTCCTCTGGTTAACAAATTGGCCTTCCTGTGAATTGGCCCCTCAGAATAAGTTACTTATTAATCAACACACAAATATGGCTAATCAATAACGAATGCACAAGAAAATATATCTACCATTTCAGTTCAATTATTAAAAGGCAGTCGAAGAAAGAACTATTCTACTTAATCATTAACAAGGTTACATTAATGGGTTTCATTTCAAAATTGAAAAATCAATTTGAACATGAAAGATACAAAATGATTGAAAACAGCTTTAGAAAAAGCACTTAAAGGTTATCCTGTATGAATATCTGCAGTCAATTTGATACACCAATATATACAGTAATCCCAGTATAAAAGCATGCTAATCACCGTGTAGGTAATTTATTAGCTTACCCCTTATAAGCTGTGTCAGTTGTGATAAGAAGAGTTATTAGTTTTAGACGTACATAAAAATGCATTTATGTTGATGTGTACATTACTACAAAAACGATTCGAAGCCAATTCATCTTGAAACTTGTGCAGCCTTGTCAAGTCCAGAGTAATTAAGTCTCTTCTTTATGTGAATCTTCTCCTCCCACAGAGGTTTTCACAGATTTTCTATCATAACCTCTGTTACATATTGGTCGAGTTCTTGGCTAGAAATAGAGAATCCTGATTGGTTGCATCAGAAGTTAGTTGTGCAATCAGCGCTGTTGTATCAGACTGAGCAATCCTTAACAGTCAACATCAATTTAGTTGCTCATCTTTGCGATACGTACATATTCTTTACAAGACAGATGTTTGATGGTTAGAAGTAAGATTTACTAGAGTTGCAAACTTTTACTGCCAGTTGATTATATGAGAATAATAAAATATCCCCTATATGTAACAAAGGTCCCGACAGAAAATCTGAAGATAGAAACCACTGTGGGAAGAGAATGTTTTTGATCTTGATCCTTAAAAAAACAAGTAATGAGACATTTTCAAAATGGAAGTCTGAAAATGGTCGACATCAAAACTTCCAATGATTCAATAAAAGTTTCATGTTTAAAGAGATTCTAATTATGAACATAAGGAAAATATCCCTCATGAAAATAACTGTGTTTGTAATTTATTTTAAAACTGTTGTCAAGCCATTGTAATTTTGCCTACTTGTTTGCCTTGCTTGACTTTTCCAATAAAGAAGTACCATACTTGTATCTCATGTCAGGATTAATTTGATCAACTTGATAAGTCATAATAGGGTATGGGTTATAGGGTGTACTAAAACTGATATTTTCAATTGTGTATTGAGGAATCATTGGTGAGCTAATAGCAGGATACTGTTTCATGTTCAGTTTACAGAATCATTTCAATACCATCATCGGCATTGTATAAGAATCAGATTCACATATTTATTCAAATCTTCACCAATGACAACTTCCCTGCACAGCCGTCCATCACTGGTTGATTTAAGCCTTGATTAATTTCCTTACAGTCTAATAAGAGCCCTCTATGCATTCCAGATACGGTGCTCCACTATGTTAGCATGGGAAAGTGAAGGAAATGCTGCAAGGCTTTAATCAGCCAGTGATTGAGACTGGCATGAGTTATTGTTCACCAATGTACCAGTACAAGAGCAGTTAAAGGATAACAAATTGTAAATACAAACTAAAATGGTATAAGGTTGTTATAAGATTACAACACAACCAAGTGTGTCATATAAAGTTTATGAAACAAGTGGGAATTTTGTATTGCCTGAACATGAATGAGTTTGAAGCAAAAATTTAAAATAGAAACAAATAGTTTCTACACATATCTAATAATTTTCTTCAGCACCTAATTATATATATAGTTGTATGCTTCTTTCGAGGGTAATACGGTCTGATGTACCATCTCCGTACGAGTGTCTCCCGAGTTGTGTTACCCTAGTTGGAAGCTTTGTTGTCTTTCCGTCTTGTCAATAAAAACTTCTTATATTCTTTTTATTTTGACTGATAACGGATAAACTTGCTACCATTTAATCAACCTTGATTGCTAAATGTCTTTAATCTTCAATAAAGTGTGACTCAGTGTTCATTTAAATATTTCCTAAATGTTTTATATTCTCATTACATTCCTCAAATACCATTTGTTCAAAACTGTTCAACCTGCACGTCACCATTAGGATACCAACGTAATTTGAATCACTGTTCTTGTTGACGACTATTCACATACCGTATGTTCAATCATGTCCCACACAGGTAAACCACAGTCCCTGTGACTTAAATAAATAAAAACAAGCGACCACAGGCAACCCGACAGAATTCATTTCGCAAGACAATGAACAATAATTATGCCAGGCCAGATCACAAAGAACAAACAATTATGTCTTGGCTGATCTTAAAAACGCAATCTTCTTGGTTTATATTGGTGTATTGTGTTCTAAATCGGTCGTATAACAATGTTGCTTTGTTGAAGAAGTGAAATGGTCGGGCGACCATCACGCCACCGGCCGATTGATTGTCTGTTCTCCCCCAGTCGTGAACTTACAGACTGTGTTTGTTTTGACTACAGGATTACTTTAATTTATGTAGTGGGCTGCTTATTAGGCTGTGAATGACCCAGTAGACTGTACAAAAGTCTCTTAAATCATTGTCTATGCAATCAAGTCTAGCTCTTGATTTATATAGACTATAGTGCTGCTTATTAGGCTGTGAATGATGAGAGTAGACTGTCTAAAAGTCTCTTAAACCATTATCTAGGTAACAATTTATCTAGCTCTTGATATGTATAGACCATAGCTTAGTCTCTAAAAGAATTTTTTTTTAAATATGAGGAAAAGAATGCTGAGATAATTTTTGTTTTCTTAAATTTATCTCTCTAATCTTGTTATAGACTTGCCTTGCCTTGCCTTGCCAGACCTTGCCAGAGGGTCTGAAAAACCAATTATTGATTTAGATATCAGCGTAATATTTATTGTATGACAAGCAATGAAATACTGGGATTTATCAGTGAAATAAACTGTCTATCAAGCTACAGTGAAAATAACTTATATTTTTACTGTGACTGATATATTAAATATATCACTTCTCAAAGGTTAAAGTTTAAGTGTTTGATGTCATAAAACAATGGTCTGACATAACAAATTCTTTTATGATGTCACGTTGTTACTGTGGTGACACAGTTTTCCTAGCGGCCACTCAACATGAAAACAACCCTGTTGTGGCTTATTTCAACGATAACTTCATATAAAAAATAGAATATCTGTCAATTCTTGACAAATACCATGTTTATCTCATTGTGGGTAGAAAAGTTATATAAACTTTGGACCTCACTTTATGAAGTAAACATGGTATTAGTGAAGCAAAGACAGATATCCTCTATATATTACTGATTAAAGGGACACTGTGTCGATGATAAAAACAAGTCTCATCTTTATCTAATTAAGCTGATTATAGTGTCTGCTAATGAGTAACGCTTCGCTTCGCTGTCTACATGCAGAAGTTTTTATTACCAATTACGTCAATTGTCTGAAATTGGGTGTCTGTGACTTGTTAATTAGCATAGGTAGATACACATAATCTGATTTTTATCCTCAACACGGTGTCCCTTTAAGGGGACTCTTTGTAAGTCTTATTTGACCTCAGATATTATTAAATATGCATCTGTTTGGGTCTATTTATGAAGAGATAGATACGTTGACAGTCACTATTTAAAGATGATTTGATAATGATATATGCCTTTATTCTGTAAATGTTTTGTAAAAACATCTGGTATTTTTTAGCTCTTCTGGCCTGAAAGGCCCGATGGACTTATGACATGGCATGGTGTCCGGCGTCCATCCCTGCATCCGTCTGTAAACTTTTTTGTCTTCTTCTCCAGAACCACTTGTTCTAGTGAGCTGAAATTTTGTGTCCAGACTCCTTGACCAATGGGGATTCTAAATTGCAGATGTTGTAACCCTGTGACTCGAAATAGGATCACAGGTGTCACAACCTTAAACACCTATTTTCATCTTCTTCTTTAGTTCCAAAAGGTCTAGAGAGCTGAAAAGTTCTGTGCAGACTCCTTGGCCAATGAGAATTTTAAATTGTAGATTTCATGACCCCATGATCCCTGTGACCCCATGACCCCAAATGGGGTCACAGGGGTCCCCACCATGAAAACTTATTTTCATATTCTTCTCCAGTTCAAAAAGATCTGGAGAGTTGAAAAGTTGTACGCAGACTCCTTGGCCAGTTGGGGATTCTAAATTGTAGATTTGGTGACGCTGTGACCCCCAAATGTGGGTCACAGGGGTCATGACATAAAAAGCTATTTTCATCTTGAGGTTTTATGTGCTCTTCAAAGGGAGGTAATTTAAAGAAACAACAGTGATTAATTAAATCTTCAAGTGTGTCTTTATTTGTAGTGGATTTTATCTCTGGCTTCAAAGATAGGTCAGAGGGTTAGGGACCTTAAGACCTATTTCATCTTCTCCATTTAAAGTGCTTCCTATGTGTTGTACCTCTCACCTAGAAGTTGACATTTTCAATTAGTTAATGTATATAAAGCCTGATGTGGCTCTATTTTTGTAATTATATATAACTTTAAGTTAAAGTAAATCTTAATTGGCTTTAAATATTATTGGGAGTTTTATAATTGTATTTAAGAGGGATAGATGTGTTGAGATTTATTGATGATACATTATACTGTAGGGGACTCTACGGCCACATACAAACTGTCCTAAATAATTGTCTATGCAATCAATGGGGTTTATTTCGTGAAAAAGGGGGATCACCCTGGAGGTCCATTAAATTTACATGAACCAATTTCCATAAGTTTAACCCCCCCTCTGGATGTGTCCCTGAAAGGTGCAGTCTTTGTGTGTATGTAGTGTAGGAGACTTTGATAAAGTCTATATGAAATCAGATATTATTGAATGAGTGACATCTATGTGGGGTGTACCTGTCATGAATACTTTGGCAGTCATTTCTTTCGGTAAGATTTATTGATGGCACCTACCACTAAATGATTGTGCAATATGTGTACACCATGAAGGAAAAAAGGGACTTTAATCAAGTCTATGAGTATCAGATTTATCTGGTGACATCTATCTGGGGTGTACCAGTAATGAATATGTTGACAGTCATTTCTTTCATTGAGATTAAGATAATGCCTGTCAATAAATGTTTGCTGTATTCTTCTGCAGTCATGTACAGAGAGATATGAATAATCCAATATGCATTGTTGGTCTCTTTTTGTGCAGTCAATGGTGGAAGAATGACAGACAGTTTGATAAATTAGTGAAGCTTAAATCTGTGGTTAAATATGGAGTTAAACACAGGAGTAGCAGAATTTTATGGTTACATACATGTTTTGGCATGTTTCATCAGACTCAGTTTTAATTAAAAGAAATCAATTTCAAAGATATGTTCATACATGTTTTATTTTTTAGGGAATTTAATTCTATAGGTTGTTTGTGAATCTTTGAGATATGACTTAGGGAAGTTTACTGATAATTTTACTATTTCTCATTAATTTCCATAAACACTGCTGAAATTAGGTCTTAAAGTGTGTTTAAACTTCAAACAAAATAGAAATAAGCCAAACAAGCAAATTAAACAAGGTAAAAGAGCAATATCTATATTTTTGTTTCCTCTTTCTGCAAAATATTCCGGTTGATGACAATTTAATTTGAATGATCAAAATCAGAAACATTCTGTTGCTTCAAATGTTAGCCTCAGCAATGAAATTTCAGAAAAAAAATGTTAAAATTTATGAAATTGTAAAAGATAAATGGAATTTGATATTTTTCTTAAAAATGGGTTTCCTATACTTGTTAATAGGATAGACTGGCTGTGAGCTTATTTGGATCATAAGACTATTAAGCTTCTGTCACAAATTAGCCACTAGTAAGGTTAACTTTTCCTTGTCTCCTGTAAAAGTTCACTATTTCCAGCCGATGCTGACAGATTTCACTGCAATGCACTTCCTGCACGGATACTAGTCCCTGTGATATAACTGAATTATTCTCAAAAATGGTGTTAAACCCAAAATATCCTACCCTCATTTTCTTAACTATTACACCTTAGTAAGGTAACCTTAGTGATGTAACGCTCAAGTTGCTCTATGTTCTATAACCCCTTTTGGCCCCCGTGGCCTATTATTCAGATCCCCTAGGTTGCCACTGGGTTTTGACATCGGCATTAATGTAGTCCTGCCAGCAAAATTTCCCAGACAGCAACTACAGTACGGTCTTATTGACCAGGAGTCACTGGCGAGTATCTCAACACTAATGATCCGGTCTCGACTCAGGGGATAAGTGAGTTCACTATATCCATCCCGGACTAACCCGGGACCCGCAGTGCAAGGGTTAGGGTTAAAATCACCTTTGTCAAAGGTGGCCCTGGACAGACTTGTCCTGTGCTTAAAGGTAACTTCATGAGCTGAGTGACTTGTGGAGTGAGATAATGCTATCCAAGAGGTAGTAAGAAGCTTAGGGCAGGGTTTACTGTCAACTTGAAGTATCCTGGTACAGCTGGCCGTTGAGGGTGATTCTCAAGTAGAGGTTCAGCACATGAGCTGGCCTCTTGTAGGTAATCCTGCTAAACTGTGCTGTAGTTATGTGTATCACGTTAGTAGATGTTGGGTATTTAAGTTTATTGGACAGTGGTTATGTGTTAAATAATCAGGTTTATTTGACGATGGAGGTTTATGCGATAATGTAGGTTTATTTGACAGTGGAGGTTTATGTGATAATGGGGCTCATTTGATTTGCTGTTATGGGTTAAATAATGAGGTTTATTTGACGATTGAGGTTTATGGGATAATGTAGGTTTATTTGACAGTGGTCCCTTATTTGATAATGGAGGCTCATTTGATCTGATGTTATGTTTTGGATAATGAGGTTTTTTGATGGTTGAGGTTTATTGGATTGACTAGCATGTCAGATACATATATCATACATATGCAGTGTACAATATACACTTCAAAACTAACCAGCCCGTAAGATCTCATTTGTCCCTTTTGTTGGCAAAATTAAGAAAAACCTTGGAACAAAAGTAAAATCAGGTTGCGAGCTGTCAGAGTGGTCAGACATATGTATTTGACATGTTTGGCTTTGCAGGTAAATGGTGACTCAAATGCCTTTTCTGTTTATATATTTGGTAATTCAGACCTGTTTTCTTTTTCCCAGGTTAACGAATACCCAGACTTCCTGACAGGTGCTGAGCGGGAAAACAGTCAACACATCACCATAACCTATCTGACCTCTGACCCACGGAAGAGAAAAAGACGATCGAAGAAATCGGGGTCTATTTCTGAGCTAAGTCTTGACCGATCTAACACGTCCACACCTCTCGGATATGCTGAATCCGTGGAAAGTTTCTCAGAGGATTATGGGTACAGTACACAGAGCACGACAAGTCTTCAAGCCAGTCGACCTAGCAGTCGAGGGTCGGGGCAGGTGTCTGTTAGGAATTCTGGGAACAGCAAGAAGAAAAAGAACAAACTGAATGACAGTTTAGACCATGACAGCATTCTCCGATCTCTGAAAGAAGAACTTGAGGAAGAACTAGATTCAGAGGAACGCCTCCCGACCATCCACTCCGTGCCTTCCTCGTCAAAAGGCCCCCGATCTCAGAGCAAGAGTCCTAGAAACTCAAACCCTAATTCTGCTTCCAAACGTCCGCTGCCCAGTCCACGGGGCAGTGTGGCCGATACTGCTGTTAGTACAAAGGAGCCAAAATCTCCCCCTGTTGCCCAAGACTCCGACACATATACGGACACAGACTCCTCAGGATGTGGTTGTGCGAGCATCATGTGTCGGGGGAGGAACAAGAACCAGGTTACCCCCGTGGTGGTGCCCCCAGTGAAGGTGGAGAAGGGGGGCCAGGGGGACAAGGGGCGGCTAGTCCCTGAGATCGAGGTTGAGTCTCTAGCAGCGCGCTCCTCCAGTCCCTCCATACAACATTTCAACGTGAGTGTCAGTCACCTCTCCATTGATGGAAGTGGGCGGGGGTCAAGGTCTGGTACACCCGATCTGTCTCGCAATAGAGGGTGAGTTTATGGTTATTTCTTCTGCAAATTGATCATCAAAACTACTTTTCAACATTAAAGAGATGATAAGCAGTGTATTGAATATTCAAATACTCTATTTCAAAATGTTACCTTGTTCAATTTAAAATGGCAATTTAACAAAATACATTTTGATAATTGCTATTTAAACCATGAACAGAACCTGAAAATGTGAGATCTGAATTTTTAACATGCATAAGTAAATCCAGTAGATTAATCATTACAAGGAATACTTAAAAAATTATATATTTATCCAATTTGTGACATTGTAACTGTTGAATTAATTAGTACCCAAACCAATTTGTCCATTTTATCACAACTAGCTTCTATGGCCACTGAATATAAACTGGCACTGTAGGTAAAGGGTTAAGATTTTATGTTTCTTGTTTGCACATAAAGCGTCATTCATCCTGATTCTCTCCAGGTCCAGTTTGCTTGCCTCCACATCTGATCTGGGTGACTCCATGACAGGGTTGAACATGTTGAACCTGGTTGGAGGCGAGAGCGGGCTAACGGAGAAGAGACGAGCCACCCTGCACATATATCTGCTGAATCTCACCTCACCCATGTTGATGCTGATCCGAAGTGCCTGGAACAATTACTTAATTGTGCGTCTACCTCTTCAAAGAAATTTATAAATCTAATTAGCGTACATTCTGAGAATTTTTTTATTAACAGTATGTGTCTTTTTAGCGTATCAGCTCCTTAAGATTGAACAACCTGATGGTATTATTGCAAGGCATGTTGTCAGTCTGTAAAGTTAGATTTTAGACTCCTTTTAACGTGTCGATGGTTTGTAAGCTTGAAATCCACCAGCAATCATCCTTGATCTTCAATAAATATTTAACAATTATTGGTTTTCTAGAGATGTACTCTGCTGATCGACCCAGAAATGGAGAAGGTTGCCATGTCAACAGCTATAAGAGGGCCTCAAGGTCAAAGGTGAGAAATTTGATTTTATCTTTTCCTGGTATTTTACTCTTCACTCATATAAAACAAGAGAGTATGATTATATTTATATCTATGTAAAAAAATATTATTAAATCCATTTGAGTAAGATGTAGTGGAGAAAAAAGGCTGACTTCATATAATATTTAAAGACATTAACATTTGGATGCATAAATTGACAAATAATAAGCATTTGTGATTTAAAATAAACCCCATTTGGTAATAAATTATATCATGCAATTATATTTTGAAAAGATTTAACATTATTTATGAATATATGACAAAAATCAGCATTTGTGATTTAAAAGAATAAATAAGAAATAAATTTTATCATTCAATTATTAGGCTCCAGAAATTTTTGAAATTGAACAGCAAATGGTAAGATGAATGAGTGTGTCACATTGAGTCACAATTTTGTATTTGTAACAAGAAGTAAAACATGAAGTCACAATTTGATATTTTGTAACAACAAAAGACACATAATTTCACATTTTGTCGCATGTTTTGCTGTGAGTTTCACATGTGTGAGTTGATATTATATGTGACACGAAATTCAGGCACACATTTTACAACTGTTGTCAATGTCAATTTGTTATTTAGCTATGCTGTGCAGTTCTGGTTAACTTATACAAGAATCTAAAGGCATTCACAGGATAATTTCTGCATGACCATTTCAGATATTTGACATATATAAGGAAAAGAATACTACAAGTTGCACCAACCCTCTCTCTCCCCCCTCTGCTTCCACATCCCCCCCCCCCCCCCACTCTGCTCCCACCCACCCTCTCTCTCCCCCCTCTGCTCCCACCCACCCTCCCTCTACCCCCTCTGCTCCCACCCACCCTCTCTCTGCCCCCTCTGCTCCCACCCACCCTCTCTCTGCCCCCTCTGCTCCCACCCACCCTCTCTCTCCCCTCCCTCTCCCCCCTCTGCTCCCACCCACCCTCTCTCTGCCCCCTCTGCTCCCACCCACCCTCTCTCTCTCCCCCCCCACTCTACTCCCACCCACCCTCTCTCTGCCCCCTCTGCTCCCACCCACCCTCTCTCTCCCCTCCCTCTCCCCCCTCTGCTCCCACCCACCCTCTCTCTCTCTCCCCCCCCCCACTCTGCTCCCACCCACCCTCCCTCTAACCCCTCTGCTCCCACCCTCCCTCCCTCTACCCCCTCTGCTCCCACCCACCCTCTCTCTGCCCCCTCTGCTCCCACCCATCCTCCCTCTCCCCTCCCTCTCCCCCCTCTGCTCCCACCCAACCTCCCTCTACCCCCTCTCTCTGCCCCCTCTGCTCCCACCCACCCTCCCTCTTCCCCCTCTGCTCCCACCCACCCCCCCTCTACCCCCTCTGCTCCCACCCAACTCCCTCTACCCCCTCTGCTCCCACCCACCCTCTCTCTGCCCCCTCTGCTCCCACCCACCCTCTCTCTCTCCCCCCCCCCCCCCCCCACTCTGCTCCCACCCACCCTCTCTCTGCCCCCTCTGCTCCCACCCACCCTCTCTCTCCCCTCCCTCTCCCCCCTCTGCTCCCACCCACCCTCTCTCTGCCCCCTCTGCTCCCACCCACCCTCTCTCTCCCCCCCCCCCCACTCTGCTCCCACCCACCCTCCCTCTCCCCCCTCTGCTCCCACCCACCCTCTCTCTGCCCCCTCTGCTCCCACCCACCCCCTACCTCTCCCCCCCCCCCCCCCACTCTGCTCCCACCCACCCTCCCTCTAACCCCTCTGCTCCCACCCACCCTCTCTCTGCCCCCTCTGCTCCCACCCACCCTCCCTCTCCCCCCTCTGCTCCCACCCACCCTCCCTCTCCCCCCTCTGCTCCCACCCACCCTCTCTCTAACCCCTCTGCTCCCACCCACCCTCCCTCTACCCCCTCTGCTCCCACCCACCCTCCCTCTACCCCCTCTGCTCCCACCCACCCCCCTCTACCCCCTCTGCTCCCACCCACCCTCCCTTTCCCCCTTCTGCTCCCACCAACCCTCTTCCCCCCCTCTGCTCCCACCCACCCTCCCTCTACCCCCTCTGCTCCCACCCACCCCCCTCTACCCCCTCTGCTCCCACCCACCCTCCCTCTCCCCCCTCTGCTCCCACCCACCCTCCCTCTACCCCCTCTGCTCCCACCAACCCTCCCTCTACCCCCTCTGCTCCACCCACTCTCCCTCTCCCCCTTCTGCTCCCACCCACCCTCTCTCTCCCCCCTCTGCTCCCACCCACCCTCCCTCTACCCCCTCTGCCCCACCCACCCTCTCTCCCACAGTCACTTCCTCCATATCCCCCACCCCCATCACTACCACCACCCAGGGATATATTTGAAGAAATATGGTAATTGAAAAACATCAAAAAGTGCCTTTGAGTAATTGTATGTATATAAACCATTGTTGCATTTAATGAGGCTGAGGGCATTAAAATAATATATAATTTAATATGTATTTTATTTCACCAAGTGTACAATGTAGAATGATCAGAAATCTGACACAGCAAACATTCAATATATCTTTCACCAAGAATCATATTTCTAAAGATTGCCTTTATAGATAGAATATCCTGTCACACATGATCAGGTTTTATGTTTATGTTGCCAGGAAGATTCCATCTATGTGTATGTAGATTCATTAATTTGTCATGCTCTTAGGGGATGTATAATCACAGGGGAAATGAAGAAGAACATGAATTTTTCAACTGACAAAGATAATACTGTATTTCCTCTAATAAGTGCTGAGTCTCCAAGAAGCGCCAGGCCTTAAATAAATGTTGAGGTGGGGGGTCAAGATATGCTGAGAAAATAAGCGCCCGGGCACTTTTAGAAGAAATATGGTAATATCCAATGTTTCCACATGACTGGGTATACCCCTCAAATCCAAGGTTCAAATGCTTTCTGAACTTTTAACTAAAAATGGTAAAAAGTTTGGACTTTTTTCATTTCTGGAGCATAATTTGAAAACAGTATACCTTTGAAACTTCTAATTTGGATAATAAATGGATGTTACCTTTGTGCCTTTTAGGGGTTTTAACTCCAAGATGCAATTAAATTTGAAATTTTGTCCAAACACGGCCTAAAAATCAAACCTATATAACATTAAAAGTAACTTCAAATTTGTATGAGAAAGTTACCAATGTTTGAGGGTTTACAACTCCAGAGTGTTCATTAAAAATTAAATTCAATGACATGTTTTCAAATTGATGTCACGTGAAGGCTGTCAAACTACAGCTGGGCTATGTGAGCCATGCTCACTATTGCCTTGTTGTCATTGTTAACATTTTTATAATTAAAGAATTTAATATTTTGTTGCCATGGTTTCAGGCTTGCGAACAGGTGAGGTTTTGGAGAGAAATATGAAATGAGTAACCCTCTGCTTGTGCAAAACTTTCCTGTCAGCGATTTCTTTATTAATTCATCTCCATGTAATCTATTCCTACTGAAAATCTGGATGTTTAATAAACCTTTACCGATGGGCAAGTTTTACAGGTTCTAAATTTTGGATAATCTTTCTTACAAAAATGATAATTTATAAGAAGCATAAACTTTTTGAGAAAATGTATTTTAAGATTGCCTGTAAAACTTTTTCATCAGTAGTCTTTAGATTAGTCCATCTCTAAATGGTGATAATGTTACTGAAAATTTTACCTTATTTGTTACTCGTGTACTTGCAATGTGACTACCGGTAGATATTTTCTGTGATACATATGATTTCATAATGCAGGTCATTTTGGATGAAACCTATATTTTGCAGCAAATGACAACAGATTTTGTTATTTTTAAAACAACTGAAAATATGTTACACATAATCTTTTTTTGTCAATTCCAGGTATGTTATTATTTCAAAATGAAGAATGTGGGGATTATGTGTTATTTTATTCAAAAACAAAATATTTCCATTAAAGCACATGAACATGCATCGTTGAAAACAAGGTTTAGTAGGGTCTCGATCACTGGTCACATGTATATGGTTCTAAGCCTGTTTTCACCAATAAATGTCTCTGCTCGCTGAAGGATAGTATCTCATAATTAAATTTATTTCAATTGCTTGAAGTAATCTCACAATGCTTTATTATGCACGCTCATTTTCTTGTAACTTTATTTCACCTTAAAAAAATCGTCTACCGGGTATTTTCTCTTAGATTAGATCTGCATTTAAAGGTCAATATTTTTGCATAACTGCATGTTCAATATTTTTAACTTCTATCTGATAAAAATATCTTTTGCATGAAATACTTATAAGGTATTTTAGGAATGACGAGCAAAAACTGATTGAGAATTCAACGGGTTATCAGCAGTAAGCAATAAAGCCTGGAACAATTTAGAAGTTGTTTCTATACAGTATTGCCTTGAATATGCACTTCATCCTGGGAGAAAACCTGGGTCCTTATTCTCGAAACATTCGTAGCCTTAAGAATTCTTAACTTTGATCGTAACCCATGTGTTAAGAATGGGCTCAGGAAGTTCTTAGGGTACGAACCTTACGAGAATAAGAGCCCTGGCTTCGAATAAGGTTAGAGAATCCAGAAGGAAGGATCAAACTCTGGGTAGTATTCTAAGATATATGGCACTTTTTTATTTGTCCAGTCCCAATTGATCTGTCACCTCCTGGTGCTCCATTTTGTACATACTTCCAAATATTCTCGCAAATAAGGTCACGATCACTACCTATCTCCCTTAAAAAATCCCTATCTCTAGACCTGGTTCCATGGGTGACTGCAAATTCTTCAAGGTTACTGTAGCGTTACAAGCAATTGTAAGCACTGTTTCGATGACATTCTAGAAGTTTGATTTACCTTTAATATCCTGAATGCTGTTTCCCCCTCCTACCACTGAAACTGATTAATCTCTAATTACCCCTTGTCATCGCTGGCCTTATAAATCAGCTGCTTTTCCAATTATAACGTATGACTTATCTTTTGGGTATATTTTGCTTGTCAAAATGTTTTCCAATTCTTGTTTGTTGTTTTCTTCCTTTTAAGCCTATATCATATCTATATATACTGCCATATATCTCTTTTTATCTACATGTTTGATAACGGTATTAGAATTTAAACAGAAATATGGACGACATGAAATGGATGACATGAAATGAACGACATGAAATGTATGACATGAAATGAATATGATATGAAAAGAATACTCATTCGGAACATGACATTTTGGAGAATATTATTTCTTTTCAGATTACAAAAAACTTACTTTAATCAAAACAAAGTATGTATGTGAATCAAAGTGACGTGGTCCTTACAAGAGAAGAAATGTTGACCTTGTTCTAGGATTGTTAGTTGTAAATAACAAAATTATACAGAAAATATATTCACAAACATGGTTAGGTATTCATGAGTGTACCTGATTCACTATAATACTTCTGAAAACATTGAATGAAAACATGTTAATGAATATTTATAATGCTAATATATTAATCAGTTGATTATTTCTGATCATATTTTTTTTCATTCCAGATGAACTTGATAACTTTGCAAAAGACTTTGTGAATATGTAGGTTTATCCATTTTGACGAAAGGAAGATATATGCAGTATATGAAACAATCTTGAAAAGTAGCTGACAAAACTATTAACTTTGTCATTTAAATGCACAAATAACACACTCAAAGTGTTTTCAGCACAGAACAATAATCATTAGGTTATGGGGTGGTGGACAAATATTTTATATAGTGGACAAAATAACTAAGGGATATTTTAATTTTCATGATTGATATTTTATCTGAGTGTCAATGGATAAATATATCATTTCTCATAATTTCAAAATTTGAAAATATCACCAACTATTTTTGTCCAGTATATAACTGATATTCATTACAATATTCATTACCCACTCTGCCATCAAGACTTCAATGGCTGAGCTGATAAACTGATGGTACAGACAGTCCTGGCAATTGGTGCCTGACTTTGAGGGTGTGGGTTCGAATCCTGCAATAGTCTTGACCTAAAAATGTATTTCTACTACTGATATAAGATTATACTATGATCCGAAATATACTGAATAATGTCTGAGTGAATCATTTGAAGAGCGTTTGCTCAGTGTTTGGTTTGTTTAATACATGTTTAGCACCATTGCCATGCCAACAGGGAGAAAACAGAACTACTGTTCAACCAACTGAAGAGGGATCTGTTTTATCCGTCCAACAACATGGAGGAACTCTACAAACTTATGAAGGAATTGAAAACGGCCTCTGAGAGAAACTTTTCTCTGAAAAAACTGTTTTGGAGGGTTTGTTATTTTATATCTTCATGGTAAAACTGAGATAACAGGCATGGTTTTCATGGAGATAAAACATTTATTTCTCTAAGCAGTTATGAATTATAAATATAGAGTATCGATAAATATGGATGAAAAATTAAAAGCATATGATAAGATTTTTAAGCTCGGTTTTGGCATTAAATACTAAATACTTTGATATTTGAAATTGTTCATTCTAACGAATGTGTGAAAATACAAAATTAATTTTTTTGGTCAAATTTCATGTGTACATATGCTTATTTCTCTCATTTGATTTAAGATTTCAGTAGTGATAAATGAATTAATTCTGAAACAGAGGAATGATAATTTTTTGCCTGCTTCAGAAATTCTGAAAAAATTATATTTTGAAATATTTGTATTAAACAGAAATTATGTAAAATGGAGTGATACAAAGTATTTTATTGATACAGAATTCTGAAAAATTGGAAGGATGAAAGTGATTTGTTTGATTCAGAATTCGGACCTGTTCCTGTTCTTGGTGAGGCATCTCCAGAAGTATTTACCCAAGTCTCCGAACAATCTGGCGTCGGCTCAGGGGCGGTCAGCTCGGGCGGATGAGTTTGAGTTAGTGATTATTTTTGTGGTAGTTTAATTTGAATGGAATTTAATTAATATTGATATATTCGATATCATTAAAAAACCATTGGTTTGTTTTTTTAACTAAAAATGACGTTCTATTTTAAATTTTGCGCCTTCATGTTATTTTGTTTTAAAGAGACCTACCCTCGTTTACAGTATGCAAGTTGACCATGATATTACCGATTGCTGAGGAAATAAATGATTCTGAAAATATTTATACTTGGAAACACTTTTCCAAACAAGTGCGAGTTTCTCGCTTATTTGTGATTGAAAAATCTGCAAAATTCATGCATGTGTATTATTTTATTGAGATAGATTTTTCTGTTTTAATTGAATATGAAATGGCACTTTATTATGAAGTGTACAAAATAAGCTTTAAAAGTAGGAAGTCCAAAAATGTTATTTTGACAATTTAAGTGGAAAAACTAAAGAAAAACCTCAAAAAGTTACCAGCCGTGACCAATATTTTCGAAGCTGTCTCAATGCTTAGATAGTCATAAGTCAATGTTAATATGCGGCACTTACGACTATCTTAGCGCTAAGGGAGCTTTGAAATTATTGGTCCTGGGCCTGAACTTTGATGCACTGTTTAGGAATGCTTAGCCTACTATGAGATAACAAATTAAACGTGTACATATTGTTGCAGGTTTGTTATACAGCTGACAGAGATTCTGAGCCTGATGTTCCGAGAGACGGAGATTATCCAGGCCAGGATACAGACACTCAAAGCAGAGAGGTACGTACAGGCTTAAGCTTGAATCCATTTGATTTCTTTCAGGTTATGGTGATGCTCTTGTCCTGCGTTTACCATGACAGGTCACTAGGGGTGAAACGTTTCACAAGTACGAAAGTCGAACAATGGTATTTTGCTTTCGGTTCTGTGCAACGTGAATCAAAGGGTTTTTCATTCGTACAGAATACCATATTTTCTAGTATTGAATTCATTAGACTTTCTTTTGAAGAAAAATGTATTTTGTTTTAGGTTTAGTTTGTTGCATTCTTTGATCTGAACTGTACATGTATTAAATTGGGTTCTGTTCTACATTACATACCAAACAGACTCTCAATTAATTATAACTGTACCGTTTCACCCTGCAGGGCAGGGCTTGTAAGAACACTTTTGATCTTACCCAGCCACATGAGTCATAACAATCATATGAAAAATCTGTTATGGAGAAGAAAGGGGAAACTCTGGAACTTGACATTACTTGCTGCAAAGTTTTATTCTCGATGCTTACATCAGAGCAGTCTAAGAGTCAAAACATGTCAGCAGGAAGAGTGAACCTTTCTCAGCCAAGCAATCTCAATTTCCAGTGTTTTCTCCCAATCATTTCAAATCAACAGAGTTTGTTCCAGTGTTCTTTAATGATTCCACTACTTGGCTCTAAAAACCTCTTCATCTAGTTAGACGTCAAGTAAGTTGCCACATCCAATTCATAAACATGTTCTGTTGATTTCAGAGGGAAGGCTGTCCTTGACCTTTTGATGGCCTTGACTTGTGTACCAGAGATGCCTGACAAACACGCGACCCCTAAAAAAGGATTCTCAGATTCCGGTCCTGATAAAGTCTCAGATGAAGAGGTAGAGTATACATTTGCATCGTTTCATGTCCTTAAACTTCATCAAAGTTTCTGTCTCTCTTACACCATGACAGTTGCATCTTCTTCTCTGACAATGCCAAACATTTGTAGTTTCATGACTGCTTAGTTCAGCTACAAGTGTAATTAAGAAATAGAAGACGAGTTGGCAACAACAAGTCTTCTATTTCTTTTTATAAGAAACATCTACTCTCGCTTTTATATAAAAAAAACGTGGAGATATTTTGTTTCTAAAAAATATTTTTTTAAAAATATTAATGTCTCCCGTCGTAGAACACATTCGCTAACATTGAACAATCTACGTGACGTAAAATATGACGTCATTTGTTAAGTGACGCTCTAACTGAGGTCTGAAATCACGAGCATGTTTTATTGTCTCATAAAGCACGCTGTCGGTCCCATTGACCGCCTGTGTTTGATTGCCGTGGGTATCTTATATTCCAGAATGATGCTTTGAGAGATATTTGCCTGTGTATGTCCATACATGCACCTTATGTTAGATTTAATGGTTTGTGCTTTATATCTTGCAGTTGTCCCAACTGGTTGACGACTTCACGAAGGTAGCAATCAAGGCTGTGTTTGAACTCTTCCTTATGGCAAGACAGGTACGTGCTTTTCAATTAATTGAACCCATTACCCTTTACCTGCGAGGTCTGGAATATTTAAAAAGTTTTCATTTTGCCAGAGACTGACCCTGAGTATTGCACTTGTTAGTCTCGTTAAGATTCTGTATAAATGTACCTCAACCACTTTACCTGCGAATAGATCTTTTGGCAGAGATTATTCCTGAATAATGCCCTTGTAAACTAATGAGGTGTTATCCTTGTAATTTGCCCACTAAGAATGGTTAGCCAGAGCTATCTCTGAATATTGCACTTGTTAATGCACATGTGATCCTCGTAATTTGGCTGTTGAGAATATTATTAATTGATTATGCTATTTTGGAATAACATTGTCAATCTCTCTGATGACATTCACACCAAATTGTGATCATATTGACCATATCAAATAATATCATCATAATTTCCACATCGTGAGAGACATTTATCATCACCCTCATTATTCTGGTTTAGAACAAATTACCAAAAGTCTTCATCACTGTTAGGTGTTGGTGTGTTGGAAGCGAGATATTGTGAGCAAGGCTGTTTTTCCTTACTGATTCTACGTAAAGAAGAACTAATTCTTTTACCATAAGTCTTCATCCAAATAACAGACCTATCCACTTGATAAACTCACTGTTAGTTGGCGTTGTATTGGAAGCCAGATGTTGTGAGTAGGGCAGTTAGCTTTACAGCTTCTGTGCATGTAAAGAAGAATCTGTTCTTTGAACAAAAGTCATCACATGATAATCTCACAGTTAGTTGTTGATGTGTTGCAGGCCAACTGGAACCACAGTGAAGGGAACTTCTTCAACATCAGCTGGATGGTGCGGGTCCTGGAGGAGATCAGGACCACTGTGAGTATTGAGTCTTCCACCATTACATCCCACTTAGACCTTGTTGTCCACGGCAACCATTCATGAAAGTGTCTTGGGTGCTGTTCCACTGGCCAATCATGAGGAGCAGTTGATTTGTTAAAAATAATCAGCAAGCCTCGTACTTAATTCTAGATTTTCATCTGAAACACATTAACTTCATCCATTCATACAGCCATTCATAGATTAATGGAACAGTGTCGAGAAGGTTATTTTATGAGAGCTTCATTTCCAGTTATAAACTAAAGTGTCTTGGAAAATACTAAGATTCTAGTAAATTGGGAGAAAAATATTATAGTCAGTAGACTATACCTGGGAAACTTATAGACATCAATCCATCCATCCTTCCGTCTCTCCGTCCGTCCGTCCATCCATCCATCCATCCTTCCGTCTCTCCGTCCATCCATCCAGAAAACAGAAGAGATAAAAACTCTCATCCTTTTCAAAAAAAGATTGTGGAGTAACTTCACAGAATTGTTTTATCTTGAATAGAGGGTCAGATGAAATGCTTATGTTTTTATTTTCATTGTGCAGGAGAAGTTCGTGGAGCGAGTGACGGCCCAGATGATGGAGCTGATCTCGCCGGCCAAGTTCGACACGTTGACCCCTGAGGAGAGCGTGACCCTGTACGAGCAGTTCAACGTGCTACTCACCTTCCTGGAGTACAGTCCTCGCATCACCAAGTTCATCAGACAGAACTACCACGAGGAGTTCAAGTAAGTGTAGTACATTTAACAAACCTAAATTATTTCTCAAGATTTGTGAGTAAAGAGTAAGTTCATCATATTAACAAATATGAATATAGGATTATTTGTCAAGATTTGTAACCGATGAGTAAAGAAATTTACTTTATTTGCATTGAAAACCTTATATATGCAAAGTGAGTAACATTTCATAAGAATAAATTTGTTGTAACATTTCTTCTTAGCTGTAGAAACATTAACAAATACAAATAAGCGACAAAATTTGAGAGCAATGAGTAAAATATTTGACTGTATTTGAAATGAAATTCTTATATTTGCAAAGTTATTTGCTGAAAATAAATTGGTTGTAACACAATTTGAGGGGTATAAGGGTATTTATGTACCGTACCATATAGAGTTTTCTACTTAGTTGTAAGTGAAACTCTATAACAAAGATGGAGGGACAGATGCAGGGGGAGGGGGTGCACAGAGATTTGTACTTTGTCTTTGAGTGACAAAATATCATCCAGAATCTCCTCACCAAAATTGAGACTGATATTTTTTCCTGTCTGCTGTTCACTGAACGTGATTGTCTCTAGGTCCTGGCCAACCCCCCTCATCACTGAACGTGATCGTCTCTAGGTCCTGGCCAACCCCCCTCACTGAACGTGATCGTCTCTAGATCCTGGCCAACCCCCCTCATCACTAAACGTGATCGGCTCTAGGTCCTGGCCAACCCCCCTCATCACTGAACGTGATCGTCTATAGGTCCTGGCTAACCCCCCTCATCACTGCACGTGATTGTCTATAGGTCCTGGCCAACCCCCCTCGTCACTGAACGTCATCGTCTCTAGATCCTGGCCAACCCCCCTCATCACTGAACGTGATCGTCTCTAGATCCTGGCCAACCCCCCTCATCACTAAACGTCATCGTCTCTAGATCCTGGCCAACCCCCCTCATCACTGCACGTGATTGTCTATAGGTCCTGGCCAACCCCCCTCATCACTGCACGTGATTGTCTATAGGTCCTGGCCAACCCCCCTCGTCACTGAACGTGATCGTCTCTAGATCCTGGCCAACCTTCCTCACTGAACGTGATCGTCTCTAGATCCTGGCCAACCCCCCTCACTGAACGTGATCGTCTCTAGGTCCTGGCCAACCCCCCTCATCACTGAACGTGATCGTCTATAGGTCCTGGCCAACCCCCCTCGTCACTGAACGTGATCGTCTCTAGATCCTGGCCAACCTTCCTCACTGAACGTGATCGTCTCTAGGTCCTGGCCAACCCCCCTCATCACTGAACGTGATCGTCTATAGGTCCTGGCCAACCCCCCTCATCACTAAACGTGATCGTCTATAGGTCCTGGCCAACCCCCCTCATCACTGAACGTGATCGTCTATAGGTCCTGGCCAACCCCCCTCATCACTGAACGTGATCGTCTCTAGGTCCTGGCCAACCCCCCTCACTGAACGTGATCGTCTCTAGGTCCTGGCCAACCCCCCTCACTGAGAGCATGTTTCACGAATCTAGGATTCCTTGAAATATGCAAAGCTGTATCCGCCCCTGAGGCCATAGATTAAGTTATGATTTAATCAATTGGAACAGAACATGTGACAATGGTAATTATATTGTTACTTACTCGGTTTCACATCCCCAGATACTTCATCCAAGTGCCAAAGATTGCCCGCAAGCTGCCAGCTCACTACCCAGTGTCCTGTTCCACCAGAAATATCATGGATCAGGTCATTGCCAAGGTCCTCAGCCAAGGTCAAGGCCGTTCAACTTCAAGGTCACCAAGATAATCCAATGAATCTCTGGAACTTTAACCCATGTGCTGCATTTTGTTCTGTTTGGAATAGATGTGATGCATATCTGAAGAATGGGGCATGAGAATACGTATATAAGGACATCATTGAACCTCACAGTCACTCAGATAATCCAAGGAAGTTCATTCCAACAAGATCACATGAAGTACAACAAATTATTTTTCTCAGGTGAAGTTAATGTAAAGGTCAAGATCATTAATCTTTTTAATGTATCTTCAAAGTAATTTTCATCAACATTCTTTGATCATAAACAACTTCTGAAGATGTTATAAAGTCTGCTGTATAGATAGTTTGACCATGGTTCAGACTGTTGAGTAACATCTGTAGAGGAATGGTTGTGACTGATTGCCCAGTGAGCTGGTGCTACTCTCCATCCTTGGACTGGTGCATGCCCCGCCACATCTCTCCATACGTCTGTGTATGTGTGACACTTTGAGGTTTACAGGTACTATATATACTGGTAGCCTGTCATGGGCTAAGCAAAATGTTCCACTGGCAAAACTGAAACCTCAGATTCGGGTGCTCATTGAAGGTTACTTTTGCTTTTGTGTCTTCCAACTTCCCAATGCAAGGCATAACTCTTGCCAGTCTCCATTACTGGCTGATTTAGGCCTTGCAGTATTTCCTTAAGAAATCTGTGCTTAGAAATCCAGGCCCATTATGCATTTCTGGTGCAGCGATTCACTATCTAGGCACAACAAAGCAAGGGAAATACCGCAAGGCTTAAATCAGCCAGTAATGCAGACTGGCAAGAGATATGCCTTGCGTTTGGAAGTTGGTGTCTTCTTTCACACGGTGTTATCTTGCTCTTGTGCTTCTGTGTCAGTACGAGTCAGGAGATTCTTGTTAACTCTTTCACCACTAAGAAACCATTTTCTGGCCTCTGTAGAGGTCTGTAGGGTAAAAGGGAAACATTATTCATTCACACAGAAATTATTTCTGTGATTTGTTGCATGGGTTGCCTCAAGTTTTGCTGAGTGTATTTTATTTAAGTAACAGTTTAAGTTTTTTATGTGAACAAGTTCAGTCACTGTTCCCTTACATACAACATTGAAATTGTTTTTTTTAAAAGGTATTCTTTTCTTCCACATACAGTTAATATTTTCTTCTACATGTCTGTAATTTCAGCAATATATATTTGTAATTGTGTTGATATTACTGGGTTAACAAAAATGTTTTTGTGTTAACAATTCATATGTTTACATAACACATTTAATATTTCATGGTTGACAGTTTATGATTCTGATTTAACAATTTATATATCTGGTTTTTATTAACATGAAAGTTAATTAGCTTAATGAGGTTTGTTATTTCTGCTCAACTCCACCGTCATATTATTATATTAATTATCATTCAATCATAAAGTAGTAAAGTTCAGTGGCTTTTGTAAAAATCAATGCTTTAGGATGAAAATTCATGAAATATGTAAATAATCTTTTTTAAACATAGATTTTAAATAAAATCGCAGTCACCCTCTTGCAATACACGACTTACTACCTCGCTCGTTGATTTCTTTGCACCAGTCTGTGCTAGCAGTTTAAATCAAAATTATCGTGTAGATGCATGTACAATAAAATAGTTAGCAATATTCTTTTATACTGCTGATTATGTTATACAGTGAATGATCTGTGATTTGTTTGTTACTTTGTCCATTTTGTTTCACTCATTTTAGATTTTCCTTTTTTCTATGCAATAATTATTTTTTAAGTCAAAGTGGATTTTTAAAAAGTTAATCTTTCTTAAATAATCTGAGTGTATTTCAAAATTATTGAAAGAATTACAATTCCTGTTATTACTTTCTAATAAAATATTTATTTACCATCGCTGTAAGTTGTGTATAAATATACATCTGTGTCTGTTTCTGTCACATATTTCGAAATACGTCTTACTTTTGTTGTCCTGAAAATATTAGCAAAATTATTCTAAAACTGAAAACAAATATCTTCTTTTTATATTGGATTAATGTTGACAATGTTGTTAATTATCAAAACCTTTGTAAATGATATTAAACATAATATCACGAAGTGCCATATTTCAATCATATTGATTGTTGACTATATTTTGACAACCGACAAGAAAACAGCTTTCAACTATCTTATAGGTTATATATGATATGTATATTCTAGCATAATAGGGTAATTTTTTAGAAATATTTAATTCACTGTTTCATATTTTTCTTTTTAAAAATTAAAAAAATATAAGATATCTGTCTCCAATAATTGTGCATAATCACATGTTTAAAATGTTTTAAAAGCTACAATTTATTTGTTCTTCATGCTCAAATAATGATGTCTCATATTGTAATCTAGGTAATATGTCTCAAATATTTAAATAAATGATTCTTTTTCAGAAGGGATCCTCCTTGGGGTACATATAGCATAAAAATCCTAATTTTTAACTTGATGACAGGTTGTAACTTAATTTTTAAAAATAACAGTAAAAATAAGTTCAAAAAACACAAAATAAGTGTTTTCCGAACGTGTGACCACCCTGTGTAGAGCCCCATCCCAGTGCAAACCAAGGGATGTAACTCTAATCTCGCCACTTATCAATCTGTCATCGAGCAAGCAAGACGTTCTTCTGCTCCGAAAGTTTTTTGACTTTGAAATAAGTTTCCACTTGAGAAAATGGACAAGACAAAGAGTACTGTATGTGTGGTAACCCCTTTTTATTCGTAGAGGCGAATGTTTAGGTTACTTATATGGTTTTTGTCGCGTTGTAACTTCGTTTTTCAATTCGCACGTGCTTCGAATTGAACGAGTAATGGCGGATGGAAAACGCTCAAAATGGCGGATCTCAAACAAAATGCACTGTGTTAGTACTTTGCTATTCTTGTATTGAGATTTGATTGTTTTGAAGGTTCTTTATCGTGCTTCGCATTGTAGGGCAGCACTTTACTGACGAGGATTTCTCCCTGTTTGAATTTTTTCATTCTCGGGGTCATCGTCTCAGTCGGCAAGCATGTACTAGGGAATATTCATGCTTTATTTCTTTCAGTGGCTTACTATTCATTACTTGCCTAGTGCTTAGTTATTATAGTATCGCCTCTGCGTTTTGTTTGTATGATGCACATTTATGAAACATAAACATTGCACTTACACACATGCACACCCCTAAACATTCTGTGTTTGACTTGCAGTCTTTCACCGAATGTGTGGGGTGCAAGACCCGCATTCCCCCTGCCGACAAGCATAACAGGTGTCTGCCTTGTCTTGTCGACGATGAGCACGACGACACCACCTGTAAGCTGTGCATCGCTTTCACCCCGAGGGCCAAGAAGGAGCGAGGTATCGACATGCTCTTCTATAGGAACCTGCAGAAGGCAGGGCAGGAAATTAAAGGTGCTATCCCCCCCTCTAAAGAAAAGAGGAGTAAGGGCAAGGGTAAGGGTAAGAAGGTGCACTCCCCTCCTATCCCCTCTGCCTCATCGGATGAGGTGGATATGGAGGTGGGGTCACCTGCTGCGGGGGGTTCTACGCCCCCTCCAGTTCTTTCACCTCAAGCACACTTGCATGTTAAACCTAAATCTAACACTAACCCTAATCTGGACGCGGCAGCTATCACTGCCATAATCCAGGGGCAGATGACGGGGATGGTGGGGACGATGATGGCTCAGCTCCGTAAGGAGTTGACCGTCGTCGCCCTGCCGGACCCTGATGTCCGAGGGTCAACCGGCACTCGTGCGGGTAATGACCTCGGGGGCACTACTGAACCGGGCGCAGGCCCCGGCAAGGTAGTGGCTCCCGACGCAGGCATCCGAGAGACTGCTCCGGCTCTGCCTCGTACGCAAGTAACCAAAGCCCCCTCGTCGGTGCAAGGTACTCCGGTGCCGAGCACGTCGAGGGGCACAGGTAACCCCAAGGCCACGGTCACCGGTGCTTCGGCCCCGGTGCAGTCGCAGCCCCGGGGACCGGCTCCGGTCGGGGAACGAGCGCCGGTGAGCAGCGCTGGGTTCCGCATCCCTCTCAAACGGACAATCCGAGATCGGGCTTCGGACACCGGGTCACAGCTTAGTGGCTCCGGTGCCGGGGATCCGGAGGAGGAGGACTCCGACTATTCAGAGGAGGAGGATGAGGAATCCGGCCGTGCTGTCTCGCTCGCCGAGCTTCTGAAGGAGACGCGTGACCGAATAGCGATCGCTATCCCGCAGACGCTCGTTCCCGTCCCGGAGCAGGTCACCGAGGAGTTCCGGCTTCCGGGGGAGGCTTTTGCTCCCAGCAAGCCTCCGGCGACCAGGCTCCGCATCATCGACAGCTTGTTGGTTGAGGCGATCAATCCTCTTCTATCTGGTGCCCGTACGAAGGCTGATTTGCCTGAACTCAACAAGAGGTACCAGTTGGGAGAGGATGGTCTCTTCGACCTTCCGGTTGTGGACGATTGCGTCCTGACCTCCGTCACCCTGTCCGGCGCTCAGGCGCAGCCTTCTGTAGGCAAACAGGGCCGGCGACTGCCTCCATTTCTGTCACAGGCTGCCATGTTGAAGGCCGAGTTCCGTGCCCATGAGGACACATACCGGAACGGAGCCCAACAACTAAGGGTAGCAGTACACGGGGCCTACCTTGCTGCTATGCAGGCTAAGGACCTGGCAGAAGTGCAGGAACTGGGCACCAAGGTGTCCACGTTCCAGAAGCAGTTGGCGGAGGTATCGAGTTATCTGGCTCGGGACTCAATCAGGAGTGCCTCGAGTCAGATGATGGGCGCAGTCATGGGGATGCGCCGGCTGTGGCTAGCGACATCAAAGTATTCGCAGTCCACACGCCTCACCTTGCAGAACCTGCCATTCAGGTTGGGGTCCACCCTCTTCCCTGGATCGCAGGCCGTAGTCAAGGAAGCCGCTGAGCAGAAGGTTGCCTTCGAGGACTCCAAGGTGCTCCTCGAGGAACCAGCTCCGCAAGAAAAGCGTGTGCGGCTTTCCCCCCTTGATGGCCTATACCCCACGCCGGGGGGTTCGGGTCAAGCTTCTTGGAATGGCCCTATGGGCAACAAGAAGAGATTCAAGGGGAAGGGAAAGAAAGGGCACTTCCGTGGGGGCCAAAGGGGCCAGCGGAATTTTCGGAACCGAGGCAGGCAAAACAAGCAAACCTAGGTTCTCCGAAGCCCGTGTTACCACCCAAAAGTCCAGCAGCTCGAATGCTGCCGGAGACGGGGGTACACTGTCTTTCCAAAGATCTTCCAGTGGGGGGCAGACTATCTCACTTCGTCTCAGAGTGGGAGAAAGTCACCTCGAATACCTGGGTCCTGTCCACACTCAGGGAGGGCCACTTACCACTTTGGAAGTACGACCCACCGACTTTCTCCGGGATACGGCACACGAAGGTGCCCGAGTTGCCCGAGAAGGCGGAAGTCCTTCGTGCCGAGGTGCAAGCTTTAATAGACAAAGCAGCCATCGAGGTAGTTCCGAGGGGTCAGGAAGAGAGCGGTTATTACTCGACCTACTTCCTGGTGCCCAAGAAGGACGGAGGGTTCAGACCGATTCTCAATCTGAAATATTTGAATCGCAGTCTACAGGTTCCAACGTTCAAAATGGAAACCTTGAGATCGGTCATAGCGTCAGTAGAGACGGGAGATTGGCTATCGTCAATAGATCTCAAAGATGCTTATCTCCATGTTCCAATGCACCCCGACTTCAAGGAGTTTCTTCGGTTCTCTTTCGACGGGACGTGCTACCAATTCCGGGTGTTACCCTTCGGCATTTCGACTGCTCCGAGGGTATTCACCAAGTTGATGTTGGTGCCGGCACAGGCCGCCAGGTCGCAGGGCAGGTGTTGTCATCCGTACCTGGACGACTGGCTGATCAGAACCTTGTCTCGAGAACTAAATCAGGAGGCCACCCAGCAGGTGTTAGACATCTTGCTCAAGCTGGGTTGGATCATCAACCTGAAGAAGTCAGACATAGCGCCCAGGCAGGACCTGGTCTTCCTGGGCGCAAGGTTCGATACGGCCTCCGGTTCCGTGTCCCTGGCCCCGGATCGGGTGTCCAGAGTGATCGGGGCAGTCCACTTGTTTCTTCAATCGCCGACCCACACAGCCAGGACTTGGCTGCAGTTGTTGGGTCACATGGCGTCGACAGTGGACGTGGTTTGGAGAGCTCGCTTGAGTATGAGACCGGTTCAGCAAGCGCTGGCACGAATGTGGTCACACTCGGACAGCTTCGAGAAGGTTCTAACCACGCCGGTTTGGGTGCTCGAGCACCTTCGGTGGTGGGTTGTCGAGAGCAACCTTCTCAAGGGTCTTCCGCTAGAGCTTCCAACGCCTTCGGTCACCATCCAGACAGACGCCTCCCTATCAGGCTGGGGGGGGGTCCTGGACGACCTGACAGCCTCGGGCCTTTGGTCACAGGAGGAGTCGAAATTGCACATCAACGTGCTAGAGCTCAGAGCAGTTCGACGTGTGTTCGAGTGCTTCAAGGAGCGGATCAGGGGGCTTGTGGTTCGTCTAGAAATGGACAACCAGACAGCCATATCCTACATTCTGAAACAGGGCGGCACAGTGTCTCCATCTCTCCTTCAGGAGTCGTGGCAGTTCCTACTGTGGTGCGACCAGTTCAGTATTCAGGTGGTTCCTGTTTATCTCCCGGGAGTGGACAACGTCCGTGCGGACGCTTTGTCTCGGCGCATCCTAACACCTCACGAGTGGATGCTCGACCGGGGGATATTCGGAACTATCTCCCTGTTGTTCGGGTCGTTCCAGGTGGATCTGTTTGCGTCAGGGATGACGAATCAGATACCTGTGTTCTGCTCCAGAATACCAGATCCAAGGGCTCTAGCCAGAGACGCCTTCGCGATCGACTGGTCGGACAGAGTACTGTGGGCGTTCCCTCCAGTGCCTCTGATCCCCAGGGTTCTTTCTCAGTTGACCATTCAACCAGCTCGCCTCCTAGTGCTTGTAGCACCACTTTGGTCGGCTCAGAGTTGGTTCCCGTCCGTTCTCAGGTTTCTAGTGCAGCCTCCTGTACTGTTACCCTCGAGACGAGACATACTATTTCAGGAAGGGGCACCACACCCGAATCCCAGGATTCAGTGGGTGGCTTGGCCACTGTCCGGAATCGCCTCCAGGAGAGCGGTATTCCTGCACGAGTTGCAGACACAATACTGGCTTCGAGGAGGGATTCGACAAACCTTCAATATGAAGATCGATGGGCCTGTTATGCGCGCTGGTGTGGCGATAGAGGGCTTCTCGATCCCTTTTCTACAGATCTAGTCGCTGTTTTGGAGTTCCTCCAGTCCAGGTTAGATGCTGGTTTAGCCGCATCGACCGTCAGGGGATACTCTACGGCTATTTCTGCTTTCCACATACCGGTGGACGGTGCTCTTTTGGGATCGCATCCACTGGTACAGCGTTTCTTAGCAGGTGTGGACAGGATACGTCCGGTTCTCCGGCGTATCAGCCCCACTTGGGACCTTTCAATTGTTTTGGATTGGCTCTCAGGTCCGGGGTTCAAAGATTTGAACGCACTGTCATTGCAGCTTTTGACGTGGAAGACCGCTTTTTTGGTGGCATTGGCGTCGGGCAGGCGGGTAGGCGATATCCATGCGATGTCTGCTGATCCCGAACTGACTGTCTTTCACAAAGACAGAGTCAGTATCAGGCTGCCCGACAGCTATCGTCCCAAGGTCGACCATTCGTTCCATGTGACGGCTCCTATCGAACTGCCGACTCTTATGCAGCCGGCCTCTTCGGGGTCTATGGGGAACCATGCTCACATTTTGGATGTGCGCAGGGTTCTCAAGGTCTATATCAAGCGCACCAGGGCTATCCGTAAGGACCAGCAACTTTTCTGCTGTTACGGAGGCACCAAGCCTGGTTTGCCGGCATCTAAGCAGTCAATATCCAGGTGGATAGTGTCTGCGATTGTCATGGGCTACGTTCACAAGGGCTTAGAAGCCCCAGGTCAGTTGAAAGCTCACTCGGTTAGAGCGGTTGCGACGTCTAAGGCGTTCGCGGCGGCTCTGCCCATCGAAGAGATCTGCTCCGCCGCTATCTGGAGCCGGCCGAGCACGTTCATTCGACACTACCAACTAGATAGGCACTCTAGGGAGCGCGCTCGGTTTGGTCAGTCGGTTCTCTCAGGTGGGCAGAGTTGAAACTCTCTAGCTGATTGAGCTTTCGAGTTATTGTTCAGTTTGGTTCAGTTCAGTTTTCTAAGAAGACTAATAAACTAACCTAGTTGTTCATCCTAACCAGTTGCACTGTTTGACGGGCATTTTTATCCCCCGCAGCAGGTGTCCCGGTGGCACTGCCTAGCGGGTAAATACCTACTCCTATTGATCCCCAATAGTCTTTTGAAAAAAAGAGGGGGGGGGGGGTATTTGGCCTACATAACGGTAATCAGGCGGATTAAGCCGATTGGTTAGTCCCCAAGGGATCACCCATCCTCAGCCCTCGGCGCGGGAGGTCACGTGATCTGGTAAGTGTGACACCTTTATTGGATTGAGTAGAGCACTTTTAAGGGATATTTAGTGTACAGACAGAATCCACATCCTAAGTCTTCTTTGGGAGTCTGCCTTATGCTATATGTACCCCAAGGAGGATCCCTTCTGAAAAAGAATCGAACCAACCTGCAGAGGTTGCAGATTCTTTGAAGGGATCCTCCTTGGGGTACGGCCACCCACCTCCCCTTATTCTGTCTGACTTGGTTAGATTGATAAGTGGCGAGATTAGAGTTACATCCCTTGGTTTGCACTGGGATGGGGCTCTACACAGGGTGGTCACACGTTCGGAAAACACTTATTTTGTGTTTTTTGAACTTATTTTTACTGTTATTTTTAAAAATTAAGTTACAACCTGTCATCAAGTTAAAAATTAGGATTTTTATGCTATATGTACCCCAAGGAGGATCCCTTCAAAGAATCTGCAACCTCTGCAGGTTGGTTCGAATTTTGAACCTTGATTATCATAGAGAATTTAATGTGAATGTAATTAATATTCAAGTACAGTCTCATGTCGTATCTCCAATAAACCATTTTCTATGCATGTTTGTTAAGAAATAGTATGCTTTTAATTTACCTTTTATCATGTATGCATATTTTCCTTGATGATGAATATTATTAAATATCTAAAATACTTTAATTTTCACAATTTTCAAAAAAAAAAAATCCAATTTTATAGCTTGAGCTTTAGTTGTCTTTTACACTGTATTGTACTGCTGGGTGACTTTGTATATAACATTTATTTAACTTGCCTAAATACAAGATGCAGAACTATACAATTGCATATCTTTTCATTTAACTTCTGTTTTAAAGTGTACATTTACTTTTTCAGAAAATCTCATTTTTGAAGTGAGATCTTTCGTAATATCAGAAATAGTTGTTGAAAATGTTCACATATTTCTAACAAGCTGTAGGTGATCAGTCTGATTTAATTCGACCCTGTCTCGAGGAATATAAGTTGCAAATTATTGCATCTACGGGATACAAGCTCTTTATGCGTTTCCTCAGTCCATTTCGGCTGTTGTACTGTTTAGCGCAGGGATTAGCGCGTTTCGCTTCGGATCAAGTGGTCTTGGGTTCGAATCCTGCCAGGAACTTGGTAACTTTGTCAGCTGTGGAGAACTGTTCTATATGCAGGAAGGTTTGGGTGCAATGATACACTGAATTTCAGTGCAGTACCACCCATGATTTGCTAGTTTCAGCAGATGCTTGCAGGTTTCACTGCAATGCATAGCAACCATTGCATTATGGGCTTTTCTCCCGGAAGTAATAATAGTAGCTGTGATACATGTGAAGTACTCTTGAAACTGGCATTAAACCCTAACTCTAAACCCTAAGGCATCCAACAAAAGCAACTTACTCCAGGCAGCAATCCGAATGATTCAAATTGACGATAATTTTAAAACCTCTAATGTGATTGGTCTGCTATATAGGTTTTGCCTGCATTGGCCTCAGACCCAGAGAAAGGGATTCTATTGAATCCATTCATCTTCCTTGGAACAGGTAGATCTCAATCAGACTGAAGACCTTGAGGTTGTATAAACTAAGGAAGGATATTTTGGTTTGTTCTTTTGAAGCAAAATCACTATTATGTGCTTGTTGGTGTCTTTTATGTAAGAACTCTATGCAAGATTTGATCTCTTTTAAAAACACTTCTGAAAACTGAAATGTGGTTGAGATATTTAAACCATAACTTGTACTATATTTTTAATCTGTGTATACTACTATACAATGCTACTCTCTGCTCACTAGCTGCTGAATGCCTTATACCCTTGATGTGATGTCATTTATGGCAGATCATGGAACTGAGGTCTTTCTCACCTGTATATATCAGTATGTATTATTATTATATAAAAACTTTCCAACGTGTCTGTGGCAGGGTTATGTCTTTAATCAGCCTTTCTTACTAGTGTATGAGAAAAAGGTCATAAGTACTTGTGATAGGTTATATCACTTATATTTGAATATTGTGAAGGCAAAATTTAGTCCCATCATTGTTGAAATCTGTATTAAGCGCAGTACCAGCCACGAGTTCCAGCAAATGCTTGAAGGTTAAACTTCAATGCATAGCCAAACTGGAGTTGCAGGCTTTCTCTCTGGAATAAAACTAGCAATCGTGATGTAAGTAAAATAGTCTTGAAAGCTGCATTTAACTCTAAATCAGTTCTCATCTAGATTTATCTTAGGTTCCTTAGAGTAGTCCATGCCTTTTCTATTTGCTCAAACTTAGGTGTACTTCAAGGTATCCGATTCCTTGGTAACCCCAGGATCTCAGCAAATAAGCTCTTAAAGGGGAAGTTCCATAAAGACGTTGAAGTGTGATGTGCCAGTTTGATCAAAGATTTCTTGATTTCAACATGTATGTACTTATTCTTTGTATATATCAACAATTGTGATGTTTTGTAACTGAAATTATCATGCTGTTGTGGTCAAGGTAGATTGGTTCATTGTCCATCATCTGTATAATTCTATTAATTATTAGTCATTTAGTCTTAAATGAAATGTGATGTCAGTCGTATATTTTCAATGAACATGTAAATTGTATTTAACATCACATTTGAATACAGGCAGTTTAAGTTAAGTTGTGAACACTATGACATTGTCTTATACATGAACCTAGAAATTATAGTACTTAGACCATTATTTAATTTGTAGTGCTATAACGTAATGAAATTGTGTTATAAAAGAATGGGCCATCCTCAGTGTATAATTTTATGCCTACCGGGTATATAGATATACAAATATGAGGTGTGAAAAATTAACACTTGATGCCTACCAATATTACTGCCAGGTTAATCTACTTGCATAATTAGTAATGAAGTTTTTCATTAGGTATTGACATGTGCAAACTTATTCCATCAATAAAGAGATTTTAATGTCATTTTAATTCTATGTCATAAAGAAAATCTATGAGTTCAAGCATTTCACTAAATTAAATAGATCACTCACAGTGCATGTACTTGTGGTGGAATCGCAATCTCATTTAAATCAGATTGAACGTAACACTTGTACATTGTGCGTCAATCGGAGTATACTCCGCAGGTCATATCAGGTGACCTTCACTGTTCACCTTCAATAATATCAGCCATTCAGAGGGCTTTCTAGATCAACATTGGTACGACATAGTGGTTCGCAGGTCAACTCAAGTCTGAAGCTTTTGTAGTCTCGTTGCTGATTGGCTGGAGTGAAGGTCACTTGACATGACCTCTATGGTAGTGTTAAGATCAGAAACGCAGAAAGGTTTGATCTGATTCACATGAGATTCATCCTCGGTTACCAATGGTTTTATATATGCTCCGTTACTCTCCACTATATCACCCATGAGGAACCTTGGCTGGCGTGAACCAATCCAACTGCTACGCAGCTTGGACCTGCGAGCCAATGACAATTCATATCACTTCGTTTCAAAGCAAACAAGGTCATTGTGTTAGCCATCCGTCACCGGTTATCTCCCTTGACCATTTCCGTCTTATCCCATTGAGCATTTTCTTTGGTTACTGTCTTCGTCACGCCGGCCAAGGGCGGGTAATTTGAGTACAGATTTTTCTGATAAGGTTTCCCATGGGTGATATAGTGGAGAGTAACGGAGCATATATAAAACCATGAGTAACCGAGGATGCATGAGATTGTGATGGAATCACTACTTATCCACGTACTGGTGGCTTTCTTGGTGCCAAGGATGCAGCCAATTGTTGGAACATTTTGGAGTTGGTCATTTTCGTTATAAAGACCCAATATTTGCTGCTGTATGCATGCAAGTCCAGAAGTTGAGAGTTAACAGAAAAATAGTGTTCTGGGTTTCTACTTGGCCTTAGGATCAATCTTTCCTATGTTAAAGGATGGTGATGCTATTGCTTCTGGTATTAGGATTGTATAAAGAATCAAGAGCAAGTGACACTCGCTGGTAGATTAGGTTACGAGGAGGGTTCCATCGGAGTGTCTCTCATTGTTTTTTGCATTATGTGAAATAAGAAAAATGCTGTATTTATTTTACTAACTTTGCAACTTTTTAATAATGAACACATATATAATGATAGAATATCCACAAAGTAACAAATAATTTGTTATTAGATTGATGAAAATGGTTTGTTATGACATACCATTAAAGCTGTCCAGACTTGTAGCGCTGATGAATGTTATTTCTTTGAATTAATTTTTTTCTTTGTCAAATTGTAAAATCTTAAGTGATCAAAATACTACCTATTATGTTTCAACTGGATTGTTATCATGTATTAATAACATACTACCTATTATGTTTCAACTGGATTGTTATCATGTATTAATAACATAGAAGTATAAATTAAATTAATTAAAAAATTACTTTCGTTAACCTTAACTTTCGTTTCCTCGTATAATACCCGGATAGAATTAATATAAGAAACCTGTCATTTGAACATTGAATTTCTATTGTGGAGTCCAGATATTATGTACATTGGATATATAAAAACTAACATCTGTTAATTACTTATCTCAATCTCAACCATTGATATGGTCAGTGAAGCTACATAGATGTAAAGATACGTATATTTTGTGCTGTCAACGATGAATGTGCACTATTCTTCGTCACATTATTAAATCTAAAGTCATCAAAGTAACTGTCTCAACCTGATCTTATTTATAATCACGTCTTGGTAACATAAAAGTATAAACAGAATGTCACCCCGAATTTCATTTGCACAAAATATGATACTATAGAACCCTCTCTTTAAATTGTAAGACCCAGGTATTTGTAAACAATGACTACATGTATATACCGGTATTGTATATGTAACAACTAAAATCTTTAAAATACTTATCACAAACTCCATCCATTAATGTGGTCAGTGTCGCTACATAGATGTGAAGATACTTATATTGTGCTGTCAGTGAATGTGTCTATGTTCACATGACAACCAATGGGGGCTCGCCAATGTTTATTTTTATTTGATAAAGAATCATTAGTTTCTGCTATTTTACCAAATTCATTTGTAAAAGCAATATGAGAAATTCTGTTTTTAAGTTATAATTATCTCATATTTTACTAACGTAATTAGGTTAAAATATTTTCATAAAAAACTCAACAAAGTTTTATCCTTCCTCTTCCACCAGAGGTTACTCACTTCAGATATTCTATCATAACCTCTGTTGCACATCAAGCACTTTCATGGCTAAAAATAGTCCTGATTGGTTGCATCAGAAGTTAGTTGTGCAATTGGTGATGTTTCAAACAGTTTTGTCGAAATGACTAGAGTTTCTTCACCTGTGCGATGCGGGGGCGGGATAGCGCAGTGGTTAGCGTGTTCGGCTTCGGATCAAGATGTCCGGGGTTCGAATCCTGCACGGCAACTTTGTCTGCAGTAGAGAACTTTTCTACATGAGTCAGGTTTGGGTGCAATGCAAAACTGAATTTCAGTGCAGTACCACCCATGGTTCGCTAGTTCCAGCCGATGCCTACAGGTAGCCACATGGCGTTGCAGGCTTTCTTCCTGCCATAATACTAGCAGCCGTGATATAAGTGAAATACTCTTGAAAGTGACGTTAAACCCCAATTCACCTCACCTGTGTGATGCACACATATCATATACTCAGAGAATTCGGTTGCAGATGTAAAATGTTTGATGGGAAATATACGAAAGTAAGGACGTTACCAGTTTTGCAAAGTTTCACCAGAAGGGGATTATGTGAGGATATCGAAATATTGCCTATATGCAATAGAGGTTATGATGAAAAGTCTGAAGGGAGTAACCTCTCTTGGAAGAGTAAATTCTATCAATAGTATCATCATATTAATCTTGTCATTCTTCATTTTGTATTTGAAAGTTTGCTTAAAATGTTTTGTTTTTGTGTAAGTTTAGATTGGAGAGATCTTGACCAAGGGCATTTGAAAAAGAACTATTTATTAGTTAGTTAGACTGTGATAGCAAGTTTCAATTCATCTCAAGAACAAATAAAGAACTTCATGATCATGATTTTTTTTTTTATTGAAATATAATCTGATTAAAAAATAAAGATATATATTTATTATGTTATTGTTGGGGAATATCAGGTTTTGATCCTTAACATGTAAGTGTTTCACTAGAGATATAATTTGTGTAACACAGTAGATTATACACAAGGCACTGCCACAGGCACAGGCAAATACATGACATCAGAACATGACATAGAATGACTTGTAGCCTTGATGTGAAAAATAGATCTAGAGCCATTGGCTCTGTAACTCATCAGGACTTCATTGATTTATTATATATGGTTGAATATCTCAAGTTATCTAAAGTAATACATTTACCAAATCTAGAATCTCTTTTGGCAAAGGATTTTGTACACAACATTTCAGCTTGCTAGAGCTTTTTGTACTGGAGAAGAAGGTTTTTAGGTCATGACCCCTGTGACCCACATTTCCAGGTCAAAGGGTCACAAAACCAACCTTAGAATCCTCGTTGACAAAGGAGTGCACACAATTTTTCAGCTCTCTAGACCTTTTAGAACTTGAGGAGAAATAGGTCTTTAAGGTCATGACCCTATTTGGGGTCAAGGGGTCACCAATTTTACAATTTAAAATCCCCATTGGCCAAGGAGTTTGCACACAACTTTTCAGCTCTCTTGACCTTTTGGAACTGGAGAAGATGAAAATATTTTTTTAAAGTCGTGACCCCTGTGACCCTATTTTGGGTCACCAATTTTACAATTTAGAATCCCCATTGGCCAATTAGTCTATACAAAAAATTTCAGCTCCCTAGACCAAGTGGTTCTGGAGAAGAAGAAAATGCAAAAAGTTACGGACAGACGGACATGCCAGAGGAGCTAAAAACCTGATGACATTCCAATGTTTCATAAATATAGGGGTCACTATTGACTCACAAAGGACTATTGCAACAGCGATAGTCTATTGCGATTTACTATTGTGATAGTTTATCAATAAACAATTTCCCGAATAGGTGTTTTAACTGCTTTGCTTTGAAATGACTTCTTCCAAAGTGACAGATCTTCTTTGCCTTAAGTTTTCAAGCTCTCGGTTATCTTTTTTGAGTGTTCCAGCATTTTTCAAATCTAAAAACCACATTTGTGTGCAAATTTTACTTTTAACAACTGAATTGACTTAACTATTGAAACGAAACCGTGCTATCATTTCCCTGACTGTACTACGGCATTTTGTCTCAAATCATCGCCAATGCTGTGGCGATGCAGATCTTGTCAGCAATTAATGACCTTGACATTCAGTTGACCTGCAGTGTCCCATATCCAGGTTACAGGGTCTTCGTTCTCGCATTGGCGATGATTTGAGACAAAATGCTGTAGTACAGTCTGAGAAATGATATGTAGGTGTTGTACTATGTTTTTATTTCTGTAGTTTCACTCTGCGGTTCGATTCCGCCGATTCATAGGTGCTGTCAACATTGCTGGAATTAATAAACGATTTTAAAAGGTGAGTTTTCGATGATTTTCGTGAGCGTTGAAATTGGCTTGAACATGTGGAGGTACCGATATACGGGCTGTTTTGTCGCATAGCTTATAGAATAATGATCCGATTGTGACCATTTATAGCTCATTTTGTTGGGAAATCATTAAGCTTTCGTATCGTAGTCATTGACTGTGCCGTAAAAAAATAATTTGATGCTAAATATGACTTTGAATGAGCATGGGGTGGTTTCGTCGTTACACACTTTTCCTTTTATACAGTAATAAAGTAGGGTTTATATAGGTATATATCTTTTAATCGCTGTTTCTAAGAGATACACGCCCCTGTGATCAATACTATTGATGGTTTTTAAAAATTACCATTGATAAAGTACTATCAGTACAGCAACTATTGTGTTAGGTCGATAGTTTATCTATTGTTACATCCCTACATAGATCAACTCATCAAAATGCTGTGACATCACTGCACTGCTGTGATTAGAGATGTACAATTTCCATTCTTCTATTCTATATTGATGTCAAAAGTGACAGTGGCCATCTGGGATCAGTCAAAAACACTCTGACCCGACTTACATTTCATAGACGGTTCCAGAAAATTTAAAAACTATTCCTCTAAAATCTACCATTGAATTCATGGCATATTTCTCAAATCATAATACAATAACATCTCAGTGTTGTTCCTAGGTGATCTGCCTAGGGGGTCATTTTGGCCAATTCTGAACAAGTGGGACCCTTTGCAATGGTAAAAGTATCCTACTGGCTGGCGACCAATTATCGCCACATACCAATTATCTCCAACACATAGCTACAGCGCTTGCGCAGACAACTTTATCCTATGGTTCCCTATTATTTCACACATTAAGATATCACCAAACTGATAACCAACAAAAGTTCAATTCAACTTAAGTATTTAGCTATGTAGCTATGTGTTGGTGATTATTGGTCGCCAGCCAGTACTGCTTTAAATTTTAAGGGACACCACAAAGGTGGTCAAATGTCCCCAGGACCCCCTCCAGGAACAACACTGCATCTGATACAATTCACCCTTCTCACAGTAGAGACATTGGCTCAGTAGCTCTAAAAGTTTAAGCATGATTTATAATCAAAGGAAATTTATTACTAAAACCCAATAAAAAAAACACTATGGCCACGTTTGATTAGACAACACTCGAGTCGAGTCAAGTCGGATTCGCTAATCAAACGCCACGAACCCAACACTCGGGACCGCTAACTAGGTCAAGTGTCGGCTCGTCATTTTCGCGCGAGTGACTGTGAGGCGTGTTGTGATGTCATCAAAGATGGCGGCCACTGAGAATGGGCATTTTTAGCTCATCAGGCCTGAAAGGCCCGATGGGCTAATGGCATGGGATGGCGTCCGTCCATCCGTCCGTCCGTCCGTAAACTTTTAGCTTTTTCGACTTCTTCTCCAGAACCAATGACTCCAGAGAGCTGAAATTTTATGTACAGACTCCTTGGCTGAAGGGGATACTAAATTGTAAATTTGGTGACCCTGTGACCCCAAATGTGGGTCACAGGGGTCATAACCTTAAAAGCTATTTTCATCTTCTTCTCTAGAACCAATGACTCCAGACAGCTGAAATTTTTTTGTACAGACTCCTTGGCTGAAGGGGACTCTAAATTGTAGATTTGGTGACCCTGTGACCCCAAGTGTGGCTCACAGGGGTCATTACCTAAAGAAACTATTTTCATCTTCTTATCCAGTCCCAATGAACATAGAGAGCTGAAATTTTATGTACATACTCCTTGACTGAAGGGGATTCTTAATTGTAAATTTGGTGACTGTGAGACCCCAAATATGGGTCACAGAGGCAATGACCTAAAATGCTATTTTCATCTTCATCTCTAGTCCCAATGGCTCTAGTGAGCTGAAATTTTATGTACAGACTCCTTGGCTGTAAGGGATTCTAAATTGTAAATTTGGTGAGTCTGTGACCCCAAATATGGGTCACAGGGATCATAACCTAAAAGCCTATTTCAGTTTACACCATTTTTAGCTCATCAGGCCTGAAAGGCCCGATGGGCTTATGGCATGGCATGGTGTCCGGCGTCCGTCCATCTGTCCATCCGTCCGTCCATCCGTAAACTTTTTGCTTTTTCGACTTCTTCTCCAGAACCAATGACTCCACAGAACTGAAATTTTATGTCAAGACTCCTTGGCCAATGGGGATTCTAAATTGTAGATTTCTTGACCCCATGACCCCAAATGGGGTCACAGGGGTCACATCCTTAAAAACCTATTTTCATCTTCTTCTCCAGTTCCAAAAGGTCTAGAGAGCTGAAAAGTTGTGTGAAGACTCCTTGGCCCATTAGGATTCTAAATTGTAGATTTCGTGACCCCATGACCCCAAATGGGGTCACAGGGGCCACATCCTTAAAAACCTATTTTCATCTTCTTCTCCAGTTCCAAAAGGTCTAGAGAGCGGAAATGTTGTGTGCAGACTCCTTGGCCAATGTGGATTCTAAATTGTAGATTTCTTGACCCCATGACCCCAAATGGGGTCACAGGGGTCACATCCTTAAAAACCTATTTTCATCTTCTTCTCCAGTTCCAAAAGGTCTAGAGAGCTGAAAAGTTGTGTGCAGACTCCTTGGCTAATGGGGATTCTAAATTGTAGATTTTGTGACCCCATGACCACAAATGGGGTCACAGGGGTCACAACCTTAAAAACCTATTTTCATCTTCTTCTCCAGTTCCAAAAGGTCTAGAGAGCTGAAAAGTTGTGTGCAGACTCCTTGGCTAATGGGGATTCTAAATTGTAGAGTTCGTGACCCCATGACCCCAAATGGGGTCACAGGGGTCACATCCTTAAAAACCTATTTTCCTCTTCTTCTCAAGTTCCAAAAGGTCTAGAGAGCTGAAATGTTGTGTGCAGACTCCTTGGCCAATGTGGATTCTAAATTGTAGATTTCTTGACCCCATGACCCCAAATGGGGTCACAGGGGTCACATCCTTAAAAACCTATTTTCATCTTCTTCTCCAGTTCCAAAAGGTCTAGAGAGCGGAAATGTTGTGTGCAGACTCCTTGGCCAATGTGGATTCTAAATTGTAGATTTCTTGACCCCATGACCCCAAATGGGGTCACAGGGGTCACATCCTTAAAAACCTATTTTCATCTTCTTCTCCAGTTCCAAAAGGTCTAGAGAGCTGAAAAGTTGTGTGCAGACTCCTTGGCTAATGGGGATTCTAAATTGTAGATTTTGTGACCCCATGACCACAAATGGGGTCACAGGGGTCACAACCTTAAAAACCTATTTTCATCTTCTTCTCCAGTTCCAAAAGGTCTAGAGAGCTGAAATGTTGTGTGCAGACTCCTTGGCCAATGTGGATTCTAAATTGTAGATTTCTTGACCCCATGACCCCAAATGGGGTCACAGGGGTCACATCCTTAAAAACCTATTTTCATCTTCTTCTCCAGTTCCAAAAGGTCTAGAGAGCTGAAAAGTTGTGTGCATACTCCTTGGCCAATGGGGATTCTAAATTGTAGATTTCGTGACCCCATGACCCCAAATGGGGTCACAAGGGTCAAATCCTTAAAAATCTATTTTCCTCTTCTTCTCCAGTTCCAAAAGGTCTAGAGAGCTGAAAAGTTGTGTGCAGACTCCTTGGCCAATGGGGATTCTATATTGTAGATTTCGTGACCCCATGACCCAAAATGGGGTCACAGGGGTCACATCCTTAAAAACCTATTTCATCTTCTTCTCCAGTTCCAAAAGGTCTAGAGAGCTGAAAAGTTGTGTGCAGACTCCTTGGCCAATGGGGATTCTAAATTGTAGATTTCGTGACCCCATGACCCCAAATGGGGTCACATCGTTAAAAACCTATTTTCATCTTCTTCTCCAGTTCCAAAAGGTCTAGAGAGCTGAAAAGTTGTGTGAAGACTCCTTGGCCCATGGGGATTCTAAATTGTAGATTTCGTGACCCCATGACCCCAAATGGGGTCACAGGGGCCACATCCTTAAAAACCTATTTTCATCTTCTTCTCCAGTTCCAAAAGGTCTAGAGAGCGTAAATGTTGTGTGCAGACTCCTTGGCCAATGTGGATTCTAAATTGTAGATTTCTTGACCCCATGACCCCAAATGGGGTCACAGGGGTCACATCCTTAAAAACGTATTTTCATCTTCTTCTCCAGTTCCAAAAGGTCTAGAGAGCTGAAAAGTTGTGTGCAGACTCCTTGGCTAATGGGGATTCTAAATTGTAGAGTTCGTGACCCCATGACCCCAAATGGGGTCACAGGGGTCACATCCTTAAAAACCTATTTTCCTCTTCTTCTCAAGTTCCAAAAGGTCTAGAGAGCTGAAATGTTGTGTGCAGACTCCTTGGCCAATGTGGATTCTAAATTGTAGATTTCTTGACCCCATGACCCCAAATGGGGTCACAGGGGTCACATCCTTAAAAACCTATTTTCATCTTCTTCTCCAGTTCCAAAAGGTCTAGAGAGCGGAAATGTTGTGTGCAGACTCCTTGGCCAATGTGGATTCTAAATTGTAGATTTCTTGACCCCATGACCCCAAATGGGGTCACAGGGGTCACATCCTTAAAAACCTATTTTCATCTTCTTCTCCAGTTCCAAAAGGTCTAGACAGCTGAAAAGTTGTGTGCAGACTCCTTGGCCAATGTGGATTCTAAATTGTAGATTTCTTGACCCCATGACCCCAAATGGGGTCACAGGGGTCACATCCTTAAAAACCTATTTTCATCTTCTTCTCCAGTTCCAAAAGGTCTAGAGAGCTGAAAAGTTGTGTGCAGACTCCTTGGCTAATGGGGATTCTAAATTGTAGATTTCGTGACCCTGTGACCCCAAATGGGTTCACAGGGGTCACATCCTTAAAAACCTATTTTCATCTTCTTCTCCAGTTCCAAAAGGTCTAGAGAGCTGAAAAGTTGTGTGCAGACTCCTTGGCTAATGGGGATTCTAAATTGTAGATTTCATGACCCCATGACCCCAAATGGGATCACAGGGGTCACATCCTTAAAAACCTATTTTCATCTTCTTCTCCAGTTGCAAAAGGTCTAGAGAGCTGAGAAGTTGTGTGCAGACTCTTTGGCCAATGGGGATTCTAAATTGTAGATTTTGTGACCCTGTGACCCCAATCTAGGTCACGGGTCATGACCCAAAAACCTATTTTCATCTTCTTCTCCAGTTTATATGTAAAGCGCTAGAAAGGTGAAATGTTGTGTAGAGATTCTTTGGTCAAAGGTGATTCTTAATTGTTGGATTAGTGACCGTGTGACTCCAAATGTGGGTCACAGGGGTCATGATCTAAAACCAATATTATTTTGCTTGTTAACAATGTATTACTTGAGATAACTTAGATATTCAACCTTTGATAATAAATCAATAAAACCGTGATGAGCTACAGAGCCCATGGCTCTTTTTTTCTGAGATGTTATGTGCACTTCAATCAGTAAGTAGGTATGGGAGGTAATTTTAAAGAAAACACCTGAGGGAAAGGCATTTCATCTTTCTGATGTGGGATTCTAACATGTGCTTTGAGAATATAATATGTCTGATGAAAAAGAGATGTTGAGAATTAAAAACTTAGAATTGGAGGTCTGACAAAAGTTATAAGTCATATTTTATCTTTGTCTCACATTTCACATATGAGTAATTATTTGAATTTTGCAAGTGAATTTGCTGATAAAGGTACACAAGTCTAAAAGTATTCTAAAGACTTAATACAGAATCTTTTATTAAATCTAATATAATGTTCTTTGAAATTTAAGAGTAAATAATGGAGTTTTTGAATATCTCATGATATTGTGTAATTATTTGGAGAATTAATTAATTAATTAATGAGAATTTCCCGTACGAGTCAATTTGGTATACCGTATTTATATAATATTTTATACTTTATAACTGATTTAGTTTTCTATTAACTTTGCAGTTAATTTTATTCAATAGGAACAAGAAATGAGATAAATGTCTACATTATGGACATGTTTAATGTGAATCTATTTGAAATGAGAACTATTGAATACCCTTTGAAGGAATAACTTGAAGAGGAATTAATTTTTTTTCATTTTACATGAGATATGTGAACTGAATATGACTAGTGATGACTGGTGATAACATAGGACTATAAAAGAAGTAGCTATATGAGATTGTGACACCACATCTATTTTCATCTTCTTCTCCAGTACAGAAAAATAATTAATTGTAGGAAAAACAGCATCTAACATATAAATTTTACTGGCTGTGAGTCCAGTGTCTGCATGTTATGTAATTGCATTGTGTTGACCTGGGGGTAACCACTTCCTGGCAAAAGGATGAAAACTGATAGTTACACAGAGGTTTCAGGTTACTTCAAACTACTGTGCAGCACTGTGTTATAGACTGTGCGTGAGACTGCTTTAGTCTTCCACTGACTCTAAAAAAGAATTTTTTTTATAGAATATCACCATTTTATCGAATATTGAAAAGGAGCCTATAAGAAATGGTGAAAAAGAATTTACAAAAAAAAATCCACCAATTTATCACTGGGTGTAATGTGTACGCGAGGACGTTCGTTGTTACTGATTTGTCACGTGACTATTACAGCGATGGACGTGTTATCATCGTCCATGTCAGTGAACAAAAATGAAAATTATTATCAAAATACAGACAATCCTGTAATAATATTGTTATGTTCTTATTGCTAAGGCATACCTTCAGTCTAATACACAGTGGGAAGTCTTGTATACACACAGATGTTTTTCTTTTTACACTTGATCACTGCAGTGACGCTGTTTTGAGTCTTCACCTCGTGACTTATTTTGTCTACAAACACCTAAAACAAACAAGTCTGAAATCTAATCATACCTACTAAAAGATGAATAAACCTAGAAATAGACTGCAAAATTTGATAGACCTGCGCCCTGTTGTAACAGAGATTGCCCGAGTTGAATCATTTTTTCAGAAACAATTTTAGTGTACGGATTGTTCAATCTAGCTATACGGATCGTTACCGATTGCACCAAACCTGGTATACGGATTGTGGTGATTGGCGTTTCTTAAACAAAACGACTCTGTTTTGAGTAGAAAGTGCCAAAATGTTACATTATCGGTTGAAATGTTTTATTATACAAATAGTAATATTACACAACACCTTTCTCATTTTAGACTACAAAAATGCATCATATTTCGGCGTTACCACTGTCCTGAAGTTAAATAATTGTTCAAAGATGTCATTGCACATACCAAGATTGTCCATCTCCTAAAAAACCTTATCAATTCAAAAGAAATACTTGTCTGACAGAACTGGCAATTTCAATATCAATGTGTTCACTTTCCAAAACACAGTGAGGAAACAAAATCAATTGATAAACGTATTTGTCTGAACTACAAATCTTACAACCATCGCCTGCAATACAGTCACAGAGATCATGGACATATTATATCATCTTTTATATGTAAACTCATTAGTAACAAGCGGTTGTCACAAAGGTGACACGACCCCCCCGCGCAAATTAATATTTCAAAATTGAAAAAATAATGTCAAGATCAGCAGATAATGATATAATGATAATGATCAGAAACCAATGAACAGTTCTTGTTGATATTAACATGTCGAGAAATGTTCCGCTGTGACCTTGAGAATAATGTAAAGGTCATCAAAATTTAATCAGCCCTTTGTCTTCCATAGAAAAAGCTATGTGTAAGATATTAAGAGAATAAGTCAATAGTTCTTGATATATCCCGCGGACAAGTGTAAAATACGTACGCAGCAGAATACTATATCCCCCGCTTTGCGCTAAACGCGCGGCGGGGGATGATAAAAGTATAGGCTATACACTTTAAAAATCTATTCCTACTAACAAAAATTGCTTTTACCATTCAAACACACTTTGATTATGAACTGGGGTTGTCATCTAATTTACATATCTAACCACTTTGCAACGACTTTCAGTTGTTAAATGACTGTGACTTTAGGACAATCAAACAATTTCAGAAACCACCCATTTAATGGCTTTTGGCTTCTAGAAAAGCTAAGTAAAAATGACCTCGATTACACCAGCCAGCGAGTCTGCAAAATTGAACTAAATATAAAAAATAAATCAGAGTCTGAGTGTATAGAACTGTCTCAAGTCAATGTATTAGATTGTGAATGCAAGATCAAATTTGTATAGTCACTAAGTGAATAAACAGATGTAATATCTTTCTTGCATAATAATTGCACACTTTACCGGTATTGGTTTTGTGTATGAATGTGACGAACGACACAGTACGAAATGGAGAAGATAAATTTTATTTTCAGTTTTGCATTTGTCTTTTTTGTCAAAAGAGAACTCAAAACAGCAACTTGCATATGTAACCTAGCCTTAAACGTAAAATAATACTTTCTCTTCCATTTGGAAATACTCGAGAGCTCATTTTATGGGTTTTGTTACGTTTATTGAAAGCGGAACTGAAGCGAACTGATTTGTTACATCTGCACCTAAATCTTGGTGCATCATACATACCCTTGTAGTGTTCTTTAATGAGACGTTAAGACACATGCACACACGGTAGAGCAACATGGATCACGGTCTTCATGCCTGGACTTGTTGGATCTCAGACCAAATGACTCTGTACATGCAGTTTGAACAGGAGTAAGTCTGAAATCTACGTGGGTTCTTTTATGAGATAGATAGACTTCACAGATATAAATGCAAATATATAAGTGTGTGATATGATGTGATATTCCGACCGTTCTTTGACTTGAAAGTGGATCCACATCAATCACAAACAAAACTGTGGGCCACGTTTAAATGTTCTAAAAGTTTAGCTTCAGTTTCGAACTCCTTGCAGCATGTCGCACTTGCTACTGTACTTCGCTTCAGAGCTTGATCGCTGCTTTTTTTGGCGGTTTTTGAGTGGTTGTTGAAAATAGTGGGTCATTAACATAAAAACAAGATGCCTTCCGACAGTGAAATATCCCTGTTTTCTGCAGAAAGAAGCACATTTATAAACTTACCGATAAAAAGGTTTACCAATGCTATTACACGGATCGTATGTGTTTGGATTGATAGCCAGTCATTGTTCCGCACATTTAATAGCTTTCACTTTGTTTCAAAATTAACATGTTCGGATTTATTTAGAAAATAAACAAAATTCAATCAGGCACAATCCGAACCCTCGATCAGCACAATCCGTGTACCGTAAATCACATGATCGGTGACATTCCGTACACCGGAACACGGTTCATGATCCAACCTTGACAACAGATTATTAAATATTCACACCATACCATGCCTTGAAATTTCGCCAGGGCTTGCAGTAGTTATTGAAACAAATTTACATTAAATTAATTTTGGATAATATACACATTGCATACTCTTATGATAGGGAAAATGTACAGCAATTGTCGAAATTTCGACGACATTGACTGACACGCAGTTGCTAAAATGTATGTTTGAAAATAATGGTTAGGTTTATCTTCTATTTGGTTTCACAAGAGGGAGTATAGATATTTACTCATGAAGTAGTCGCTATTTATAAGTTCATAAGTATTCAAACAATATGCATAATGAGCTAAAATTTACCACTTTTCATGGTCGTATGTCCCGCGTCTCGCATTAAAAGTCACGTGACGAATCAGTAACAATGAACGTCCTCGCGTACACATTACACCCAGTGTTTATTAAGTATTGAAATGGAGCCTATGAGAAATGGGATTTTCAAAAACTGAGGCTCCTATTCATTATGTAATAAATGTTGATATTGCCATAATGTAATTAAGAATTAAAACAATATAATGCAAAGGTGAATGATATTTATAACGAATGTGCATTTATGTGTAACCAATTTTGATAATAATTAGCAGGGGTCATGAACTTAAAAGTTTTTTTTCATTTTCTTCTACAGCCCCAGGCCATTATTGCAATAGCTGACAGTGGTGAATTGTATGCAAAGAATTGTACCCGGTATATTCATTATTGTAACATGATTTCGTAGGATCCTTGATTCTGATTGGTTGATTTGCCTATGTTGAATGACAATGAATACCCGCAAATTACTTGGGGCGAATCACCGCGAACGTATACATCATGTTCATAAGATTCGGTCCGACTCAAACGCTAACGCCGTCGGTTTTAAACTAAATTTGCAGGTGTTGAATAGCAATGAATCCTGGAAATTTTACAAACGCAACTATTTATCTTATAATTATATAATGTGTGTACGATATTAAATAGTATGATCTCTCCACCACATTGTTATATGTTTGATACCAACAATTTATTTCCAAGCTACAAAACAAACACTTGCACATATTATTACACGAAAAACATCTTTAGCATTTATTATCTATGCAAATATTGTCATACTAACATTTTATAACAAATAACATGTTTCTGTGCAACTTTGTGTTGCTCTTTCAACACATATATATAGCAGATTGGCAAAGTTATGGTAACAAAATATTTTTAAACTACTTTAATCGTTTCACTACCCAGATTCTTATTACTACATTCCATTATCTGACCATTGCTATAAAGCCCACTCCATAACATACCCCACTTATTAACTCCTGATGAGCTACAGAGGCCATGGCTCTATTTTATTAATGTTAGATTCTTTGAAAAGAAACGTGAAGTAATTATTTGATCATTGTGTTATCAATCTCTTCCTCATCATCGATCTCTACCATTTCATTTAAAATAAATGAAAGGCTTGCTGTGTACGCCGCCATCTTTCAAACACGAGGGTCTTGTTCTTGTCGTCTGATTAAAACAACACTCCATCCTCACTGAGCATGCGCAAACCTAACCCGACTCGAACCGAGTGTTGTCTTATCAAACGCTCTCCAATTGTTAGACGAACAGGGCTAAACAGATCTAATTGGTAATTTCGAAAGTACCAATTTGCTGAGTGGAGGTTCATTCATTTTGATGCAGTTAAAATGTTTAAATGAAGGCTCACATATTCACATCTTGGAGTTCAAGACATCAACAAACTAGAAATATGTGCATGTGATGTACTGTGATGTCCCCCGCTCCAACTTTCAATCCAACCTAGTCATATTACCATTATTTTTCACTTATGCTAAGCACTAAGTTCAATACTGCATTAATAACGAGAAATAACAAATTCAGAATAACCAAAGTAGCAAAAGGCGCCACTCTAGGTCTAAGCAAATACCAAGTTTGGTGAAAAAATATTGAACAGTTTTGGAGATAGAGGACAGAAAAGGTCCCTACCCCCAAAATGCACTAAGTTCAAATTGTTTCCATGGAAACCAGAAAAAAAATAGAGCCATGGGCTCTGTAGCTCATCAGAATTTTAATGATTTTTTATCTAAGGTTGAATATCTAAGTTATCTCAAGTAATACATTGTTAACAAGCAAAATAATATTGGTTTTAGATCATGACCCCTGTGACCCACATTTGGAGTCACAGGGTCACCAATCCTACAATTAAGAATCACCCTTTGACCAAAGAATCTCTACACAACATTTCACCTTTCTAGAGCTTTACATATAAACTGGAGAAGAAGATGAAAATAGATTTTTGGGTCATGACCCGTGACCAAGATTGGGCTCACAGGGTTACAAAATCTACAATTTAGAATCCCCATTGGCCAAGGAGTCTGCACACAACTTTTCAGCTCTCTAGACCTTTTGGAACTGGAGAAGAATATGAAAATAGGTTTTTAAGGATGTGACCCCTGTGACCCCATTTGGGGTCATGGGGTCACGAAATCTACAATTTAGAATCCCCATTGGCCAAGGAGTCTGCACACAACTTTTCAGCTCTCTAGACCTTTTGGAACTGGAGAAGAAGATGAAATAGGTTTTTAAGGATGTGACCCCTGTGACCCCATTTTGGGTCATGGGGTCACGAAATCTACAATATAGAATCCCCATTGGCCAAGGAGTCTGCACACAACTTTTCAGCTCTCTAGACCTTTTGGAACTGGAGAAGAAGATGAAAATAGATTTTTAAGGATTTGACCCTTGTGACCCCATTTGGGGTCATGGGGTCACGAAAACTACAATTTAGAATCCCCATTGGCCAAGGAGTATGCACACAACTTTTCAGCTCTCTAGACCTTTTGGAACTGGAGAAGAAGATGAAAATAGGTTTTTAAGGATGTGACCCTTGACCCCAATTGGAGTCATGGGGTCACGAAATCTACAATTTAGAATCCCCATTACCCAAGGAGTATGCACACAACTTTTCAGCTCTCTAGACCTTTTGGAACTGGAGAAGAAGATAAAAATAGGTTTTTAAGGATGTGACCCCTGTGACCCCATTTGGGGTCATGGGGTCACGAAATCTACAATTTAGAATCCCCATTGGCCAAGGAGTCTGCACATAAAATTTCAGCTCTGTGGAGTCATTGGTTCTGGAGAAGAAGTCGAAAAAGCGAAAAGTTTACGGATGGACGGACGGATGGACGGACGGACAGATGGACGGACGCCGGACACCATGCCATGCCATAAGCCAATCGGGCCTTTCAGGCCTGATGAGCTAATAAAAAATTCAGAATAACCAAAATAGCAAAAGGCACCACTCCACCACTAGGTCTAACCACATACCAAGTTTCGTGAAAAAATATTGAAAGTTTTTTTAGATATGGCCCGGAAAAGAAAGCATTTCGGAATGACGGAATGACGGAATAACTGACAGAGGCGAAAACATTATGACTCCCGAAAATATTTTCGGGGGACATAATAATATGTTATACCAACTTCCCAATGTAAGGCATAACTCTTGCCAGTCTCCATTACTGGCTGATTTAGGCCTTGCAGTATTTCCTTAAGAAATCTGTGCTTAGAAATCCTGGGGCCCACTATGCATTTCTGGTGCAGCGATTCACTATCTAGGCACAACAAAGCGAGGGAACTACCGCAAGGCTTAAATCAGCCAGTAATGCAGACCGGCAAGAGTTATGCCTTGCGTTTGGAGGTTGATGTTATACAAGCAAACATCAGTTTGTCAAATATAAAACATGGTATTTATGACAACGTACACTAACCAACATATGACATAACACTTATGATGTTTTGGTTGATGCATATTAAAGAAGAATGTTGGTTTGTGACGTCATGTTTGTAAACATTTGGTAGTACCTATACACATCTTCTGATCACTTTGTTTTGTTTGGAAAAGGTCTTACACATTTAAAAAAAATTAATTGACTGAAATTCCTCTCAAAACTGAACATTGTCAATTTCAATGAAGCTCATAATTGATATATCTTGACATGTTCACTGTTATATTCTGTAACATACAGTTTGTTCTCATTTACAAGTATTCCCCGTGGTCTAGCAATCCCATCTTGTCCAGTCAGCAGATCTCTCACATACTCCCCTGTCTCAGTCAGCTGGATGATCTTGTTGTCCAAGTAATCAGCAACAATAACAGAACCAGTGTCTGTAGTTGTTACACCACCACATGCTCCAAACAAACCGTCTTTCAGCTCGTATGTGTACAGAACCTCCCCCTGCTGTGTTACACAGTAGACAGTATCTGACCCTCCATCTGCCACTACAATGTGACCCTGACGTGTTGTACACATGTACCATGGTGTCGGTATCAGCTGCCGACCAGTGCTGGGTGTGATCACAGATCTCAGGACTCTCCCTGACAGATCCAGGACGTCAATACTGGGAGGATCTCTACAACCTGCAGCCAGAGTCGTGTCACTGAGAGCAGTCAGACATATGTACTCCTTCTTTGTTTTGATTGAAGAAACATGGACTGGGTCAGGAGTCAGCTGGATTAGTTCAATACTGTTGTGTGACCAGTTTGATACAGCTACTCTGTCCTGGCTAATCTTTGTAAATGTCCAGGGACGTTCATCAAGTTTGAGAGACGTACAGTGAGGAGTGCCACGTTTTGTGTAACAGGACTTGACACTTGAATTCCTGTAGTCGATAACAACCAGTGTATCTGTACCAGCAATATTCAAAACTTCAATGTCACAGGGATATGGCGCCTTTTCATCATCCTTTGACTTAATACTGACTGTAGACAGAAGTTTAGGTGTGGACTTGTCTTCTATAATCCTCAAATGACCAAGTTGTAAAGTCCTGTCAATTTGATCCACATCCAGCTGATTCTTAAACTCAACTTTCTTCGTTCTCTTGCCTTGTTTGTCCTCTCTCTGTATTTCAGCAGTTATCTCCCCAGACTGACACAGCGTGTACATTTCATACAGGTCCATTGCACTGTCAGACTGCTGGACTTGTTTGATGAACTCAGTGTACTGTTGATATGTTTGCAGGTCGATTTCTCCAGATTTTATCTGACCTCTCAGTTCTCCAGTCTGCTTCTCCGTGATCACATCCAGTTCATCCAGGAGTTTCTTCTCCTTTCTTCTGATCAGATCCACGGCTTGCTGACTGACTCTTCTGATCTCTGACTGCAGAGACGATTTGTGTTGTGTTATTTCTTCCACTTCTGATCTCCTTATCTTCAAAGTCTTACCTACCTGTTGTGTTTGAGAGTTGATATGATCATACTTTTGCTGTATTACTTGTTTCATTTCAGGAATCATTGAGTCAAGGGTGACAACAGAGTGACATTTCCTGTGGTAGACGATACAGCATTTGTTACAAACAGCTTTCTGGCAATCTTTGCAACAAAATTCAACCAAACAGTTGTGTTCCTTACACATGACTTTGCGTTTCTTGAGTTTTGGAGTTGATCCAGCACCTAGAGGTGAAATCACGTGATCTCTTCCATTCGGAGCTGCCACGTGTATTTTAGCGCAGGCTTCACAGAACAAGATGTCGCAATCTTCACAAAATGAGTTGGCCTGTGTTGTCTTTCCAATCTGCTGACAGGCGAAGCAGCAGTGTTCAACAGATTCTGAAAGAGTTAAAGATGTTTCATCATAGCACATAAATTATGCTCATTCTGAAATTGTCATAAACAAGTGTAGAGGAGTACTAAGCTCACAAACCCCGCTCCTCGCAGAAGATGATATATCCCATGGTCCCACATAATTTGTAAAACACATCTTTGACAGATAATTGTGTATGTTGTACAGTACTACTTCAGTTAGTGGGTAATACACATACTGAGTTTCAGATATCATGAAAGTTTTTGGAGTTCTGATCTTGCAGCAGACCTATCTCTGAATAAAGTCCAAATCAAACACATTTCTATGGAAATGGATTTTTTTCTCAGAAATCTAGGTACCAGTCAGTGGGTAATACACATGCAAAGTTTCAGGAAGATATGATGAAGAGTTTTGAAGCTTTGCTCCGGAACCGAACCTGTCTCTGAACAAAGTCCAAATTCAAAACATTTCTATGGAAACAATTTTTTTCCCCAATCTCAAAATATCAAAAGGCACCACTTCAGTAGGTGGGTAATACACATGCAAAGTTTCAGGAAGATATGATGTGAAAAGTTTTAGAGCTGTGCTCCGGAAATGAACCTGTCTCTGAACAAAGTCCAAATTCAAAACAATTCTATGGAAGCCAATTTTCTCCCCAGAAATCTCAAAATAACAAAAGGCACTACTTCAGTTGTTGGGTAATACACATGGGAAGTTTCAGAAAGATATCATGAACGAGTTCTGCTAAGGAAACGAAATGATTACGTACAGACGGACGGACGGGCGGACGGACGGACAGGGCGACGACTATATCCCACGGTATTACATAGCGGTGGGATAAAAATCACATCTGAAGATTACTGTCCAAGTATAGTAAGTCTGGCAGAGATGACATGTAGAGTTTGGAAGAGATGATCCGACATGACTTTGTCATTGAACCACTGTTAAGTCAAGTTTCAATGGGAAAAAATAAAATTTATATTTTGGTCTAACCCCCAAAAAGCATATCTAGGGATCATGGTTGATGTCAAATTTGGCGGAGCTAGCATGTGTAGTTTGGAGAGAACTACTCCGGACAAAATGACTTCCTTACAACTGCTTGAGTCATATTTCCATGAAGACCCAAACCACAAGAAGACAGTCATCAACATCCCCCGCCAGACCCAAAAAATTGGAACAAGAGCAGTAATTCAAGAAGAAATAATTGTGCATTATTTATTTACTTTCTATCAAGGTATTTATGCCCTCAAGCAACACACCAAATTTGGTTCTCATATCTGAAACAGTTTCTGAAAAAAGCTGTCCCCTTTGGAGATACGATGAACAAAGTCCAAAAACACAGAAAAAGGGTAATAACTGCGGAAAATATGATTGCACGCTTCTAATTTTCGAAATCCATCAAGATATTCATGCCCTCAAGCAACACACCAAATTTAGTAACCCTATCTTGAACGTGGGATAGCGCAGTGGTTAGCAGGTTCGGCTTTGGATCAACAGGTCCGGGGTTCAAATCCCGCCAGGGGCACGGCAACTTTGCAGTAGAGAACTGTTCTACACGCAGTAAGGTTTGGGTGCAATGCTACACTGAATTTCAGCGTAGTACCAACCATGGTTCGCCGATGCTCGCAGGTTTCACCGCAATGCATAGCCACATGGCGTTGCGGGCTTTCTCCCTGCCATAATACTAGCAGCCGCAATATAAGTGAAATACTCTTGAAAGCGGCGTTAAACCCAAACTCACTCACCCACTCATTGAACGGTTTCTGAGAAAAGCTGTCCCCTTTATCTCGGACGGACGGATGGACGGTGCCCAAACCTATATCCCCCTTCCACTTCGTGGCGGGGGATAATAAAATTCATAAAATGTTCTTACCCTCAAAAGGCACACCTAGGGGTGGTTAACGTGTAAACTAAATTTGGTGGGGATCCCATGTATAGTTTGGGATATATGCCCCAGACAATATTTATGAACAGACAGACAGATGGACAGAATGAACGCTATATTCCCTTGCTTACGCTGTAAAACGTGGGTATAATGATAAATTAAAGTGATATGGTATGAACATGCTGCATTTTGCAATTTAAAAGCTAAATCAAATAAGTAAATCTATAAACACATATTTCCCAGATTGCCAAGAGCCAAGGAGTCTGAACATAATATTTCAGCTCTCTAGAACTTTTGGCACTGGAGAAGAAGATGAAAATAGGTTTTTGACGTCATGACCCTGTTACCCTATAGGAGTCATGGGGTCACGAAATCTACAATTTAGAATCTCCATTACCCAAGGAGCCTGTACACAATATTTCAACTCTTAAGACCTTTTGGTACTGGAGAAGAAGATGGAAATAGGTTTTTAAGGCCGCGACCCCTGTGACCCTATTTGAGGTCACAGGATCACCAAATCTACAATTCTGAATCCCCATTAGCCAAGGAGTCTGCATATAAAATTTCAGCACTCTAGAGTCATTGGTTCTGGAGTAGAAGTTGAAAAAGCGAAAGGTTTAGGGATGGTCACCAATGGATGCCATGTGATGGGCTAAAAAACTAATGCACCAATGCCCTGTCTGTCCATTTGTAATCATTTTGATTCTAGAGCTCAACTGTAAAAACCCACATCATATCTTCCTGAAACTTTGCATGTGTATTACCAACTAACTGAAGGGGTGCCCTTTTAATTTTTAGATTTCTGAAATTTTATTTTATTTTTTTCCCATAGAAACGTGTTTGATTTGAACTTTGTCCATTTTTAAATGTTTTAAATTTGTTCTGAAGCTTAATTAAAAAATCATTCCCGATATATTTCTGAAACTTTGCATATCTATTACCCACTAATAGAAGTGGTGCCTTGGGATATTTTCAATTTTCTGATTTTGTTTTCATTTCCATAGAAACGTATTGGATTTGGACTTTGTTAAAAAATCATAGGTTTATTTCTGTTAACCTCTCATTATATCTTCCTGAAACTTTCGCATGTGTATTACCCACTAGGTGAAATGGTGCCTTTTGATATTTTGAGATTTCTGAACATTATATTTTTCTGCATTTCCATAGAAACCTGCTGGATTTGGACTTGGAGAACTCCAAAACCCTTCAACCAGCACAGCTCACTCATATACCCCCGCTTTCAACATTGGTCAAAGAAGAACAGTTTCAAAAAGCAGATTGACAGCAATGTTTAGTCTTCTATATGAACAAACCCCTAAAAGTAATAATGACAGAGTGCTTTAGAAATTGTGGTTTAAAAATGGAGAAAAATTTGCATATATTATACAAATGAGGGTATGAAACATACAAAAGACAGATGTACACATCATAGTGATTATATGTACCAAGTTTCGAAACAATTGAACAAGAAGTGTTCGAGTTATGAGTGGAACAAAGAGTGTTAAAGACAAAATGGAAATACTGAGAAAATTGGCATAAATTATGCAATTAAGGGTAAGAAATATGCAAAAGGCAGATGTACACATCATGGTGATTGTACAGATCAAGTTTCGAAAAATTTGAACGACTAGTGTCAGAGTTATGAGTGGAACAAAAAGTGTGAATGGCGAAGTCGAAAAACTGAGAAAGTTTGCATAAATTATGCAAATGAGGGTATGAAACATGCAAAAGGCAGATGTACACATCATGGTGATTGTACATATCAAGTTTCGTAAAATTTGAACAACTAGTGTCAGAGTTATGAGCAGAACAAAAACATTTGGGACGGACACACGGACGTATGGACACACGGACGGACGTGCTGATCGCTATATACGTCGTATAGGGGGTATAATTAATGAAGTTTTTTTTATTATGAACAAGGTACCTACCTGAACTCTTCTGAGAAGTGAAGGTATCAAGAAGTCCTTGTATGAGGAAACTTGGCTTGAACTGTTGACACCATTGATCCACTGGTTCTTGAGGTCGAGGAACTTTCGTCATCTGGTTACAGTTTGGACACAGGATTGATTTGGCAGTGATGGCGTCTCTGCGAGTTTTTGTATATTTTGTCAAACATCTTCTACAGAAGGTATGTTGACAACCAATAGTACATGGGTCTTTGAAGATTTCTGTACATATGTTGCAGGAAAGAAAATGTTCGTTCAACTGTGAAAGTGCATCCATCTGAAATATATGAAAACATCATAGGTTTTAATAATGATAAAATAAAAAATTTCCCAGGGGAAAATATTGTGGAATTTTAGCTCATCAGACCTGAAAGGGGTTTTGGGGTGGGCTGTTTTGTCTGTTTGGTCCCAAAAACTTTTTATGTGGTCGACTTCTACCCCAAAACTTGTTGAAATTTTGTTGGGTGGTACCTGCACCTACTGGATTAAAGTTTGTTCATTGGTCCTGACCCCCCTGAAAGATAAAAGAACCTATTCTCCCAAAACCAAAAGATAGGAAAATGAAATTTTGAGAATACCATCTTTGTTACAAGTTTGTTTATTTTGACCTCCTCAAATTTTGGCATGGCAAGCTGTCCACTTTCGACTTCTCTCTTAGAATAAGTATTGCTAGGCTGCTCACATTATGAGAATAATTATAATCTTTGTTGGATGAAGACTAAGACTGTTACCTACACCCAAAAATAAGGACATTGTAATGTTGCAAATTAAAGTAGTGCATCCCTTTTGTCTCTCTGATAAAATGTCTAATGTAATAGGTGTAATCCTATTTTGTTTAATCATATCGACTTCAACAATCTCAACCTTATACCTGTAACACCATAGAATGAGTCCTAAAAGAGGCAGCTCATTAGATCATCATGCATGTAAATTAAGGCTGCTATATATATTCTTTAATTCCCTAAAGGTGAGAGCAAAGAAGAACATGTACATACAATAATTTCAAGCTTCCGTACTGTTGTAGGGACTGGGGTCTTGAGTGAACTACAAGCCTATAAAAAAGTAAAATTAATAGAGGTCAAACCTTTATACTTGTTACTTCTTCCTTAGAATGGTATACAATAATTAATTTTTTTGTTGACAACTGTGACCAATGTGGATATAAAAGTGTAAATGTGGTGACTTTGCATTGTCTTATAATTTGAAATATTAGTCTTTACAGTTTACCATAGAGATACTGAATTAATGTAACACCTGTTGAGCTACAAGGTTAGGTTATTTTATATGCTTCAATATGTTTTGAAATGATAATAGAATATTTATTGATAATAGAATAACTGCATTATACCTTATATATATATATATAAGTCGAGCTTTCGTTTTATTTATAATCTTGTTCATTTACAATTACTTACATTCAGGCAGTTATTTTATTCAGTGTAATACAACTGTAGAGAAATGTGATCGGTGAAAATGTCAAAAGATTTTAAAGCCTACAATGATATATCTATGATAAGGAATCATGATTAATTTCAAATAGAAACGAAAACGGCGGGTTTTTTTTCGGTACACATTTTCTCTCAGATTCTGTTCTATCAATATCATGTTATTTGGGTAAAATTGATGAAATGTTAATGTAGAATGCTGAAAATATAGTTTTGAATTTAATTCTATAGTGTTGAGATGTTAGTCATGAAATCAACACTCACTAATTACGCTTAATGCATTAACACCTTTGCTTTGATGCCAGATATCAGTCACTGGGCCGGTTCAATTATATAAGAAGTGGTGCGTCCGGATATTGTCAACGTCCTATCATATGACGTAACTGGTGATACTAAACTGGTCGTTAGTAAATTAAAGATACACATGTAGCTATATTCAGTCTGGACATAGTTAACCAATGAAAATTAGGAAATTAAGAATATGATGTTCTGTTATTTCGTGATAGCAGCTGGTTACAACATTTTCAAAACTGGTCAAAGTCTCGCCGTGACCTTGAAAATGAGGTCAAGGTCACCAAAAACTTTTCAGGTCTGCCTATTCCCCAGATGAAGACTGGTACCAAGTTTGAAGATTCTAGGTTGAGCGGTTCATTAGATATCGCGCTAACAACATTTTCAAAACTGGTCAAAGTCTCGCTGTGACCTTGAAAATGAAGTCAAGGTCACCAAAATCTTTTCAGGTCTGCGTATTCCCCAGATGAGATTGGTACCAAGTTTGAAGATTCTAGGTTGATCAGTTCATTTGATATCGCGCTAACAACATTTTCAAAACTGGTCAAAGTCTCGCCGTGACCTTGAAAATGAGGTCAAGGTCACCAAAAACTTTTCAGGTCTGCCTATTCCCCAGATGAAGACTGGTACCAAGTTTGAAGATTCTAGGTTGAGCGGTTCATTAGATATCGCGCTAACAACATTTTCAAAACTGGTCAAAGTCTCGCTGTGACCTTGAAAATGAAGTCAAGGTCACCATAAACTTTTCAGGTCTGCGTATTCCCCAGATGAAGATTCGTACCAAGTTTGAAGATTCTAGGTTGAGTGGTTCATTAGATATCGCGCTAACAAGAAGCGGGACGGACGTACGTCGGACGGACGGACGTACGGAGCTGAATACTATGTCCCCCGCTCCGCGCTTCGCGGCGGCGGGGGACAATAACATAAGCCAGATACTTGTTAGGGACTCCTGAGTAACACGTCACACCTCTGCTAGCTGCTGATTGGATGATGAAACATTTGGCGGCTGTGTTAACGAAGTAATTTAAAAAAAACGTTTTTTTCTTTTATTTTGGGGTTGATTTGTTATCCAATACTTTTGTGACGTTATTCTTTACTGTTTTCAGAATCATTTCCGCAAAACCTACCCCCTGAGGTTAACATATCTTTAATACAAGTGCCATCATTAGAGATGGCTTTTCCCCCTGGCCCCACATAAGTTGAATTATCAGTTGCAGTGTATAATTAAAACTAGAAGATGTTTTTGCACGTAAAAACAGATGTCTCCTCCTTCACTTCAACTTATTTCCTTTCTAAAAGACAAATGTACAAAAAGTTGCCATGGAAACAGATAAAAATAAAGTTAAAAAAGTTCAAACCCAAAAAAGGCACATCAACATCATATGAGGGGGTAGTATACAAAATTTGGTGAGGATAGGTCAATCAGTTTTTAAAATCCCCTCCGGGAAGAAACTCTACCCTTCCAAAACACAAAGTCAAAATTGTTGCCATGGAAACAGAAAAAAATAAAATTTTCAAAAGGTTGAAACCCCCAAAAGGCACATCTACATGATATTGGGAGACAGTATACCAAATTTGGTGAGGATGTGCCTAGTAGTAGAGATTTGCTCTGGAAACAAACCCTACCCTTCAAATATACAAAGTCCAAATTGTTACCATGGAAACAAAAAAAATAGAGCCATGGCCTCTGTAGCTCATCAGGCTTTATATACATTAACTTATTCAAAATGTCAACTTCTAGGTGAGAGGTAGGAAGCACTTTAAATGGAGAAGATAAAATAGGTCTCTGATCTATCTTTGAGGCCATAAAATCCCCTACAAATAAAGTCACACTTGAAGATTTAATTCATCACCGTTGTTTCCTTTAAATTACCTCCCTTTAAAGAGCACATAAAATCTCTAGATGAAATAGCTTTTCAGGTCATGACGTCTGTGACCTATATTTGGGGTAGCAGGATCACAAAATCTACAATTTAGAATCCTCATTGGCCAAGGAGTCTGCACACAACTTTCCAGCTTGTTTGACCTTTTGGAACTGGAGAAGAAGATGAAAATAGGTTTTTGGGGTTGTGACCCCAGTGACCCCATTTTGGGTCACAGGGTCACCAAATCTACAATTTAGAATCCCCATTAGCCATGGAGTCTGCACACAACTTTTCAGCTCTCTGGATCTTTTGGAACTTGAGAAGAAGATGTAAATAGGTTTTTAAGGATGTGACCCCTGTGACCCCATTAGAGGTCAAGGGGTCACCAAATCTACAACTTAGAATCCCTAGTAGCAAAGGAGTCTGCACACAACTTTTCAGCTCTCTGGACCTTTTGGAACTGTAAAAGAAGATGAAAATAGGTTTTTGGGGTTGTGACCCCAGTGACCCCCCTTTTGAGGTCACGGGGTCACTAAATCTACAATTTAGAATCCCCATTAGCAAAGGAGTCTGCACACAACTTTTCAGCACTCTAGACCTTTTGGAACTTGGAGGCCAGATGAGCTAAAAATTGAATTTCCAAAAAGGTGAAACCCCCAAAAGGCACATCTACATGATATTGGGAGGCAGTATACCAAATTTGGTGAGGATTGGCCTAGTAGTTTAAGGGATATGCTCCGGAAACAAACCCTACACTTCAAGTCCAAATTGTTACCATGGACAGATAAAAAAAATATCAAATTTTCAAAAGGTTGAAACCCCCAAAAGGCACATCTACATGATATTGGGAGACAGTATACAAAATTTGGTGAGGATTGGTCAAGTAGTCTTAGAAATTTGCTCTGGAAACAAACCCTACTCTTCAAGTCCAAATTGTTACCACAGAAAGAAAATAATTATAATTTCCCAAGAGTTGAAACCCCCAAAAGGCACTTCAACATGATGTGGGGAAGCTGTATACCAAATTTGGTGAGGTTTGGCCAAGTAGTTTTCAAGTACTGCTCCGGAAACGATGTGATCACGGATGGACAGACGGAGCCAACGACTATATATAACAAATAGTATAGTAAGTACGGGTTACCTCCCTTTCGTTACTTATCGACATTCTTTCTTAGCTACAGGTTTCAACAAGTTTCCCGCTCAAGAGAAAATAAAACTACCTATACCTAAAAGTACCCAATAGTGTGTTACATATAAAGAGTTTATATTACACTTTATTGATGAATCTTCTATCAGCGATTATTTTGAGCTACTTTACACTCTTTGATTGCATAATTTTTCATGAAACATCTAAACTTCTAAACCTCTGACATGAGAGAGGTTTGCGCGTCACTAAGCCGTATCCTTACCTAAAGAGAAAGTAGGAATTATTAAGTGACTTAAAACCACGCTACCAATCAAATCTATTGATTTAAACTGACACAACAGTATCCTGGGCTACCCGATAATAGTTTATGTATGCTATACTAATTATTTGTTATTACAAAACTTGCATTTTGAGATAGATTTTTCACATGAGAAATACTTTACTGGTATAAGTTGTGCGTATCTTTACCCGACAGCCCTGGTACTGTACATGTGTGCCAGTGTGGCTACAGAGCGTCGAAGTTGGCCGATTTGGATAGGGTCGTTTCTGGGAAATATCGTAAAATCGCCCTAATCCTAAATTGCCAGTATTTGCAAGCACCTGTCACCACACGACATGAACAAAAATTCTTTCAATTTTCGACTTGTCAAACTTGAAAACAGTGCACGAAGACACCCACTGTTTTGTTTACATTTCTCTGTGGGCGGGGCCATCGCTCCGCTGCAAACAATATTATATTTAACAAAACGCTGTTGCCACAAAAAATATTTGATACGAAATTCCAATCGCTAATTTTATAAAGACTCTAAAAAGTTGTTTGTCTTGAATATGTCGTGGCTAGACAGCGAGAATGAGGTACATTTAACGGCCTCTACGGGAAACTTACATTGTCCGCCATCTTGGATTGTTGCAGTGCGCATCGCCATTAGACAGCCAGTACCATGGCCTCACTGTAGCGCACGCGGAACGAGGCCAGGGAACCAGGTTGACTCGGGGTGGAACACCCTGAACCTACCTTGATAACTTCCTGCTTGCAGCGACACCTCTCGGCTGAGGCTAGAGGTTCTATTCAATGTTTGTTAATCATTAAATCACTCACGGGAAGTCGGTTAGTAGGTTACTGTTAACATGAGATTTAATGGTTTGATACTATTTAAAGGGAAAGTTCTATCACCTATCTTCTGGCGGCATCTGCCATCTTTGTTTCTTGGCATTTTGTGAAATGAAAACATGCTATATTTAACCCAATTTTAAATTTTTTTAATAATAAAACATATACACTGAAAGAATATTCACACAGTAACACATAACGTATCATAAAACTATAAAATAAAAATATGCTATAAGGCCATAGCGAAATTTTCCCCACTCGCAGCGCCGATGAATGGCTTAAATTCTCATTGTTTTTAGTTTTCAACAAATGTGCGCTTGTCTTTATCAAGTTGTGAAATATAAAATCATCAAAGTATTAACGTCATTAATATGTTTCAATTTCACTGTGTTTTAATCATGTATTAATAGCATAGACAGGAATATCCTTTTGAATTACGTTTCCACAAAAAATACCCCGATAGAACCCTCCTCAGTTTTGTGTGAAATAGCGAAACGTCTCTCAGACAGAGATTAGGTCTACGTTCGTTTTCTGACATTGCATAAATAAATGTAGGCCTATTCGTAGGCCTACATTTGCAAGTGTTTGATACAGGTCTAATCACTGTGTATCATCGTACACCGGGTGTAGAGAGGTGTATATCGATGATATGTTTGTAGAGAGGAGTAACATAGCTTCATGTTCAGCTTTATTTGGAAATGAAATCAAGGACGGATACTTATCGGAATAACGTTTGCCTTGATTTTTTTCCTTTTGCGTATAGATAAAGAACAAAATTGCCAGTGGGTTATTATATATATACGTATATCATTGTAGATTCGCGTTGCTCAGTCTGGAGGTTGTTTTTTGGGGAAACGGTCTTTTCGTAGGAGGATCCCGTTCGTAGCAGTGCATTTTTCGTAGGAGGATCCCGTTCGTAGAAGGCCTTTTCGTAGGAGTGTAAAAAATATATTCGTAGGAGTGATAATATCGTGATATATTGTGTCATTAGTTACAGTGTTTACAGCACTGAGTAATATTGTCACAACAATTGTACAACACATTTTCTTTAGCACTGGTTTAGCACTGGAATTAAATTAGACATAAATTAGTCTTCTTATCGGCTTCTCCGCTTAGGAGAACCAGTAATTATAGGTTGTGAGATGTTTTGATTGACAATTGCCAGGTGCTTTAATTGTCGGCGACTTACTACTTCACCGAAAGTTACTATAATCTCCAATCAGAGATAATTATAACAAACAGTCTATAACAAACAAACAACAAAACAAAAGATGATATGTTTTTAATTCACAATAACACAAAACATAATAACATAATCCTATCAAACATCGGTCTGGACATCAAAGACATCTAAGCGATGATTAAACTTTGTTTAAATTTTCTACTTCTACGAAAAGACCTAAAAATCCTCCTACGAATAGACCGAAAATCACTCCTACGAACGGGATCCTCCTACGAAAAGACCTACACCCGTTTTTTGAGTGCCATATGTGCACAAGTTTAATCGTATCTTAAAAATATATCTTACATTTTGATTGACGCACAAGAGAAAGCATCATATTAACCGAAGGCAGTGTGAACTCTACCAATATATGCTATTTAAGTTTGTTATTTCAGTCTGTAAAGCATCGGTGTGGGTTTTCCTTTGTGTACAGTTTGTAGATATATTGTTTACCGTTGGTAGTATTTTTACGGAATAACGTAAATCATCTTTCATCCGTAACCTTCATTTCCAGGTCTCAAAGGGGTAACATGTATATTAATTATGCATATTTTAAGAACTGTGACAAGGACGATATGTTTTATGACATTATCAACCATGCCTTTAAAGTTTAAACACACCCTGAAAGAGAATCGTGATCCGGAAAAGATTGAGTTGAGGCATCCAAGCTGTCTTTACAGAATAATATCAGACAGGAAAGAAACATATTCCATCAATGTAGATCAAGAATCTTTCCGTATTTGCAGATTACACTCCTCCAGGGCATGATTGAAACAAACTGAAGTACACGGTAATCACTGCCCGCTTGTAAGTATTCCTGACTCAATGATGACAATATTGTCAAAGTTAGAATTTCTATGAACATCGCAGCAAAGACTTAAGTAACTGAAGCTCGCTTTTGTAGTTTAGAGTACCCTAAAGTCCTGTCATAACAGATACGTTACTTGCGCTAGACCATTTAAACGAAACGAGGTCAAACGAAATGGTCAAAAGAGTATAGAAAATATTAAGATAAAACATTTATATTTGGGTAACAAAGGATAGATCTAGCAATTGATCTTCTATTAAACGTCACATCAAATGTCACGTCCGTCCGTCCGTCTGTAAACTTTTCGCAATTTCGTCTTCTTCTCGAGAACCACTTGGTCTAGGGAGCTGAAATTTTGTGTACAGACTCCTTGGCCAATGGGAATTCTAAATTGTAGATTTCGTGACCCTGCGACCCCAAATAAAGGTCACAGAGGTTATGACCTTAAAACCTATTTTCATCTTCTTCTCAAGAACCACTGACCCCCGAGACTTGAATTTTTATGTACAGACTCCTTGGCCCATTGGGATTCTAAATTGTAGATATCGTGAAATATAGGTCACAGAAGTCATGACCTGAAAAAGTAATTTTCATCTTGAGATTTTTATTTTGAGAGCCAGTGGCTCTATTTTGTCTGTTTTAAGCTGATGTCTTTGCAACCATACGAATGGTATTCTTTCGTAGTGCAAACTTGGCCATCAATTAGTCATCAGTGTGTTGTTGTTTTTTTCAAAATTGCCAGAAACTAAGCCTATTTCGAGGGATATATCATGCAGCAGTACACTAAAACAGTCTCCCGCATTCACAAAATGTATCATTTTCCTAATGTATTCATAATTGTGTACAAAACTTAGAGAATATGAGAAATTAGCGTTTATATACAGTTTAGCAAGAAACAAAGTACCCCCTTTCTAGAAATTTCTGGTGCGTATCTAGAAAGTTTCTAGTGCGTATCTAGAAAATTTCTAGAAATTTCGAGTTTTTTTTTTTTTTGCGAGATATCTAATTTTGGCATATTTTAAACTGCTTCCTCAAATTTAACACACATTTTAAAAATAAACTTTATAACTTTATTAGAAAAGCCGGTATTTAATGTTGAAGTTTTCCTATACTCTACCATGCTTCCTCATTATAACGCTCCTTGTCTGCCTCCGGTCATGCATGGCTGACGCGCTAAATAACGAATGATCTGTGAAGGAATAAGCTGATAAGCAACTATATGCATTTACTTGTATGTCGTCATTTCATTTACACTATTGTGCTTTTATTATACTTTATCTTCGTCTGGTATATGCTCTATTAAATGTTGTATCTGACATACTGATTCATCCTTTCATTTCTTCAACATTAAAGTCCGATATATTACAAGGACATTCAACTGCGTATATGTAGATATGATTTAAAATCCCATCGCATTAGAATTCGATTACGTGTGTATATACATAGAGTGGAGAGGATCTTTTCCCGATCTGTCAACGCTGTATATTAACGTGAATGCAATATTGCTGATAAAGTCAAATATGTAGGTGGTTATTGCGTGATTAAACAATGTTGTGTCTGTGAATAGAATATAGAATATATTACGGTTTTGTTTGTCTAAACATATAGGTGCTTCATCATGTAATATTTCAAAACAACTGAATAAAACTGTAGAATGGGTCAATGCGAAGTTTCTTTCTGTTCATAGTGTATGAAATAATACTTACGATTGTTTCATAAATGCAAACTAGTTGATGCATATAAAGTGAGAATGTTATTATCGGCTGATAAACATCCACTGGAGCAGTATTCAGATAAGCTATTGCAGCTTGTTTACCAATCCATTTCTTTGTGAAATAAATATGTTTAAACCACATCCACTGATCACTTGTATGTCATCTGGTCTGAAAGGCCTGATGGGCTTATATGGCATGGAATGGTGTCCATTCATCCGCCCGTCTGAAAAGTTTTTTCGACTTCTTCTCAAGAGCCTGTGACTCTAGAGAGCTGACATTTTATATACATGCCCCTTGTCCAATGGGGATTCTTAATTGTAGATTTGGTGACCCTATGACCTCAAATATGGGTTAAAGGGGTCATGACCTAAAAACCTATTTTCACCTTCTTCTCAGGTATGAACAGCCCTAGAACGCTTTACTGTTGTGTACAGACTTCTTGGCCGATGGGGATTCTAAACCGTAGATTTGGTGAGCCTGTGACACCAAATGTGGGTCGCAGGGGTCATGACCTGAAAACCTATTTTTTGCTTGTTACTCAGACATTAAACCTTAGATAACTAGAAGAGCGTTTGCGGGACACCGCAAAAGCAGAGCAGCTCCGAAACTTTTGGTCTCGCCTTTTCCTGTTCATCCTTCTCCTCAGCATAAATAAAATGGGAATTTTATTTGACAAAAAGTTGTTCATTATTCAAGTTATTCTAACAAGTTGAATCATCACTGGGGTCACTTTTCACAACTTTGTTCTTTAAACCTATTTCTGATTTCAAAATTGGATCAAAAGATTAACATGGCCTTAACCAATATCTCATGACCTTGAACTTTGACCTTCAAGGTCACACCATCAATGATTACTTTTCATTGTGTATAACAATCATGCAATGACTCATAGTGTTCATAGTTAACATAAGGCATATTCACTATAGCACGCTTAAGTTGTGACCTTGCTGTGACCTTGAACTTTGACAGATATTAGCGAAAACGTTTTCAAATCTTGGTCTTTCTCCATAATTGATATATACCAAATAAGAGCCTGACAGCACAAAAATGTTTGAAGTTATAGTGTTTACAAGGATTTTTTTTAGCGATTTCAGAACTCGTGACCTTGACCTTTGACCTTGAATATGAACACGTCAAAATCATTCACCAGATTTATAAGAAAGAAGCTATGTATATGAGGTGTTAATACCTTTTTGGAAAAAAGTTACTTAGAGATTTCAGAACTGGTCACCATGACCATATCTCGTGACCTTGACCTTTGATCTTCAAGGTCACGAAGTCAATGATCACTTTTCATTGTGTACAACAATCATGTAATGATTCAAAGTGTTAATAGTTAAAATAAGGAATGTTCGCAACTGCATGCTTAAGTTGTGACCTTGCTGTGACCCTGACCTTGGACAGATTTTAGCGAAAACCTTTTCAAATCTCAGTCTTCCCCCATAGTTGATGTACACCAAATTAGAGCCTGATAGTACAAATATTTTTCAAGTTATCGTGTTCACAAGGATTTTTTTTAGCGATTTCAGAACTCGTGACCTTGACCTTTGACCTTGAATATGAACATGTCAAAAAAATTCCCCAGGGGCATAAGTAAGAAGTTATGTATATGAGTTCTCAAAACCTTCTAGGACAAAAGTTATAGCAAATACAAAACGCGCAGACGGCGGCGACGACGGAAACTGCACAAAAACTGATAGCAGCTCCGACTAAGTCGGAGCTGCTAATGAATCAGTGAAGTCATGTTGAGCTACAGAGCCCATGGCTCTATTTTTTAATTTAGTTTGGAAAGGTATTACAAATTAATTTGAATTAATTGACTTACAGACAGAAATTCATCTCAAAACACAACTTTGTCCATTTCATTGAGGCTCATAATTGATAAATCTTGACAAGTTGACTTTTTTCTTCTGCAACATACAGTTTGTTCTCGTTTACACGTATTCCCCGTGGTCTAGCAATCCCATCTTGTCCAGTCAGCAGATCTCTCACATACTCCCCTGTCTCAGTCAGCTGGATGATCTTGTTGTCATTGGTATCAGCCACAATAACAGAACCAGTGTCTGTAGCTGTTACACCACCACTTGTTCCATACCTACATCCTGTCAGCTTGTATGTGTACAGAACCTCCCCCTGCTGTGTTACACAGTAGACAGAACCTGACTCTTCATCTACCACTACAATGTGACCCTGACGTGTTGTACACATGTACTGTGGTGTCTGTATCAGCTGCTGACCAGTGCTGGGTGTGATCACAGATCTCAAGACTCTCCCTGACAGATCCAGGACGTCAATACTGGGAGGATCTCCACAACCTGCAGCCAGAGTCGTTTCACTGAGAGCAGTCAGACACTTGTACTCCTTCTTTGTTTTGATTGAATAAACATGGACTGGGTCAGGAGTCAGCTTGATTAGTTCAATACTGTTGTGTGACCAGTTTGATACAGCTACTCTGTCCTGGCTAATCTTTGTTAATGTCCAGGGACGTTCATCAAGTTTGAGAGATGTGCAGTGAGTTGTGCCAGGTTCTATGCAACAGGACTTGACACTTGAATTAAAGTAGTCGATAACAACCAGTGTATCTGTACCAGCAATATTCAAAACTTCAATGTCACAGGGATATGGCGCCTTTTCATCATCCTTTGACTTAGTACTGACTGTAGACAGAAGTTTAGGTGTATCCTGGAGATTGGACTTGTCTTCTATAATCTTCAAACGACCAAGTTGTAAAGTTCTGTCAATTTGATCAACATCCAGCTGATTCTCAAACTCAACTTTCCTCGTTCTGTCTTCTTCATTGTCGTGTCCCTGCAATGCAGCAGTTATCTCCCCTGACTGACACAGCATGTACATATCATACATATCCATGGGACTGTCAGACTGAAAAACTAGTTTGATGAATTCAGTATACTGTTGATATGTCTGCAGGTCGATTTCTCCAGATGTTATCCGATCTGTCACTTCTCCAGTCTGCTCCTCAGTGATCACATCCAGTTCATCCAGGAGTTTCTTCTCCTTTCTTCTGATCAGATCCACGGCTTGCTGACTGACTCTTCTGATCTCTGACTCCTGTGTTGTTTCCTCATCTTCTGATTCCCTACTCGTCAAAGTATGTCCATACTTTTGCCGTATTACTTGTTTCATTTCAGGAATCATTGAGTCGAGGGTGACAACAGAGTCACATTTTCTGTGGTAGACGATACAGCATTTGTTGCAAACAGCTTTCTGACAATCTTTGCAACAAAATTCAACCAAACAGTTGTGCTCCTTACACATGACTTTGCGTTTCTTGATTTGTGGAGTTGATCCAGCACCTAGAGGTGAAATCACGTGATCTGCTACTACTGGCGTGGCCATATGCACTTTAGCACAGGCTTCACAGAACAAGATGTCGCAGTCTTCACAAACTGATTTGGCCTGTGTTGTCTTCCCAATATGCTGACAGGTGAAGCAACAGTGGTCAACAGGTTCTGAAAGAGTAAAAGATGTATCAACATAGCACATTAATTATTAGCTAATTTGCATGTTGCATTTGAAATTATACTTAGAGAAAAAATTAAGCACTTCTACATTTAAAATGATACTAAATACGATATCCTATATAAACTAAACTTAGATATGATGCCGTGGGAATGTTATGAATAATTTACTAAATTTATAACTAGCAACATAAAACATAATTTATGTGGACATTTTCAGAAATTGTGTTGGATCTGATGTAAAACAAACTTTTGTTCTCGTGCCGAAACTACGTGACAAATTTTAGGTTTCAGATTTAAAAAAAACAAAAACAATATTACCAAGTTGACTTTCATTAATTCAACTTTGTTTAGCTTTTCAGGCCTGAAAGACCAAAAGGGCTTATGAAATGGACCGTCATCCATCGTCCGGCTGTCCGATGGTGTCCTAAACAAGTTAGACTTCACCTCAAAACACTGGTGTACTGCCAAAGCTGAAATTGTATTTGCAGGTACCTTGCACTTTTGGATAAAAGTTATTTGGTCCCGAGTTTCTCAGCAGTGGAAAATCAAAAGGAGGATTTCAATGTGAACATCCTTCTATGCCCATATTTGAGGAAGGGGCGGGGTCAGGACCAAATGAACAAACTTTGATCCCCGAGGTGCAAGGTACCCAACACAATTTCAGCTTTAAAGGTGCAACAGTTCTTGAGGAGAACACAAAATAACGAACGCCTGACGACGGCCCATGACTAAAGCCGCTCTGGTATTCTGGGCCAGATGAGCTAAAAATAGTTTATCAATTATAATAAAATAACAAATTCACAACCAACCTGAACTGTCCTGAGAGGTGAATGTATCCAGGAGCCCTTGAATGAGGAAACTTGGCTTGAACTGTTGACACCACTGATCCACTGGTTCTTGAGGTCGAGGAACTCTCGTCATCTGCTTGCAGTATGGACACAGGATGGATTGGGCAGTGATGGCATCTCTGCGAATTTTTGTGTATTTTGTCAAACATCTTCTACAGAAGGTATGCTGGCAGTCGATAGTGCATGGATCTTTGAAGATCTCTGTGCAGATGTTGCAAGACAGAAAGTTTTCATTCAATTTTGTAAGTGCATCCATCTGAAAAATATATAAAAAATCAGAAAATTACAATCACCGAGGTCTTAGTAATGCTTGTTTACATAACACGCGTTTTGCATGCGATTTGAATGCGAATATCGTAAGTGCGATTATTTTAGTTCCATATGTGATAATGTATGTTGGCCAACATGCATACGTATGTTTGTACTGTGGGTGGATGTACAGAGGTGTATGTACAGGTTTTGTATATAGAAGCCGATGTATATATGTACAAATGTATGTAAGTACAAATGTATGTAAGTATAGACACAACTATGTAAACTAGTACGATTTAATATGCATTTAAATTTGCCAAAATCCGTGAAATGTTATATATGGAGACCAATCTGACTGCTTTGCCCAAACACGAGCTGGGAAATACCCACACAGATGTGAAAATATGACGTTATACAGGGAATTCCAATGCGATGCGAATAAGATTGTCTAAGAATTGGGGCAACAACCGCCTGGCAGAGAATTCAGTGAATGAGCCTTGGAACAGGCAGCTCGTGACCTCATAAGGTCTATAAGGGCTGGTATATACACTGAAGCTCTCTTTTATTCCTCTAAAGGGGAGTACAAAGAGGAACATATGCATACTTCTGTCCCTTTAGTGAGTGAATTTGTAAAAGACTCTAAAAGAGTAAAAAAATAACAATCGAGGTCTCACCTTTAACATTTATTTGTAACTTCTTTCAACAGAATACAAGGTTATTTATGATAATGTATTCGCGGAGAAATCTTGACCAATATGGATTATAAATTGTAGTTGTAATTTGGTGATTTGGCAATGCCTTAGTTTTATTGTTTGATTTGTTAGTCTTTACCCTAGATATAATGAAGTATGTAATACCCGATGAGCTACAGAGTCAATGGTTTTATTAAGATAGATCAAATACCCTTTGAACATGTAAGATCGTTGTCACACGAATGATAACCACTGGAGAGAACAAAAGTTATACCTAAAAGAGTCAATGGTTATACCTAAAAGAGTCAATGAAGTAGTGTGTATATGTACGTAGTACGGACTACTTTCCTGTACTGTACTGGGGTCGAGATTTAAACGCAAATCCAGATATTTAAGAAGAAATATAGACAGAAAAACTTTCATTTTGCAAGTTACCTCGACAAAAATGACAATTTTTGGTCCTTTTGGACAAACAGCATTGTCAAACCCCATACATTCATAAATATGGCCTGATATTAAATCATTTGGCAAATTATAGTAATAATTAATTCCATAAAACACAATCTCTCTCAATTCCCCCCCCCCCCCCCCCCCCCCCCCCCCAAAACTTTTGAACTGAATTTCCAGAATAACATCTTTGTTATATATGAAGATTGAGATTTGTTCATTTGGTCTTCGTATCCCGTCAAATATGGGCGTACCCGGGGTCCACCCGAACATTTAAACGATTTCTCTCCAAAATACAGTGATGTTTGCAAGCTCAAATTTGGGAATATGATGTTTGAAAATAAGGGCTAGGCAGCAAAGTGGTTGACAACTATGATCAAATGTCCAATGTATATACTGTTAACCAAATCAACTTTCAAACAAGCCAAATTAACTGCATGGGGCAGGATAAATAAGTGTGGGAAAAAACATTTAAGATATATAAATCATTGGCTGTGAAATACATCAGTCTCATTAAAATCAGACCGTAATTACGTTACACAATATACAGTCGGTATATGTGTAACGAAGTGTAACTTAATTGCGATCTGATTTTAATGAGATTGTCAAATACATTGGCCTGTATCTAGAGACAAGAGCCTGAATATTATTATATGGAATTGTGTTGACCCGCCACCAGGCTTACCTGCGGGGAGAGCAATTATTGTATGACCCCACTGCCTGTTAACTGGTTTCTGGTTTCTTCAAACTTCTGTGCTCTGTTACAGTCTGTTAGTCTAACGCTCACAAATATATATTCGCAAAATATAATTATTATTATTAAATATTGAAAATGAGCCTATAAGAGAAATAGTTTTCAGAGTCTAACTGCCTGTGTGTGTTGTTAAAACAAGAGACGTCTCACGAATCTTTAAACTTGTTATTTTTTTCCTGCAATAACGCAAAATCTCTACAATATTTATGAATGTGAATTCATGTGTCACCAAATTGGATCATAAAACCTTAATTTGATGACAGTACAATGCCTTATTAATTGATGTAGTAAACTTTTCCTTCGACATAATGGATAACGTAATTCCTTATGAACTACAGAGCCAATAACTTTTTTTTTAAAATTGTTCTCACAGTTACACACATAATAGCCTGAGATATGGAATGAAAGGAAACCATATGATTTCTGTGTCATTGTTTCATTTAGAAGTAAGTTATCATTTTAATTTTTTTCAAATAGTTGATGAAGTTATATGTCTCTTTGAGAAAATTATGTTGTAGAGTATTTTGTAAAGTTGTAAAGTACCAAACCAAACCAGGTATTTTGTTATTTTCCGTATTCATCAACATTACCAGGTCTCTCTAAAATTTATTAATTTCATTACAATCCAAACGAGTATGACAGATTGTTCCCTGTAAATCTTTTTTTAAAACAGTATGTCCGAATCTGAAATAATTAGGCTACTTCCTAAGTGGTATTATATAATTTAACGTCAAGAAGTTTGACATATTTTACACCATATCTTTGTATACATGTATATATATATATTTAGTCAAAGTCACATTCAAAAATATTATGTCATTTCACACGAGTTTGATACAACCACCTATCTTTGCCACTTAGATCTAGACCACATGTGAAGTTAAGCGCAAATATGTTGCGCAACAGAGATGAACGACCAGTTTTCCCTACCTTCGCGCGAAGGGAAAACTGGTCGTTCATCTCTGTTGCGAAACATATTTGCACTAAACTTCACCTGCGCTTTGACATGTACGGGTTACCTCCCTTCGTTACATATCTACGCTCTTTTCGTTGCAGGCTTCAACACGTTTTCCGCCCATCTAAAGATAAAATAGTCTACTAAATATATCAACTACATAACGTTTCTTACACTCTCCTAATGAATCATCTATTAGCGATTACGTCCTGTCTTTGTACAAATTGTGCATATTTGTTTCATTGAATTTCAAATCGCATTTCTAAAGCACCGGAAGATATTATAAGCGTTATCCTTACCTAAAGAGGTCATCGGAAAAATCATAATATTGATAGGTTATACACAATGCTAGTATTCAAACTGAGATTATGTATCCTGTGTTACCTGTTTAAAGTTTGTCTGTATATGTAAGGAATTAATGAATTCCTCTTTATTGCTTTTAAAATAGTCAAATACTGACTGCGAGTAAAACACCCTGAACCTACCTTGATAACTGCCTGCTTGCAGCGACACCTCTCGGCTGAACATATCCAACAGGGGTTCGAATCCACGTGAGTGAGGTGAGATAAGATAAGATAAGATAATTCTGTATTGCCCGTTAGGGAATTTGTTTCACGTGACGTCTGAGTGAGCATAAATACAAAATTATACACATGCATTTAAAATAAATACATGGAATATATACATGGTTATATAAGATTGACAACGAGTATGATGATGGGAACATTAACGCTTATTCAAATTGACTTTGGTACTGAGACATTTTATATCGTTTGGTTTTGCACGTCGGTACATTATACCGACGGCCAGAGGGTAACAATTCAAAACAGTCGTGCAAAACATGTGAAGGGTCACAGATAATTTTTTAAGCCAAGTTTTGCCTGTCCTTCGTGAAGTTCATCCAATTTCTTAAAGATAAAATTAGAAATTGTCTCTCCTTGTTTAATTATCTTATTTAATTAGTTTATATTTGTTAGTGACAGGGAGCCGAACCAACATTGGATAGAGAACATGAGAACAGACTGAACACAGGTTTTATAGAAAAGAGCCAAACTTTTTGAGTCAATGTGGTAAGATCGGAGCTTCCCGAGGAAATGAAGGCGAGATTGACACTGGCCATATAAATACAATCCGTATTTTTGTTAGATATCAAATGTTCAGTGTTGTAATTTCTTTTAAAAAAAATATTTTCTTCGGATGATGAAATAATTAGGAATAGACAATTTAATGATTTTGTTCATCTTTTTTTATTCTTGGGAGAAAGTGTGCTCACATCTCATACGTGGTCTGTGTTTACTCTTTGTTTACTCTTTACATGTGTGGATGCACTAGCACAGTGATATACTACCATAAATGAAATCTCATCTGTTCCTTTACAGGAAACTAGTTCTTGTAACATGTCTACTATGAAATGTCAAAATTCTCTTCAGCATACAGTGTTACTGATGATGTACGTACTGACGAACTAGAGGCCCTTGAACCAATTAAACAAATAAAACGAAATTTAAAATAAAAAAAAATAATGGTTTTGATAAAAGTTCTCTTGATACCATTTAAGGGGGATTTCAGGTCAATCTTTCCTACGCCGGGAAGGAAAAATGGGCACTGTGACATATTATATATAAAGTTTCTTTTGAATATTGAATATCAGGTAAATAGTTGTGCAGTCATACCATATAGCTCTTCTCGACTTGTGAGATTTGGAATTTAAAGTATGACCACTTTGTAGATCTGTAACGACGGTACAAGTGATTTCGGTCACTGCTATATGTTTACAATCATATTCACCCGGTGTCAATTGATATTTTCAATGATTTTCATCTCCATACACCTTTTATTTCAATGAGGTAGAAGTCTTTAATGTACCTTTATTAATGATGTTGACCGATTATACAAGTACTCTAAGTTCTTAATGTCATCTCAGATTCGTAGGGTTTCATGACACAATGTCTTAATTGATAGTCACATTATGTCAAACGTGCACTGACTGACTGCTGAAGGTTGTCAATATAATATACTAGTTCAGTTTATTATAGTGACAATATAAAGGTGACAGGTGACTATTTATGATCGAAAACGGGACAATGATGTGCGCCAATTGGTCAAACCTTTTTTCGAAAATGTAGGCCTACCTATAACAGAAAAAAAAATCAAATGTGGGTTGGTAATGGTAACTGGGTCTTACGGGTCGTAGACATGTAAAAGGCTGATGCTCGTAATGTATAAATGACAACCAGTAATCATCATGTATTTGTACAAATGTAGCCCACTGTGATAACAATGACCATATGGCCTACATTATTATTAATAAATAAAAACATGTTTTAAAAAATTAATGTTTTAAAAGTAAAAATCGTCAATTTTAATGGCGACCGCTCTCAGCTTCAAAGCCTCTTCAGGCCATAGATCAATTTCGTGAATTATTACCACTCTTGAAATACCAACACTCGATTGTCAAGAAAAGAGAGATATCCCCTCTCGATCGAGATAGATCTATCGCGTATCTGACGATATCTTCATTTTGATTGGATATCAGTCGAGCACGAATTCTATTTTTAGCTCTAACACATTCGCACGGGAAAGCCATCTGCAGTGGAGCATTTAGGTGAGAGGTCCTGTTTGTTGGCCACGTCACGGCGAATAACTCCTCTAGGAACTAATATTTGACAAATTAATTTCAGGTACATTAATCCGATATCTAACGTTTCGTCATTACCTCTTCAGGTGACTACAGCTTTGAAACATAACGAGGCAAACAGACGGTCAGTAAACAGCAGCAACAAAATGGCGACCATGGGACATTCTAATCCCAAGGAACAGGGGAAGGAATCTATCGTTGATGACTTCATGTACGGTTCTAATGTTGCCAGTGCACACATCTACGTTCGTTTGGGTAAGTTCTATCTCTTAGGGCCATTAATACTGCATTAGGAATAATAGCTGACGTGGTATCAAGTATTAGTTTTGGAGAGAAAAAAAATGGTTTCGCTTTCTTAATGATGAATTAATTACAATTATGTATATTGTAGGTAACACAGGGGCTTGCATTGCTGAAAACAAACAGTTCCTAAGTCCAATACTACGATGTGATATAGGCCTATACCCCATACTCATAAATCCACATTTCAAAATGTCAACACACATACTACATAGTACAGAATTAAAGCACAGTGATTTCTCGTTCAATTAAGACAAACATCAACAAAATCGGTGCATTACCTCATCTTGAACTGAAGAATATTGACACAGCTTTAAAATAAGACATTGAGTGAAGAAATCCATCCATATTTGCACTCCCTATATTTAAATAGACATCCGAGTTATCCGGAATACCAGTGATCCGGTATACCCTTACGCACTGTAGCCTATAGCAGAGAATACCAAACAAGTTTCCTATGGATACCGTATTTATTACGAGTTACTGTCACTTACTTGTAAACGTATTTAACGAGTGAAAGCGAGTTAAATAGGTTTGACAAGTGATGAGTTGTAATAAATACGGTATCCATAGGGAATGAGTTTGGTATTTTATTTATTACACACATATAAACAACATGATTTGAGTAGTTTTAAACCTGGTCAATCTGGCCACGCTGTTACTCGTTACTCACTCCATTTCGAGACGGTCCTGTCGCCGCTAATGGCTGCAATACTGCCGAAGCGGCGTTAAACAATAACTCACTCACTCACTCGAGACGGTCCTGTACATGTATATACGGGAACAATCACACAAACGTATTTGGTAATAATGATGCAAAGCAACTTTGTTTTATCGATGTTGAGGACCATGACAAAAGCTGCCATGGGCTTGTCGTTGCCTAGTTTTTGCGCTCCTGTCTTAGTGTTTGGAAAATGGCGAACTGACAGTTCACGAGTTCAAAGTTTGAGTGAGTGAATGTAACGCTTTTATCAGTGTTATGTTTTCCTTTATACTCATGACCACGTTATTCAAAAGTTAGGATTCGATTGATTAATATATTGTCGTGCCAATTAGATTATTGTGTGATTGTTCCCATATATACATGTACAGGAGCGTCTCGAAATGGAGTGAGTAACAAGGGGCCAGATTGACCAGGTCGACTATTGTGATGGTTGAAGGGAGACAACTCACATGTGCAGCTGATGAGTGTGACGGACAGGTTACGATAAGACGAGCGCATTCAGCTTTGTCATTGTTTCATATATAATGTCCCAGATTGCGCTCAGTTTGTGATTCCTACGAATTTTATTAATTTGTTTACTTATGAATGGCAAAAGTAGTCCCACCCTTGTGACCTCGGGTTATCAGCAAGGAACGACCAATCAGAAGCATCATTCGCATTATAAAACATACGTTGGATACCAAAAATATCTCGAAGTGATCTCACTCACACAAGTGTAATAAACTGCATTATTTAAACATAAATTTATATTTAATCCGCATTACTAAAATTTACTGACATCCTTGAAACTAGACCAAAACCTCTGTCATCCGATTGCTCTATCTAACACAGTGAGCCACATACAAACTAATGGGGTTGCAGGTAGAGCCAATCGACCTACCTTGAAACCGGAAAGAAAAAAAACAAGATCTATGGATGTCATATGAACATGTGTACTGTTCAGCAAGACACAAGCTTCTATGGAGCTATTAAATTTTATAAATGAAAGTGAATGTGTTTTTTTGTTGTATAAAGACAGTTGTGCGATCAGCAATGTTTTAAATTGAGCATTCAGTCCTGTTCCCATAACCATTGAGAAGACTGGAGATCCTTCACCTTTGTGATTCACACATTTTAAAAAAAATACGGAAGTTTGTTGGTGATGACAGTTAAGGACATTAAGAAATGGGGACGGTAACTGTGTTGAATATTTTCATTGCTAGGGAATTTTGCTAGAAGCAAGAAATATGACCTACTCCTTAACCACTGATAATAATACGTCCAAAGTCAAAAACTTCGTCGTCCGACAGCTACCTACATGTAAATAAATAAAGGGATGTAACGCACCCAAACACCCCTCCTCGTTCCGGGGTGAATTCGGGCTTGGTGAAATAAAGAAATCACAGTCAGTGCCATACATAATTAAAGCCAGATAAATGCCCTTTCAATTAACCAAATCGGTTCACTTTTGGCCGAGAGACATTGATTGGACCTCCAGAAAAGACCATTTTTCATGAGTATGCCAAAAATCTGCCTCACAAAATCACCGCTTTTAGGGGAAGAAATTAGGAATATTTCAATTGCAAACGTGCAAACAAACGTAACATAACGTGGCAATTTGATTTCATATTCTGACTCTTGGCTTGACTCTGAGGGTTGATATTAGTGCCTGTAAAAGTGCATTACTCCCCATATTGCTTAGGATGGTATTTGGTGACTTCGTATTTGTTGTTACAAACAAATTACGAAATACATGGCATATTGGTTCAAGGTGTCTAAACTAACCATAGAAAATAATAAATGCAGATTTTAAGGCATTGTTTATCCAATGTATGATTTATCTTTATTTTATGTTTTTATTTGTAACAGGTTTTCTCAGAAAAGTGTATGGGATTTTGACAGCACAGATTTTTCTCACAACCATTGTCTGTGCCTTATTCATGGCCAGTGAAACTGCTCAAAAGTTTGTACAGACAAAGTAAGTATGAAGTCATTGCTCATATTGATATAGTTTTATTTTAGAAGACCAGATATACTGAAAACAAAAGATACACTGAATGCAAATATATTTTTTTAAAAGGTTCTGTGTTTTTATAAAAATTGTCATTTAATATCAATAATATCTACATGAATGTAAATGTGTCAAACTGTTTTAACTAACATATTACTTCTGATATTTTATGCCTTAACACATCAAAGGCATAAATTTAGCAGATAACGTCATTTATGTGAAAATCTTGGTATTTGGGTAAAACGGTACACTTTAGCTTCGGTTCATGCATTGCAATACAGAACCCTGGATTCTGTACAATTTCGATTCATTTCAAAACCAAAAATTCAACAAACTAAAATCACATCAAACACATATTTGGAAATAAAGACTAATGTAGAAATAGAAAATTTCTTTAAATTTGAATGACATATTTTGAAATTTATACATAATATATGCTTTATAAACTGAAATTATACTCTAAAGCTTGGTGCACAGTACCGGAAACAAAATACTGCAGTTTAACTAATGTAGTTGTGAACCATTTCACCCCTATTCATAGCCGACTCTTAATATTTATGCACAGCGGTGACCTAGATATCGAAAACGAGGCTAAGCCCGCAAGCTTCCAAGATGGCAGACGAAAATGCCGTGATGCAACGAGAGAATCCGACATCGTATTTCATGAATAGCTTTACTACTAACTCACGAAAAGTTTTCTACTTTTGCACAAAAGTTTCTTGCTGTTTTCTGAATTAGTTCATGTTTAATTTGACAACGGTGATTAAAATTTTCATTCATAAAGTGCCTTGCTGAAAAGTCAAAGCATCGTGGAACGTTGATTCGCAGATATGAGTACTTGTCAAATATCTCAAATTTGTACAAAATCCATGTGATATTATACGATAAGAAACACAATTTTACGTTGAAAATAGATTTTGTGTTTTTTTGGAACAATCTATTATCATCTAGTCATATTAATGATTGATATATTCGTTTTTTTCTGCCGCTCCTACGTAATCTCTAACATTCGATCAACTTCCGGGAGGCTTGCAATCTCACAATGCGTCACTTGTGCAACTTTCCTACATAAACAGGTTTATTTATAGTCATATATCTATATAAAAACCAAAATAATAATATTCATCAATTTGATAAGTTTCTATTTACGAGTTCACGCGCTATACAGACCGAACGGGAAATAGAATTGAACTTTTTCGATAGCCACGCCTGTACATTGTCCGTTGCAGGTCTAGGCCTCATATTGCATATAGAATTAAATAGATTTACAAAAGGACGTTCTTCAACTGAAAACACATTTTAATTTATAGTCTAAGTGTTTGGTGTGATTAAGTATCTATGATGATTGTTATAGTTTTAACAATTATGTAAAAATTCTGTATTATTGATATTGCAAATACTTTGGGGGAAATGGGTAAAAGGTAAACTTTCAACTGCCCTTTTCATTGGGAAATACAATTCTACAAGTGCAAATTGGTTCCTGATTTCTTAAAGTAAAACATCACTCAAATAACAAAATTATATAATATATGTCTGTACCTTAAACCCTAATATCAATTTTGAATTTTATGGATATAATTAATATTCATATACATCTTAATCATGTTTTGGACCTGACTCAGAAATGTACATGGATTGATGATGTTGATACATGGAATTAAGTTGATCAGTTTTGCTTTAGTAATGCTTTTCTATTGAGTAGGGGGGACCATATAGAGGTATCCATTACTCAAATTGAATTATCAAAATTAACTACATTTTCATATTTTAAGAGTTTGGTTTGACTCAATCACATCAATACCTGACAAAATAAAGCTACACTTTGTAAACATATTAACAGTCTAATCTAATTATTATATTTTATCTCTGAAGGGTAGCATATTTTCAAAATGGTCAGATTCCTTTAGATATATAATTGCAGCAAATATTAATTAAGATAGTAGAGCCTTCTTTATCTAACTAAATATTATCTAAAACCCCTAAAAGATTAATTTTAACTTGACATGTAAATATTTCATTATTTTTTGTATATATTTTAGTTGAAACTTAGTTCTTTATCTAAAATTGACTTGACCTTTCTGTAAGTTTCCAAGGGATAAAATTGTTTATATATGTCTACAGCTTCAATGTTAAGAACATGAAAATTCTATAACTTATGGTCAAAGTTTCTTTTAATGAAACTTTCTATCTCATTTATGCCAAATCTATTCAGCATTACAAATTTACAAAATAAATCATTAATAATTTCGACCAATTATATATAATATGCCTCAAATCTTTGATTCATTATATTTTTACAAGACCTGAATAATGATGTACATGTATATATATTATATATATATATATATAAACTGACATCAGCACAATCACAAAAATTACAAGTAAACTTCAATCCATTTGTGTACATATATGGATACATAAATATTTAGTAATATTTCAATCCAGATGAAATTTGGTTTTGATGGTGACTTTGTCATATTTTTCATCTTAATTGTCGAAATCATCTTTGGAAATCATACATTACAAATGTACCATGTTAAACAAAATATAAAATACGGCACATATTACAATTTCCCATGTAACAATGTTATTAACTTGAGATATAATTAAAACTCTAATATTTAATGCATAATAAACTCAGATAATATTTTGTATACAAAATTAATTTTAGTTATTTATTTTCTTGATTTTCTGTAGAAATTACAGTTTTAAAAAAATCATGCAAGTGCTTTATATTAAAATTATATTAAATAATTATAACTACTTACCTTATAATTGATTTATTCAAAAATATTCACTTCTGCCAGCATGAATTAAAGTAGCTATTTACGAAATTATAGTATTATTTTTACATTTAGGCCGTCTGCAGTATAAGTTTTCACAGAAATCGGCATGGTAACAGAAACATGTTTTTGTCAACATCACTGTGGAGAGACACGGCATGCGATTGTTCATGTCGAGTATCTGCATGGCTACATCGAAGAAGTCGGGAAAATAAATAAGCCCACAATTTATTCATCATCACGATCCGATAGGGCTTACATCAATATCACAATCGTATTTAGTACTTTGAATCTAGATTAAGTATGAAATCCGGGATCACGTTATTCGTCCATGCGGGCTTAGCCTCGTTTTGGATAGCTTATGAATATTCATGACGTAATATTAAGAGAAGTCTATTGCTGCTTAATATAACGTTGACCTGAGAAAAACACATCCTGAGGTAGTTCTTGATAAGATGTACATTGTGTCGTCTTGCAGCCAATGGATGATGACGATCTCTCTCTTCGGGACCCTTGGTCTCATTTTTGCTCTGATGGTGAAACGACATGAAACGCCCACCAACTACATCCTCCTTGGTCTCTTTGTGAGTGAATTTCTCATTTTACTGTTAATTTAATTGATTCAAGTGTCATCGTTTGTTTAGCCAACTTAAGATAATTTGCAAAATAGTTTGAAAGTGTAAAAGTATATATAAATGTATTATGCAGAGATATTTTATTACCAATAATCCTAAATTAGATAATTTGAAATGGATATTGGCAGTTCATCGATTTCTTGCAATTCTCGTACATTTTAAAAAATCAACAAATTCTTATCTCATCTTGTTCCAGACTATCCTTGAAGCCTACACGATTGGAGTTGTTGGTAAGTTTTCAAAAACATTATTTAAAATAACTAAATATAATCAGCAGACAAGCCACATTTATAAATGTCTTTGCTCTTTTCCTCAATCAAGTGATATCCCTTGCTCATTCAAGCTTAATTTCCCTATGTACACTATTGAAAATGTATATTTCCGGTAAGCTATGTTTGTCAAAATTCAAATGAAGTTAAGGCAAAGTCTGAAAGGTATCTTGTTGTTACATGTAAAAGTCTGACAACAATCTAATACTGGTTTCGGTTGTTTATCATTTTCAAAAAATGTTTCTCTTTCGAACATTTGTAATGAATTGAATAAATCAATATATGAACAATTTTAATTTTAAAATCTTGTTTTTCACAGTAACATTCTACACCGTTTCTTCCGTGATCGAGGCTTTTGTGTTGACGTTGGGAGTGTTCGTGGCCTTGACCTTGTATACACTACAGAGTAAGCGCGACTACAGTGCATGGGGCGCAAGGTTAGTAATCCTCGACAGAATTACTTAAAAAGTTATTAGAAATAAATAAATATTGAAAACATATACATCTTCAATATTCTCTAATAAATAAATAAGTGGAAATTTACTTTACTAATTTACTTTCTCTTAGCTAAGTTTGCCATGAGTACCGTATAGTATGATACCAATAATGGCTTAGGACTATCTAACTGCTAAGAGAGCTTTTAAAGTCTATTCCTGAGTGGTTGTTGGGCGGGATAGCGCAGTGGTTAGCACTTTCAGCTTTCGATCAAGAGGTCAAGTGTTCGAATCCTGCCAGGCGCAAGGAAACTTTGTCTGCTGTAGGGAACAGTTCTACATGCTGTAAGGTTTGGGTGCAATGCTACACTGAATTTCAGTTTTCTGTACCACCCATGGTTTGCTAGTTGCAGCCAATGCTCGCAGGTTTCACCACAATGCATAGCCACAATGGTGCTCAAGCTTTCTCCTTGCAATAATACTAGCAGCCATGATGTGAGTGAAATAATCTTGAAAGCGGCGTTAAACCCCAAATCACCTTACGTCACCAAAGTGATTGTTGCACAATACAACCATAACATGACCAAGTCGGATAATTCTTGAACGAGTGAGTGAGTGAGTGGAACAATTGGAGCTCAAATACCACCCTGTGTAGTCTCATCATTCTCATAACTTATAACCTTACACTCAGGTTACCAGTACCTTTAGTACCATCTCTAAACACTAAACCTACCTTTAGTGAGTTTTGTGCAACAGTACTTGGTCTGTATCTTATTTCTTTTTCACAAACACAGATGATTTAAAACATTATACAATCGTAAAATTAAAAAAAATTACTGTTATGTTTTAGATGCAGTTAAAATATATGAATTATTATAAAGAGATAAATGTTTTCTTTATTTGATTTCAGTCTGTTTTCCTTCCTGTGGATCCTGATTCTTGCAGGAATAATACAGGTGATGAGTGAAACCTTTTTGTCAAATTTATCCAAATTTGTTGTATCTTTTCTTGTACTACAAGACTCACCATTTGAAAGAATCTTAATGATCTTCAAGACTATTCAAAAGAGATTAATTTTCATAGGGGTTTTGTATTTGTTGAGCAAAGATCCCATTTGTATTCATGAAGGCTGTATTTCTTTGTTGCTAAAAAATGACGAAACAACGCAGTAAAGGACTTTGTATTAACCGAGCCCAGTGTTCATCATGATGCATGGTTATTCAGAACATCTTCATTAAGAGTGCATTTAAGTTTGTTTCATTGTTTTTAAAAAAATAATTCTATTTGATGTTTAACTTGATGGACCCAAGAATTGTCCTTCAAAGGGAGGTAACTCCTCCATGACTATCAGTTTTATTAATGTCAAAAGCGACTTATTTTAATGATATAAGCGGCTGTAGTGTGGGTGACATTTCTATGAAGTTTGAACACAGGGGAGGTTGTTTCTTTTCACTTAAACTTGAAGTCTGAAAGTTTTGTATAGAAGTTATAAACTGACTGAATTAATTTTCCAGTTATTCTTCCCGACCCCGGTGATGGACAAGGCTATTGCAGTTGGGGGCGCCATCCTCTTCAGCCTCTTCATCGTGTTCGACACACATCTCCTCATGCACAAACTCTCCCCTGAAGAATACATCGTCGCCGCCATCAACCTTTACCTGGATATTGTCAACCTCTTTCTGCATCTTCTCAGACTTTTTGGAGAAAGAAAATAAATTCTGTTGCCTAGCAACACATGTATTTGGATTAAGAAGTCTTTGTAATTTTGGATCTAGGATAATTGGACTTTTTGTGAAATTGTATAATTGTAACCAGATGAACTGTGATATTTTTGTGGTAAATTCAAAGATTGTTGTTTGCATGTATTATCTTAATTTTGTGTAATTAAATGTATAAAGAAAATGTTCTTGATGAACACAAAGATTTTATGAAAATGTATTTGGGGAAAAATGAATTCAGGTTAAGAGGTTTTTTGAAACTTTCTTTCCCTATGTTGTGATCACAAATTTCCACTGATTTTAATAATTTAATTTATATTTAAAACATTTTTTTTTTCAAAGTTGTTATTCAGAGCTTCTCTTATACAATCAAACTGCATCTCCAAATTCCTGAATAGTAGGTAAAATCAGGGATGTCTCGTGTGTAGAATTTATTAAACTAACATCATATACCCGGTATCAAATCTGTATTGTAGACTTCATAACAGTTTATTACTGTAATGATAGATGAGTAATTTACATCATCAAATCATTATGTTTTCTTTAATTCATTAAAATGATACTCATTTGAATGTTTAGGGTGCATTGATGTCATAAATAAAGTAGTTAAATTCTTAGAGACTAACATAAATTACTGAATATATTAATGTTCAATTCACAAATTGATTTTAAAGAAATCTTTTGTCCTTCCATTTCTGGTATTGGTTTTAATTTGGATTGATTTTATTTGACACTAAATATTTCCAAACTTTATTTAATTACACCTTGTATTACATCTGGCTAAGGGTCTGTCATAGTTGCTGTCTTGTTTCGTGTAAAATCATGTGGAATAAATTCAGTTATACATTGCTTATGTATATTGGGGTAACATTCATGGGGGTTTGTATTGCTTAGAAATAGCGCTAGATAGACATATGCCTACAGAGACTATCCTATTGCTGTATAAAATGGAAATCTCATTTACCTATATATGGAAATGCGTATGGTCTGTATTCATGTCTTTTTAAACTATTTCTAAGCAAAACATGTTCCTGTGGTAACATTTGTATCTGTTATTCATCTCTGTGTATATACTTTATTGTTGTGTAAAAAGGAGGATATATCCTTGTTGGAAATAAAAACTTGATTCTATCATTCCACTTTTCAGTTTATTTCAAGCTTGCATTGTCGTCAACTGATGTTACTTAACTCATCAAGCTGCGATATAAGTGAAATACTCTTGAAAGCGGTGTTAAACCCCAACTCCTCACTCATTTCCTCCCAAGTAACCTCTGTCACTTTTGGGCGAGAAATAGAAAATTGGTATCAATCAACATGAGTTGTGCAAGCAGCAATGTTGTTTCAAACTGAGCATTCAGTCTGTTCATGTTACTGTGATGTGCACATATCTTTACGCGACGGTAAAAGGTTTGTAAATCAGTGTTTGATTGAATAGAAATGAGGATGCTATCAGTGCTGCAAACTATCATCTCAAAATATCGCCCACTTTTAACAGAGGTTATGTGAGAAGAAATGATTGAATAACCTCTGGGGAAGAGAATGCAAGTAAATAAATTTCTGCAAACGTACTAAGTGTTATGAAAGTGGCGAGTCAAGTGTTTGGGTCTTCAAATCAGGAGGTCTCTGTTTCGAATTACCAGAGGGGCTTGGAAAGTTTTTGAATGCAATGCTTGCTGAATTGAATTTCAGCGCAGTACTACATGGTTCGAGCTGATGCCTTCTAGTCCACTGCAATACATAGCCACAAAGGGGTTGTGGGCTTTCTTCCTGCAATAATAGTAGCAGCCATGATAAAAGCGAAATCTCCTTTTGAAAACATTGTAAAACCCTAAATCCCCTCATCTGAAACATACTGAATGTTCTGTTCTAGTAGTTCTACAGTAAGCAATCTGTGAATTGATATTTAAATCTACATGTATCCTAATCCACTATCCACAAATTCAAATTGAATATATGTAGATTATACTTAGCCATTTATATAAAACAAGGCACCGGTCGTGGTGAAGAACCATTGGCTCTAGAGGTCTAAAATCTTATGTACAGATTCCTTGGTCAATGAAATACTGCCTCGAAACAAATTTCAATAATCCTTTCAAGAACTGAAATCTGAAATGTTGTGCATAACTCACGCCAGCCTCCATCACTGGCTTTTGTAGGCTTTGCAGCATTTTCTTAACTATTCCATGCTTACCGGTATATAGCAGAGACTTGAACCTGAAATGCATAGATGGATCTAGCACAGAAACATTGAGAAAATGCTGCACAGCTTAAATTAGCCAGTGATAGAGACTGGTGTGACTTGTGAAGGGAACTTCTCCTTCTTAGTCTCGACTTCAGCAAGGACCGTTTCCAACAGAGAGTTGTCACAAGACTCGGTGAAAGATAATTTGTGTAAACAACAATCAACATGAAACAATAATTTTAAGTGGAGACGCCAGTGAACATTTTACTAGTGCTTCAGGTAATGCATACACACTTGATTTGATCAGTATACTTCCATGAGAGATGTTAATACTTTCACAGAACAGAATAGTATGACACGTTCAGCTACATTATCTACTGAGATGTTTGGACAACTTCCAAACACAAGGCATAACTCTTGCCAGTCTCCATTACTGGCTGATTTAAGCCTTGCAGTATTTCCCTCGCTTTGTTGTGCCAAGATAGTGGATAGTGGGCCAGGATTTCCAAGCACCGAGATCTTAAGGAAATACTGCAAGGCCTAAATCAGCCAGTAATGGAGACTGGCAAGAGTTATGCCTTGCATTGGGAAGTTGATGTTTGGAATGATAATGTGCTTTTAACAAAAATGTAAAATATAGAGATTAAGTTCAACTTCATGTTTTTTATTAATATGTACAGTGATTCATTTCTGTCTTGTTATCAATCATTGCTAATCTTTAGTTTTCCCATGTCTGGCACATCATAATGTTGTAGAGTTGAAGTTTGGATAAGTTTGTTGGAACTTTCACTTCTGTCCGATCCATTTCCCTCTGGCACAGTCTGTTCAGATCCTTTACTTGGCTTTCCAATCTCGTCTGAGTGGACTTGATTCTCTTCTGAATAGATAAACACTGTTTCTGGTGATTCGACACCAGTTTTTGTGGTTTCAGTTTTCACAATTGTATCATCACCTTTTGTGTTCTCATCACCTTTTGTGATATCATCATCACCTTTCGGGATCTCATCATCACCTTTTGTGATCTCATCATCACCTTTTGAATTCTCATCAACTTTTGTGTTCCTCTCATCATTTTCTGTCTTTTCATCATCATTTTCTGTGTACTCATCATCACTTTCTGTGTACTCTTCACTATCAGAGCTGTCCTCAGTTTCTGTGCTATCATCATCACTGTCCCGTCCCGCGGTTCCACTCACAGCCAGTTCCTCCAATTTACCCACAATCCCCCCAGCTTCCTCTTCTTGTACGGTCAACTCTGCAGCCTCCTCCAACTCCACCAGGGAGAATCCAACATCAGATTTCTTTATCACCAACTGTGAGGATTGAACAGAGGAATTAATAGAGATTAGACTTGAATGGAAACTTTTATCTGAACACATTTGGGATTAGGGATTCGGGATAAGAAAACTGGACATAGCGTCTAATTTGTCGTAGTACACAAATATATCTCATATTTAGTCATTTTCATAGATATTTTAAAAAAATGTTTTGAATAAAAGAAGTACATTGAATAGGACTGACTGACATTAATTTCTATCACAAAATACATTTAGTATCAACTGATATAATGACTATGAATCATAAGTTAAAAACTGCCTTGAAATAAAATATGTGGTACTCAAGCACTTGAATCCAAGATCATGTGTTCATGAAAATAGCTAATGACAATTTTGTACTTGTACTACAACAGTAGTAAAGATTGTTACAATGTAAAGGATTGTAAATATTTTCTTACCTTTTCTATGGCGTTTGCCAAACTTTCCAATTTGCTGTTGCTGTAAAGAAACATAAGATATAGATAGATTATCATCACAGCAGAAATTAGAAACATAAGATATAGATAGATAATCATCACAGCAAAGACAGAAATTCTCACAATTATTTACTGTTAATCACAACCACAGAAACAATATCTCCATTGCACCCACCTGACCCCCTGGATCCACACACAGTAGTCATTGATGTAGAGGTCGTTGAGTACATATCGCTGGTCAGTGTCGGTCAGCACTGTCTGTATGTCCAGCAAACACTTCAACACTTGTCTGCGACCTGGGATAAAGATGGAAATTATGAATTGCAAAAATAATAAGGATAACAACTTCTTTATGAGTGATATACTAGATTCTTGTGCATATCTGGAATAAAGAAGTTGTTACCCATATAACTTCCGTAATTCTGGCTTCTGGCTATGTAAGTAATCGTAAACATTCACATTACTTTTCAGTAGGTGAACATCTATTGTCAACCTACCAGCCATATAACGTGATACTTGAAACGACCTTTCTAAACCGTATCATCCGGTGCGAGGGACTTACAACCTTGTAATTCCCTCCAGGAGGGTTTACACAGACAGTTGTAAACCCTGTTAGAAGGAATTATAATGATTGTAAACCCTGATATATCTGTTAAGATGACGGCTTGAAAGTAAAGATCTGAAGAAACTAACTTAGACTAATTTTGAAAAATTTCATAAGTTTACGACAGAATATGTACAGCAAATGTTTTGCAGAAAGTGCGTCTCGAACCCGTATCCACCATCACTTGTAGTTAATGAGTCAACGCCTCAGACTACTGCGCTAAGGGGACAGACGAGAGTTGACGGTACAAAAGAAACTCATATAGCGCGGCTGTTAACAGGCTGACATCACCGAGGGATCCTCAATATAACGCCAGGGATCCTCAAGATCCTCAATATAACGCGATAACAAGTAAAAAGCCTGTTTTACACTTAAAAACGGTTGATAATATAGATAACCCATTCTACCTCGGATATGGTAAGGTTGTAGACCCTGATAGTCAGGAAAAACCTTACCATATCCTCGGTATCATGGGTTATCCTTATATTCAGATACGGTAAAAGTTTTTTCTACGCTTTTCCAAAAGAATACGATTGCAAAATATTCAAACCACCAGGATACAAACTCATATCAATCAGCCGTTTCCTATCAACACTGTCTGATTACTGCCCATATAGGTGCATGTTATGACACAAATAGATGCAATATTTTACAACTTATATTCCTTCGAATGGGTCGATTTTAATCGGACTGGACTGCACATCTTCGGATGACAGACATTTAGAGCTTAAAACTTCAGATTTGATCAGCAAGTCTTGTTGTAAGCTTCAATCTATATTGTGTAGGGAGTGAGTGATTTTGGGTTTTACTCTGTATTTTGGGTTGTTTCCTGTTTTCAGGGGTATTTCATTTATATCACGGCTGCTAGCATTATTGCAGGGAGAAAGCCAGCAACACCATTGTGCTATGTATGCAGTGAAACCTGCGAGAAACAGCTGGATCTAGCGAAACATAGTGATCATAGAATTTCAATGTATATATATATATATATATATAACATACCATTATATCACAGCAGATAGTATTATTGCAAGGAGAAAGAATGCAACAACATTGTGCTATGTATGCGGTTAAACCTATCACCTGGAATTAATGAAACATTGTGAACACAGAATTTCAGTGTAGCATTGCACTCAAACCTGCATGTAGAACAGTGGTCTACAGCAGGCAAAGGCAAAAATCCTCTCAAAACAAGAAAATGACACAACGAGAGATACTACGAACCGAGAGAGAAGATCCTCTGTGTGTCCTGTCTCACAGTCTCCAGCAGCGTCCAGTGTCGGTACAGAGGGAAACACAGGCAGCGTCGGTAACACGTGATCAGGACATCTCTCAGGCTCCCAAACACCTGCAACAGTTGAACATGCTATAAAGTGTTGAGAGCTGTTGGTTTAATCTTTAAAATCGCTCACAGGTGTATATCAGTCTTATGTTTTTGATTGAGTCATAATCATGTTTTAACCACAAGACATGGTCATCTAAAACTCCCCTCATATTCGTAACCATTAAACCTTCAACATATTTATGCACTCAAGTGAATTTCCCATCATTTCGACCAGAAGGACGAACAGATACACAGATTAAAAGAGCTAAAACCTATATCCCCTTCCACTTCATGACAGGGATTACCCCTTGAATTATAATTTTTTCAACAAAAATACTCCCATACCTCCAGCCAGGAGAGGGTTGCGCTGAGTTTTGTGATCGTCCATCCAGACTCAACCTGCAGAGACACATGAAACATTCAGTAGAGTACATTTTTATTTAATTTTGACATGGCAACTATAAGAACCTAAAATTGAATAAGAATTGAATTGTGTGTTGCCAGGGTATGGTAAAACTATTCAAGTCAACTTTCATTGGACAAATAGCCTGTGATTATTATTGGAATTGCATGCAGGAAATCAAGGAACATTTAGCTCAACTGAGACTGACTGGGACTGAACACCTCAAAAGGTGGCTAAACTATTTCAGGGAGAAATTCTGTGCAACAAATGTTTTGCATTATGTGAAACCTGCAAGCACTGACTGAATGTCAGTGTACCACTGGTTGCCCTGGTGATGCAAAAACGGAACTACTTTGTTATCTCTTCCAAGCAGTAATGTGAAGTCGCCAACCTTGTCCCCAGGGCTGATCAACTATCATCCCTGGGTTCACGGACCTCTCATGGTCAGGATTCCTGACAATCAAGATTTGCCACTTTCCAGATGTTATAACAAGTAATTAATGTAATGAAAATGCTCTTGTCACTGTATCTAAAAGGATTCCTATATTAGGATTATAGAAAAACTGGTTAACATTAATAAAACAAGCCAAAATATTCCGGAACTATGTTTTACCGTAACAATACTTTGAGAAGACAGAAGTAAAGCAAAATCATTGCATGAAACATGATTTGTTCAGATGTCTTAATTTACCATTTGCATATAAAACATCAATAATTAAACTTTGAAAATGATATGTTTAAGTATATAAGAAAAGTATAGTAATGATATTCTAAAAAAAATAATGCTAAAGCGTCATTGGTAACGCTGGGTCAACTTTAGCTAGTACGAGGTCACGAGTCTGAATGCAGCGTTGATAAAGGCTTGAGAGAAGTAACAGCACTGTGAGGAGTTTGTCATTGCACTACCAGTACAGAATGTTTCAAATGATTAATATACTCACATTAGGTTCCCCTTCTGTAGCACGCAGATTGAACACATATGCAAATATGATATCAACGAGGTTCAGGTAGACACCAGGCAGCTGACAGCTGTCAATCAAATCTGCTCTTGTTAAGGAAAACATGAAATATACAAGCTGCAGATCCCACCTACCTGGAATGTACATGATTCGGTTAAGCCATGTGGGTTTACTTCCCTTCCAGTGGCCATTTTCATGTGTTTTTACATAACCATTACCATTTTCTATGGATTCGGCTGATTGGGTCGTGTAAGGAGATGTTTTACCCTCTAACGTAACAAAATATTGAATAACCTTTAATAATTAACAAAAAATTGTTTTACCCTCTAACGTAACAAAATATTGTGTAACCTTTAATAATTAACACAAAATTTGAAAAAATAGAATTTGCAAAAAAACTGCTACAGCGTCTTTAAAGTTTTCAAGCTTTTGTGATTTTATTTCATTTCCAAATATGTAATTTTAACAATTGAAGATAGTTTGATTATGATGGATAACTCAGGTGAAGGATACATTCCTTGTTTGGTAACTTCCTCATCTTCTCCTTCTCTTCCTCAGTGAACACCACTGCAACCAAAGTCAGAGCATATTAAGACATACTTTGAGTCCAAAGAAATAATCTCAAAATATTTTTAAATTATTTATTACGCAACTCAGAAAGACAATTTAAAGATTTCTTCACTGCAGTGATAAAATTACCCACATGTCCCGCATCATATACTCATAAAATTTGAAAAAGACTCATAAAAATTCAAGCTGCGAGTCCCCTGGACTCAAAGGGTTTATATCTTGTATTTGTTTACTTATTGAGGGACTCACTTATATCTGCTGGGACTCACAATAGCTTGTGGTAGCGAGTCCCTTGACTCTGTATGCCATATTTGTAAATTTATCACTGCATAGGCTAAAATCAAACATATCAAAGGACTATCCATTGGTCAAGTACATTTATGAAAGTACTAGCTGAAACTGATTCCTGCTATCCATCCTCAAAACAATATTTATATCAGCTTTAAGTTTACACTAGCTATTGGACCAGTGGTCATTGTCATTCCTGTATCGCCTGCTCTGTTCGTTCGATTAATCAGTCAGAATAAAATTAAATGGTCTGTAAATATTACTTTGTGTATTTTCTAGCTCCTTCAGCCTGATTAAAATTGACACTGTTCTGAGGAATATAATCTGCAAAATACGAACTGGTTCTATAGGTTTCTTCTTCAACAGGGTCTGATGACACCGACATAAGCACGTGTTCTCTACCTGTTTAGTGCAGACAAAACCCAGTCATTTACTCACCAATCAAATCAAAGTTTTTAAATGATCACTGTTTTGAACCCATTTGTAATTATTTGTTAACATGTTTCTAAAGGCGAAAGGATGGTTGTCTGGAGTTACTTGCCCCTAGGTTTTAGCTCCGAAAGCTTTTGTTGGCGCACTTGTGTTTGGTTAATTGAACCTGTACCAGAACATGCACGTTTACAGGCAGTCATCAGACGGTGTGGAGAGGAACCCCTCAGCGATATGAGTTTGTATACCATTAGATGCATTACTTTATGACTTTTTTTTCTCAAAATTCAGTTGATTTCAATCAGACTGAGCTTCACTTATTCCAGGTAATAGAAAACATACACCAGTAAACTCAATTCTACCCTCAGGAGTCTTAATGGAATCAAAGACTGACTATATCTGCTAACCACTGAATCAGTCTAATCCAAGAGAGTCTCACCATGGTTTAACTATATAGTCAAACTAGAAGTTTGGACTACTTTACTGCTTCCCTAAGACCTGCTCCTTACGATTTACCAAAATTTTTTCAGAACGTCCGGTACATGCGTATCTCACAGGAACATGTTCCGCACGCAAAGAAAAGAGCAAGCCTCTAGTTAGGTTGTGCTACACAACATTTGTAAACTGGGTCACAAAGGGAGAGAACTCTACCTATCTCCTTGCGGTTGCCTCCCTTTTTGAGCTGTTTCCAGGCCTGACACCAGGGAGGTCGGTACTGTAGAATTTCCTGAACCATCTCATCCTGGTAGAGGTCAGCGCTGAGAAATATACAAAATTTGTTGTGAATCTAGGACAAATGTTGGTTTGAATCTATGTCCATAAATTTATAGACAAAATAAACAAGTGTTTGAAACAATTTATTTTCATCTTAGCTTGGCGTAAAATATGGATACTGCCGTATTGCTAGATAAGCCAATAGAACAAATTTGACAAATGAATCAGTTACAGTACCGGTAGTTCACAGGGGCTTGTATTGTCGAAAGACTAACGATTAGAAAGCATATGAAGTCTACGATCATGCCCCATATAGTATCGTTTTGCAGGTAAAGAGTTAACTGTGTGAGGCAAGTGAGTAAAATAAGAAGGCCTGATTTCTAGGAGTAAGCCAGAATAATGAGTGAACATCTTGGGTTCTAGACCTTTTGGAACTATAGAAGAAGATGAAAATAGGTTTTTAATGTTGTGACCCCTGTGACCCTATTTTGGGTCATGGGGTAAAAAAATCTACAATTTAGAATCCCCATTGGCCAAGGAGTCTGCACACAAGTTTTCAGCTCTCTAGGCCTTTTGGAACTGGAGAAGAAGTTGAAAAAGTGTCACCCAAAGTAACTAATGAACATCAATGGTGTCCGGTCACTCACTATACATTAATAGAGAGAGTGTTTCACAGGTAAGCCTTGAGGTTAGTGAGCAAAATAAGAAAGCCTGAATTCTAGGAGACAGCCAGAGTAACAAGTGAACATGAAGGGTGTCTGGTCACTTACAACAGAAAGAAGAGATTACTCACAGGTAGTGGTCATCATTAAAGCTGGCGTCCTCGTGCTGTCTCCTGTGTGCCGAGCGTTGGTCCGGTGAGAGAGAGTCCGGGTCTTGCACCTCAACCACCTCACACAACTCACTCTGGTGTACAAAGATTGCGTGAATAACCTTGTTAAAGGGGATAGCACCAATTTGTCCTTTTTTTAAAAAAATTCATGGAGTTAAGCTCCCATACAGTGCAATGAATCACATTCAAAGCAATAGAAGTCAGGATAGAAAACGGCAAAAAATAATAAAAGTGTCATAAACTGACACTAACTTGATTTGTGTGAAATTTTTTGAAAATTATGTGCCCTTTTCTTGATAATCTTGATAATTAAACACAAAATATAAGAGCTGGGTGGTTTTACCGGTATACCGGTAAACCGTGTTTTTTTCAATGACTGGGTACATACCATGGTACCTTAGAGAAAACTTTATTTTAATCATTAATAAACATTATCATTTTAAGAATGATATTTGTCAGGAATATTTAATATCTTACTATTCTTTGAATTGTTCTTTAAACTGTTGTTATCTTATGTAGCTTAAATGTAATACATCTCAATCAAAAGTATCGGCAGTGTGCTAACTCATTGGTTGCATGTTGATATACTGATACTCCTAAAGAAAAACTTGAAATGATTGTTATGACCTTATCTACTTTTGAATTCTTCATCTTTGGTATTCTACTATTCTGAGTTCTGAATAAGAAGACACCTGGAACAATTCAACCTGTATATTATACATAACCTGATCCTATTCATTCAAGCATGGTATATAGTGGTAAATACTCTGGTTCTTGGGAAAAAAAATAGGTATACCGCGGTACTGAACTTTTCGTGGTACCCAACCCTACAAAATATATTTATTCCTTTCATCATTTGTCTTTTAAATTAAATTAAAGTTCATCAAGTTTGACTGTTTTATGTGTTATACTATATGCTTGTAATTTGTAATGTCTGTCCTTTATTGTACATGAGCTCTCACATGATACAAAGTGAACTCCTTGGTATTATTATGTACCTGCAATCTCTTGAAGACTCCAGAACGTTGACAAGCGAATCCATACTTGTAGCCGTCTGTCAGATTCTCTGATTCAGTGAAAACTTTCTGTTCAACTGACCAATCAATTTCCTCCTCTTCTGGTAGAGCATCGCTGGGTAGTGTACTCTCCTCAGCTGGAGGAGCAAATAAGATTATTATCCAACCTCGTGTACAAATCTAGATCTGTGATTGGTCAATGAGACACTGAGCAAAAGCTCCTCTAGATTAATGAATGAAAACCTTATAGGGGCTGATAAATCATGAATGAATGAATGAATAATGGATGTTAAAACTTCTAATATGGATTCAAATTTGGACTTTACACATAATGAAGTCATATTCTCAATGGAAGGATAAACGGAATATTAAGTTCAGAGCCATAAAAAATTTAATTCTAACCTAATACCTTATACATTTGAAAAACTAATTGGCTTTATAATATATTCATAAAATTTAATGGTCAAAAACTTCTTTGTCATAGTATTCAATATCTCGGTTTTGCAGGGTTTAAAAACTATCAGCAGAATTTATGTGTATTAGTAAACATGGTAAGAAGCTGCTCAAAATCTCACCTAGAACTTCAATGACAGGTTGTCGTGCTGACGTTTGCCCTTTAGGAGCCAATAGCTTTGTTAGCATATCCAGACCCTCGAATACTTCCCCTTTCGTCTGTTTCGGTACCTTGACTGTGAACGTTCCTGAAATATTTCACACACATAAGTAAAGATTAACACACTGTATATAATCAAATCTATATTGTCAAAAATTCCATGATGTTTTAATGTTGACATATTATAAACTCACACTGAAACAATGGCTGCTGGGCAAAAGTGATTTGTACACATCAGCACATATGAAATGCATGACACAGCTTTTGTTTCACAACATTGGTAATAACATCACTAATTTCTTCATAAGACTTTTGTCTGTTGTTGTAATTTTCTCTTTAATATTTTGTTGAGCTTGCATTTTTTGCTTTGTATTAAAATTGCTTGACTTGTAAATTAAATGTTCATCATTTTGAAACAACAACTCACCCTTATCAGCGTCATAGTTTGCCTCCTCCCGCCCATCCTCGACAATCTTTCCAGGGAGATTTAACCTGTCAGCAAAATACATACATGAAGTACTCGTGGAACTAGAAGGAAAGATATGACAGTTCAAGTGACACTGAAACAAGGGAAGAAGACTCCCGTGGGAATCGAGTGAAGAGAGATTAAGTACCAGCAGCAATCGATCAAATTATGTTGAATAATCGGCATGTTAATTTTGTTTTGTATGTATTAATAAATAAATATATATGGTAGGTATAATTTCATATACACTGAACGATTGACTGTTCAAACAAGCGAGACAATATTGCAGATTTATAAATAACATTCAGTATTTAATATAAAAGATTACTGTATTTTAAGTTTGTCAATTAAAATATTCTATATATGATGTAATGCAATGCAAACCATTTTCACTTCACTTTCATGAATAAATAAATGAACTGGATTGGTCAACAAGCTCAATGAAATTTACATGAAGATTGCTCTATTGTACACGCTAAACATATCTGTTATGATTACACAGATTGATAAAGACAACGAACATTATCGAATTAAAGAATTATGTTACCAGTAGCATCTTAAATGAAAAAGAAATGGTTTAAAATATTGTCTGATAGCCTGTATGTGTCACTTCAGCACACCAACACACAATTCTCAGGTTAGTGGACCATATAGATGTTTCTTCCAGACAGATGTTTGTTTTGTTTCACTTCCAGATCAAAGGGGAGAAGTGTTGTTACAGCATATTAGTTTACGCAATTAAGAAGCTGGGTATGTGAGAAGGAAGGAGTGTAATTATGTTTGTACAGATAACAAGTTTACTGGACCGATTCAATTATATAACAAATGGCATGTCGGTGACCGGCATGTCATATATGTTTGTTGCCAACGTCCTGTCTTGGTGACACACAATACACTTAACGCGACATTCAGTCTGGATATTGTCAGCCAATGAACATATCTCTATCAAGTTATCCAATTAAAACTCTTGTTTAAATAACGTACCAATGAAATTATTTTTAGTGTAAAATCATCATAACTATTTGGTTTTCTATCTTGCCATTTGCGAAAAGACTTTTGCTGAAAGAGGGTTATTATTTGACCATCTTCTGTTTCCAAGTACTGTCATTGTTGGAATTATAGGTTTACAATTTGTGTCTAATGTGCATTTGGATATTCATATTGTCCTTTTGGATACGTTCATAAGGTAAGTTTCTTACATTAATTAACACTCTTGATGAAATGTCAATTTAATACGATGTTTATTTGATTATATTTGATTTGATTAACCACACATTTTATTGAAAACATTATTTTATTATCTATTAGATTCTGAATGTTTTAATGTGTCAATAAGTGATAACTAAATCGTAAAATGAAACATTGGGATGCAGTGTTTCGTAGGTGGATTCGTAGACGTATTATTATCGTTGCTAATGAAATTCTTTTGATGTTTTAAACTATGTGGTGAGTTACTTTGATTGTTGTAATGTACAGTTAGTAAATTAAGTGGTCGGTTGATTAATGATGTTTAAAAACAGGATGTTGTGAAGTGCTTTTATTGTCGATGGCTTACAATAGGGCTTACTTAGCCGGTGTGCTTATCTCACGTTTTTTGTTTTACACAAACATTCTCTAACAAAATATAACAACAACAACGACTATCTGATTTCGTTGTCTCAACTATACTTCGTTCATATTATCATATCTTGGTTTCATTTTGTCATCTTATATATCATTAGCATGGATTTATCCTATGTCTACGAACATCTATGAATCCACCGTCTCTCACTAGTTATATCAATTATATTTGATATATATATATATAACGATATTTTGGTACATTTGTAAAGTGAAACTTGATAATTAACATTACTCGAACAGTTTACAGCAGAACAGCGATGTGGCATTATTGCAAAGCGGTGATATAACAGATTAACTGATCGATTCCCCAGTGTTTGCCATTGTAAATAGTAAGCGAATGTTTACACCCCGTCCCTTCAAGTACGTCACTTTCAGTGACTTCCAACTCTCTAAGCCCCGCCCCATTTTTTGTTTGTTGGTCACGGGTGAAAAGCAGACGATGTTTTTCGGTGTTTTTAAGTCGCTCTAGTTTAATATAGGAACAACATATGGATTTTTTTTGGGTCTCGTTTTTCACAAAATAGTCTCATGAACCAATTGCAGTTAAGAATTCAATAGAAAATAATTTATTTCGGCCTTCCTTTAAAATGGTGACTTGATCGTTTTTATCACAAATTTTAACACTTTTCATTTCAATATTTATTTCCTTTCAAAATGATATAATTTGATATCATGCAACAGAGAAGATTGTAATGTCCCTTTTAACCAAATTCATAGTAACATTCTGAATATGTGATAGCTTACCTCAGAAAATATGGCTTGGAGTAAAATTTGAAATCACAATCCTCTATGAATATTTCTGTCTCCGATACCTGAAAAACAAAAAGTCAAAATGCTTTAATTTGTTAGAAATGGCATTTACATTCTGCTCTATCAGGCTGACTATCTAAAACGGTTTTGAATGCTACTGGTTGGTCACTCATTGTTTATTTCATAGCATGCATTTTGTCAGCAAATGAAATGTCATTATTAAAGTTGACAATCACTCAATGGTATAATCTCATCCTGCCAATATTGCTCGATTTTGAGTCATTTCATTGGTTGGTTATTTATAAAATTTTATGAGTCAAAAGTGTGTTTGACAATCAGGTGATTTGTAGAAGAAATGCAGATGGAGCAGGGTGTTGTGTAGTTCATGGTCTAATTGTTGGTGTATGTGCGATGTCTCCGCACCTGACGACATCGACATAGAGAAACGTGTTGCTGGAATACTGGTAGTGGTACTAGTTGTGATGACTGACATAAGAACAATGAAATAATTTGATAGTTGAGAGTTCAAAGGGATACCCATACATAAATGATACAAATTAAGCCGTATTTTTCAATTAACATGTTCAAACAGACATTTTCTCGAAAACAATAAAAATCTTTCATTAGTATAGTCCAGTATGCAAGACGTTTTCCAATGTCGTCGGTTGCGCGGTCATTCACACATAAACCGACGTTTAGATTATCTGAACTTAGAACTAGGTGTAGCATTTTACCAAGCTCGGGATGTTACAAACATACACCGACTGGCTTCATCAACACCATTAAAATAATTAATTTAAATAAAATTCCAATTATTAACAAGACCTCACAGACTATTTACAAATCTGCACTGTATACCGACTACTGACACTACTCACTAGTACTCCAGTCAGTACCGTCACCTGTTCCCAAACATTTCATTTTTATAGTACTTAGTAGACTGATCGACCTTCTTTAATTCTTTAAATGAGAACAAAGATATTTGTAAATACTTACTTTTGTAAAAGGAGCCTTTATCAGAATAATAAGAAACACTTCATCCTGAGAAAGCTCAAAGGCAGGTGTCAACATCTTTAACTCCCAAAAAACGCAACAAAAACAAAAAAGACCCTATCACATGTTTACACCATGGGCGCAGCCATCTTGTTAGTAGCGGGCTAGTTTCGTAAACCTTCAGCGATTGGTTGAAAATGTAACTCCATACGCGGAGGCCCTGTATCGCAGTGCTGGGAGCTCAGGCAATATCTATAACAAACTGAGTTTGTGTATTTTGATTGAATTTGAATTTGAATGCTAAATAAAAAAAAAGATGTGTTAAACTTTCGTAGGGTGAAAATTAACAAAATTTATTCACTGAAATATTTGTCCTTAGACATCGATGACGTTTTTTTCTTAATAAATGCTTCCAGATATATTAATAATTATAAATAATTACAAAATGGTTTTGTTACACTTATTTCCGCATTTCTGATTGGACGAGAGCTCTCAAAAACCTGCTGCCATTTCTCGATGAATGCAGATAAAATGTGCTACCATACCTCGTGCATTCGTACCTTGTGACGTCACAATCCATTCGAACAAACGGTCGGGTCTGCCGGTTCTTACAACTGAGCGTAACGTTTTGATGCAAAATATGAAATACATATGTAATTTCGTCTTCACACCTACACCTTTAACTGGAATATACATTTCTTTTCCGAATGAGACAATTAACTTCACCGGGAACACTTAATTTTGATAGATACAAGTCCCCGAGCTTGTTCACTCACAGCGCTTCACTAACAGCAGCCATGTTTGAACGTCGCGTGATATGCCAATGAGGGTTAATCTAAAAATCCGGAATGTAGAGTAAACGAACTCTGATTGTATGCATGTGAATGTTGGGGAAAACGAAATTAAATCTTCTGCCGTTTTAGATGAAGGATTCCTCAATTTTGATTCAGCCATGTATCATTGCGTGTAACAAGCCGTTGTTTCTCGTGATAAATTACAAATATATTAGATTTGTGTAAATATTTGAAGAAAAACCTGTTGATTTTGTAATTATAAGGATTGTTTTACATGTTTTGTGCCTCTATCGAAGTATAACAGCAACAAATTTTGTATAACATCGCTCCGCTACGCTACGCGATGTTATACAATTTGTTGCTGTTATACTTCGATAGAGGCACAAAACATGTAAAACAATCCTTAATTGTTAATATTTAGAAATGCAAAATCTGAAAATGTCTTTTTTTTCATCCAAAAAAGTATATAAAAAATACGATTATATAGATCTAGTAGTTCAAAAGAAGTTTTTCGACATGATATCCTCTTTAGAATTTGTATTCTCCCTACCGGGGTATCTGCATTACCACTGTAAACAATATTTATACCAGCTCAATCTAATTTACATATACATGTATTATCACACCATGTGTGACCATAGACTCCCTTATATGTATATATATATATAAGGGAGTCTATGGTCACACATGGTGTGATAATACATGTATATGTATTGTTCCTCGTTCACCAACCCAAATTTTGATTGAGGATGAATTAGTTTTATATTATAATATAATCTGTTGAATGAAACAACTATTTTCTGCACATTTGTAAACATTAATCCATTGGGGAATGTTCACTTAGTTCACTACAAATAAATCAATACTTGCTAAAATTTATATTTATAAAATTTGTTGACAATAACGTGATAAAGAGATCCTTTGATTACAATAAAACCCATCTCTTTGATAAAGTTTCTTGAATGCCGTTCTTATACTGCTTAACTTATTGAATGAAAATTGTTGAACCAGATATTTAAAGGCACTGTACAACGTTTTTGCATGTTGTATTTGTTGAACATTTCCATTTATGATAAAGGTTTATACAAAAAATATTTGTATTAGAGGGAGAAACATCCCATTACATAAGCAGATTATCCGTAGTCATGATAGAAAACGATGTCACATAAAAAGCAAAAACTGCTGTCGGCCATTTTAGTGTGAACACCAAATGCGTCAAGGTAGGAAAATGAGATTTGCGTTCCTTACATTAGTTTTCTAACTGTATTTATTGATTGAGGATGATTGTATGGCAAATGGTAACATTTCTTTTGTATTCTGTGAGATATCGTTTCCCCTTTTACTATTAGTATACGTACTACAGCCTCTTTTATGAAGCTGATCTCAGTTACCAAATGGGGGAAAGACTGGATGTTCTTATCAAGGTTTCCTGTAAATCTTTAACGCCGTCCACAGGGGCTGGTATTACTGAGAATAATACGTCCTAAGTCAAAAACGTCGTCCTCTGACCATGCTGACAGCTACCTACATATTTTTATGTATTTATATTTCAATACTTAAAAGCATAAATTGTAAATTTCTCATCTCTAATTTTACTAAACCAATGCGGTTGAAAATGTGAATATAAATCTCCCTCCCATAAAATTTCCTTTAGGATTATCGGAATGAGTTATATATCCAAATATGATGATTGAGAGTCCCTCTTGAAACTAACCTTGATTTCTTGAAGCAGTTTTATGTCATTTTATATATATTTTATGGACGCCTCAAACGACTTGTGTAACTTTCGGTGAGGAATTTGCTTTCAGTTGAAACCGATACCGATTTTTTGGCAACAAAAACTTTGCATTATGAAAAGAATATTTGTTAAGGTTAGGTTAATTCAAAATGAACTTCGAATTTTGCTTCAGTACTTTGGTTACGATGTTAACCATAACAAGTGAGTGCAGATTTTGATTTAAATCAATGGAAAATATACATTTTCATACCATTAGGCCTACTATCAGCCTATAGCTCAAAACACAGATAGTCCCAATTGTAGTATAATACTTTTATTTTTATATCCGTTCAAGTACACTTAGGGTGCTGAAATCGTTTTTTTTCAAAATCCTTCGTGTTCAGTATGTTTGACATATAACTTAAATATTCATAAAATGTAGATTTTTTAGTTAATACAAGATGTTTTCGACATAAATAACCTTCTTGGACTAAAATTGTAGACGCGTCGTTACTGTAGGGTGTCAATAAACAAGCCAATAAAGCCATTTTTTACTATCCTTTCATGTCTAGTTAAGAAGATTAGAAAAGACGATATATTAAAAGTTGGTTTCTCAAAGTATAATCAGATAATGTTAAGAAATTTTAAAACAAGTTTACTTGGCCTCTGAAGACATGATGTATCTCTTTAGTGGAGTTAACTTATGTTTTATTTTGTATGGTGACGTTTCTTTTGCGGTTGAGTGTAATTATTAACTTATAGAATCATTATCTTGTACATTTTAAGATGTTGAAAAAGAATCGCTCATTCTCTTACATAAGAATGCAGATTTGTAAATGTAACATATGGGGTTGGGATTAAGAGAGCATGACCCTGTGTTCAAATAGGTGTCGAGTTTGAATTTTTTGGACATTGAACTTTGACGATACAAAATTTGTTTCGATTTGAATCGAGAGAAAGGCGTTGCCAATCTTTGCTCACTACGTTCGCACATAGGAAAAACTGGTCGTTCATCTCTGTTGCGCAACATATTTGCGCTTAATTTCACCTGTGCTAAAACATACAAAGATATGAATACAGTCAGGCCTCGATATTCCGAAAGCTTGTAACTAGAATAGACGTGCAAACATCATCTTCACAACGTCACAGGAGCAACGAACAGATTTCTATATCTTCTCCTTCCGCCCTTGACCTCAACCCTCGCATTTTCTGTGCTAAGATTTTAACGTACTGCAGGCTAATCGGATAAGCCAATCAGAAGACAGTTGAATTGCTTCTGTGACTGTATCGATCGTCGCTTAATTTGAATTAGTTCCGAATGTAAACGGCGATTTCATTGGCTGTATGTTAGCAGATGGTAAGGGACGTAACTCGTCATCACAATAAGTGTCGCTGATTCGTTTCACCACTCCTTCCTAGGTTGAAGGCAAGGTAAAAAATGGAGAGATCTCGATACATTTCCACCTTGCCTTGGGAAGATGTGCAAACATTAGTTCATGGACATATTAACATTTTTTTTAGATATACAGTTCGTTATTCGCAATTATCTTAATTCTAAAATTATGCTGTAAGTTAAATATGACGTAAATGTGTCAGCGTATCGTGTCACGTGTCCTAAGTATCAGTACCTTACTGTATCCCTTGAATCCCATTTGTGTTATAGAAGGATGTTCCATGTTTTTGTGTGTTCCTAAAACCATCGCTTTAAAAGAGGGAATTGAAATAAAATGCTTTTTGGCGAATATTTCGTAATTTGAAAACAATTGAAAGTACAAAAAGTTGCTAAATATTCTCTTTTGTTTTCCAAATGTTTGTTTCAGTATTTGTTAACATTTCAGGAGAGCAAATCGTTTTTATATTTTGAATTATTTTAAAGTAAATATGTTCGTTTCTAATGTAAGCTATAGTATGCGGTAATCTCAACACACTGTATAGTCCTATCATAATGTGGCATATTATATATACAATATTTATTTATACACTTCAATTACTATATCGTATGTTATATTACGTAACAAATATTTTTCTTGATCTGAAGTCAGTAAATCGTATCTAAAAATTACATATACAACAATTGTATGTACGAGTTTTGTCAATTGCAATGTCCCAATGCTATCTTCCCGCCACGACAACATGTTACATGTCATCCATTGTTATTATATATGACATGTCATCCATTGTTTTTATATGACGTGCCATCCATTGTTTTTATATGACATGTCATCCATTGTTATTATACGACGTGTCATCCATTGTTATTATATGACGTGTCATCCATTGTTATTATATGACTTAAGTTAAAGAACCATCGGGTATGTGTTGAAAGACATATCGTAAAATTGCCAAAAACCTATCTATATGAAATATATACACTTAATTCATCGCAGAGTTTGTCGACACAAAATAAACAGAGAAATCGCACAAATTTATAAAGGTGTTTCCCAGTCTGAATGTAGATCAAGTCTATTATTTTCAAGCACAAAGCATTGTGGTCTTACTTACACATTGTAAACAAATACATGGAAGAGAAACAGTTTATGATTTATGTATTAATTTGACATATATAATTTTGGCGTTTATCAATGTACAATTTCATTTATTTATGTATTTGCTACAGATACTGAAATAAATGTTTTACCCAACTTGGTGTTTTGCTTGAATTTGTATAATCAATGAGAATATAATATATTTGTCAGATTTTGCTGGTAATATTACAATAAAAGTACCATTAAACAGGTGAAATGACAATAATTTGTTTATTCACAGGAAATTGAGAAACATGTTAATATAACAACCGTCACATACAGTAATGTTTCCATCACTGACCAGTCTTAGCCTTGCTACAGTTTCGTTAACTTTTCTGAGCCACATCTTCACTTCACCTTAGCACAGAAAAGTTAACGACGTGCATCAAAACTTAATGGAGACTGGAGAGTTATAACTTGCGGGGTAGTTGAGTCAGAGGAAGTATAGTTGTGAATTTTAGTGATCTTTGCAGTGCTGAGGTGAGGTGAATTGGGGTTTAACGCCGCTTTCAAGAGTATTTCACTTATATCGCGGCTGCTAGTATTATGACAGGGAGAAAGCCCGCAACGCCATGTGGCTATGCATTGCGGAGAAACGTTGGGAGCAACGGCTGGAACTAGCGAACCATGGATGGTACTACGCTGAAATTCAGTGTAACATTACACCCAAACCTGACTGCGTGTAGAACAGTTCTCTACTGCAGACAAAGTTGCCGTGCCCCTGGCGGGATTCGAACCCCGGACCTCTTGATCCGAAGCCGAACGCGCTAACCACTGCGCTGTCCCGCCCCCTCTTTGCAGTGGGTAGTCAGAACATGTAGCAGATAATATGTGTGTATGCATGGGCGTGTATACATGTCAAATTAAATGCGATTTCAAGGTTGAGTTTTTATTTCCGGTCAATTGTAAAATAATAAAGCCATTAGCTCTGTAACTCATCAGGATTTTAATTATTATCTTAGGTTCACAATTTACATATCAAATGACAGACTTGCTATGTTTCATGGATATAAACCTTGGTGCAAGGTATGTTCCAACAAAGTTCAGCTTCGGAGTACATGAATTCGATATCGTTTTTAAAAAGTCGATACAACGTAGCCTAGGTAAAACAAATACTCTTTATGATATATAGGGTGTTTATTTTTTACCTTCGTTTTATCTACATTTTAATTACGATATCGAGTTCCTGTGCTTTAGAAGTAGAGCAGTTCTGGAGAAGGATCCGAAGATATGAAACTTTTACAGACGAAGTTCTGGCATGATGAGCTAAAACATTGAATACATCTGTTCAGCTTATTTGGTATGATCTAGGATATTGGTTTACATTTAAGTGTACACCGTAGGCCTATATAAAAAAAACCCCACAGAGACGTTTATAAGGTATTTCACCAAATCGGTGAACTGTATTGTACAATAACACAATGAGCACAGACCATGCGGTATGATAATTTAACTACTAACAAACATGTAAATGCGCACGGACAGAAATAAACTAATACCCGTTATAAGTACCGTAAGGACTACTTATACCAACACTTGTATATGTATATAGACATCAATAATGACTCTAACTAGATCTCGTTAAGCACTGAAAATAAATATATATCAAAAGTAAAGAAATAAATAGAAATAATGTTTCAAAGAATTCAAACACAATATCTTATTTCAAATCTGCAACGAATTTGTTCTTATTTCGAAAATAACCGAAATATAATTACATTCCGCAAACATCATTACGGAAATTAAATAAGAGAAATCCATTGACTTTCGCCAAAAATGATATCAGGTACGATATGTAAAAACCTTTAAACGTTTATTATACTGCCAGTGCTACGCGCCTTCTCAAAATATGATAAGATTTAAACAACCAAATCGTTAGTATCTTATTGTTAACTTAGTGTATAACCTCGATCAGAAAGGACATATCAATTTGAATAAACATATCATTATTTAAACCTCATAATATAAGTTCTTACATGATTCAGAGACAATGCTTACGAAAACATTGTTCACAATAAACCAAGCTTTCCTTATAAAAGCTAGTTGCATTTGAGCCATTCAAAATCGGTAACATTTTCATGAAAGATAAGGTACATTCAAACTAGAATGAGTTTAGTCTAACAATATGTAGATGGGATGTTTATATGAACATGACTGGTGAAATGAGGAATGATTATCTAGATGGGGCATGAAGTCTATGCTTGTCTACATTAGAACACTTGTCTTTGGTATCGCTGTATGCTATGTTGCTTGACCATCTAAAAGGACAAGACATTTATTCATTCTCTCTTCTTTCACTCGTTCTATCTTCGTTCACACATATGTATGCATTCTTTTCGTCGCTTCACCTAATGATGACAATCATATACGAACAATGTATAACCTGTATCGAGCAATATCGAGCGATTATCGAGCGCTACCGAGCGATTATCGAGCTGACCTCTCTGCACCGTTCCATCAACCAATGCAAAAGGTAACAGTTCTGGGACTTCAACAAGAGCTAAACATCTCCCAAAAATGTCATTATGCTACTTGGATTTCAAATATCAGCTATCACATGGGTGCCACTAAAGCTATAACAACTGCTTGTAGTAACAAGAAAGTAACAGTCACTGACGACCCAAGGCAGTTGTACAGTTTAAAATAACTGCTAGTCTAGTTTCTCAAGATGAAGGTCCAATGGTTGCCATTACGACTCATTCTTTCAGCACAATGTTTTTCATCTTCTCCACCTGTGTGGTCAGGTTAGTAAGCCGCTCCTTCAGTTCCACATTCTCTCGCCTCAGGTCCGTTCTCAGGACGCCATTCTCAGACTTTGGAATCATCGTCTCATGTTCAAGGGCGCCCATGTTCTGAGCGTACATTTCCTGGTTGCGCGACAATTGTGCGTGGAGGTTAGACGAGTCCATGTGGATATTGCCGCTCATGTCCGACGAAAGGCTGTTCGGAGTTTGCGCCGCTTCCGGCACGCCATGTTTGTTGGTCATACCGCTCATAATGACTTCCTGTTCCGGACGCTTGGTCCTTGTTGTGAGGTCCGCCGGTGCACTAACGCCCTGGAGTTGGTTTGTTGTGAACATTGTCTGAGCCTGGGAGGTGTATGCTGAGTAATAGTCATAAGGATTCCTCGCGTATTGGCTCTCGGGCTGTGGCGTGTATCTTTGGTAGTTGTTGTTCGTTTTGTCGCTGTAGCCGTTGGTCATCCCCGTGCATCTCTGGTTGTCATTGTAGGTGTTGTGTTGGAACTGCTGGGTTGGTCCCCATGCTATGGGCGGGTTGTAGGGTCCGTAAACCGAGGATCCGTGCGGGAGGTGAATCGACTCGGATCTAGACCCATCCTCGGACATACTTCGGTCGTGCTCGTCGCTGTCCGAATGACTTCCATGTTTACGGTCATCGTCAATAGGCGAGCCCGGTACTGACAATATGGAGACCGGATATATACCGTTTTCTCCACAAGCGACACGAGCATTTACTTCCGCCGCTGCCTGCGCAGCTTTCACTTCCTGCATGCACTGAGCTCGTTCCTCCGGTGTGAGGAGGCTTTGGTCAGGTGGGATGCCGAACTTAGCTTTTATCAGTGCTATTTCTTTCCTAAGAAGTGCATTGTCTTCTTCGAGGTAGCTCATCTTGTGTCGAATGTCTACTTCAAGTTTTCTTTTGTTCTCGCGAGACCTCTTTGCAGCCATGTTATTACGTTTCCGTTTTTCCCAATACTTATCATCTTTCTCGGTATCTGGTATGATGCGTTTTGCTCGTCTCTGGACCATCTTGGGCAGGAAGTGCGATCCCTCGTTCTGACTGTCTGAGAGCCAGCTGGCGCTGTCAGCTGCATACTGCTGGTGGTGGGTCATGGTCAACAAGGGCGACAACTCGTCTCACGTAAATTCTGAAAATGACGAAAAATAAGATAAAACACTTTAAATGGAACAGTAAATGGATTATGATTAGGATTAATATGGTAAAAATTTACCACATATCACATTAATAAAAATATTGAATATTACACAAGTTTGATTCCCCTGTAAGTTTAGTTGTCTCTTTTAAGAAAGCAGTACTGCGTTCATAATGCGAAAATACCCGTTCACATAGAACATGCCATATTGGTAATTGTTTCAAAAAATGCCATTTACATAATATGTTAATGGAATATAAATCCTTTCAAGTATTCAACAAAGTATATACAACTTTATTTCATAACTGAACAACATTAACACCTCTAATTATAGACTTTGACTTCTTTCAGTGAAGTATATGCAATCACGACATAACGTGAGTATGAAAAATATTGGTTCTAACAGGTCTAACAAATGGCAATGCCGAATCGAACATGTCCCGAATACTACGCAGTTAATGCTTATATAACGTCATGTGATAACCACATCAGGGTTCATGTAGATTTGTAATCTACATAACTCTCAATTAGTAAGCAGAGTTAAGCCGATTATTCCACGTCTGTGAGCAATGAGTATTGGTCCGAGTTGAGAATACATGGGAGGAACCGTTTGACCTCTGTTTGACTTAGACTATATATACCACTTACTTCATGTTTTTACCAACACTGGACAATGAATGGATTTTTACAGACTGAGATGTTTAAATATGTTGTTTGTAATTTATGAAAGAAAGTGCTTTCCCAGACATTTTAAAGAAATGAGGTTATGAAAGAATCTGTTTTATAACAAGTAAATTCCGGAGAATTTGTTGTAATGAAAGTATCTGTTATAAAAAAGGGGTAAATTTCGGAGAGGTTTTTATGAAATATCTGTTACAGAAAGGGGTCAATTTCGGATAAGAATCGCCAAAGTGACATGCAATTATAAAAACAACTGCAATCTCAAAATTCGTCTTCACAGAATTGAACCCAGACGTACGCATGAATGAAAACTACTATTATACTATAACACTTTCAAAGAAACATCGTTATGAAAGCATTATCCAAAGAAACAGTCGTTTTAAAGACAATATCACTATGAAGCAAATGTTTCAGCAAAAGTTTTTTTCCAGTGAAATGTCAAAGATGCTCAAAAATGCTCATGTTTAGAGAAATATTATTACCTACTTAAGGAATTGTGTTATCAAAACGATTTCATTATTGGAAAATATATTGTTTTAGGAGAAATCTCATTATGAAAGCACCAACTATAGCAACATTCGTTTTAAGAGAATTATGATCATGAAAGCACCAACTATAGCAACATTCGTTTTAAGAGAATTATGATCATGGAAGCACCAACCATAGCAACATTCGTTTTAAGAGAATTATGATCATGAAAGCACCAACTATAGCAACATTCGTTTTAAGAGAATTATGATCATGGAAGCACCAACTATAGAAACATTCGTTTTAAGAGAATTATGATCATGGAAGCACCAACTATAGCAACATTCGTTTTAAGAGAATTATGATCATGGAAGCACCAACCATAGCAACATTCGTTTTAAGAGAATTATGATCATGAAAGCACCAACTATAGCAACATTCGTTTTAAGAGAATTATGATCATGGAAGCACCAACTATAGAAACATTCGTTTTAAGAGAAATTTGATCATGAAAGCACCAACATTCGTCATGAAAGCACCTGCTATAAAACAACAGACGTATTATAAAATATATCATTTTGAAAGCACCTGTTATGCTTTTAAAGCATCTCTTATAGAAAATGTCGTTCGGAGAGCCTTAATTCTGAAAGCGTTTTGTATATAAAAGATGCTTTTTCGGAAAATATAATTCAGGAAGCAAGTTTTAAAGCAAAATTCATTAGCGTAATTCATAATGAAAAGAACTGCTATTAAAAAACGTTTCGAGAGATAAAACACGATAAAATCTGCTATAAAATTTTGGAGAAATACACTGCTGAGTTATACGGATAACACTTTCATTATTGCTGTTAGATTTTGTATACTTTTCCCCTAAGTTCCTCATTGGTTGAAGTGTAACTGTAAGATAACCTATGGATATGTGTATATCTTAACAAATACCGCAGCGGACGCAAGGTAAAGTGGCCTTAGTGAGACGTAGTTTAAAAACGGATGGGTTGACGAAATAATATAAAAAAAAGCTATTAGGCATTTACAAATATTTACAAGCTTTTCTCCTAACTTATTATTGCAATAGAATTCTTCAGTCCTTATTTATATGATTATGAACATAAATCAACGATTAAATGAATTCTGTAGGTTATACGTTCTATAAAAGCTGTAAAGACTGATTGAAAAGCAATTACAGTTAAATTACATTCAAATAATAATGATGATTCCAATATGTATATGCATTTTAACTAAAATATAGTGATAAGGTAGTCACGTTGAGTAATTAGGTAATGAAAACCGCTTTTAAAAGTATTTCACGTACACCAAGACTAGTATTACCTGATTACAGGAAGAAAGGCCGTAATGTACAGAGGAGGTTGTGTAACCAAGTGCAACGAGCGAAAGTCTCATGGAACCAGAAGATCAAGGTGAACTAGCGAACATACAGTGAACATTTTCAGATTCGAAATTTAGATAGAATTTTCCCCAAACTTTTTGACAATTTCATCTTTGAATTCAGTGCACCATTGCACCCAAACTATGTGTGGACAAGCTCTCTATAATTTATCTACAGCAGACAAAAATTCCGTGCTGGCGAGATTCGAAACATGGACCTGTATGTCTTAATCTCAGAATGTTTCTAAATGACCATTCCAAACCCGATAACGAGAGGACAACAGCGCATATAGAGGCAAGTCATACAGAACAAGATAAATTATTGAACCTTTGCCAGAAATGGTAATTAGAAGGTCTTAACGGCGTCGACTTATGTTACATAAGCCCTGACTACATCAATATACAATGTCGCTCATTGCGGGTGCCATTGTATCGAGTTGTTCGCTTCGGACTCTAATGACCACACACGTTAAATCGATAAAATTACATCACAAATATGTCGAGAACAGACCCCGAACAAAAGTTAATCGCCCTCGTTAGCTGTGACGCCGTTTGACAGGCAATTATATGCTTTCAGATGCTAGTATCGAAACAGAAGGATGTGGGCGTGTGCGAGCCTGTTCAAGTAGTTTATTTACTTTGTGAACGGATAGTTTAGTGTCTATTAACAGTGATGGCGAATAATGAATAAAATATAGGTAGAAGTCACGAAATAGAGGTAACGAGGAAACTGAATGAAATTGGTATTGGAAAAAGTTACATTTCGGGTAAAGGAAACCAGTTACATCTATCTCAAAGACCAAGGAATTAGATGTGATGTATTCCTACATCCACGATAAACATCTCAAATCAAAATGGCGGAGAAAGTAGAAACAAGATGTTGCTTTGAAAATGACCATGGACAACTTTATTATTTTAATCCATTGAATAAGAATGTCTTCACAGCCCTACCAAATAGATTGTAAGCTTTATACGAATAATATATTTACAAACATTTATTTCCGATAAGGGAAATGTGTGAAAAGCACGCATGTCTCAAATACCTTATGCTGATATGTTGTATGAGCTTCAACCAATCAAAACCCAATTACACTTAATACAACATCGTAACGACATATATCAAACCCATTACCCAAGGTACATATTGATATTACCATGTACAAACATACCTACAAACACAACTTGGTTGATACAATGAAAGCATTTTAAGCCATGACGAAGGAAATTAACTCATACGGAACAAAACAGAAACACAAACATGCCCTCGACTCGACCTGTGCGACGTCAGCCTTTCATTTACGCTCCGATCCTCACCGCAAGGCTTTAATTAAGCGGAGATTAGCGAACACGGGCCCGCTTGTGTTACGACACCGACTAATTCCACAAACTGAGCTATGGAAATTATAGCCTGGGCGACGGAGTTGGTTTCTTGGTTAAGAAATGGAGAGAACGTGGGAGTAATTATCTCCCCTGGTTTAAGGTCGTTGGTCGAGGTTCCATCGTTTGCATTGCGAAATAGGAGTAAAGTCTACAATTAACTACCAAGTGTTACCAAGGATATGCATTTACTTGTGAAATGTGTATTCTTGATATTCTTCCACGTTAGCTGTTCTTTCGTTACATTTGAGTCAGTGTAGGCGGGGGCGTTACCATGCGATTAGCAGCACCACGGGTGGAGAAACTGATAGAGTGAATGCTTGTATTTAATCGTTTAATACTCATCGAGCTGACTGATCATCGACATACAGAAACTAGTGGAAACTATGTATCCTGAAGGGATATTGTTTCCCTGCATACATGGTTCAAATCGTTGAATTTTTCTTTCTGTGGTGACGTTACTCTCAACATAAGACTTGTTTCAGAGAATCAATGTAAACTTACGATTGGAACATCTGTATTATACAAATTTATCGTCAAGCTGACTTTTTACGAATAAAAGCAAATATTGTTTTTGTTTTGGCCAGACCCGTTTACAACATATTTAGAAATGTTATGTATATAATGATCCCTTAGCATGTTTCGTTCAAAAAGCTTAGATATAATGTACGACTTAAATTTACTCTGTGAAATGAAAATTAAACTTCAAGCTAAAATAATGAAATAAAATGAAAATAAGACTATCTGATCTCTTCATTTCCATTAAGCTTTCTAGACTTACTGTGATATAATAACTATAATAGCTAGACTTGCTTCGCCTTTATCTAATATGTTTCATATGACAGACACGTATTATTATACAGTACATGATAGATGTATCGATAAAAAGAGAACTTAAAAAAGATGTGACATGTTTTTAGTTTCCCTTAGTTTGAATATCGAATATAAACATTTATATTTTCCTTCGTGAACCAAGACCTGAACATTGGCATATTGGTACCAGTCAAAGGGATCAAAGGTTTTGATGTGTTTTTAATTCCTAAATATCTATATCACAAAATTGCTGGACATCTAAAGACATAGCCTGTATACGGTTGCATGTTGACGTGGTGTTAGTTGAAATGCAGAATATATACATGTATGTATTACTTCGTGAACCAAGAGCTGAACATTGGCATATTGGTACTAGTCAGAAGGGTAAAAGGTTTTGGTGTTTTTTTTTATTCAATTTACACTAAAATTCAAAACGAAGCTTAAACCAAGAGGGTGTTTCTGTGAAGATGTGAATCGAAATTTCCATGACTAAAACTCAAAACGAAGTTTAACCAAGATGGTGTTTCTGTGAAAATCTGAATCGAAATCTCCCTTACCAAAACTGAAAACGAAGCTTAAACCAAGATGGCGTTTCTGTGAAGATCTGAATCGAAATCTCCCTTACTAAACTCAAAACGAAGCTAAACCAAGATGGTTTTAATTCTGTGAAGATCTAAATAGAAATTTCCCTTGCTAAGCATGCAGTTATTAAAAGCAGGAGAAGGAGCCAAGATAACCTATCTGATTATACAGTACGTCCATATCAAAAGGATTGGCATCACTCCAGGGTGTGTCTGGTGGACAAGGCTCTATAGAGGGTTTCCTCTTACTGAACTTAATTAATTGTAATTGCTTCTAATTATCTCGTCATGGGGAAGGTGTTACTCATTACAGAGATGTAACTAACAAGACATCAAAGATGGCGTATTAACACGTGCTTTTAATAACAGTGTCATTTTATACAGGAGTTGCTGAACCTTACCTTGTGATGTGTTTAGGTAACTAGTAGTGTTAGCTTGTGCATTCCATATAGAAATACGTATAATGGGCCCGTGGCATTATGATGTTTTGCGCTTTGAGCATACTTTCGAGCTTGGATATGTTCGCTTTATAAATATGCACTATTATTAACATTATTACTGGAAACAACTACCTCTCTCCATATATTTTCCCTGCTTTTATGTTCAGGGTGGATATTCTTAAAATGTTTCTGAAACCATCGTTGTTGTACCATAAGTTATACCATTAGATCTTTATGTACCAAAACTAAGTAATTGATTGTCTGATTCCAACATGTGAAAGTCTGTATCACCAGTTGATTGATGCCTTTGTCACCAGTGTTAATGTCATTGTGATTTAAGAATTCTCAATATTGCTGTGTCCATGCGTAGAGGTTGGTGTTAAAGTACGCAAACTGATAAAACAGACATCTACATTCAAACATGGCAAGATAAGAATCATTTGTCAAGTAAATATTTTGTATTCAAATTCCAATGGAGAATACGTATGTGTTGATATAACGAAATTTAGACGATCACTATCAAGATTCAGATTCTCAATCTCGTTATTGAAAACGGTAGACATATAACGATAAAGATGATGTACGCTTTGTAGTTTAAATGAAATTGAAGGCAAATGTCATTTTCTTATTTTCCAATTGCATATTTCACTGCGTATATATCAAACAATACTGCTATACCCATCCCACTAAAGAGCAGTATATACAACTCAAACGATATTACAAAATCGTGCAATATATCCACAGTGAACAAATGTCATACCATTTTAATGTTAAATACCTGTATCCATGTACATCCCATGTTATTGTAAATATACTATAGGCCTAAGGGCTTTTCAGTGCGAGTGCGGAAATAAAGATTGATTGATGGCGATTATATTTAAACCTTGTATTGAAAGATGCATGAAGGAGTAGTAATGAACGCTGTGATATATCTAACATCAGACATAATAGAAAAATATTGTTGTTATAAATATTATACATTTCAGTCGCAGTTACTTCATTAAAGTTACATCCATTGTGTTGTTGGGGGTCACATTTGCAAAATGTTGTAAATGGTGTTATTTTATCGAGAAATGCTTACTGTTATCGAAAATTACCATTTTTGTGATAGTCGACTCAATGTATAGTGACGATATGAAGGTAAAAGTAGTGAGACAACACACCACGATTGGCGCGTGTCAATTAGTCAAACGTAATTTAGGAAAAAAAGACAAATTTGGGTTAACAATGTGTAATAGGTCATATAACTACTGTCACATAAATGGGACTTGTAGTTACGGATTTCTACACATGTATCATAATGTTGCTCGATTTTAATTGGCAACTAGTAATTATGATATATTTGGCGATTGGGGATGAATATGCAACCTGAGTGAAATTATTTGTACTGAAATAAGCCCATATGGTATATTGGAACGTATTGAAGCCAAATCAAAATTTATGAAAATCAATGGATGCATCTTTAAGAAGTTGCTTTCATCCCCATAAAGATGAAGATCGCTCAGAAGTCCGGTCTATAAATTAGTTACTTCATGGATGCCATAAACATGCGGTTGTTAAAGTTATTAATGTTGTTAAAGTTGTTAATGTTGTTAATGTTGTTAAAGTTGTTAATGTTGTTAATGTTGTTAAAGTTGTTAATGTTGTTAAAGTTGTTAATGTTGTTAAATTGAAAGTTGAATTGCAGTGCATGTTTATATTTCAAATTTCCTAATATGGTGCATTTTATTCATTAGGAGAAATATATAGTTTGACATTAACTTAATTGAAGCCAAAAATACTTCATAAAAGTAACTGAAAGAAGTTATATTTTAGGTAAACAAAATTATAACATGGTTATACATGGTTAAAATTAATTGACAGAGTTATGATATTTACGGAGTTTTATATCAAATTTTAAATACAATGGGAAAATAAACTTTGTATGGAAAGGAACGCCGTTCTATATCCAATTAACCATTGAATTAGAGAAACTAAAATGAGAAACACTTTATTTGTGACGATATATCAAGCAAAGAGATGAATATTAAAACAAAACTTTTTTTTTGTAATTTTTTCAGTATGTTTATCAGAATTTTACATTCGATATGTACAGTTTCTGAAATGATATTTGCTTAACTACATTTTGACAAATATCATGCAATATTGTTTTCATGTTACCTCTTTCACACATGCATGTACTTACACTATAGTTACACACCATTCATCAAGGAAATAACTATATTTCTCGTTCATATAATAAATGTGAAAATTATGTTTTTACGTGTCTGTTACAGTGCTTTCTACTAGAGTTACCAAGCACCCAGCCCAGTAGAATATACATTTACCTGCCCTATGCTAAAATGAAGATGAAAACGATGTATGCACTTGTCCTTTAGGCGTATACTTTCGACAATAATGAGACTTCTCCAAACAAATTGTACATATCTATGACATACCTACATATGATAATGATCACATGAAACATTATGACAAAGCTTATTTTTAAGAATTCAAAATTACCATTTAAAGCCATGCCAGGCAAAACACAACACGATAGCATGGGTCTAAATAGGTCCGCATTTTCCCGAAATATTGTTTCACGATCCCAATGCAGAAACAGGCAAATCACATATTTCACATTATGAAAAGTTAAATCGTTTTGACAAAATATTTACTAAAAGCGAGGTCGTAAGATCTAGTAATTTTCATATTCATTTGAGCTTTCTAAATATGACAGTTCCGTTAATTATATATAAGAGGGTCTAAACAACAAACAACGTTTCTGTAACGACAGTTGGTACTTCAGCAAAATATATGAGTTTTCTCTACATCTGTGTACAGGTAGGCCTTACCACATTATCTGTATCTTTCTTTATAAATAAACGGTATTTTCACATTTTCCCAAAATGGTGATATCACTCAAATGCAGTTAAATATATATTGAGACATTTGCAGAATATCAAAGATGATTTTCTTGAAGTTTTATAAATCATTTTGATTAATTAATGCGTACATAAGGTATTGTTCATTCAATCTTATACAAGAACATATTCAGAAAGTTATTTAATACAACAATGTAGATATAGAGTGATTCATTTATTAAAAAAAGGATTAATGCAGAAATATATTGAGCACTGTATATAGGCAGATTGACTGTTTTTTTATATTTTTTTTTATAAAACGTAGCAATGAATAATTTTGCAAAGAACGGATAATGATTGCATTTATTATATATTTCAAATAGTCAATCTGACGATAGAGTTTGCTTTACCAATACAACATTTTTTCATATAAAATTCTTCTCTGTGCAATATCAAATAACTATATATACTACTACTAAATATTCTTTAAATCATACAACAAAACTATTTGTAACGTCGTATACCCCATGACTACGTTAACATTGGTGTAAACTTTCAGAACGTCGCGTTCCTGATGAGCAATGCCATGAAGAACCACGTGTCATTAAGATATATATATATTTCCATTAAATGCCATTATATGTAATTTCTTTTTTTTATGAATCACGACAGTACATTACGAATGTGAAAGACTTATTCATAGGTGTCCCAAATTCATCTGTTACATTATAAGGTAATGTTTAAATGATTGATGCACAACAAATTGTCATTTAAAAATATGGATTCTTTCATTGTAAGTTCAGATGACACAAACGTTTAAATCAACCATATCCTTAAACCATTCTCGTTGAACCTAACATTTTAGAATCGTGAAGTATTGATTGAAGAACACCCTCTGGAACTTTATTACAACAACAATAATCAACAAACAAATATTTCAGAGAGATTTCCCCAATCCTTCCCCTCACCGCTCCTTATCAACATACCACGAGACCCAGCCCACCTTATTTGTATCAAATCGCCTTAAGGACTTTAATCGGATGCATGATCGAGATAAGAAAGAATCGGACTTTCTATCCCTTCTTTTCTAAAGGTCACAAAAAGGCCAGTATTTTTGTCAAGGCCGCCCAGTTAGCAACTTGCAAACTGAGAACTGTATTGTCAAAACCTGAATCAAAAGGAAAAACTAATATCGGCAATATTGTTAAGGTATTGTGGACACAAAAATTCGACAAGCGTGGCCTTATCAAAGGTGGGGCTAAAAGAGGGACGGGGATTTACAGTTTTTTTCGCTCCGGGGGACTAGTGCGATTAGCTTAAGTGCATTTAAACATGTTTACCACGTCGGATTTTAGGATTTTGTCGGGCTGTGCTGCTGTATTTCTTTATTTGGAGTTGTTATATTGTATCCGAATACTTGTACATGGTGGTTTCATTAAGGATTATTTACTTATTAAATTAAGTTCCAATCCATACTTGACTAAAATCAATGTTGGACAAATATTTAGGGTTTAGAAATGATGTTACATATGCTCTTATTCAAAAAGTTGAAAAGTATTTTATTGTTCAAATGAAGGAGTAGATGGGGTAATAATTGTAGTTTCGAAAAGTATGTACTACTTTCTGTCTAATGAGATAATGAGAACATACGTGTTTGCAATCACTTGAATCGAGACTGTTTCTTTAAATAAGTACATGTTTATTATCCCTGTTCGCGCTTATAGTTCCTGGTAAAATCAAAGAAGGAATCTCGGATATAAGATAAATTGCCACAAGAATAACAACTGAATGTGTTTCACTCTTTTCGCTAGAAGACACAATGCAATTCATATAATTGAAATCAGATGCTCAATATTTTGTATTTAATGGAAACGTGTATTTTATCCCATTGGACAATCTCCATACTGCAACCAAGGACAGTCGACTTATATCTAATGAATAAGAATATTCGTCCTTGTTGTAACCCGTAAACAAAGATGACATTTCGACAACACATGTATAGCAGTTATCCATCAACGCGAATATACTGCTCTCCAAAAGTGTGCAACGGAAATAAGTAGGCCTATACATATATATTATACACATTTGATATACGTTTCAAGAGTGAGTTTTCCAGTTTTCCATAAATCTACCTCACAGATGAACAGTGTCAGAGTAAGCAAGAACATATTTGGCGACTCTCGATCAACTAAGAAATTAAAAAAACTGTCAATACTCAATAATTTTCACAAAATATTTAGCCACAACACACGTCTGGAGTTACATGTTATATGAAGAACTTTTTTCACAAACAAATGATCTATATATATCCAAAAGAACTGCATAGACATTGCGATTGTAAAACACAGTAGATTTTGATAAATATCACCATGGGATGTAGTATGTTCCACAGTCTAAACGTTTGAGAATAGTATAGGCCTATATTGAAGACGTCACCAACACCGAAACTATCCTCAAGAAAAAACAGTATGTATACATAATGTTCATGTAAAATCCATTGCAGTTTGCATATATTCTCAAATAATGACACATTCTACAAGTTGTCCATTCTTTGGCGTATGGTTCTCTCAAGATTCAAATGTGTTGAAGTCGGTTGGTAAATGAAGAGCTCGCGGTTCAAAGACGACTTCATTGAAATTCGTGGTCGTGCTGACATTTATACTCATCAAGCCTGCATAACCTTCTCTTATGAAAGACGTAAGTATATATGAAGTACGAAATTACATCTGATATAATATCCCAGCACGTAATTCAAACAAGCTGTTATCATAATAAATTACTCGAAAATAAAGGAAGCATTTAGAAGGCTAATTGACATGGAAAGTCGATGACGAAACATGTTATGTATTTGATACTTACGTCGAAAGGAAAACAATCTCGAATCGGGTGACATAACGATGACCCAACTGTATTTGACAAGGGTGATGTAAAAACAAAACAACTCAATCCCCGAACCATTTAACAACCTGAATACATAAGATACCAATCGCTTATGGCGATTACGTAAGGACATACGTAATGACAGCTACGTAATAGCCATAACGCCATGTGCAAACTAGTTACATGTCGATTAGATAAAAGCTGCGCAACTTGCTAGATTTATCAGTTACGCCAGACATAGATAAATATACTCACTAAATTTTGTGTCCAGCGCCCAGTTCCATGAGTTGGTCGACTGCTGTACAGATACACGCTCTGGTCACTCGGAGTTAGTACAACCAGTTGATTGGTCAGCCAGGCCGACTGGACAACCCCACGCAGCGCAGAAGGCCAGATTCACGGGTCACGGATAAAATGTTGACCGCCTCCTCTAAAATATGCGTACATGAAAACTCAACTTGGTCGTTTTGAAAGTACAAGTTGACTCGGGTGACACGAAAATCATGAAATGCACGAGCTTTCTTTCACGTGCCAGTGCCCTCGTGACGGATATGTTGCCATGCATGAACAAATCATGCAGCTCGTGCCGCGGCGAATTACACAATGGACGGATGATGTAATGTGTAAATTACCTATTTGTCCGTTGGCAATTTGAGACCATTGAAACGTGGTCATACGAAGGGAGGATGTTATATAATGACCTCATGTAGATTTCATAGACGAGTGGCAAGTTTTCGATTGCACGGACTTGTCGCACGGGCGACGTGTTGTAAGCCTGTTTGTAAATGTAAACATTTCACAAGAAAGACCCGAAATCGTGGCAGATGGCCTCACAACTCTTTGTTGACATCGTAGAGGTGTTAATATCTTTATTAAGTCCACGATTTGTCGTCAATTTCACATTTGGTTAAATAATCACATGAGTAACAATCTCAATTTTTTAATCATGACAATGTAAGAACGCTTTTTTCGCAATAAAAATTTACACTTCTTACAAATTATTTGAGTAAAAAGAAGCTATGGTAAGTTGTAATTTGAATAATGGAATATGACTTTACGATACGAATATATGCATGCATTATCGTTATAAGCACTTTGGTCTTGCTAAACTTTCAGATAAAAATGGGATAAATTTTCTTTTGTTTTTTTAGATATTCAATTTATTTTCGACACTTTTCGGTTTAATTACACGAATGTGTTTGTGCATACAAACAATACAATAATCAAACAAATTGCCCAGGTAATTTATAACCAAAACACCCCTGACTTTTATGTCGTTACTTGAAATAACACAAAATAATAATTAGATCAACATGAAAGAGACAACCATTTATCCATGTAAACTTGAAAAACTTTCAGTTCTCTTCTCGAACAAAATCTTTTCACTCACAGCCATAATTCAATCACGATCGATGAAATCATGCAGTGATTCTATCCAGACCCGCTCACGAGGGTATTACTTTCAACCAATCACATCGCGCCATTCTAAAATGGGCGGGGTCTCACGACCGTTCTAATTATTCCGAGCCAGCGGCTCCTCACAGCTCATTTGCGGTGTAAATACGCAGAACAACTGATGTCTATGTTAGGAGTAATCCGCCATGGTGTGGAGCTTTCAACTCTAACAATCTAAAACCTCCCATCTGATTATACGGCTTGTCCAAACCTCTGTGGTCCTCCCATCAACCCACACGTTGTCTGACAGAACCCGTATGTACACACATGGACTGCAGAAGTCCTGTACAGGGGTTGTGAATTATTAAGGTGATTTTTATACAGTGTACAATATTTCTTTATCAATGTTTCAAGGTTTTTATTATCTCAATTGTACGGTTGTACATGAACATTTATATACAGAATAACTCCATCAAAATGGCAGATTTAAGATACATCTAGGGCAATAAATGTGTACGATATACAGATACTAACTTAGAGTTCTTAGTAATATGTAGGACATGGCTTATAAATAATGACAACTGTTTTATAAATTTAATCTTAATTGTAGTCAATACTTGTTTCATTTCTAAAAGTTTAGAAAATGTCATGAAATGGCGTGGAATAGATATACTGGAGACTTTGTTAGAGAAGAGCTTCACGTCGAAAGAGATAGTGAAACTCGTCTCCTTTCGCTGGTGAATTACAGAAGTTGCATAAACGTTAATTTTAAAAAATATCTTGCCAGCGTCCGGTTTCAGTCGGAATGTTATTATTTTATTTTTTATATTTTTATTCCCAAGAAATCACATTACATGGCATATGTATACAAGCATATAAGACACTGTTTACACTTGTTGGTATATAGGAATATGAAGATATACAAAACCTGTTGATTTGCATGATGTCATCTCAAATTAAGAAGAGTGTTGACATTCTTCGTACACAATGATATGGCCTATTCATTGTAAACAGTAGTTTCTTGCACATTGTAAATAAAGGGATTGAAATAGAAGAAACATTGGAAGATCATTGTGAATAAGGTTATATTAATAGAGTGTGGAGTGATGACCAAAACGCAAAGAATTTTGTTTGTTCATTGTTTGAGTAAGCAATGTATTTGCATCATTTATAGTATCTTCTTATTTCATTTTTAATATGATTAAAATTTGGCTTTGAATCTTTTCTGCTGATATTGTAAATGGTTTTTTTCACAATCAGGCAGATTACATTTAATGGATTGTTATTTTTCCCTTTAAAGCCAAAAAGTATATTTTCAAGATTTAATTCAATATGTCCTTCACTCAAGGTTCCAAGCCATGATGCCAAATCTCTCCACACTTCATATACAATGTTACATTCAAATAGTAAATGCTGTACAGATTCTTGCGTCTGCTTACAGAATGTACGTACATAGTGGTGAATCAATCAAACCAATCTTGTACAAATACTTATTGGTTGTTAAAATGTTTTGAGTAACCTTGTATTGAAAATGTTTCAAATTCACACTTTGTGTGCATCTATTGGGCATTAAATTAATATTTTCCCATTTGGTCTGTGTAAGTTCCAATCTTTCTTCCCATTTCAGCTGACCTGATGTTCTAGCAAATGCAAAATTACATAGTATTTGATAATAATACTTACTTTTTTTACCCATGCTCATCACACCTATGTTAAAAGGGAGAGCAGGATATATTTGTCTATTTTCCAGCATCTTGGCTGTTATACTTTTTTCTTCAAGTAGTCAGCTACTGCTTTTTTTATACTAAGATATTCAAGGAAGTTGATATTAATGTTAAACTTGTCTTTCAGATGCCCTAGGGAAGCAAAATTTCCATCTTCTTTTAAAATATGACAGAGAAATACAATTCCCTTTTCCTCCCATTTCTTAAAGTAAACTGATTTCCTATCTATCAACATATTATTATTGCACCATAGTGCCTGGCATATACAATGTCTTTTCCTTCAGTAATGTTTTTATAGTGAATATTTAGGTATTCTGACCATATCTTTAATGTCTCTCTCCAAAATCTATTATTAAGTTTTGGTAAAATATTTGTAAAGATATAATATCCGTCAGCCATCCATGTCCTTGGCATATTTGCTATGGTCTCCATTACATTATTTTTCCAAAGTGTGTCATCATAGCATAGTCTTCGAACCCATAGTACCTTTTGGGCTTTAATAGTATTTTAAATATTTGGAACATTAATCCCTCCAAATTTTGTAGTGGATGATATGATTGCCCTTTTTACCTTATCTTTTTTTACCTTGCCAAATAAAGTTAAAACATTTCTTCTGCAAACGGTCAATTATCTCATCTGGTGGGCTTGGAATAGAGGAGAAAAGATGATTTAATTTAGGCAAAAGTAGTGATTTCAATACAACATTTCTTCCCATTGGTGTGAGGGATCTCAATGACCAAATTTGCATCTCCTTATCTATTTTACCTAGTTTTTCTGTGTAATTAAGTTCTACCATTTCGTCTAAATCAACATCGAAAGTGATGCCCAAAAGTTTGAAATTTGATTGTGACCAATCAAGATTATAATCTTTACATAGTTTGTGTCTAGATCTCTTTTTTGATCCAATCCAGATCAACCTAGTTGTGTCTGTATTTACCTTTAGGCCGGAAAATCTAGCAAAGAAATTTAAAGCATTAAGTACTCCATACAGACTTCTTTCTGTTCCATCTAGTAACACTGTTGTGTCATCTGCAAATTGTGCTAGGAGGCTTTCGGAATGTTATGGTTTCATGTCCTAATTTCAAAATTGGATAATATACAGAACGAGGCATAAACAGATAATTTTCAAAACATAGGGATGTTTTGATAGTATATACCTTATCAATTAGTAACTTTGTGAAAATGAACGTTTAAGTCCAAGAATTTAAAAAATAAGGTGTCCTCTAAGACTGTAATGAATGATTCATATGCATGTTTGTTGTGATTTTAGGAGATATATATGTAAATGCCAAATACAGTGAGCTGAAGTCACATGCAACAATTATTTTAAACTTATTTGTCGATAGTTACCTAGCAAAAGTTTGAAAATATTTGTTTCAGTAAAATTCTGACACCGTAGACCACACTATAAGATATGAATATTGATTCCATATTGAGAAGATTTGGAGAAGAACTACACCACGGTGTTACAAGTAGCCAATGTCAGTTCATACTGTGGCGAAACCGTCGACACAAATAACTTCATTCAAGGAAAACGTCTCTTAAAATGAGGTTGAACTCCGCCGATTAAATCAACGAGTGTTAATACGGTTGAAAGAGGGTAACATCAGAGACAATAATATGGTCTCTGGTAACATCAAGTCTTCAGCATCCAGCTAAACTGAATTTGATTATTTGAAACAGTATTTATTCATATATTTTTTCTGAAAAATAGAAGCTTTTTTTGCTTGTCCTCCATTAATGATGCGTGAACAATGTGCAATCCATGACGGTCATTTATGTCTACAACATTGTTAATTACATACATTTCTAGATTTTAAAAATAACTAACCCGTAAATGTCAAACATTCTGGCCAAAAGCTATTTCAGCATTCCAAGTGTATTTTAACAGACATTCAAATAAAAATATCATGCTCTACTGTAAGACTTTGTATAAGAAGGTTTTACAAAATGTGCCCACCAAAGATATTCAAAATAAGCTTTCGGCGGGAGAAGTATTTCGTTTTTTACGCAGTTCAAAATGTGGTGACGTTTCTTTTGTTTGCCAGTGTAGTATGACTTGATCCACGGTTGATACCTGTTCATGTCCTGCAATAGTCACACATCAGTCTCCAAGAAGACAGTCTTCCACAGCCTATACTGGATCTTCATTAATAAACTGACGGGCAAAAGAAAGTATAACGCTCACTTGTTTTCGATTAATCCAATATTTAAAAGAAATGAAATGCATTTGATTATGGCACGATACAATAACATCTTTCGGCAGTAGTTTGAATGACTTAATAGGTGCATGTTTTAATTTAAACTAAAATATCATTATTTAAAGTAGACAGGGGTAAGAAATGAAATTTACATCAATATAAACCCCTACCATGTTTAAAATGTTGTAAATATGTGCAGGACGAGGCACATTTATTGATTTTCACGCAGAGTATGTGTTATATGTCGATGAACAGTTGTGTTTTATCAGAACTAATTTTGGGGAATTTAAAATTTAAAATTTTAGATTGGATAATTTTTTTGGGAAACTTTCTAGAGGTTTTCTTTGACTGATTTAATGTTTCGGACTAATTTCCCAAACTAGTCAGTTTTTGAATACGACGTATTCGAGATATTTGATTTGGAAAATTATACATATGCTAAATACAACTGAGTGATATAGTTTATTTTGCCCGTCAGTGTAGTTGTTGAGGGACGGCAACACCTGTGAGTCGTCACCCAATCTCTGCCTGAAAAGTCAATCGCCCAAAAGTGGGATATGAAGTCAGAAAATCCATGTACACCTTCAACCATTCTCTTTCCACAGATGTTACTTCCGTCAGACATTCGATCGTTACGACAGACAATATGAAGGGAGGAACCTTTGTTGGAATGATCTTCAACATATTTATTCATCTCTCATGAAAGACAACCTTCCAGAGATAAAAACTTGATAACAGTATCATGTCTTCTATGAGAGGCATTTTAGAAGTTGTAGAGATGAAGAAAAACCAATATATATGGATAGTCAACGTTTTTATTGCCATGAAAGGTTTTTCTTCAACAGTACCATAATACAATGTTATGATGTCATAAACATAGATGTCAACTGGCAGTGCTGTGCTCACAGATGTACTCTTTTTCATTGGATTCAACTGATCTGGACCAGAATGAATGACTTTAGAATACTAACAGCAAAGGACATGTCACCGGCTTTGAAATACCTTCAAGACATTGGTCCAAAATACTCTTTAACTGGTAAAATAAACCTTCTTGCCTTTATAGATTTAATAAACTCTTTAACAGGAACAACTCTTTCATACCATCCGTTATAGGACCATTGGTGACTCCATGAACAGCTACAGAGAGTTTTGTGTTGAAAAAAGTTACAATAAGTTACAATCATGTCACGTAATACATATATGTCATGACTTCATGTTTTATAATATTATCATACCAGACCTACACATAGATCCAGGGCTTCATCACGGATTTTGCTTCTGTTGATAAAGTAACATTGTACTTAAATTTAAGCTCAGGGTGTAAAAAACGAAAAAATAACCTAAAACTGAGACCATTTGTCGTTTTATATACAGATAAAGTTTCAAGATACATGTAGTTAGAAAACAGCAACTACGCCATTCTCTTCCCACGGAGGTTACTCCCTTCATATATCCGATCCTAACCGATGTTCTACATGGCCTGAATCCGAGGGCAGAAATGGAGTGTCCTGATTGGTTGCAAGTTGTTCACTCAGCGACGCCGTTGTAAAAGTGACATTTGCCAATGACACGTCATAATGATAAAATAAACGTAAGATAAAATTTCTTCTCGTTTAATGTGTTTTCCTCCAAAATATGCTATTGATTTTGTGAAAACAATTGATCATAAATATGGTTAGAAATAAAGAAGACCAAATCAGAGACAAATACCAATTGTAGTACATTTGTGTTATTTAAATCAGACATTTTCGAAGGACATGTGCTAATAAGAAAGACCACTCAGAGTCAAACGCCTAGATCTTTGAAGTCACGCTGAAAGGTGAATTTTGATTGGTTAAGCAGGGATACAGTATGAGTGTTTGCTTTTCCCCGCTTGAGGATTTTGCTGGAGTCTTGAAATACAGGCCATGTAGAACAGAGGTTAGGATCGGAAATCTGAAGGGAGTAATCTCTGTGGGAAGTGAATGCAACTGCTCAGAATGTGAAACATTCACAAAACAACCCCTTTTCTTTTATATTTAACACTATACTTTTAGTGAGTATCACACATATTTGATAACTTCTTGTGACTCATTTTCATAGTATTGTGCATTCTCTTCCCACAGAGGTTACTTCCTTCAGATTTTCTCTGTTGAAAGAACATGAGGGTTGTGATCTTACCACACATTTTAAAGCCAATGTGTAGGTAGGATGGTGGATAGAGACTTACTGAATTCAAATTTCGACTGTTTGTACCAGGATAGCAATTATATGAAAACACAAATACTGTACTAAATTGGAACACGCAATGCACCTTTGTAATGATACTGCATACATTTAAATATAAGCACTAGAATGTTTAATGATATCTATTCAAATTAATGGATTTGATACATGTTCTTCCAATTCCAGTTCGTGGAATCCTAGTATAGGCCTACACAAAACTGTAATGAATTTAAATTTATTAAAGGAGAAATTATAGTGATAGGTAAATAAGAATAGGATGATGATATATCAATATGATAAATTAGGTTATTGTATAATTATAAAATCTTCCAGAGAAAAATACGTAGTTTTTAACTTCATCAAACAAATCTGCGTGTTGTCACTGTAGTGAAGATCTTCACTGCCAATAATATCGGATAGGTCTATCGGAGCTCACGCATCACTCGTCAAATGACATCCGACTGAAGAACGTATATACAAGTTCATGTACCAATAAATAATTAGCAAATGCTTTGCGTGAATCTGATTCGCTGAACACTGTCACAGAGATTCAGTTCATACCTGCATAAACTTAATTTCGTGACGTCACATCACATTTAGTCACGCCCCCATGACGTCAGGTTCATGGCTAGTTACGTTGTGCATTTTCATTGGCTGATGAACACGTTGTAGGCGGGGTTAAAATTTGGTCTTCATACGCGTAAACATTCTCTTCCCACAGAGGTTAGTCCCTACAGTTTTCCGGTTCTACCCTCTGTTGTTTTTCGCTTGAAATCGGGAGCAGAACCAAAGTCCCCTAGCGGTGGAAAGAGAAATCTCATACCGTATCCCTGGTTCTTAACCAATGAAAACTCATCTTTAATTGGCCAAGTCGACAGGGTAACTTCAAAGATCGAGGCATTTTACTCTGAAGGGTCTTGCTCATTACATATGTCATTCGAATATGTCTGATGTAAATAAAACAAATGAACTGTTTTTGGTATTTGTCTCTGATTATGTCTTCTTTATTTATAATTATGTTTATGATCAATAGTTTTCACAAAATCAAACAGCATAGTTCGAGGAAAACACTGAAAACACAGGAAAACGAGAAAACGTTGGCCTTACGTAAATTTTATCATTATGACGTGTCATAGGCAGATGTCACTTTTACAACGGCGTCGCTGATTGCACAACTAGATTCAATTGCAACCAATACGGACATTCCCTTTTCGTCCCCGATTTCAAGCGTAAAGTAACAGAGGGTAGAACCGGAAAACTGTAGGGACTAACATCTGTGGGAAGGGAATGACGCGTAAATAGTACAGTTCTCATTGTTCCAAATTTGTATATTTGTAGCAATGAAACCTTTTCAAAACATCATGTTTGCACAGCGTTTTTTAAGTTTATACCTCCATGAAATTAATAAATCTTTTGGTATATATTTGATAACCATTTTACATACAGTTTAATTTTGAAAATTCGTCTTGCAACGGGTAATTAACATGTAAGTTTAGGAAAATGTCAGGGTGGGGGAACATTTTTGGTCCCTGGGTGTACAAGTAATAACATAAGTCAAGTTTACGATGATGAACACTTTGTGTCTAGCATGTAAACAAATATTGGTCTGGCTTTATACACACATTTACCTTTGTACTTCAACTAGTTTTACTTTTACGTTTTTAGCCCATGGATTAAAATCGAGGGGGCTTAAATATGTGTAGTCTCAGTGTGTCATGAGAAAACTAGATCTTCTGCACACAAGATATGTTGTATCATAACATATTTCCACGTTAAAAGTCATCACATGATATCGTAATATCACCATAATAGTATGTTGAAATGATATATTATACCCTGTTGTCATTACTCGCCCGTGGAAGATACTGCAGTGTAATATTTATACTGAAACATTAAACCTGTGTAATACGTCTGCAATTATGACGTTAAAATAGTGTGAAGTGATGACGTCACAATGGTCGAAGCGCCGTCACAACCCGGGATCCTGACTCGCCGAAATCCTAATATCAGCACACTGTCAGCAATATTGCTTGAATAATTTGGGCAAGTAATTAATTAACAGAATACAAAACTGCTTTCCATATAATACCATTTGTTAATTAAACTCTTGAATTATTTCGTATCAAACTCCAATTCGCTCGTTTAATACAAAATCATTTACTCGCTTAATAAAAATAGTATTAAATGTAAAATCGTTTATTATCCCCAATATGTCATATGCAGTATTATAATGCAACATAAATGTTCCACTAGGTATCGGCATAGGATAACCATAACACATTTCGTAATCATAGGGTATCTAACGAGCTTCCCCTTTCATATCAAGTTTAAGTCCCGAGTGAAATAATTTTGCTTTATCTCGAGCCTTAGCGAGAGACAAACCAAACTTATTTCACGAGGGACATAAACTTGAAATGAAAGGGGAACGAGTTATGTATCCTATTTATTACCAACGTGTATTTCGTACGATTTATTGTGTTTTAATTATAGGATATCTAACTCGTTCCCCTTTCATATCAAGTTTATGTCCCGGGTGAAATAATTTTGACTTGTGTCGAGCCTTAGCGAGAGACAAACCAAAATTATTTCACGAGGGACATAAACTTGATATGAAAGGGGAACGAGTTATGTATCCTATTTCTTACCAACATGTATTTATTTTCATGAAAGTAAATATTTGTGTTGAAATGTATTGAATAAACAAGTCAGACTTGCCAAATGACAAATGTAGACACTTTCTTATTGATAAAACACATCTCAATTGTGATTGTTTTTATGGCAACATCACGTCACCGAATTACATGCTGGGAAGTTATGGCGAAGAAGAAGAAGAACATGAAGAAAAACGTTTTATTTATAAATACACTCTGCGCCCAGCTGATGTCCAGTGGTCAGCCACCCGAGTGACCAGCGGCTCGTGCTGACCTGTGGGTGGCTGGAGTAACGCTGATGAGGGTGGACACACAATAGAGATTATAACCCTCCATGAGTCCGGGTCAAATCGGCGCATTCCTTGTACTTACAACTCCATGATAGAGCATGTCGGTACATTCTTCCTTAATGAATACCATACTTAAGAGAAATGGGGCATTTATAGGGAGTGGGGAAGGTGTTGTAGAGGCTTCTTTGAACGCATATTCCAAAACACTAGTGGTGGTTTGTTTAGCTAAAGGCATGATCGGTATTTGATTGGCGTAAACAGGAAAAATTGAAACGGATATCATAGTTTGGAAACTTTGCATCAATATTTGTACAGCTTGGTCTTGAAGAGTTTACAATCAAAATTTTCAGAACGCTTATTTTGAGCAGAGACCATTAAAATAAATGAATTTCGTTGTATCGGATTTGGGATATTCCTTGCAGGCTTGCAATCAATACTCGGTGTTTTTCTCCTTATCAATATAAAAACCATTAGAGGCGAAGGTAAATCTTTAACACTTGTAACAAAAGTTATTTTGGAAGAAATGACTTGAGTAACTCCTGAAAATGATGATAATAACTTGATTGTTTCCAATATGAACACTACCTGAAGCGGTTATTATCAATAACCGAAGTCAATGTTCATCGCTTTAATTTTATAATTTTATATCAGAGCAAACTGATTTTTGGAAACACGGGGATGAGAAACATTGTATACTGATGTCCAAAAGAAAGTTAACAATCACAAAAACCTGTTTTATTGAAAATGAGGTATTTTCTGTATTTGAAATAAAAACATTTACATATCAATGTAACCCCCAAAACGAAAACACTCGACAAAACGCACTTCAGTCAATAAACATTGTCGGAAAATGGTAAGAATGAAAAACATGCTTTTAAGTCGAGATATCACGTAATGCACGTGCGAAAAAGCATATAAAGTAACTGATGAGACACGTTTTCTCTAAGATGAGACCCAATTTCTCTAAGATGAATGATGGACTGTTCAAAGATGCAATTTTTCCAAACATAGCCACATTCTTCAAGAAAATTCTGTTACATGTTTGATTTCTAAACCGAATAATGAATATGTACACCCATGACGTTCTCTCAAGGCTTTATTTTTATGGTTAACAAATAATTTTCCATATCATTTTGACGTTTTTGGTTCCAACGGTCGTGATAGGCATATCCAAAATAAAAACAGCAATTATGTACAAAGACGAAGATGAAGACACTATTTATGGATATTCAACTGCAGAACAAAGAAGTTGTACATCCATAAATACTGTCTTCATTCTTAATCATATATCCAACTTCTAGAATGCCACCCAAAGAGATATATGTACGTAGATGTACAACTTCATTATTTATTATACATTGCCATATGAATTGTCCACGAAGCAAATGATACTTTTATTTATATTCAAAACATTAATTTCGTTACAGTTTATATTTTTGTGAGCCACAAAGCAAAGGTATATCATATATCAATAGGAATCCCCCTAAAGCGAAAATGGGACCCAGGAGAAGGGAAGCAACGCTGTCTGGAATTTTCATATGCACACTAACCGAATAATCCCCTAGCTCGGGGTCAAGTACTTATGCTGTTACGTTGACCACTCGAGATTACCTGCTTGACCCTCTCCTATCCGTTATGTAAGAGCTGACCCACCCATTACTCACCCCTTTCCTTCCCACTATGTTCCCCTCCACCCGCCCTTGTTTTCCTCCCCCTTCCCCTCCCAAAATCCCCTTTCGTCCACCCCTCTCCCCTCTTGTCACCTCATTATGACGCCGTCTCTAGACAAGTGGCCCATTTCACACGTATTTAAATCTTCGTAGAACACGTTTAGATACGAACTATGACCTTGTAATTGTCCAAAGGTTTTACCTTTATGTTTCATATTTTACGTTTAATTTTAACCAAAATGTTATTATTATAATTAGATATGTGCTCCTTTGACAATTTCATGTACCTCAGAATACCTTTATTTTTAGAGATTTATTTTTACCAACATCATTCTTGAACACGATTATTAGTATGACATAAATTACTGGTGAATAACTGTGAATTGTTGTTAAATTTAACATTGAAATTTGAAATTAATAAACTTGAACGTCCGATACTTATTTCGTACATTTGTTGTAATTGTATTGTTTTGTTCTTATTTTGTTAATACAGAAAACCTAATTGAAGCAATATGCAATTTAAATATATTGGACACTTCGTAAATTGTATTTTATTTATGATCGATATTTTATAAACGTGTCAATGAGAAAAAAAATCATGATTATAATTTCAAAATTTACATATATATACAACTATTTTTGTTCAATATATGTAATTATTAAATGTTGACCGTATTTGGTGGGGCGAAGTTTAATAATAAAAGTATGTACATATCGTATACTCTGACTGTAGTTGTACTTTCACTGCTATTATTGAACCTAATTTTAATGCATCACACTCAAGTGATTACAAAATATCCATTCATGAAGTTTATCAATGGACGTCTGAGTGGAAGTTTGAACTGGGGTGCGTGTTACTTAACGTGTGTACTGCTAAAGGCCGATGTAACCCAGTGTCGCCCTAGTATCTATATATAAATGTACTCAACATACATCTCGTAATACACCACGTAATACCGAGGTCACCTCGACCCAACAGATCATGTTCATCAGTCAGGCCAGGTCGACATAAGACGTAAAGAATCATTCCTAAAATATAATTTCATTCCTTTCAAACGTTTTTTAAAGTAGTGACTCGAACTTGGTACTAAGAATCTATTTTTAAGGGGCATTTTGACGTGGAATACATACGAATCGAATAGACAAGAGTCAGTCAGTATTTTCTTCATAACAACTTATTGTTAAAGTACACGACACAGGGGCATCAGGGGGAAGGAGTAAGCATATATTCCGGAACGTCGTGTATGTTCTCAATAAAGAAGTTTCTATCTAGAAAATCTACGTGTGTGACCTTCTTATGTAACGTTTTGTGTATTCAGTTAAACGCCCGAATTTTCCATTTTTCAAACTTAATATTAATAGGTACAAGTGAAGTCCGAACCTAGTGATAGTAGCACTGTATGAGAAAATCACACCACTGTCGACATGTTTTCATAATGATGATGTTTATGGCTAAGGGCTTAGACTTAGTTACTGGCACCTTATCCTCTGTCAGGTTAGCTTTATCATTATTGTAATATTTAATTTACCTAATGATCTTAATCTGGAAATGATTTTACTATTTAAGATAGCGATTACTGAAAATATTGACGGTTTATAAGTTAATGAAAACAGCGCAACTGGGAATTGCAACATGTGTTATTTCAGCCTTAATCCATGGTCATGACGTCACTCTATTGTGTTATCAGTTGATTATTATTTAGGAATCTACTGGTCATTGACTGTCCCAGTCAGGAGGGGTGTTAGGTTTAGACATTTTCAGTAATGGTACATTTTTCGAGACTGATGTATTGTTGTCTTGGTGTATAGGATATCTTAAAATATCTAGACAACTATAGACAAATTAATTTTTTGTAATGCATGAACCTTGAATGGAACATGCAAACCTTCACTTGGTAGTCAGCGCTTCTAACCACTAGGCCACAAGACGCTGTTATAAACCTTAGGATTGTTTGTCAGTTTGTCTATCCAAGACTTGTAATATAACGTTGCAGTAGCACGTTTTTTGCAAATTTTGTTTTAAAAAAATTCCCATTTAGAATAATGGTTTATGTCATTTATATTTACTTTAGAGGGTAAAACATCTTATTACACAAACCAATTATTCGTAGTGGTAATACCGGTGTTGTGTATAAAGCAAAAGTTGCATGGCGGCCATTTTATTGTGAACACATTTTATTATTTAGAATGACAAAAAACGATTGCCATTGCTTTACAGAACCATGTACACTCATTTATAACTTGATTTTACGAAGAGTGAAGGGTGTTTTACTGTTGGTGACATTATTTGTCAAATACATTTCATCGACTTATTTCAGCAAAAAAAACGTGCTACCGCCCCTTTAATTCATTCGAGCTTTTCAATTTAATAATTTCCTCGAGTTTCGAAGGTCTATTTGAAACAACTAATATGGTAGCTTCCCAAAAGGCTGGTATGGTATGGTTAGCTTGCAGTTTTATATTTATTTGGAGAGGTTGTACAAGTGTACCTTTAAATTAATACTGATTCGTTTAACTTTCAGCTTAAAACAACAAGCAATACAAATTTTAGGTCGAAATAACCACTTTTGCAATTTAGCGGACGAAAGTCAGTCCGGGTTAAAAATGTTTTCATGTGTTCCTTTTAAAAATGTCTACCCACTGGAGTTTTTAAAATTCTAGATATGGTTAACGCATGTGTTAAAATTACAAACGTCTATTCCCGTCACCTGAAGCTTGTTCCAGTACTCATTTGAAACTTGCATTGACGCATGTTCATTAAAGGTGTGTGTGTTTTGAAACGTTGTTCAATCGAAGACAAGTCTTGAGAGCTTACCAATCACGCTTAAATGTTGCATGTCAATTCCAACGTTGTCAGCTTTTTTTCGGCAACGAGATCATTTTTTTCAACTCTGTATTGTGACAACTCATTGATAATAGAATGATATGGTTATAGTCTGAAAACGATTTTGTATTGATATCGTGAAAACTTACTAGCATTTTTACAATCTGTTTTCCTCTTCACCATCGCTTCTTGTAGATTTGATAATTTAACAAATGTTAGCTTTAGCTTTTGGTATCCGTTTTCTATTTTTTTCAACTTTCAGTGTTTTTTTCTGATGTGACGTTTGGAGATTTCTTAGGTGTTTTCCCAAATAGAGGTGATCGATTAATATTTATTTATCAATAATGTCATATGCCTTTTAGTACACCAGTAGCAATTTCGCAATATTCTCTAAAATGCGTATATATTAACTGATCACATGTTAAACACAAATCTAAGGTTCGACTCTATTAACGCGATTTTTAATGTCATCATTCATTTATAGTGACCATTTTTCATACTTTAATTTGAAAAAAAGTGATAATTTTTTTTCTTTTTCCAGGTTGGTAATATCGATTAGCATTTGGGGAAAACTACATTTTAAGAATGCACGATATTTGTGGGACACTTCATTTGTTGGAGACCTGGGCCCTCTTTCACAAAGCTACCTTTACTAAGGTTAACATTAACTCCCATTCTTTAACACTGCACTGAGGTTTGTCTGTCATCCAAACCCAAGAGCAAAATATTCAATTGACGACAAACCCAGTCTTTAAAATAATAGCAAGTCTAGATTACTCAGCTTCTTTAGGGCTCTATTTTATATAATTATTTGCGAATTGTTTGTAAAATGTTGCTGGTAAGAAAAAAATATTCCTGAGACTAAATGTTAGTCTACACTGAGGTTACCTTAGTGTCTTACGATCATCTACGTGCTTTGTGAAACCGGAAGTGTGTTTTTGAACTTTGATCTTTGAACATAAACAAAACGGACCTTTTAATTGGACAGACATAGACAGGCCGATAAAACTTCAGATATAACATTAACTAGAAGTATTATAAGTTTAAGGAACTAGGGAACAATTAAGAAAGCTGCATACAAGCATTTAACGGAAATGCCGTAGTAATAGATGATAGTCACATGCTAATGAAACTGACCAGTGGTCTTATAAGTAGTGCGGGCACGTGTAAGTCTGTACACTGGTCATGCTGGACATCCCACCGAGCGCTGAGTACAGCCTTCCTGCAATGACAGAGGTCACCGCCTTGACCCGGTCACCTCTTGAAATAAACATCTAGGTATGGACAATTGACCACTAACGACGCATAAGTGTCCAGCTCTATTGATAACGACTGACCTTGCTGTTGCAAATTGCCATGGTTTCTTAATAACGCAGATTGTCACACTCTTCAGCTTTGTCGCCATGTCAAAATCGATTGTGCTAAATTTTAAAGGCCTAATAGTAATAGTTAAGTTTGTTCTGTACATTCTTCATATTCTAACGGCTAGACGCTCTGTTATATAATATACAGATATACATCGCTTGGTTGACAGCATAGTATAGCGCAACGAATCCAAGTCAGGAATGTATGATGTCCCTTTTCGACCTTGACCTTTGTCAAATTTAAGTTCTTGTCCCATATTTAGGAAGGTGTTATATACTCAGATTGAGTGGTATATTCGCCATTTTGTTTTACATTACGTACATTACAATATTGTTGATCTAAAATCGCACAATGTACATATTGTGAAGTGGCTGGCGCGCACCGGCTCGTTAAACGTAATTTTGTAGACGAAAATACAGATATGGGTGGGTAATGTTAAGTAGAAGTTCGCAACTACTGTGTTAATGTTAATGGAACGGGTACTTTCGGTATAAAGCTGTTGCTCGAGTGTCGCTGAAAACAAGTAATTATAGTATATTGGCCATCGGGTATGAATATACAAGTAGAGTGAATTTATTTGAGCTTAAGTCAGCACATACGGTATTTTGTCACATATCAAAGCCAAATAAATAATGAAGACCAAACACTTCATGCCCCTTTAAAGGCGATGTTCTTACTGAAATAAAGTGCTCTCACGAAAAGGTAAATAAGTGTTACAGAAGGCTAAATTATACTCTCGAATCAATAAAAAAAAAGAGTTCTAAAGCGAATGTACATGCGAGTTCATTCCCTTTGAGAGGCCTTTTTAAGGTGTTCAAGTCGTTCGAAGATAGTTCAAGTGATCTGACTGACGAAGCAATATCTAAACACTCAGAGTAGAGTTTAAATATGGCACAATGGTGGAATGGTCAACCATCTTGCTGTCTGACTCTCAAAATCGCACGAGACCCACAAATGTACCTTCCACAAAAGTGCCGCTATATACGTCGCACCATGTTCTACCAAAACCGATAACCGTTTTCTCTGGAAATCAGGTTGTGTAACAAGATATTTTACCTTCTGACGTAACAATATGTTTAATAACTTCAATAATAGCTAGCTAATTTGAGAAAAGAAACTATGCTACAGCGCCTTTAACGTTTTAAAACAGGGACATGGTGTCCACTAGATATAACAGGACAGCGAAGATGAAGAGAAACAGAAGACGACGATTAGTTTATTTCGGATATCAATCGATACAAGGTTGATAAACACGAACACATGTGCAATCGAAAACCTGGAGGTGGCGAAAAGAACATGCGTTAGGCCTGTTAGTAACCATTGGCATTAACTATTACAATGTATGGCTAAAATGACTGTAAATGCTAAAATAAATTATGCTCAAAACAGCTATAGGAATGTTCTTTTAAAAAAATATCATATACACTACTAAGCTACATACATGTAGCAATCGCGTTTGGAGTTACTGATATACGCTTTTCATGCATTTTTACATGTATATGTACGATATACATACATATAGATTTGAAATTAATGCAGTTACGGTATTCGGTAATTATTCGTACTGTATGATAAATGTAGTTTGATCTGAAACAAATGCTGTCTGAAATTTTAACATAGACGAGATTCAAAAGCGGGGCCTCGAATCAGAATTTACATTAATCAATTTGAAAAATTGTCTCGCCCTAAATATCGGAATATTTGTCATATTTAGCTATACGCTCTTTAGACTAACATTTAGTTTCAGAAATAAGTTTTTTCTTACATCTCACTAATATTTTACAAACTATTCAAATAGTTATACAAAATGGAGCTCTCAAGATGCTTTCAGCTGAACAATCTAGATTTGCTATAATTTTTTAGCTTGGGCTAAGCCAGGTCATCAATTGAATATTTTGTACGGGTCACGAGGACAGATTGTTCGCCGTTCTACGGGAGAATTTGGTTTCTTAAAGTCGCTGTAGCATGTTTTTCTTACTGACACAAAGTGATCTCACGAAAAGGTAAATAAGTGTTACCAATGGCTAAATAACACTCCTGAATTAAAAAAAGAGTTCAAAAAACGAATATAAATGGTTCGGTTAAGCCATGCGAGTCCATTCCATTCGAGCGGCCATTTAAAGGTATTCACATTAAAATGGACGCTCGAAGGCAGTTCAAGTGATCTGACTGATATAGCGATACCTGAACACTCGAAGTAGAGTTTTTGAAATATGGTACCATGAAATAATAGTTAACCATCTTGTTGTCTGAACTCTCAAATTGGCATGAGACTTACAAATCAACCGCTCACACTGAAGAGTTACAAATCATTTTCTTTCAAAACGGATAACCGTTTTCTATTGATACGGCTTATATGGTAATATCATGTTTTACCCTCTAACACAACAATATATTGTATGAACTTAAGTAATGAAAAGCAAATTTGAGAAACAAAATATGAAAAAAAACTAGCGACAGCTACAGCGCGTTTCAACCAGGCCAGTTCCATCTGTAATAGCGGTTTACATCCGGGCACGCAGTGCCAGTCCACGTGATTGACAGCTGTCGTTTTTAGATTCGTAATCTCTCTCTGCAATCAACACCTTGCGGCGATCTATCGGTGACATGGCACCTCTTATGTCACGTTAATGATCAGGATATCGAACACATACAGATCGATAACAATTAGGGAAGCTTACAGTCCTTCCTTATGTCATTGAAATCCATGAAATATACAATGTCATTTATTTATGAAAAGGTCTTAAAAGAGTTGAAGCAACACATAATTCTATATCATAATTAACTATACGCATAACATAGAAATACATTTATACATTTTTGGATTAAAACTCAAAACATATAGTGGACCAGGGACAATGAAATAATTTATTGAAACTTTACATGAAATAGCAACTGAAAGGGGCGTTCTGTGGTCGATGGACTAGGTGGAAACTGTGCACGAACGTCCTATTAAGATCGAAGTACGGTAATTCCGTTCGAAGTACGACAATCCCGTTATTATAATTTAAAGGGGCTGTAGCACGTTTTTTTACAAAAAAAAAAAATCTTTCAAATTTCCCATTTATAATTATTACACAAACCAAATATCCGTAGTGGTAATGGCGGCCATTTTAATGTGGACACATTTTATTATTTCGAATTAGAAAAAAACGTTTGCCATGGCTTTACCGAACCATTCACACTCATTTTTCGAAAAGAGAGACTATAAGTAAACATTTTTTCAACTACATTTCATCAACTTATTTGAGAGAAAAAACGTGCTACTGCCCCTTTAATAACAGTAGAATCCCAAGCATGTTTTTGTCCATGCTAATACAGATAGATAGTACAGACAATATTTTCAGTTAGCAGTATGCGTGTAAGAAAAGAAGTAAATGATAAAACATGTGTACTTTATGTTGATTTTGCCAAAACATTCGGCAGTATTGGTAGATCCTGCCAGTGGTCGATTGTGAAAGGAAATGGAATCTCAACTAAAATGTTCAATTGTATTAGTGCTATCTATAATCGTGTATCTGTTTTGTGTTTCGACAGTTTCGTTTCTGATAGCATTGGTGTAAAATAGGTGTACGTCAGGGTTACATTTTAAGTCCGCAATTATTTACAAGTACCTTATTTATCTTATTTAGAGGTACGGTATTTCGCTGGAGTTCAGTTCAACCCCGAATTGGTTCGGTTGTTCTCTCTGCTAATACTCTTGTTGCAGATGTGGTTTTGTGTTCATCAGTCGAGGATTACCTGTATGGTTGTTGTCCCATTAGAATGGTGGAATTTCATCCAGGTATGAAAAACCGTATTACGGTATTGATTGAAGGGTGCCCCGCCACATTAGTATTTGAGGTTACTTTCTCAAAGAGTAAGTCGAAGTAATCAGTTTAACAGATATTTTGTCTATAAAAGTAAATAATATATCAATAATATCAAACCGGTTGATGATAGTTTATTATTGAAATATTGAAAATCAATATAATTTTCTACTTGTATGTAACGTCAACAGTAATAATGAAAAATGTTTACACCCCAAAAGTACTTTGTAAAACCTACAATTAATAAGTTAAACTTCTTGCAATCTGATACAAATATTGAAAAAGTGAATCTTGTTGAAATGTGTCTGCTATATAAATATCACAACTCTGTGGATCATCGATGTCCTACATCCTATGTCCTACAGCAGTAAACAATACTGATCACCAATAAGATATTAATTTCAGTCATATTTTCAAAAGAAACTGTTTTATCCTTTTGAAAGACAGACAGAAGACGGACATATATTCAGTAATTTGGGCCTAAGGCTCATAATAGTGATAATACATACATTTGTACACTTTGTAAAATAGAACGTACAAATATGTGTTGAGAAAAGTTCAATGTTAAAGAAAGCTTGTAAATTGTTACATTTTACAAACTTTACCGGTAAATTGGAAGATTTTTTACAACTTCAAATGATCGAGTTTTAAGTTTGATTTTACGAACGCTTCATTGACTTTTAATCAATGGCGCCTGTAGTAGGGTCAATGTATTTCGCTGGGGGTCGTATGAGACACGTCCCAAGCACGTGGATAATTGGTCATAGCTTCCTTGTCTAACGCAATAATCCAATATATTCAATCGAGATTCGCCAAGTTGTCAAAATCCTAATTCAAGTTAAGCTCATATATGCAATATCTGGTGTGGCATTCGTACATATTGACATCGAAATAATGTTTGTGAGATTTAAAGGCCATTTAGCAGTAGATAGTTGGCAGGACTGACAAGAAATGCTACCGTTAACATGTATAAAACAATAGCAATCTACTATCGTGGAATTAACCAAAGTTTGAAGATTATCTCCGTTCTGAATGATATTGGATATATATAAGTATTGATTTCACCGGCGAAGAAAATCTTCGCTCTGAAAGGAATAGAATGTTCATATAAGAGACCCGTTGAAGCAATGTGAAAATACAACATAACCTTGGTCAGTATTTACCTGAGCAAAGCTTTGTGTGTTGAATGGGAAACTAAATTTCTAGTTCAGTATTGATTTTCCTCCGAAAGTTTCGCTCTGAAATAAATAGAATGTGTACGTGCGTAGGCCTGCATTCTCTTCCCAAAGGGGTTATACTCCCTTCAGATTTCCGATCCTACCCTCTGTTGTTTGTCGCTTGAAATCGAGAGCAGAAGCAGAAGCGCGGAAAGCGAAATCTCATACTGTATCCCTGCTTCTTAACCAATGAAAACATATCTTTCAGTGGCACGTCGACCGAGTGAGTTCAAAGATCTAGGCATTTTACTCATAAGGGTCCTGCTGATTAGCATATGTTATTCGAATATGCCTAATGTAAATAACGCAAATGAACTGTTTTTGGTACTTGACTCTGAAATGGTCTTCTTTATTTAAAAGCATGTTTATGATCAATAGTTTTCACAAAATCAAATGGCATATTTCGAGGAAAACACATTTATATTATCATTATGGCAAATGTCACTTTTACAACGGGGTCGCTGATTGCACAACTAGATTCAATTGCAACCAATCAGGACACTCCCTTTCTGGCTGTGAGGTCCTTATTTTGGGCCACATGTCACCAAATCTACAATTTAGAATCTCCATTGGTTAAAGAGTCTGCACACAACATTTCAGCCTTCTAGGTCTTTTTGTTCCGGAGAGGAAGATGAAAATAGGTTTTTAAAGATGTGACCCGCCTGTGACCCCAATTGGGGTCACGGGGTCACGGGGTCACGACATCTACAATTTAGAATCCCCATTGGCCAAGGAGTCTGCACGCAACTTTTCAGCTCTTTAGACCTTTTGAAACTGGAGAAGAAGATGGGAATGGGCTTTTAAGGATGTGACCCCTGTGACCCCATTTGGGGTCACGGGGTCACGACATCTACAATTTAGAATCCCCATTGGCCAAGGATCTGCACGCAACTTTTCAGCTCTCTAGACCTTTTGGAACTGGAGAAGAAGTTGAAAATAGGTTTTTAAGGATGTGACCCCTGTGACCCCATTTGGGGTCATTGGGTCACGAAATCTACAATTTAGAATCCCCATTGGCCAAGGGGTCTGCACATAAAATTTCAGCTCTGTGGAGTCATTGGTTCTAGAGAAGAAGTCGAAAAAGCGAAAAGCTTACGGACGGATGTACGGACGCCGGACGCCGGACGCCATGCCATAAACCCATCAGGCCTGAAAGGCCGATGAGCTAAAAATCACATTCAATGCAGATTTTAATGTTATGTTTTTAATCTCAATGACAATATGATCTTTTGTGTTGACAACATATACATTTCAACAAAAAAACAACAACATTTCAGTTTGTTCGATGCACTTCCAGTGAACGGAAGTCTGGCGGTGGTTATTCAGATGATACCTGTACCCGTTAAAGAGGTTGCTTACCATCGTTTCTGAGCATCCTCTGCTGTCAGATTCAGATTCAGACTCTTTATTACTTTCATCTTTACAGCTAACCAGTCAACAACAAAGACGAACATTGGTACAGGTGGATGAAGACTAAACAATAATTATAAATAGATGTGTTGGGGAGAATGCACAGAAAATCACTTATTACTAACAATCATTTCAAGCCTTAAAGAACAAGCTTTATACAAATATTTCCCTAGGTTACACAATTCTTTAACATTTTTACACTTAAAAGTTGGACAAGCTTAATTCATCCTCGATATTATCTATACAAACAATACATGTTCGTTCATGAATGTTAACATCATTGTGATATTATTGCGATCCACAATTATATCAATAATATTTCTATAAATGACAGATTTTGATGAATTAGCGAAATTTTAATGTATATATATATTGTGAGGCCCGATCTAAGGTACCTGTGTAGGAGATATTTCATTAAAACCAATGTTAGTCAATATATAGTCTTCACCTGATATCATATTACAGGTCCACTTCCTCATATCAACGTTCATAGCAAACTCGGAGAATAGAATTATTAATATGTAAGAGCTCTCACCAAAATTTTATCATATTAAACTGTCTCAGATACATAAGAGAAAATCGACCTGGCTATGCATAAACCACAGCAATGCCTGTACATTTCTTAATTCCCAATAATCTTTTACCGAAATCTAATGTAACTTCTCAATATTAACGCGTTTATGGAAACCTCGGAACTCTGACTCTTATCCCAATATACTGCCCAATAGAGTGTCTTATTTTAGAGGAGCTACGTCAACAATGTCAACATATTCTACAATCCAGTTAAGGATTTAAAAGGTGTCAAAATGCTCCTTAAAGATAAGAAAAATATAACTCAATTGTCAAAATGCCAAATATATTTTCAATGTTTTCAAGATTCGTGGTGAAGATTTCTAATTAGTATTGCCTCTGTATCTGCATGCACAATATGTACACAATATGTATTATGGGCGAGTGGCCTTGAATTCTCGAAATAAAGCTATTCTATTCTATACATTGCCTACATAGAAATCGGTCCTTAACCCTAAATGTCTCACCCGAAACATTTTAAAAGACAGAATACACTTTTACTATAAAAAATAGCAATACATTGTTGCTAAATCCTGTATCATTATTACTTATATTATTTTTTTGACACACTTTGTCTTAAACAATAATGTTAAACATGTTAAAACAAAGTTTTTCTCTAATATTCTCCTTTAAACACAGACTGGTCTCTTCCATTCAAGTAATAGGGGTGCATATTATGAGTGTAGGCAAACTACCACTCCGACTGTAGGCAAAGTCAAACTAAATCGACTGGATTCAGAAAATAAGTTTCAGTTGAAAATTAATTTTTCTAACACCAGTTGATTCTAGATTCAGCCATGAATTCTTCAAACAGCAGCGGTATCACCTCTAACACTACCACACTGGGTGTTGCTTACACCTTTATTTCCATTTCTGTCATGGTTGCCAATGGGGTGATCATCTATGTGATTGCCAAGTCTGACGAGTTACATATGAATGCATTGTGGATGCTGACCTTCAGATCGGTAACGGACTTATCCTATGGACTTTATTACCTCGTGTTTGTGGTACCTTCTGCATTACTACACCAATTCGCCTATTCAGCAAGCTTGATGGGGACTGCATCCTGTCTTCAAACTCTCCTATATGGACAAATCATTTTCAACATCGCATTGACTGTCATCGACCGATGCCTTGCTGTCATAAAACCACTGGCCTATGATGGGATCGTGACAAAAACGTTATTTTGGCAGTTTTATTCAGCATCTTTGTAAGCGTTGCCAGACTCCTTTTGATAGTTTTCCCTGATGCGGACTTTTACTACAACGCTGATATTGCGGTTTGTGCTGTGGACTTTGATACAACAATGAGTGTCGTTGCCGCAGTTGGAATCCCTCTCCTGACTTTCATCATCATCGTCATCACCTCTTGTGTTACCGCCGCAGAGATGCGACGTGGTCGACGAAGAGTTAACCCCTTGGAAGCCAACTCTTCAAATGAGGGTCTGTCTAAATTCCTTCTATTGGTGATGAACTCAGTCTATGTATTCTGCCTTAGCTATTCACCATTCGTCATCAATATAGTTTGGAATTTGATTGCCAAGAAGGAAAATATGCCCGCCATCTTGATCCAAATCATGAGAATAGGTGTGTTATCCAACAGTTCGTGGAACGTCTTCATCTACACCGCCACCTACCAGCCATTCAGGGAAGCTCTGATGCGCCTTTTGTGTCCGAAATATTACAGACAGAAACGTAGAAATGAAATGACGTCATAAAATCCCAAGCAGCTTTCTCCCATTGACCTCCCGCATGTCATATCAAAACTGTTTCCAGGACATTTCATTTACTGTCTTGCTACATTTGTCAATGCCCATATGTTGGAGAAAAAGAACACTGACTTTTTTGAATATGTTATAATGAATACAAGATGAAAAAACCTGAAACCATATGCATACTGTCTCATTTCACGATTATCACTGTAGGTCAAACTTATATCAAGCTAGTTAAAAGGTTGTTGTTATTTATGGAGAAAAACAAATTAAGTTGTAATTGTATACAACACGGATGGAAGCTGTATTGCAGCAACGGTAGGACTTACTCATCATCTAAAATTCATCGCTATACATCGTGGGGTTTGTTCTTTTATAATTGGATGCCGTTACCAGGAGATAAGAATTAATCCCCTGAACATGATCCCGATTCGAAATATTTGAGAATCCGATCATCTATCCAGTTTTGCGTAGAACAGTGATTATGGAAAATTTGAAACTGTACATACATGTTGTCACAACTAATTTAGCAAAAGGCAAATCTTTCTAAGTACATGTAGTTTAAGGCCAAACCTTATCATTTGATAATGCTATTAATAATTTCAGACAAATCTATGCCATTGGAAATGTTGTTTTCGTTGAGTGTGGATCTATGTTTCAATACCCTATGAGACATGGGTATAACTTTACATGATAATGCTATCCTTTTTGGCTTTCCTGCTCTCAATCTAATTTAGCAAAAGGCAAATCTTTCTGAGCAGTTAAAGGCCAAAACTTATCATTTGTTAAGGCTATTAATAATTCCAGACAAGTCTATGCCATTAAAATGTATTGCTTGTTAGAACAACAAATACATTACAAATGATAAAAAAAAGTCTCCACTCTCAAAGGTTATGAAAATGCAATCAGGGAATAGGTCTGATCTTGTATACCTGTTGTCAACTGTGTCATCAACATGTATAAAATAGAAAACTAATATTGTATCATTTTTTAACTTGTCTCCTGTACCCTTCATGCCCCTGTCTCTATGCTGGAATAAAAATATTGAAAAAAAGACGTTTTGGATTTATTGACTCAGTATTAGGTAGAAACTCCTACTCATGATGCATAAACCATATTTGATTCATTCTTTTATTCATAGATTTCGTTTACAATAATTGATGTGATTGTATCGCCATCATGTAAAGTCATGTCATTGTATCACCATCATGTAAAGTCATGTCATTGTATCACCATCATGTAAAGTCATGTCATTGTATCACCATAATGAAAAGTCATGTCATTGTATCACCATCATGTAACGTCATGTCGTTGTATCACTATCATGTAAAGCCATGTCATTGTATCACCATCATGTAAGGTCATGTCATTGTATCACTATAATGTAAAGCCATGTTATTGTATCACCACAATGTAAAGTCATGTCATTGTATCACCATCATGTAAAGTCATGTTATTGTATCACCACAATGTAAAGTCATGTCATTGTATCACCATCATGTAAAGTCATGTCATTGTATCACCATCATGTAAAGCCATGTTATTGTATCACCACAATGTAAAGTCTTGTCATTGTATCACCATCATGTAAAGTCATGTCATTGTATCACCATCATGTAACGTCATGTCGTTGTATCACTATCATGTAAAGCCATGTCATTGTATCACCATTATGTAACGTCATGTCATTGTATCACTATAATGTACAGTCATGTCATTGTATCACCATCATGTAACGTCATGTCGTTGTATCACTATCATGTAAAGCCATGTCATTGTATCACCATAATGTAAAGCCATGTCATTGTATCACCATAATGTAAAGCCATGTCATTGTATCAATATAATGTTAATTCATGTCATTGTATCACCATAATGTAAGGTCATGTCATTGTATCAATATAATGTAAAGTCGTGTCATTGTATCACCATAATGTAAAGTCGTGTCATTGTATCACCATCATGTAAAGTCATGTCATTGTATCACCATCATGTAAAGTCATGTCATTGTATCACCATCATGTCACGTCATGTCATTGTATCACCGTAATTTAAACTCATGTCATTGTATCAGCATCATGTAAGGTCATATCATTGTATCACCATCATGTAAAGTTATGTCATTGTTTCACCATAACGTAAAGTTGTGTCATTGTATCACCATAATGTAATGTCATGTCATTGTATCACCATAATTTAAACTCATGTCATTGTATCACCATAATGTAAAGTCATGTCATTGTATCACCATCATGTAAAGTTATGTCATTGTTTCACCATAACGTAAAGTTATGTCATTGTATCACCATCATGTAAAGTCATGTCATTGCATCACCATCATGTAAAGTCATGTCATTGTATCACCATCATGTAAAGCCATGTCATTGTATCAATATAATGTTAATTTATGTCATTGTATCACCAAAATGTAAAGCCATGTCATTGTATCATCATAATGTAACGTCATGTCATTGTATCACCATAATGTAACGTCATGTCATTGTATCACCGTCATGTAAAGCCATGTCATTGTATCACAATGTAGATATCGCTTTAAAAAAGGTAATCTGATCACTGATTGGTCAAAAGTGATCAGGTGACCTTGACATTAGGGACTACTTTTTAGGTAAACATAAACAAAGATGGCGTCTCCCATTGTCATCAAAGCGTTTCATCCAGGTGACAAAGTTACAATTGACGGATCAGGACAAGCTTCTGTTGTGAAACATGTTGGTGAGGGGAATTATCTGTGTCGATTGGATGGAATTGACTATGAAATTGAGCTAATGGAGACACGTAGGAAGCTAGTCGGCACTTCAAAGAAACCAGGTGGACAGACGTCGGCGTCTGGAAGGTCACAATGCCCTAACGCTGATTCACGGTTTGTTGACGTCGATGATACCGATATTGACAAATTGATTCAATTGCAAGAGAACAAAACACTCTTAGAAAAACTATTCATGACATGAAACTTGTTAACAAGTATTTATTGTCTATTGTCGAGATTCGTCAAATGCATGAGATTCAGCCAAAAGAACTTAACACAATTTTGTGCAAATTTATCATGTCAGTGAGAAAGGAGGACGGGAGTGAATTTGAGACAAATACTTTGAGGGGGATAGGTTCATCTATCGAAAGAAACCTAAGACGGCATAAGTATGGCTACTCTTTGAGGGACGACATTGCATTTCAAGAATACCGGGACGTTATGAAAGCTAGACAGAAACAATTAAAATCCATGGAGAAAGGTAACTTACCTAACAGATGTGATGCTATCACTGACAGTGAGATCGAGAAACTGTGGGAATCAAAACAAATAGGGTTTGCCACTCCAGATTCTATCTTGAATACCCTATGGTTTCATAACACAGTCCATTTTGGTCTCCGTGGTTCTGACGAACACAAGGAAATGTTGTGGGGGGACGTTGAACTTCGGGTTGATTCCAATGGAACGGAATTTCTTGATTTCACGGAGAGGGGGTCGAAAACCAGACAGGGTGCTGATCCTAAGGGGGCTAGGGAGGTTTCTCCAAAAATGTGGGCCACACCGGATAATAAAGATCGTTGAGATTTATAAACTTTTCCGTAGTTTGAGGCCCGGCAATTACTGTTCCACTGATAGTCCGTTCTACATCGCATATTCCACTCTGAAAGATCCTGGTTCAGGTCCCTGGTTCAAGCGCCAAACAGTTGGTATTCACAAGCTTGAAACCATTATGAAACGAATGGTTCTTGCTTCTGGGCTGTCATCAAACAAAAAACTTACAAATCACAGTGTCCGCAAACATTTGGTCCAAAAACTTAACGATTCAAATGTCCCACCTTCTCAGATAATGCAAATTTCAGGACATAAAAACATCCACAGCATCAACAATTACTCCCACATTAATTCAGAGCAACACAAGGCAATTTCTTCCATTTTGTCTTCAACAAAGTCAAATGCACTTGTAATTATGTAAAGTCATGTCATTGTATCACCATAATGTAAGGTCATGTCATTGTATCAATATAATGTAATCTCATGTCATTGTATCACCATCATGTAAAACCATGTCATTGTATCACCATCATGTAACGTCATGTCATTGTATCACCATAATGTAAAGTCATGTCATTGTATCACCATCATGTAAGGTCATGTCATTGTATCAATATAATGTAATCTCATGTCATTGTATCACCATCATGTAAAACCATGTCATTGTATCACCATAATGTAAAGTCATGTCATTGTATCACCATCATGTAAGGTCATGTCATTGTATCAATATAATGTAATCTCATGTCATTGTATCACCATCATGTAAAACCATGTCATTGTATCACCATAATGTAAGGTCGTGTCATTGTATCTTTTTGCGAAAAACATATGCTTTTCTAAGTATTAATGGTATTTCAAAGAACTGACGAGGTGATTGAAATTTAGTCTTTAGTCTTAGTTATTATAAAAATGTGATTAGTCAATATATTTACCCTTGGGTCCCCCAGTAGAAATGTTGTGATATTCACATTGAGGCCGGTGCACATCTTGAGGTTGTACCAATGTGCTAGTTGACAAAGAAGACGTTGGGTTTTCTAACAATGGAAGAATACAAGCGCCAGTGTTTCTATTTCTCTAGTACATGTTGTACACAGGTTGTCTTGGCTAATACCTATGTTGTACAGAACTGATTTTGTCGATATTATTCTATGTATCAATTAAAATGGCAAAAGTTTAGCCTTACTAAGATAAATTGTACTATTACGCAAAAGCATCTGTCTAAATGATTTCGATCAATCAGAAATCAACTATTGATAAATTAATTCAACTCGAAATTTTCAATACAGATTACCGGATAACACCTACAAAATCCTTCCTCTATAAGATCGGACTTAGCGATGATCAATATTGTTCTTTTTATGAAATGGAAATTGAAACTCTCGAACACTTATTTTCGAATGCTCGAAAGTAAAAATTCTAATCAATAATTTACTTCAATGGTTTGAAAATGAGACCAGTCATAAAATTGATGCTAACTTGAAACTTTTTGATAAACCACCTGTTTGCTAACCTAAAAAGTACATATACAAATGTAAACATGCACTTGTAGATTTTGATCACACCCTTCAGGTAAAAAAGTTAGCTACAACATAGAAAGATATATATTTGGCAAAGATGACGAATCGTTTCTTAGAAAATGGTGGTATCGTATTAATATTGAAAATTCGTGGTACTTAATGATTAAACAATATCCACAAGTACATGTACATTGAATGAATATAACAGAAAATACATTCCCAAAACTGCTGATCACTAATTCGAGAAGCCAATAGGAATAGTTTAATCTCACCCTGCCACAATCGTATTGGATAACAACAAGCAATTATTTGAGTTTATACCAATTATATGTTAATGATGGACATTGGGGAACCACAATAGCATATTCATCATGTTAAAGACGATTACCTGCAAATAATTATGTTCACAGCACACAAATTGGGGAAGACAGTAATGTCGACTTATATATGAATGAAGGAAAAATGGATAATTGAATTTGCTTTGTTGAAAGAGGCATTGCCTTCGGAATCAGGAACACGGTTTCAGTTGAAAATGAATTTTTCGAACTCTAGCGGTATTCTAGAGTCAGCCATGAATTCTTCAAACAGCAGCGGTATCACCTCTAACACTACTACACTGGGTGTTGCTTACACCTTTATTTCCATTTCTGCCATGGTTGCCAATGGGGTGATCATCTTTGTGATTGCCAAGTCTGACGAGTTACATATGAATGCATTGTGGATGTTGACCTTCAGATCGGTAACGGACTTCTCCTATGGACTTTATTACCTCGTGTTTGTGGTACCTTCTGCACTAATACATCAATTCGCCTATTCATCAAGCCTGATTGGGACTGCATCCTGCATTTTAACTCTGCTATTTGGACAGACCATTTTCAACATCGCATTGACTGTCATCGACCGATGCCTTGCTGTCATAAAACCACTGGCCTATGTTCGGATCGTGACAAACAGGAACGTCATTCTGGCAGTTTTATTCAGTATCTCTGTCAACGCTATCAGATTCCTCGTGATAGTTTTCCCTGATGCGGACTTTTATTACAACGCTGATATTGCGGTTTGTGCTGTGGACTTTGATACAACAATGACTGTCGTTGCCTCAGTTGGAATCCCTCTCCTGACTTTCATCATCATCGTCATCACTTCCTGTGTTATAGCCGCAGAGATACGACGTGGTCGACGAAGAGTTAACCCCTTGGAAGCCAACTCTTCAAATGAGGGTCTCTAAAAATTCTATAATGGTGATGATCTCAGTCTCTGTATTCTGCCTTAGCTATTCACCATTCGTCATCAGTATAGTTTGGAATTTGATTGCCAAAAAGGAAAATGTGCCGGCTATCTTGGTCAAAATGACCGTCATAGGTGTGTTATCCAACAGTTTGTGGAACGTCTTCATCTACACCGCCACCTACCAGCCATTCAGGGAAGCTCTGATGCGCCTTTTGTGTCCGAAATATTACAGACAGAAACGTAGAAATGAAATATCGGCATAAAACCCACAAGCAACTTTCTCCCGTCGGTCTCCCTCATGTCAGAGCAAAACTGTTCTCAGGACATTTCACTTTCTGACTTGCTAACTTGTTACACTTATCAATGATAATGTTTGAGAAAAGAACACTGACTATTTGGAATATGTTATAGACAATTCAAGTTAAATGCTAACTTGTTACACTTATCAATGAGCATGTGTTGGAGAAAAGAACACTGACTATTTGGAACATGCTATAGACAATTCAAGTTATAGTCAACTGAAACTATACGCATATACTGTCTCATTTCATGAGTTTCCTGGTGGTTAAAGCTTATATCAAGTTAAAGGGTTATTATTCTATGGGAAAGGTAAGTTTTTGTTGCAATTGTACAAGGAGGGGATAAAACATCGATGGAAGCTGTGTTGTAGCAAAGGTAGGACTTGTTTATCAGCTAAACTCATAAAGCCATTCAGAGCTACGTTATCATTTTATTATTTTATGCTGTAGATCCAAATTAAACCACAGAACACGATCCTGACCAGAAAGACTTAAAGGAACAGTAGCACGTTTTTCTTTGCTCAAATAAGTTGTTGAAATGTATTTGAAAAATAATGTCACTCATAAAATACTTCTCTATTCGGAAAATCAAGTTTTAAAATAAGTGTACATGGTTCGGTAAAGCCATGCGAATCGTTTTTCTAATTCGAAATAATAAAATGTGTTCACATTAAAATGGCAATAATGCAAGTTTTGCCTAATACGCAACACCGTTATTACCACTACAGATAATTGGTTTGTGTAATAAGATTGTTTACCTTCTAAAGTAAATATAAATGACATAAACTATCAATATAAATGGGAAATTTGAAAAAATATAATTTGCAAAAATCGTGCTACAACCCCTTTAAGAATCTGATCATCTATCACAGTAGTGTGTAGAAGAGTGACCATGACAATTGTGAACCTGAACATTAATATGCTCCACAGTGACAGTGGCGTTTTCAGTGTTTATAGAAAATGTTGTCACTTCATGCTTGGATATAATTCTTTTCTGAGTATTGTTTTGTAACTATATATAAATGCTGTTTGATTTGTTTTTGTGAAGTAAAAATTTGAAACATTTAAAGGTCTTGTGTTTTATTTAACAAACAAATTTACGTACAAGAACGCACCACCTTTACGTCAGAAGCATTATTCGAAGTTGTTTGCAATGTGTGATATAGTGTATGTCACCATACTAAAAGCCAAGGATAATTATTTATCCAATGTGCGGTTTATTTTCCTTGGATATTTTGGCAATGGTAAATTATGTATCTTAAAACAGTATGTTTCAGTGACGTCACGAAAACATCACACGTAGTTTCCTCAAGGGCGGAGCTAGACGCTAAAGCAGATACAGATGACACAATGTTGATCCATAAAGAGAAGGCGTTTCTGTTTGTTGTCAGTAGAGCGACACAAGGGATATAACAGAAACATGATGACGATAGTTGGTGTATCCAAAATATCAGGGCTCCGTTCCATAAAGGCGAGCACTTATAATCGCTCATTGAGCGCTCAATGTAGCGCATTCTCTCCTGAACGACACGGTGCGATTGCTCGAGGTTTGCTCGCTTTGCTTCGTAGCGTTACATTGAGCAATCGCGTTCAAGAGAGATTTAAAAGTTATCGCTCATTGAGCGATTACTTTGAAACCTCTCTTGAACATGGCCCAGTTTGCTCCGCCCCTTTATGGGTGATGGCTCTTAGATATTTTTTTTACCCCACTTACGTCGTCATGTATCTATCACATAGTAACTACATGCTCAAGGCAAAATTTGCACCATTCGAGATTTCTAGCTTAGTTTCTGTTCCAAGGGCATTTGAAACTTGCACCATTCGAGATTACCAGCTTAGTGTCTGTTCTTCTTTATATTCCCCGTGCTTCCATCTGATTGACTGAACCGGCCAACTTTTTTTCTAGAAAAAGAAATGAAAAGCCTTTTTCTTAGCTTCCTATGTTAACTAGATTTCTAAAAAAGAATTCTAAATCAATAGAAATACTAGGATATGATATTTTAGGATAAGGAATATTTGTAAATTATTGTTCATTCGACTGATATGAGAATTTTCTGCTGACGTAAGTATTTAGTATTTAAGCCAAATTTGCTTTGTTTATACCCCGACCAACGGCCCCGTGTATATAGTAATACCAAGGAGTCCGTCCTTCCGTCTGTCGTTCCGAATGTTTGTCGTTTCGTCCGTCTATACGACGACATTTTTGTCCGACCAATTACAGAAAAAACTATTCATCCGATTCTTTTAAGTAAAGGTGAAGTGCTGAATTAATCTGCAAGCGATTTTGTGAATTTAATATTTTAACACAATAATAATAATAGTATTTTTTACAGAATCCATGCATGACACATGTGTATTATTCTGATGAAACTTTATGAAATCATATTAAACTTATTTTGAAATCATCCATAGGATAGGAAGAATCAAAGACATCCGCACATGAATGATCGGGGATATTAGTGAACCACGCTCACTCTTTTTATTGTTATTTTCGATTTATGTAATTATGATAATATTTAAATGTGTAAAGTGTTGATTGAATATATGATTGATAAACAGTCCTTATATTTTATCTACGTGTGTTTAATAGCATATTACAGGTTTTATTTTGGGATAAACAAATTATGTGTTCACTGTCTTGATCGAGTATGTATATGTTCTGAAAAATTGATAACTTGATTTCTTGGTTTTCAATAGTAATGATGTCTGTTGTGTTATAGATTGTAACCATATGGTCACACAGGACTATACAGGGCATTGTGTTAGGGGACGCACTTCGAGTGGAACTTGTTTGTTCACGCTATTATTACTATCAGTAAATATTTGTATGTTTAGGCTCACAATTTACACTAAAACGTCAGATGAAGAAAAACAAACAACTGTCAAGCAATTGATATGTAGGGTCTGCTCGTCGTCATGTCCTAAAGTCATGTTTAAAGGGGCAGTAGCACGTTTTTGGCAAATTTTATTTTTACAAAATTTCCATTTATAATGGAAGTTTATGTCATTAATTTTATATTTACTTAAGAGGTTAAAACATCTTATTGCACAAATCAATTATCCGTAGTGGAAATAACGGTGTTGCGTATAAAGCAAAAATTGCATGGCGGCCATTTTATTGTGAACACATTTTATTATTTTCAATGACAAAAACGATTCCCATGGCTTTACGGAACAATGTAGACTCATTTTTTAACTTGATTTTCCGAAGTAATAAGGATGTTTTATCATTGGTGACATTATTTTTCAAATACATTTCATCGACTTATTTGAGCGAAAAAACGTGCTACTGCCCCTTTAACATTTATTTGTATACATTTTGGTACAAAAATTACATGTTTATGATAATTTGGTATTCACTATTTTTTCATTTAAACGGATTACAATATATTCCATAAAGATCCTTTGTTCGTACACGATAGACAATATGCGCTCTTTCAACATTGATTCTCACTTGTTCTTTGTTTTGGTTTTGTTGTATTTTTGCCCTTATGGCCGCTATAAGCACTCCCTATATTCAAATCTAAAATTTGATGCCGTGGGAAAGTTAATTGAAATCATCACTCTTGAAATGAACAAAACTGGATTCTACGGAAGCGTATTAGTGTCACGATGAAAAAAATTTCTCTCAAACTATCTCCTACGTAGGAGTTAGTATCTCCTACGTAGGAGATACTATCTCCTACGTAGGACTTAGTAACTCCTACGTAGGACTTAGTATCTCCTACGTAGGACTTAGTATCTCCTACGTAGGACTTAGTATCTCCTACGTAGGACTTAGTATCTCCTACGTAGGACTTAGTATCTCCTACGTAGGACTTAGTATCTCCTACGTAGGTGATAGTAACTCCTACGTAGGACTTAGTATCTCCTACGTAGGACTTAGTATCTCCTACGTAGGACTTAGTATCTCCTACGTAGGACTTAGTATCTCCTACGTAGGACTTAGTATCTCCTACGTAGGACTTAGTATCTCCTACGTAGGACTTAGTATCTCCTACGTAGGTGATAGTAACTCCTACGTAGGACTTAGTATCTCCTACGTAGGACTTAGTATCTCCAACGTAGGACTTAGTATCTCCTACGTAGGACTTAGTATCTCCTACGTAGGACTTAGTATCTCCTACGTAGGACTTAGTATCTCCTACGTAGGACTTAGTATCTCCTACGTAGGACTTAGTATCTCCTACGTAGGACTTAGTATCTCCTACGTAGGTGATAGTAACTTCTACGTAGGACTTAGTATCTCCTACGTAGGACTTAGTATCTCCTACGTAGGACTTAGTATCTCCTACGTAGGACTTAGTATCTCCTACGTAGGACTTAGTATCTCCTACGTAGGTGATAGTATCTCCTACGTAGGACTTAGTATCTCCTACGTAGGAGATAGTATCCTATAAAAGCGTTCACACAGTGCGTTGCTCATTCTTTAGCGTCATGGGGACACCGGGTCACGTGTGTTTTGACGCATGCGTAACTTCATTATTACAAAGTACATGTAGGCGTCATGAGCGTAGAAGAAATTGTTGAGTTCCTGCGATCGAGAGACCTGAGCGAAACTCTGATCAAAACGATCGAAAATGAAAAGGTTAGTACTGTTTAAGTTTTACTAATCGTGGACTAGTAATCAGTTGTACACAATTTATAACAACATTATGTGAGGAGAATGTACTTTCCAACGGCGTGTTGCATTGCACTCGATAAAATGTGCACTGGTACTATATAACAATTTTATATGTGAGAAATTGCATGTCCTATATAATGAAAAATGACAAGTAATTTAAACTTGTTGTTTTTTTATGCGTAGATTCTCTTAACAAAGGTTGATTCGTATATGAGATGGTATAAATCGGGCGCTTATCTGAATGTTGATTCTTGTATTAAATACTTTATAACAGATACCGTATTTCCCCAGATTGCGTATTTTACTGCAACATTACCCTTGTTTTTTTATTTTTATTGTTGTAATTTTTTTGAGAGAAATACGGTATGGAAGGTCGCGTCGGTATGTGAGGTACATAAATGATACAATGTTGTGAAGTGTAATCCTTGCAAGTATTCGTTTCCTGTCGTCGATATTTTCAAATATGTTCAAATATACATTATTTTTTAAAGAAATAAATTGGTCTGTACGGCTAATACGGCTAATATTTATCATCTATGCATGTTATACTGTAAAAAAATGTAGGAAACATTTATTTTTAAATTATGAGTTATTAAATTAACATTTAGAATGAAAATTGGACAACATTTGCCATCTGAAATACAGTCATGGTTGACAGAATATTCCAGTCTTAGAAATAGGTTGTATATACATTATTATGATTTAGTAGGTTTGTTTGTCTGTAGTAATCAGAATTCAATCCGCGATTAACATCTAAAGGTTTCATTCCCATTGTTATGAAAACTCATTCAACGATAATAATATTCTTTTTTAATTGTTAAGTTGAAGTTCAACAAAATGAATTTAGTTTTTTTAGGCAATGTTTACAGTTAAAATACGCGTTTTTGTAAATCTCTATTTAAATGTAAGTCAATACGCTTTGAGTTTAGTTACGAATTTTAAGATTTTGAGATGAGTTCTTAAGATATTAAGAATAGACCTACTTAGAAAATGGTATGGAATATATTGGTTATGTTGTGATTTAATCTTTAAAAAGCGTAGTAATTGCACGATATTCTTATAAAATAACTACAAAAGTAAAGACTTAAAGGGGCATTCCGCTCAAATAAGTTGATTGAATATATATTGTTAGCACTACGGATAATTGGTTTGTGTAAAAAGATGTTTTACCCTATAAAGAAAATATAAATTACAAAAACTATCATTATTATAATTTATATATATTTTTTATGTTTCTGTCCGTGATTTTCTTGTTTGAGGATTTCAACACGGTTACATTATCATGTTGAAATGCAGTGTAAATTGTACCTCTGCGGTACAATCTCATTAAAATCAGATAGTGATTAAGTTCCACTACGTTACACATATATAGGGGATTCCGCATGGAAGAATTAAGGCGTCAAACTTAATTGGACAAATCTTACTAGTTGAAAACATTTTAGTTACTTGAACCTAATTAATTTTGAGAGTTATTTGTGACCTATACACAAGTACGAACATGACAATGCCACCTGTTTAATTTGAGTAAGGAGCACATAATAATGAAATAGAAAAAAATTGAGTCGGGCCGAATCTTGTGGACATGATGTATATGTCCGCGGTGATTCGCCCCAAGTAATTTGCGGGTATTGATTGTCATTCAACATAGGCAAATCAACCAATCAGAATCATGTATACACCGAAATCATGTTACAATTTATCATACCTACTCCTAATCTTCGGTTTTGGAAATTGTTCCAACGCATTTTGTGTTTGATAAATTATTGTGATAACTGTGGTGTTAATCATTTGAAATTTAGTATATTATGCTATAATATAGGAAATTAATCAAGTAAACTTTTTTTTAAAAATAAACACATGGCTATAGATACTGAGAGATAACAATCTGGATATAGGGGATTCTTAATATTACCTCATGAATATTCATTAGGCATAAGAAACCGAGCGCTCGAAATCGAAAACGAGGCAAAGGCTGCTTCGAAACCCGGAAGTTCCATTCACATAGCATTGACAAATCAGTAGGCCTACATTTGTACCTCTTTCAAAAACCACTTAATTTCATTAAATATTATGATTAAATCACTAGACAAACGTTCAAGGTCGATGTATCTGTCGATTATCTTCAATTATCACAGCTTAGGATACTATTTTACATGCAAGGCTAGATTTTTCGAATAGTTTACGGCGACACTTCCTCGTTGTGTTTACCGTCATTTTGCGCTGTAAATCTGATAAACTCGTGTGGTTGCTGTGTTCTAATGTAAACAAATACGAATGAAAATTTACATCCTATCCATTTAAGCAATAAAATCGTTATATTTGGTCCCTGGATGGGAAGAAACTTTTTTATCATAGCCATCACTCGGCTAAACCGTCTCCTCTAGTGACATGGCTACGAGTTACAAAAGGGTCATTTAGTGCAGACTACACTGTAAACAAACCCAATCCTATTTTTTAAAATGAATATGTTTTCTAAAGCTCACTAAGTCAGTGTCATTCTTCTTTCTATTGTTAAAGCAGTAAAGTAGATTACTATATAATTTAATCAAATAAACATAATAATATATTCTAGTTTTCAACAACACAATTTAGTCAGCCACTTGTAAGTCTGGGGTAAAAACAAGGATCATATCATTCAAGTTTAATGTAGGAAATACATAAACCTCTTTACCAATAAAATATTGTGGCTTTAATTACCTAAATAGTGTGAGGAAAGTTTATAAGTCAGAAAACAATGTTATCATTGTAGTGATGATTTTAATCTATAAGACTAGCAAATATGTAAACAAGCTTTGAAATTAAACAAATGTTTGAAAAACAATATTCATAAGAAAAGGAATTCTACATAAGAACATTGTATTTATTTTATTATTAAAGAAGCTTATAACTGTAAACAAATTCAAAAATGAATGGTAGAACTCTTTACAAAATAGGGGGAATAAATAAATGGAAAAACAGTTTGAAAATGATCTGTGGCAAAAAGCTTATTTAAAATTGATATCAAAGTTATTTCATCACTTTGATTGGAACTTAAAATAAACATTAACAAAAATGAAGTGAGACTTTAATCCAAAATTAGGAGACTTATGATTGATGACTACTTGTGATTTATTCCTTGTACTTCAAAAGATGAAAATTAATTTTTTAAATGATCACTTTTACGAATTGAATTTATTTTCTGAATTCTATTGATCTCAAATTAAAGAATACATCTCTAAGTGCTTATATAACACATGAATACCCTTTGTCGATGCGCCCCGCCCCGCCCCTCCCCCCTGCTTGAATTCAGTGTCCTAATTTTGCTTTATGAATTATTTCAGATTGGTCAGAATAGAAAGCACTTTGTGGGATTTTGCATCTTACACAAGCTTAAATAATGTGCATTTCTAACTCTAATTATGTCCATGTATTATTTGTATTTTACAAAGAGAGATATACAAATATATTTCTCAAACCTGACTACCACCTCCAGCACAATCTATGATGTATGATTGTGTATTGAAACCACAGGAATTTGAGGATACCCAAGATCTCAATGTAAACAATGTATATAAAAGTATCCACACCCCCTCTATACAATAGGCTAAAGGAGCGACACCCGCCATCTTGGCAACTCTCGGTTGCGTTTTTGCACCTCTCGACTCGACCACATTCGTGGCTTATATTTCAAAACATACACAGCGACATATAACAAAACTTACCGCCGATCCTTTATTAGGTTTCATACTAATTGGACATGGGCAACTTTTTGTTAACTTACTTACTTTTCGCCCCAAATTACGCTGCTAAGTCGATTCTACCTGCAAACAACATCGAACTACAACTCGCTCAGACGGAAGTGACGTCACTATACTAGTCCTAGCTACAGGGATGATTTTTAGATTTATTCACACATTGATATTGACTGTTCACAATCCAATTTAAGAGGACCAATAAATGGAAACAAATTAGCCGAACTTTATTATAATATATTTGATGATTATGCGTATTTCATTTCTTATAACCACAGAATATATTCTACATTAAACAATTACCGTAAATCATTCAATAATCGTCCAGCTATTATTAATTTCGAACACCGATTTGACCGGGCGATTATTCGAGGCAGGCGATTATTTTTTCGACGTCATAATATATACGTGAAATTTTAAGTACAATGTATTTCACAAACACATCATTGCAGTATGTTTTAAATTATAAATTTTGTGAACGAAGTGCATGTCATGAAGTTAAACTTAGTATCTCCTACGTAGGACTTAGTATCTCCTACGTAGGACTTAGTATCTCCTACGTAGGACTTAGTATCTCCTACGTAGTACTTAGTATCTCCTACGTAGGACTTAGTATCTCCTACGTAGGACTTAGTATCTCCTACGTAGGACTTAGTATCTCCTACGTAGGACTTAGTATCTCCTACGTAGGACTTAGTATCTCCTACGTAGGACTTAGTATCTCCTACGTAGGACTTAGTATCTCCTACGTAGGACTTAGTATCTCCTACGTAGGACTTAGTATCTCCTACGTAGGACTTAGTATCTCCTACGTAGGACTTAGTATCTCCTACGTAGGACTTAGTATCTCCTACGTAGGACTTAGTATCTCCTACGTAGGACTTAGTATCTCCTACGTAGGACTTAGTATCTCCTACGTAGGACTTAGTATCTCCTACGTAGGACTTAGTATCTCCTACGTAGGACTTAGTATCTCCTACGTAGGACTTAGTATCTCCTACGTAGGACTTAGTATCTCCTACGTAGGACTTAGTATCTCCTACGTAGGACTTAGTATCTCCTACGTAGGACTTAGTATCTCCTACGTAGGACTTAGTATCTCCTACGTAGGACTTAGTATCTCCTACGTAGGACTTAGTATCTCCTACGTAGGACTTAGTATCTCCTACGTAGGACTTAGTATCTCCTACGTAGGACTTAGTATCTCCTACGTAGGACTTAGTATCTCCTACGTAGGACTTAGTATCTCCTACGTAGGACTTAGTATCTCCTACGTAGGACTTAGTATCTCCCTAAACTCTTGGCTATATGAAGAATAAACTTATGTCGTTGTGAAACAGGTGATGACAATGACATTAGAAATCTAGTATAATCTATGTCGAAACGTCGCCTACACAGAATAAAGAATTTGTGTATCCATAAAAGTGTTTAATTTTTCATCATCTCAACTTCTTGAATGCCCAACAAGATCTTGTGTTTATGATATCATGTATACGTATATGATAGTATATATGATCGCTAAACGCTTTAAAGGCGCTGTAGCACGTTATTGTTTGTGTATATTTTGTTCTCAAATTTATACAATATATTGTTATGTTAGGTTTTAAAAAACCGCTTTACACGACCCGATAATCCTGATTGATAGAAAAAGGTTAACCATCTTGAAAGAAAATGGTGCGACGTGTAAAGCGACAGTGGTGTGGAACTCTTCAGTGTGTGGGGTACAAGCAAGATGATTGACCATTTTCTCATGGTACCCATTCTCTTCCCACAGAGGTTAGTCCCTACAGTTTTCCGGTTCTACCCTCTGTTACTTTACGCTTGAAATCGGGAGCGAAAAGGGAACGATTGGTTGCAATTGAATCTAGTTGTGCAATCAGCGACGCCGTTGTAAAAGTGACATTTGCCAATGACACGTCATAATGATAAAATAAATGTAAGGCCAACGTTTTCTCGTTTGCCTGTGTTTTCTGTGTTTTCCTCGAACTATGCTATTTGATTTTGTGAAAACTATTGATCATAAACATAATTATAAATAAAGAAGACCAAATCAGAGACATAGACCAAAAACAGTTCATTTGCGTTATTTACATCAGACATATTCGAATGACATATGCTAATGAGCAAGACCCTTCAGAGTAAAATGCCTAGAATTTTTAAGTCACTCGGTCGACATGGCCTCTGAAAGATGAGTTTTCATTGGTTAAAAGGCAGGGGTACGGTATGAGATTTCTCTTTCCACCGCTAGGTGACTTTGGTTCTGTTCTCGATTTCAAGCGTAAAGTAACAGAGGGTAGAACCCGCACGGAAAACTGTAGGGACTAACCTCTGTGGGAAGAGAATGCATGGTACCATGTTAACAAATTCTACTTTCAGTGTTCAGGTATCGCTACAGTGGTCAGATCACAACTACATTCGAGCGGCCAATTTTATATGAAATAGACTTGCATTGCTTAACAAAAAAATGAACATTGGTTTTAGAACTTTTTTATTATTGATTCGGGAGTATCATTTAGCCATTGGTAACACTTATTTACCTTTTCGCGAGATCACTTTATTAGGATTCATTCTCACGATTCTGTCCGCCCGTCCATCAGTCACAAAACTTTGTGCAGAGCATATAAATTTTCTCAAACTAAACTCACGGGCAAAAGAAAGTATATCTTTTCAACAGGGTCAAACAATATTTCTGCCGGATAAACTCGGTTTTGAATGTTTGTGATGCGGATATATCTCGAGATATACACAGTTTAATCCATGATACTTACTATTTTATACATGTTCAAACACACATTGGGTGCTGAAAAACCTATTTCAAAAAGGTATTTTTGGAAATAATTTTGGGTACTTAAGGTAAAGTTTTATGAAATATGGAAATTATGTAAGTACAAGATGGTATGGACATAATGCACTTCCTTCGAATTAAAATCAATGACGCATCGTTTCTGTAGGACGTCAAAAACAAGCCTTACAGCCATATTTCACTCCCCTCTCTCGCCTGGTTAAGGAGTTTCATAACGACGATTTTTAAAAAGCCATGTTTTTCAGAATTATGAACAGATAATGTTTCAAAATTTACAGACAAAGTTAGTTTGCTTTAAGAGACATGATGTAACTGTTTCAATCGTATTCATCACCCGTTGATTAAAATATCTTGCGTTGTACCTATACTTTATTTTGCCCGTGAGTTTATAATGCTAGCTTCACCAAACTTGCAAAACATGTTAGCCATGATCTCTAGTTATGCCTTTTGAGGATTAGATCGATGTCTGAATGTTATTTTTTTTTCGGTTTCCATGGAAACATGACCAGTGACTCTGTAAAGAAGTCATTTTGTGCAGAGCATATTTCTCACACTATCCATGCTAGTTTCATTTTACTTTTGTCGGTTTCCAGGGAAACATAGTTTAACAATTATCTCTGGAATTGTACATTCGCTATTCATTCAACTTTTCACACAGGTCATTCGTATAGTTGTGCCTTTCGTATTTTCAGTTATGTCAAACTATATTTGGAAGCGGGGGTATGTGAGCTGTGCTCGCTTCACTACTTGTTTCAGTAAGAAAAACGTGCTTCAGAGCCTTTAAGTACTTAATATATTGGTATTCTAGAAGTAAAGTTGATTTAGCCATCACGTGTTATGTAATCCAAAATAATTTTGCACTGAACGATTATATTTAATAGATCTCTACATTGTTGCAAAACACGATATGATTCGGGTTTCCCTATTTGGGTTTTGGAATATGAGTTTGTCATGGAATAGCCCTAAAGTGTCTACATCAACACCACAACATAACACAGATTGAGAATACTAAACTGAGTTTATTCACGAGAATTAATAAATCACTCATCCATTCACAACACGGTTCATAATTCGGATAAACACCCACACACGATCAAACTCCATCTCACAACCATCTCGACTCACACGTATCTTGCATCAACCTCATACCTTTCCAATACAACACTTGCAACTCTCAACACTACAGATTCATTCAGCACGTATATATGTTACTCGTTTACATACTCACACAATCACGTAGCACACTACTTACTACATAACTATTGCTATCTAATACTAACACTAACTACAAGTAAATTATCCCTTATTTCAAATTACCACTTCACTTTGTATACTCTACTAGATCAAATATACTATCACAAACTATACTTCACTATATATCTAAACACTTCACTTCCACAAACATGCAAATAAACTACGAATTCGCACAACTAGAGTTATTTATAACATTACATAGAAGTATATAACTGATTAAAATGTTCAGTCTTTGATGTTATCACTTGGTCCTGCTCATGTCGCACACACGGAGGTGACGCGAATGTCAAGGTCAAGTCTTCACTCGGCCTCTAACATCATGAGTCCTCTCAGTCCCGATACTGGTACAAGTACACGCACACTAGTACACGGAGCTCAGACTCACAGGTGGTCAACCGGCTCGGGTCATCCTAGGGTACACACATATTTCTTACTCGGCCAAAACACGACCTGGCCAAAATCATTCCCAGGGAAACCGTCCACTCAGTCCAAACACTGCTACTGCTACATCACAACGGCTCTGATGACGTCACTACCGCTACCGTCTCTAGCGTCACTACATCTGGTTACCTGGTTTGTACCCGGTTTTTGCTGTAACATGAAGTGAATCATAACTACTGTCATTTAAAAACACACATACTAACGCTATTATGTCATCAACTTGTGGTTTAACGCCGCTTTCAAGAGTATTTCACTTATATCGCGGCTGCTAGTATAATGGAGAAAGCCAGGAACGCCATGTGGCTATGCGAAACCTGCGAGCATCGGCTGGAACTAGCGAACCATGGGTGGTACTACGCTGAAATTCAGTGTAGCATTGCACCCAAACCTTACTGCGTGTAGAACAGTTCTCTACTGCAGACAAAGTTGCTGTGCCCCTGGCGGGATTCGAACCCCGGACCCCTTGATCCGAAGCCGGACGCGCTAACCACTGCGCTATCCCGCACCCTGCAAAGCGTATGCTTATTACTACACACATGCACATTACATAAACTATTCATAACTATTAGTATTACTCCAGCGCACAATGTAAATACATACTTCATTCATGAACATAACAATTCATTAACTTACGCAATTTACACCCGTCATACAATTACCGAACAATCACATACAATTCATACACAAAGCCTACAATATATAAACACACAGCATCTTTCAAAATCATACTCACGTTCCCTGTAAAGAAGAACAATTGCACATCCTAAAATCTACAACTATATCACGGAACATGACTAAATTATCCCACAAAATATAGCACTCGTAATCAATTCAAATGAAAAACTGTACTTACGTCCAAACGACCAAATACGGCGAACACAGAAAACACCTCTGACAAGGTAACAATCAAAAATCGCTGTGCACCGAATCAACCCTAATTGGAGCTTACAATGCCTTCGCGCACGTGCAACATACAATTCTCGCCCAGCAGCCGATGCTCACACACAACCGTTCGCCCGCTCTTGCCTGGACTATCGGGTTTACTAGACTTGGTTGTGAATTTTTTAAACTCCTTAAATAATTCAAGTACAGTAAATTTTTCCGTGAAATGAAAATCCACGACGTAATTACACTTTTGTATTTAACGTCTTTGACATTTCTTACACGACGTCACTCAAAGCATTATTCAACAATAAAGGATCTCATCTTCCATAATTAATTACCGTTAAGGAATTTTTGTACTCTTGGTGTTACGTATGTACTGGAAAATAATAATTTTTGAAATTTTTTATTTTGATTTATTTGCTCATTTACACACTGATGAAATATAAATCATAAAACTATAAAACCTAACCTATTGTTACAAGTATATTGACATAAATTAACCATCTGAAGTAACGAATTTTAAAATCTACCTCTTGGTTGTTAATCCATGAATTACTTTCTTTATTTGACTTTCATTTAAGTACATACAATTTCAATCACATTTTAATGAAGTGATCTGAAGTAAGACTTCTAAATTTAAAAAAACTTTGTAATTGTGAACAGAAATAGCGAATCGTAGTATGTGCCTACTCCTTAATCAGGTCTGAAGTATATGCTAATTTGATTTCAAAGCAAACTTTTTCTAAAACAATTTGAGACCAAGTACACAAGACAATTGAATAAACCAAATAGATAAGAATTTGCCTCATTTAAGCAAAACTTACTTTTGTCCAATTTTCAATCCTATGCAAGGACCCTTTTCAATGCTTAACAAAGTTCTTGGTCGTCAGTTCAAGTCATAACTCTTTAAATGTGCTGTAGCACACTGTTCCTACTGAAATGAAGTGCTCTCACATGTTAATAAGTCTTACCAATGGGTAAATAGTACTCCCGATTCTATAAAAAAAAAGAGTTCTAAAACGAGTGCACACGATTCGGTTAAGCCACGCGAGTCCATTGGCTTTCGAAGGGGGATTTTAAAATGTTCACATCAAAATGGCCGCTCGAATGTAGTTCAAGTGTTCTGACTGATCGATGTAGCGAGAACTACACACTCAAAAGTGTTTGAACATAACACTATGACGGAATGGTCAACCATCTGACTGAACTCTCAAAATCGACCTACAAATCTATCTCTCACACTGAAAAGTTCCACAAAATGTTCCCATTGTACGTCGCCCCTTTTTCTACCAATACGGATAACCGTTTCCTATGGATGCGGCCTGTCGGATGTTTTACCCTCTAACGTAACACAATATTAAATAAACTTTAATAATGAATGGCAAATCTGAGAAAAAATAAAGTGCAATTAATTATAATTATTTGAAACTAACTGTAACAGTATATTGGCAAACTATCACTTACGAAAGGAGCGCTAAGAAAGCAGCAACGAAAGAAAGACACTATTCTCTTCATAACCCTTTCAACAACATTTCATTTTGAAAATTAAGCTTACTCTTCGAAATTACATGATTTAATCAAACAAACATGTTTATTATTAGAAAAAACAAACGCAAGATGCTTAAGTAGTTCCACACCTCGTGGATAATTATGAAAACGACGGAAAAGTGAGATACTATGTCCTACGTGGGACATAATAGGTCTAACTCCTACGTTGGAGATACTAAGTCCTACGTAGGTGATACTATTTCCTTCGTAGGAGATACTAAGTCCTACGTAGGATATAGACACTACGTAGGAGATAGTCATTTGGCAATGATAAAATAAACGTATAAATGGTATCTCGTTAAATCTGTTTCCTTGAAATATGCTATTTGATTTTTTGAAAACAATTGACCATAAACATTCATTTGTGTCATTTACACCAGACGTGATCGAAGGACGTCTGCTTATTAGCAAGACCTTTAAGATTAAAAACTGCCTTGACCTTTTGAAGACGGTCGACATGGCCGCTGAAAGATGAGGTTTCATTGGTTAAGAAGTAGGGATACAGTATGAGGTTCCCCTTTTCTTCGCTAGGGGATTTTGCTGGAGCCTTGAATTTCAGGTCATGTAGAACAGAGGTTAGGATCGAAAATCTGGAGGGGGTAACCTCTCTGAGAAGAGCATGGGCAAAATTTTAAAAGATTATATAACATAAGATGGTTGAATCACACCTATTTTTTAATTAAAAGTTTCATAAAATACTTGTCTAAGACCATGTATTCTAATAATGAATGGAACCACACAACCGTTTACATACACAATACACATATTTATTCGTTAAATACAATGTTAAAGGTACATCCATTGTGTTTCATAAAATTGTATTTCCCTTTAATATGTTCCAACTCACCACATGTGGTGTCTTCAATACAAATAAATTCACTCAGCTTGCATATTTATCCCCAATCGCCAAATATATCATAATTATTAGTTTCCAATCAAATTTGAGTAACCCCATTATACATGTGCAGAAACCGAAACTGCACGTACAATTTACATGCACGGTAGTAATGTGACCTATTAAACATTATCAACTCAAAATTGTCTTTTTATCTGTTATGAATAAGATTCCAAAATTACGTTTGACTCATTGGCGCGCGCCACAAGCTGTGCATTGTCCGGTTTTCGATCAGAAATCACTACTTTTACCTTCATATCGTCAATATGCTAAGTCTACTATCATCAAAATGGTAGTTTTCGGTAACAGTCGGTACTTATCGATAAAGTAACACCATTTATAACGTTTGCAATATGTGACCCCCAACAACACAATGAATGTAACTTTGCCTCATTCTCTTTTCAGATTGATTCCGCCACTGTTCTTGGAATAGATGATTGCAGTCTCGCAAAATATGTCCCAAGACTTGGAGATCGTGTGGCCCTGAAAAACTATTGTTCCTCACTTTCGAAGCAACTGACAAAGAAAACTTCAAAACGGAGTGATCTGTTTGACTTATTGAAAAAGAAAATTGCGACAATGGATGGGAAAGTTGAGACCAAAGCCAATCGTTCAGGCGTAGGAAGAAAACAAACTCGGCGAATAGAAATAGGCTGGATTCACAACGGGAAGCAGATACGGAAACGATTGGGTGGAGGCACAAGGAAGATAGATGTCAGTAGAAGTGCAGTCAAGTCGGAGATTCTGAAAATAGGAAAAGACTTGTTTTTTCCAAACGGAATATCACCTAAAGGTGATGTCGAGAGTTTAAATTTTGAACTTTTGGATTTTAAAGAAACACCTGTCCCAGAAGGCGTGACTGTCGCAGAATGTTACGATATCTTTAAAACTGGAATCGTAACGTTTTATATTCACTCAACTGCATTTACGAATGATAAACAGAAGCAGAAGGTTCCTGTTTGTGACGATCAAAACGTGAGATCAATGACAACACGGTCTATGGGAACTAAACCGGAGTCTGAAGATGATGATGTACTTCCTGACATTTCTGTCAAACGCAACAAGATTGTACAAGAAGTTGATGTTCAACCATCGACATCGACATCCACATCCACATCCACATCCACGGACCATCGAGATTTGCTGGGCGAGGCAATCGCAACAGTTGGTGGTTTAACCGAGGATGATTTCACACTTTCCGATATAACAGACGAAGAAATCGTGTTCAACTTACATCATGATGCAGAAAATACTGAAACAAGTAACCATTCAAGTGAAAGCCCTGCTGTTGAATTAACAATCCATTTGGGAACGTTAGCTTTCAGTGAAATCCTTTGCCAATTCAAAGACCCGGAGGTCCTTGACAAAGTGATAAACATCGTGCGGATACTTCCTACAGGGGAAACAGAACGAGCTCAGGACACGGGTGGCGTCTTAAAAGACACACTTACAGACTTTTGGGAACACTTTTTCAGTCAATGTACTGTGGGGAGGAACGTGAAGGTACCAACACTACGCCATGACTTTGGTGCTGAAGAATGGAAGGCTGTTGCACGTGTACTCGTGTATGGGTGGAAAATACTTGGATATTGGCCTGTGTTGATGTCAAAAACTTTTCTGCAGCATTGTCTGTTTCCAGATCAAAATATCTCGAACGATGACCTAATGAACAGCTTTTACGATTATATCTCTCTGGTAGATAGAGAAACCTTTCAGAATGCTGCTCAGGACTTTGATGATGTCGACATGGATGAACTACTTGAGGCATTGGACACACATGATTGCAAAACAAGAATCAACAAGGATAACATTGGTGCTGTGTTGTTGGAAATTGCACACAAGGACATCATACAAACTCCAATGTTTGTTTCAGACACAATGCGGGACATTTTACAGACTGCTAACATTTCACAAGCATGTATGGACAGGGTATATACTTCTCTTGTACCAACGAACAAAACAGTCGTTCGTATTCTTGACATACCGATGGCAAGAAACCAGAAAGAAGATGAAGCTGGGAGATTTCTTAAGAGATATGTAAAAGAAATGGATACTGGGAAACTGCGCCGTTTTCTCCGCTTTTGCACTGGCTCAGATCTGATGATCACTGAACGAATCAGCGTAGAATTGATGTCCATGAACTTCTTTCAGCGAAGGCCAATTGGACACACATGTGGCAATGTACTTCAATTGTCAAATCATTTTGACTCCTATATGGAGTTTAGAACGGAGTTTGACAATGTGCTTGATAGCAACATTTGGGTTATGGACATCATTTAGACCTGAATAGTCCATCTAACTTTCCTTAGTGAGGTGCACTCAGTGTTTTGGTGAATCGACCAATATACCAGTATTTACACTGAAGAAAATAATCTCTTTCTGTTGTTTAGTTAATATCGATTCATGGATTGAAATTTAACCAAGGTAGCATTGGGGATACTCTCTACATTGGACCATTAAATTCGTGTATATTCCATTCTTACCTCACATCTGGTAGAACCAACATAAATGAACAATAACTTCCTTTGCATTACAATAATTGTGAAAAGTTTTGTTCCTTAATATCTAACCACATTGGTCCAATCATGTTATCATCTTTTAACGATATTTTAACAATATTACCTCTCTGTAGAACGCAAGGGCTTATCGTTCAGAAATTTGTGGGTTTTTTTAAGTTTATTTGTTTGAAATTTTCAAACATTGTCCTCAGCAAGTTGTACATTCCCTAAACATGTTTGCCACTTTAGGGGCTGATTGGTAAATATATAATTTTATGGGTGAGTGTTCATGGTTAGTAGAAAGGAACAATTTCCAGAACAATTTACTGTATTTGTTATTAGGTTTAAACTCAGTTCACCTCCCTCGGGAATAAACATTGCTTTCAGTTCACCTCCCTTGGGAATAAACATTACTTTCAGTTCACCTCCCTTGGGAATAAACATTACTTTCAGTTCAACTCCCTTGGGAATAAACATTACTTTCAGTTCACCTCCCTAGGAATAAACATTACTTTTAGTTCACCTCCCTTGGGAATAAACATTACTTTCAGTTCACCTCCCTATGGAATAAACATTTATTTCAGATCATTTCCCTGTGGAAAATGCATTACTTTCATTTCACCTCAAAGAGGTGTTATTATATATATAAATGGCAATAGGAATGCCACTATATTTTTTTTCATTTACGCTGCCATGCAAATTACAATGTCCACACCTAGGATGGCTCATTTAGTTCTGGTAAGAAAGATTATCTTCTTTATCGAATTAAAATGACGTTTTCTAAAGTGGTTGTTGTCTTGATTTAACTTCCCCTCATCGTAGTTGTATTACTAAGCGACACGTAGTTTCGAATCATACTCATATTCTAGCGTTTGTTTTCTTCCTGTTTACAGTATCTTAAAGTCCTCCTTCCTAATTAGACATATTATGTAAAAAAGTTCAAATTTATGATTTGAAACAAAAGAAGAATCCAGTGTACAACAGACGGAGAAGACAAGGATAGTTTTTGATAATCCACTTCTTTATGTAACAATTGCGATGTTTCGTGATACTCCCTAATCCGGTTATCAAGCACGCCTGGAAGGAAAGTACATTACATACATGACAATACATACCGTGTACTACAGGGCTCAATTGAAAGTACATAGTAGACAGAATGGTGACACATAGTATTTATATTGCAAGAGATAAATGAGTGATGACGCTCGGGGATTACTTCCATGCATAGTGCGCGTTATGTTGAGGCACCATAACATATGTTTATGCTCAAGCTTTTGATGGGGAACTAGTGATAATGGGGAGAGGGAGGGTGGTAGTGGTCTGTAGTGAGGGAAGAGTCTGACTAGGGATATAGGGGAGAGGGAGAGTGGGTGTGGTCTGTAGTGAGGGAAGAGTCGAACTTGGGATATAGGGGAGAGGGAGAGTGGGTGTGGTCTGTGGTGAGGGAAGAGTCGGACTAGGGATATAGGGGAGAGGGAGAGAGGGTGTGGTATGTAGTGAGGGAAGAGTCGGACTAGGGATATAGGGGAGAGGGAGAGTGGGTGTGGTCTGTAGTGAGGGAAGAGTCGGACTAGGGAAGGGGAGAGGGAGAGAGGGTGTGGTATGTAGTGAGGGAAGAGTCGGACTAGGGAAGGGGAGAGCGGGTGTGGTCTGTAGTGAGGGAAGAGTCGGACTAGGGATATAGGGGAGAGTGGGTGTGGTCTGTAGTGAGGGAAGAGTCGGACTAGGGATATAGGGGAGAGTGGGTGTGGTCTGTAGTGAGGGAAGAGTCGGACTAGGGATATAGGGGAGAGTGGGTGTGGTCTGTAGTGAGGGAAGAGTCGGACTAGGGATATAGGGGAGAGTGGGTGTGGTCTGTAGTGAGGGAAGAGTCGAACTTGGGATATAGGGGAGAGGGAGAGTGGGTGTGGTCTGTAGTGAGGGAAGAGTCGGACTATGGATATAGGGGAGAGGGAGAGTGGGTGTGGTCTGTAGTGAGGGAAGAGTCGGACTAGGGATATAGGGGAGAGGGAGAGTGGGTGTGGTCTGTAGTGAGGGAAGAGTCGGACTAGGGATATAGGGGAGAGGGAGAGTGAGTGTGATCTGTAGTTAGGGAAGGGTCGGACTAGGGATATAGGGGAGAGGGAGAGTGAGTGTGATCTGTAGTAAGGGAAGAGTCGGACTAGGGATATCTCCACATGAAAACTAGACACACTTAGATATAACACGTGTGACGTTACTTCTCTTCAAATGTGTACCATTTTTGATTTTTCATGATTTGGGGAAATATGTGTAATGCACTGACACTGGAGGTTTTTGTGACCTTTTGATTTCTCAAGGTCATGGCGAGGGATTTTGCTTTTTTATGTAGTAAAATATATGTCAGCTCAACATAAAACAATAAAAACCTGATGAGCTAAAGAACCCATTACTGTTTTAGCTTATCAGGCTTTTAACATGGGAGGCCGTCCGTCGTATATTTCTCACATTTTCCGCCTTTAAATATTGATGCGGCAAGCATAATTAGTGAGAACTTTAAACGGATTCTTCTCCGAAACCAATTGACACCATTCTCTTCCCGCAAAGGTTACTCCTTTCAGATTTCCGATCCTACCCTCTGATGTTTTACGCTTGACATCGGGGGCAGAAAGGGAGTGTCCTGATTAGTTGCAATTGAATCTAGTTGTGCAATCAGCGACGCCGTTGTCAAAGTGACATTTGCCAGAGACACGTCATAATGATAAAATAAACGTAACGCCAACGTTTTCTCGTTTCATGTGTTTTCCTCGAAATATGCTATATGATTTTGTGAAAACTATTGATCATAAACATGCTTATAAACAAAGAAGACTAAATCAGAGACAAGAACCAGAAACAGTTCATTTGCGTCATTTAATTATATCAGGCACATTCGAATGATATATGCTAATGAGCAAGACCCTTCAGAGTAAAATGCCTAGATCTTTGAAGTTACTCGGTTGACTTGACCACTGAAAGATGAGTTTTCATTGGTTAAGAAGCAGGGATACGGTATGAGATTTCGCTTTCTATCGCTAGGGGACTTTGGTTCAGCTCTCGATTTCAAGCGAAAAAGAACAGAGGTTAGTATCGGAAATCTGATATGAGTAACCTCTATGGGAAGAGAATGCGATGTTACATGGAGATTTAAGTTTGTTCATTTGGTTTTAGTTCTCTCCTCAAATATGGGCGTAGCAAGGATTCCACCCTATTATCTTTGTTACGTTAAATTATGTGACTTTACAATGCCCTTTATTTATTTTTTGGTGTTAATCTGTATCCTTAGAGGTAATGAGTAAAGTAATACCAGAGGAGCTACAGAGCCAGTGGCCCGACATGCAGTTCGACAGATTACGAAGAGTTACATTATGGAACATCTCCAGTCAACGAGGGATGTCTAGGTGCACTTGTGTGGTGCTAGTGTTCTTGTATTGTAGAAGTAATGGCTTTATTCCGTAAGTGTATGTATGGCGGTACGTAGCACTAAATAGAGAACATGTTGGCATTCATATTTCATGTAATCTGTCGATGATGTAAATTCAATTTTAAAAAATGTTAGCACACAGGATATTAATGCGTAGTTCTGCTTAATTGGTTATTGAATAGGAAGGGTTGTATATCGCAATTATCGATAGGAGTGTGAAATAGTGAGGGGAAATATGGGGTTCTTTTTAAATGAACTGTGTCGGAAATGTTTATATATGGCAAAATGAAAATATCCTATCAAATTTAGTTATTATCGAATTCCACCAAGGTCATGGGGCATCATTTAGACCTAACACAACACAGATACATCAAGCAAGATCATTTTAAAACAAAGTGTACAGACAAAGAAGATGATGATGTTTTAATATCAAATTACAGAATTTATGGAACTTGATCATTGTCATCATCTTTTATTACTGGTCAAATGAGTTATCAAGACATCAATTCAAATTCCGTTTAGTATTTCCCGTCTCAATACCTGGTACAAGACAACAGCCTCATCAGCACAGGATGGATTTTGCAGCCCTTGCTCTTCCATTAACAGGGTACACAATTTGTAAACTGTTTCATCACAGCAATATTGTCCCTTCATACTGCATTCATCAACACAGGCGTCGACTTCATTGTCAGGAACACGACACAAATAGTCATGTGTGTCATACAGCCCACTGCATGAATAAAGCATAACTGGTCGACCGCTTGGAGATTGAATGTTCCTTGTCTTCCGGATCCGATGGGTATTCCATAGAGTCACAACTTGATCCAATTCAGACTGCGAAGAGAAATAATCTGTGATGGGGTTTTGTTTTATTAAGAAAATATCCAATGATCAAAGTTTGATTACCTCACTTTTATTTATTCACCTCCAGGGCGTGTTCAGGACCGCGAATACTCGCTTAGCGTGTACGCGCGTACCCGCGACTGCTCCTAAACGGAAACTCAGTTTACGAGTACTTGCCAAGATAATTTCAGAACATCATCATCAGTTTGGAAAAAAATAGGTGCCTTGCACATAGCAGCCGACCAAATTTTGAATTGAGGAGGTAATAAAAGAAAGAAAAATGAGGTAATCACTCTTTGTGATTTGGCGAGACTGTTCCAAAGTGTTCAGCGTGTATTCGCGAGTACGCGCGAAGCGTTCAGAAGCGGGTACACACGAATACTCGGGCTGCTTAATACGCCTAAAGTCATACGTAGAATCACTTCTCAGCTTAAAACGAGAAACCCATATCGGTTAATGTCCTGATGTATGAGTAACGAGAACACAATAAATATATATAAGAATCTTATTCCATTCATAAACTAGAAATATGTGCATGTGATGCACTGTGATGTCTCCCTTTCAATCCAACCTAGTCATATTACCCTTATTTTTCACTTATGCTAAGCACTAAGTTCAATACTGCATTAATAATGAGAAATAAAAAGATCAGAATAGCCAAAGTAGCAAAAGACACCACTCTATCACTAGGTCTAAGCAAATACCAAGTTTGGTGAAAAAATATTGAACGGTTTTGGAGATAGAGGCCGGAAAAGGTCCCTACCCCCTATATGCACTAAGTTCAAATTGTTTCCATGGAAAACAAGAAAAGAAAAAAAAATTCAGAATAATCAAAATAGCAAAAGGCACCACTCCGACACTAGGTCTAGCCACATACCAAGTTTCGTAAAGAAATACTAGATAGATTTTGAAATAGAGGCCGGAAAACGTCCCTAACCCCAATATGCACTAAGTTGAAATTGTTGCCATGGAAACCAGTAAAAATAAAAAAAATCAGAATAGCCAAAGTAACAGAAGGCACCACTCTATCACTAGGTCTAAGTAAATACCAAGTTTGGTGAAAAAATATCGAACGGTTTTGGAGATAGAGGCCGGTAAAGGTCCCTACACTCAATATGCGCTAAGTTCAAATTGTTTCCATGGAAACCAGAAAAAAAAGAAAATAATTCAGAGTAACCAAAAAAGCAAAAGGCACCACTCCACCACTAGGTCTAAGCATCATAGCACGTTTCGTGAACAAATATTCAACGGTTTTTGATATATGGCCCGGAAAGGAAAGCATTTCGGAATGACGGAATAACGGAATGACGGACGGAGGCGAAAAAATTATGTCTCCCGAAAAAAAATTCGGGGGACATAATAAAATTAAATAACAAAACATCATCATATTCACATCACATCAATCTATTGTTGTCAAAGTACATATTATGACGTCATAGATTCCTGTATAATGTCATTATGCTATGTGTTGTATGTCAGTTACGTGTATGTGCATCTTACATTGAATTGCGAATGTAACATCATCGTAAATGACAATACGTTTCTTATTTGCAAGATAATTACACTTTGCATTGTTTGTTAAACATGTTTACCTGAATTATCGTCATGAAGCAGAACTGTATCAGAGACTTGTCAAGAAATCCTCCAACAAAATATCCCATATCCTTCATGTTTCCAAACGTATCCATCCATCGCTGAACATTCATGGTTGTGGTTGCTTGATCCAACCAGGAAGCAGTTGTTGGCATAGTGATCTTGATGGTTGCGTCTCATGAACAACAACATGTCCCTCACAACACTGTTTTCAGTGCCTTTGTCCACTCGCATTCGTGTGGGACAACCTTTGCGTTTTTTCACTTCTTTCATAAAATATCCTGCAATTACACGTGGGTCACTGCTTGTTATGTTAGCTTCCAGCCATACAATATATCGAGAAAACCCATCAATTGCACCGTTGATGCAAATTCCATATGGTTTTAACTTATCGTAGCTGTCCATATGCCAAATATAGTTTGGTCCAGAGCTAAAGTATTCTCTTCGGGTTAGCCGTCGACGGCGTCGGTTGACCATGCCCTTCGGGTCAGTGATATGCATTAAGATCCTGACAGTATCTTGAGAAACAAGCAAACCGTTTTGAATACATTTCAAGTGCATCATTCTGTACCCAATATCTCTACCTTCGTTCTCCTGCTGATGGAGAATAAACATACAGATATCTACAACGTCACTGTTGTTTCCACGTCGCACCAACTTCTGACGTTTTAAGGATCGTTTTAGGGAGCTCATGCTTATAACACACTGATCGATATGAGCAAGACATCGTAAAATATCCAGGTATCCTAGACCGAGTCCAAAATATAAAGCAATCTGTCTATCCATCATGCAATCTAACATTCACATAAAGCAATGCCTTTTATACTCAAGTATGAAATACTATCTCCTACGTAGGAGATACTAAGTCCTACGTAGGAGAAACTAAGTCCTACGTAGGAGATAATATCTCCTACGTAGGTGATACTAAGTCCTACGTAGGAGATACTAAGTCCTACGTAGGAGATACTATCTCCTACGTAGGAGATACTAAGTCCTACGTAGGAGATACTAAGTCCTACGTAGGAGATACTAAGTCCTACGTAGGAGATACTAAGTCCTACGTAGGAGATAGTATCTCCTACGTAGGAGCTAGTATGTCCTACGTAGGAGATACTAAGTCCTACGTAGGAGATAGTTTGAGTTTTTTTTTTTTCATCGTGACACTAATACGCTTCCGTAGGATTCAGTGACCAATTTCTTTAAAGAAAACTATATGCATGTTGGCATTTTGAGAAATCACGACTGAAGGCTATTGTTACTGTGTTTTCACCCACAATAACCCTGGTTCTTGTACCGAAACTACGTGAAAAAGTTTATGGATTAAATGTAAAAAATCCCAACATTTTATTCATAAAAACATATTTTATCCTACAAATATTCCAAGTATCGAAAATTTTTGGCAAAAAAACTACAATCATACAATTTTGGGAAACATTTGGACTTATTTTGACTTCAATTCACGATCCTACGTTTCTCTTTTCTTTTGTGGGGTCTTATTGGGGTTAAAACTGACCAGATTTCATAATTAAGCCGTCAAATCTGTCAAATTTCCCCCAAATTGATATTGAAGTTTCACACTGCTGTCACTACATTCTCGTCCTACAGGGGTTACTCCTTCAAATTGCCGGTCCTAACCTCTGTCTTAGAAGACCTGAATCTCGCGGCTCCATCAAAATATTGCTTAGCCAGGGAAAGGGGAACCTAATATTGTATTGCTGCTGCCTGCTTCCTGTGATTTAAATGATCTTAGCATTTGACTCTTAAGGGTCATGCTTAATAGCATATGTTTTTCGAATATGTCTGATGTAAAAACACAAATGAACTTTTTGGGGTGTTTGTCTCTGATTTAGTCTTCTTTTTTTATCAGTATTTTTATAATCAATTGTTTTCACAACATCAAATAGCATATTTCGAGGAAAACACACTAAACGTGAGAACGGTTATCTTACGTTTATTTTATCATGATGACGTATCACTTTCAAATGTACTTTTACAACGGTGTCGTTGATTGCACGACTAGATTCAATTGCAACCAATCAGGACACTCCATTTTGGCCGGCGAATTCAGGCCGTCTAGAACAGAGGTTAGGATCGGATATCTGAAGGGAAGAGAATGCTGTAAATAGTGACTTTTGACTAAAAGGCAGATAGTAAAAGTTCGACCAATAGATTTGAAAGATTGGATTTACTCACATTTAAACAACCAATATTCACTTTCATTTCTCAGTATAATTTAACATGTTTTGGACACCAAAATGCCAACATTTTATCAATGTAAATGTCTAAAAGAAGCGAAATGTTATCTGAATGGAATTTTCTTTCTTTAATTGCTTGATTATGATTCTATCATACCATACGATTACTTTTACTGACACATTGTCTTCTTTCTTATCAGACATTTGCTGGTGAAAAAACTTGGAGTGCTTATCTTTTTTCCATGTGTATATGTATCTCCACATGAATTAAACTGAATTCAAGCAGTTTACATTCTTGAGTTACGTTCAAAGCCAAGTGCCCCGTTTCAATGAAAGGGGCTACTGATTTCTCTTGTGTATTTAAAAATAACATACTTTGTATTTAAAGCATTTATTAATATGATAAACAATTTAAAATTCAGTGGCTCTTATTATCCCATTATGTCACACAATAAGTTCAATCAATCCCTAGATAAGTAAACTCTGATATACAAATTGCATTCAAATGGGAAAACAAACCCCTTGAGATATATAGAGGCTTACCATTAGGTTATCTGCGAGCATACTATCTACAGTGCACACTTAGGATTAAAACGGATTTCCAGCGCTACATGACTTCACACCAAATGGGTACCATTATGGAATGTACAGTACATGTCAAAAGAACGTATACCGTATATCAGACATGTGCTTATTTGTAGCTGCACGTTTATATTATTGCATTTATTAAACCTGAAAATAAGACAATCCATCTGATTATATTCACTCATACGATAACTTTTACAGAAGGAATAACCAGAATTTATATTCTAAACGGTTTTGATAACCGAAGGCTGATTGAAGCTTATAATCTAAAACAAATTAAAGATTTGTATAACATGACACTACTTTTTGTATTATGTCTTTACTCGTCTTACCCTGCTGTTACTTGTGTCTCTTATGTTTGCCAAAAAAACCATTAATCACTCTGTGCATACCACTGAGAAGGTATTCCAGGTTGGAGAACTTGTTCCTAATCCTTGTCTTATTAAATCAAATATGTTGAACCCAAAACCAACAACGAAGTACCATAAATCACGCTATAATAACACTGATATCTATAGAACCAGTCTCTCTATTTAAGACAAACGATAAACCTTTGAAAACAGTGATATGATATATGTTCTTAAGCGTCTTACATGAAACAAAAGTCAATAAAAGATCACAATCCGTTTGAATAGTTACTTGATGTCAATTCTGCTTGTTTGGTATGAGATATGAAACGAAACATAATAATAGGAAAATAAATTTATCGTTGGTTATCTTGTCATAATCTTGATAAGTGTTTCGGCACGCTTTAATTTCGTGCTTAGGTAAATTTATTACTTTTATTGCTTTAGTGACGGAAAGTCATTCTCTCCCTTTAGAGGATATCGGTACTCAAGTCAATTTCTTACAGAGCTACGTGGGAAGAACTAACTTGAGATCCCTCTTAACAGACTAAATTTTAGTGTAAGCATTTCATGACGGTGACATTTATTTATCTTTACATTAAAAGCTGTAAACGCTGTGTGATTTACATTAATATGCAAAAGATAACCTTGTTAAAAATATATCGTTCACATTGATAAATTAAACGTACCTATATCCAAATTTATCAGTTGAAGTTAAACCCCAGAGAGCTCAAGATAGCTTTGTTTCTTGCCACAAGGATCATAAGCATAAAGCGATTAAATCCTGATTTACCTTAAGAGCTTGTTACTGCCACAATTGTCATACTTATGGCAGGAAAGCTTAAGTAGATATTTTCGTTGATAATCATGGCCATGGCCCTTTTCGTTGTCTACAGCATTCCATTACATAACACTCTACTTGACTATTCGAGTAATGAAAATACAGTGACGTACTTTGTGGACAACGATACAAATCATGACTTTTTGTTAAAGGGAACTCACCACTTCAGCCAAAACTAAATTTGCATTTACATGAAGTAATCATTCTATTTTTATTAAGTTAATAATAAACGAATTTTGGTCACACACTTTTATTAACGTTGATAAAAACTATTAATTTCGTTTATACAAGATATTCACCAAGATAAGTATAGAAGGGTTGGAAATATTTTAAACTGTGGTAGCGTGGACGTGTTTGTATAATTATGCATTGCGGATAGAAATAGTAATTAAAACTTATAAAATGGGAATTTGTAAGCTTGAAAGCTTGAAAAAAAAAATGCAGTCAATACTTCGCGGTTTCCACTCAACTAGGTAGAAACTCATTTATCAAATTCCGGGTTGCTCTTTCGGTGACATATATAATCAATACGTAGATAAAAACAGTTGACAAATCATGGAGAACAAAGTCGTGTGTTATAAGGACTTCAGTGTTGTTCTAGAGTGGATCAAGAGACGTGAGTTTATTTGCCAGTCTCCATTGGTGGAGATAAGAACAGCTATTGTCACGTTTCATTCTGCGCAGGGGTGTTTAGCAATGATGTCTTTTGTGTCCGTGTTTATTTTAACAATTGCGGAAATTTCAAAGAATCTTGGCAGTGTTGTTTCTTTTATTAAGCAGAACTATTTCCTGAAAGTGAAGATTGTGTAGTTATTTGTGTTTTATATATTACGGAGAAGGGTTTCTAGGAAGACCATAATGAGGATTGCAATTCTGTTCATCCTGTATGTTATCTGTAACTTTATATATGGTAAGTACGTTTTGTGTTTTTATCCTGGAATCATGCTACGTCCTATTGCGTATGCAATACGTTAAAAAGGTATATCATACTTTTTACTATACATGAAATGTAATTGGTATAAAACAAACTATATAGATGCGTCAATGACGTAATGCGAAAACATATAAATCATCTATATCGGAGCAATATAAAATAGCATTCACACATAAGGAGGATTCAAATGACATTGTCACACTATATCAGAGACGATAAATTTATCCAGTAAAAACTACCTAATTGTGAAAAACACCAGCTCTTCATATCCGTGTACATGTACATGTATGAACCATACAACTCGTATGGCTTTAACAAGAAAAACGCACACAGATCAGACGAAATACATTTTAGAGTAGTATTTAAGTTTTTATTTTGTGTTTTATTCATTTTCAAGTTTTCCAGTTGTCTCGTTCTGTTTATTCACGATCAAAATTTAAATGTAATGCATTTTTCTCAAGAATGGGAGATAATGACGTCTATGTACATTATATATCGGAATCAATTGAACATAAATTCGAGACAAACTACACTTGCAATTGATTGTTGAGACCATGTTTTTTTTAACCATGCTGGCAATAAGCTCGGCGACCGCTTTGAAGAACATTTGTTTCCATAGATATTATTATATATATCTATCTAATGTAATGGATAATGACCATAAAATATTGACAGTTGCCTTTATTGGATTAGCATTTTCAGCTTGAAGTGAGAATCTATAGACTTGCTTTTCAGAAAATATCCTTCTCCGGTTTCTGGTTGAAACAAATTAACACCATTACTCTAGTGACAGTGGAACAGAGTGAAGTGGATTATATATCATTAAAATCACAATCTTGATTTTAATGGGATTGGCAACTGATTCAGAAATCTACAATCTAATCTTGACACTTATTTTATGCATGAGAGTATTATTGATAATTTCTATTACAGACTAAAAATTAGTGATAAAACTAATTTGTTAGTCTTCTCAGTGCTTCACCACCCTAACACATATTGTTTATTTTACAACTTGAATGCAAAACTTTAAAGATTTAAAAGAACAAAAAAAACCCAACTTTTTCATGATAGAAAAAGAAATCTTAATTCAAGGAATGATTTTTAATGCATTAAATTTATTTCGAAACAGGTCAGCCCGCAGTTACCTCCCCTAGAGCTGACGGCCTCACCAGTATCACCGTCCGTGAAGACGTTCCAACATCTCCATCATCAACTATTTTCTATGTTATGCCAATCGACCCTAAATTGAACTGTGCAGTGAAACCATCAGCGCCATTTAAATTCAATGGATGTAAATTGTACGCAAGTGCAAGTCTGGATTACGAAACCCACCCTCAGCCTTATGTGTTACAGATAACGTAAGTATTGAGAATGTATATCCTGTAGTTAGCTACTTGTAAGTACCATAAATTAACGCTGAATTACGACTGTATTAACACTAAGAGAGGTTCGAAATTCTAGACCCTAGGTTACATCGAATTTTTAAATCAGTTTTCATAAAGATAAATTGATTATATTGACAATGCGATTTCGCGATAGAAAGTGAGTGGGATTTTAACGCTACTTTTAACTGCTGTCAATGTTCAACTTCACGCCCTTCTCTGTACATATATGAGAACATTTACATCAAATCTTCTGTGTCATAGGTGTGGACTATTCTACAATAATGTGACTGTGCATGTACAAACAATCTGTGATTTCACGCTGTCACTCCGTGACAATGTCTGGATAGAACTCTCAAATATTGGTAGTCTAGAATTCAGCATGTACATGCACAGCAAATCCGATTTAGACACCACATGCTCATTTCTAGCTGGAAGAGAAAACAGTGACTTACTGTGTGCTGAGGAAAAGAACAGTTCTCATTGATCGCTGTCCAGTTTGTGACTGCCATGTGTCGGAAGTACTTCGACATATCCAATCAAAGCAGAATGATATTTGATTGAAATACATGTAACATTTAACAAAAACCGACCCGCTATCCCGTTCCTCGCAATAGAAGGCCGAGCATTGTTAAAAAAGAATCAATGCTGACAGTTGAATCTTATTGGACACTTTTAAAAGAAACTAGAAAACGTGTTTCAGACACCATGGTTTACACAGGGTGATATTTACAAATGTAAACACACACACACGCACACACCCACACACACCCACACACACACACACGCACACACACACACACACATAAATATTTATATATATATATATATATATATATATATATATATATATATATATATATATATATATATATATATATATATAAATACAATTTTCGAAGAAATCATGATGATTTGATGCTTGAATAATGATTAAATCATCGTGATTTCTTCGACAATTGTCTTTTTCTATATGAGACCTGAGAGTTGGATAAGTTTGAACTGAATATATATGGTTTCAATGCCACTCGTACAATAACAGCGTAGTTCCCCCTATGGTTCGCTAGTTCCAGTCGGTGCTCACAGGTTTCACCGCAATGTACAGCCACCATGGCGTTGCAGGCTTTCCCCCTTCAATAATACTAGCAGCCGTGATATATGTGAAATACTATTAAAAGCAGCGTTAAAACACAACTCGCCTCCCCTCACCTCTTATAAGTTAAGGAATAAGATTTATTATGACAAACATATTGCAGATATACATCCCTATTAACAGTCATTGTTAACGTATCAGATATTGTCACTTCAACGTTCCGAATAACTATACATGTACTTTAATTATATGATATAAGCATTTAATCCACCTGACAAACTTCATATAGTATTTACCTGTTTATGACAACCTTCGCTAATCTCTTCTCTTTCAAGCGTGTATGATAAAACAAAAAAAAAAGCTACGAGGATTTTGACGGTGAAGATCGAAGACGTGCTAGACGCTGGTCCAACTGTTAGCGTAACTCCAACTACAGTAACTATAGACGAGGAGCTGTCTTCAGGAACCATCCTACCAGTGCTAGTGTTGGGCCAAGATCCAGAAACAGCTATTGGAGATGAGCTCGCGTATTCCTTAAATGGTGAGCTGTTTAATGGAAAATTAATTCATAATAAATTCAGACAGAAATTTAAGCGATAAGCTCTCTGCTGATTGGATTAGACGAGGTCATGTGACCAGTATACTTCCTTATAAACACGAAATTGACAGTTGAAAAGGATAACCTCCATACTTTGAAGTTTATACAAAATATATACAAAATCGGAACTACTTTCATCACTGTATCATTGCGCAATTATGACACTGCTATCACAAGCTGTTTTCTTGAATTCGAGAATTATTTTGTATTGTGATTAAAAGTTAGAATAATACAGCACGTTACAACCATAAATTTAATGCTCTTATTATATTTCTTATGAACTATGTTTTGCGCGTGGTAACATATGGGTGATGCGGTACTATTGTAGGCGGAACTTGGGGTCTGATCTACATATGTAAGACACTAGACGACATTTGTTATAACATGCACTGTAGATGGGTTTTTTTTTATTGTTTTTTAATATCTTTTTCAACATGCTCCTACATTAATACCAGTTTAAGTTGCACGTTTTCAACAGTTTTAAGCCAGTGAACAAACACATTATGAAATATATTTCATAGACATAGACAGTTTCGGTAACAAAATGATATAGTCAAAACTGCTCTAAACGAGGCTGTGAAGTATATTATTTTGTAAATGATTATCAACGTATTACATTCCGAAATGAAGTGAGCTTAAATTGAGAACATATAAATCGTTAAACATTGTGACCCCGATTTGAGAATACCACTAACATGGCCTGTATTGTCGAAATACTAGCGCCTTGAATGCATGTGAAAAATCGACTATTATATATATTATAATATTATACTATAAAAATGTAAAAGGATGTAACGAAGTCAACGACCCATGTCTGTTTGAAGTTGTATTTCAGAATTTTGTCATCATATCATCCTTCAATATCATATACCAATCACAGGCAAGATATTTTCTTTAAAATAAGCTATAACATAAACATCGATTAGGTATTTACAAAGATATGATTTTTCAAAACTTTAAAGGGGCAGTAGCACGTATTTTCAAATTTCCCATTTAAAATGATAGTTTATGTCATTTACAATTGCTTAAGAGGGTAAAACATTTTATTACCAATTATCCATAGTTTGAATAACGATGTTGCGTATAAAGCATGGCGGCCATTTCATTGTGAACACATTTTATTATTTCGAATGACAAAAACGATTACCATGGCCTTACGGAACCATGTACACTCAATATTGTTCAAAAACATTTCATCGACTTATTTCAGCGAAAAAACGTGCAACTGCCCCTTTAAATATAAGTATACCTAGGTCGGAGATTGTGTCCATTCTGTATAGTCCCAAACATTGAATCTGAGTACCATTTCTGTTTAATATGTCCATTTTATCAAAATTTAAGAAGTTTACTCCTTCCAAAATATTATTGGGAATACCCAACTTTAGACAAGATGCAAACATTATTTCTGTCAAAAGGTTTAATTTTAAGGAATCTTTGTAAATTTCTCTTCTTAAAGACAAAACTTAAGTTCTTTAAAGATGTTCCTGTTATATAAATTCAAATTGTGTATATTACCATCGCTCTCTGTAATACAACAAATGTCTGCACTATATCTGTGGCCCCTTTACGAAATAAACGCATATCATCATAATATAAGTATACCAGCAACCTGAACCGTCTGCCCCGAGGACGAGGGTGTAATGTCCCAACGTATTTCGTTTTCCAAACAAATCCTGATAGAACTCTCCTATAACAGCTTTACTATTCCTTGGTCGTTAAGCAGTGTTACAACGCTCGCATCACTATACACTGTAGTTGAAACTTCACATTACCTCGAATGTAATTATAGAATGCTTTAAGCTGACCATCAGACCATTCAGTCAAATAGGTCTTTCTAAAACAGAAATGTTTCAACACTATATTCCAGGCCCAGGAAGTACACATTTCAACATGGATCCTAAGTCCGGGAGTATTGCCGTTATGAACAGACTTGATTACGAGACTGGTGTGAGGAGTTTCAGCCTAAATGTCAAGGTCACGGACAGGCAGGGTAACTCGGCTACTGCAGCTATAACGGTCAACGTCAGAGACATCAACGACAACAGTCCGACTTGTGCACCCAGCACTGTTCAAACAAGTGTAGGAGAAAACTATCTGGGTAATGCTTCAATCATTCTCTTCCCACACAGGCTACTCCCTCAGATTTCCGCTCCTAATCGAAAACTCTAGCAAAATTCCCTAATGGGGGAAATGGGAACCGCATACTGTATCCCTGCTTCTTACCCAATGTCGACCGAGTGACTTCAAAGATCTAAGCATTTGACTCTTAAAGGGAAAGTTCTATCGCCGATTTATCGGCAGCTTCCGCCATCTTGGTTTCTTGGCATTTCGTGAAATGAAAACACGCTATATTTAACCCAATTAAAAACAATTGTAATAAAAGAACATATACAATTATAGGATATTCACAATGTAAAAACGTTGGAATATTCAAACTACTTTTTATATTAATATTATGAATAGAAGTTTCAATATTGTAAAATGAAAGAACTCATAGATGTCATAATGTAATATTAAAACAGGACCTGTGACAACTTTAACGTGCGAAGACAAAGATAGTGCCACCACCCTACAGTACTCAATCGCAGGGGGAGATAACCCATCTAAACCATCCTTCAATATGGCTAGATCTACGGTAAACATTATCAATGCGCTGGACTACGAGACGAAATCTGCCTATAGATTAATCATCCACGTCAGTGATACCGTCCATACGGCGACAGTCACAGTCAACATACAGGTACTTTATGTTAACGGGAATTATTACACGAAGAAATGTGGCATACCAACTGTACGAAACTAGTGTAAAATAGATTCGAAAACGACGATTTCTTAAAACGTGTGCTTCTGAGAAATTTGCACAGATAATGTATTGAAATTTAGTTCTGTTGGCTTCTGAGGACATTGTGTAACTATCTTGATTTTAGTGTTGGACTGTTTTTTTGCAAAGTGACATTAGTATAAATATCTATATTTATTTTAATTGGATTATATTAAACTACTGGCACCTCAGTTAGTTCAGGTTACATTATGGTTCTCCGCAGTAGGACCCTGTTCCTTAGAGATTTAAGGCCCCTTTACACAGACATAAAGACCGCTGTGCGTCCTCTGTGCGACCAAACTACATAACAGATCAAGGGAGGCAGAATGGTTGCTAAGGTCGTGAGGAGGTGACACAAGGAATGTTGAGACATCGCGATTGATCGTCAAGGACGCGGAGGACACCGAAAATTGTTGAACATGCTCGAAACTTCCGCAGAGGAGTCGCCGTCGATTCTGGTCGCTCATCGGTTGCTCCCAGGAGGCACAAATAGACGTTCTAAGGTCGCAAAGGACGCTCAATAATCGCCATGTAAGAAATTCGCTAACGTTTGGCGATGCCTCTGCCTCCATTGTGCGTCCTCTGTGCAATCAGAGCCGTTCATTATCACGAGCGTTCTGCCTTCATGCAGCCACCGTGACCACCTTTGTACGGCCATGACGAGTTTTGTGCCTTCTTTCTGCATTCATTCAGCCTTCTGTGAGCGTCCTCGGAAATTCTAAAAAAAATAGATGTTCGATTCTCACATGTTTCCTTGTTTCCGTTAATCATTAATAAGAATAGTTGGAATAGGTTTTTGGATTTTGGCCAGAATGTTGGGTAATTCTGTTTACAAAGTTACGAAATACAGAAAATTAATCATTTAAGATGTTGGCGACCTATTTTATCTCGCTAACTTTAATTAAGCATCGTCACAGTTGGACATCGTAAAACAAGCCAAAAAGTCCCTTTTTACTCTCCTATATCTCTCCGTTAAGAAGATTTCTAAAAGAGACTAGTTTTCTGAAGGCATGATTTTCATAAATATGACCAGTTAATGTTTCATAAACTTAAGTTTAACCCATTTGACTTCTGGAGAATGATGAAGCCCTGTTTACCCGTGGGTTAAATAATTTCGTGAATTTCTGAATATTTATTTCTGTAGTTTTAAAAAAACCCATCATATTCTTCTGCAAACAACAATGGCAATTGTTGTTAAGCAGCTTTTTGTCTTTTATTGCAACTGCAAAACCTAATTGGTTGGTTATTTTTGACTGTTGGAATGGGACTGAAACAAATGGAGACTAATGCAGCTTATTATAGACCCAGTCTATCCAGGTTGCCGAACACTCCTTCAGGTATCGCAGAGGAGGCAGAAGTGTTGCTGCATGGTCGGCCAACTATCGCCATAGTCGCCAAGGTGGCACAGAGGAAACACAGAGGAGGCACAGGGGAGGCACAGTGGAGGCACAGAGGAGGCTGACGGGTTGCACGAGGATTGCCCTTGATGCAGCGTGGAGGCTCCGGAAACGTGCAGGTCGTTCAAAGATCGTCATTGAAATTACCGTTATTTGCATTTTAGGTCTTTCAAAGGACGCACGAAGATCGCAGGAGCATTTACACAGAAACGGGATTTCGCTAAATCAGCCGACCATTGAGCGTCCTGTCCATTTTGTTGGTCGCCCAATGGTCGTACGCAGGACGTGGCTCTGTGTAAAGGGACCTTTAGATTATAATCCGTATACGATTAATACTATTTCCCCTCCAGGTCGTTGATAAGAATGAGGAAGCACCCAAGTGGTCAGTGTCCACTCTATCACTGGACATTCCGGAGAACCATCCCCTGGGTCAAACATTCTTCACCTGTGTGGCTATCGACCCGGATGGTCAGCCGAACCAACAACTGACCTACCGCATAGGTGGGTGATTTTTGGACGTAATCATATTCATCTTTCACTCACGAACTAAGAACTCGACACAAAAAAACGCATCATTGAGTTTTAGAGACTCAGAGACCCGGGGAATAATGTAAATCTGGAGAGAATACAAGGGAGGGAATCGTTAATCGGGTGGTATCAACACAGTTTACCATAGTCTGCTCATCCGGTAGCAACTGTCATTTAGAAACACTTATAACATTGAAATGAAATTATTATTGTCAGAGAATTATTTGTTTAAGAATGATTTAATTTTCACGAAACCAAGACCTACTAAAGTTATGACTTGTACACTCTTTTAGAGTTTAGAGAAGATAGCTTTTGTTGATTTAATTACCGATTTATGTCACATTTGTATACATATCAAATTTCATTGAAAATACAATGAAACAATTGTTTCACTTATTTTCAGTTTCAACTACTCCTTCTACAAACCTCTTCCATATCAACACTCAGACGGGAGAGTTATCCCTCCTTTCTAACCTTGACTATGAGCTCAAACCAACGCCATACACGGTGCTCGTTCAGGCGACTGATGGCGGGACTCCACCCTTGACATCAACAGACCTGACCTTGACCTTGAATGTAGTTGACGTCAATGACAATACCCCAATATTTACACAAAACCAATACAGATTTCATATACAAGAGAATATGTTACCAGGGACCTCTGTAGGTCACGTGACAGCAACTGATTCAGACGGAAGCGTTTCAAACAACGTCGTATCTTACATGCTCACTACAGCGGTAACTGGTGACGCTCATCATTTCAAGGTAGATAATTCTGGACTTCTCTCGACATCAGTGGCATTGGATAGAGAATCTATTCCACTCTACGTCTTGATTGTAGAAGCCGTGGATAATGGGCTCTCACGTCTAACGGGAACGGCGACGGTAAACATTGATGTCGATGACGTTAATGATAGCCCACCAGAGTTTGATTCCGCCACATATTTCGGATCCGTTAATGAAGGTTCTGTGATCAATTCTATCCTCTCCATGACTGTCACTGACAAGGATACCAGTTCCGGACCAGCAACCGTCTCTATCGACCAAACATCCTCAGTTTCAGGAACAAAATTAAGTTCTTTATTCATAATAACCAATTTTGGGAATGTATTTACCATATCCCTGAAGCAGGCAGTTGATCGTGAAACGGATCCGGGTTTTGTTTTCAACGTTTTTGCCTTTGACTCTGCATTGCCACATCTGACGTCAACGGCCACTGTGAGCATCAACGTTATTGACGTCAACGAGCCGCCGACGTGGATGACGAGGTCTCCAGTCGACGTCTCTATACCCGAGGATATTAGTGCGGGGACGCTGGTCTACACTGTCTCTGCCACAGACGGAGATCTGGGCCCGGGCGGACAGGTGCGATACTCTTTGACCTCACCAGGTAAGAAGATGTTATAAACAAACGGGCAAAAGAAAGTGTAAGTGTCACTTGTTTTCGATTAAATCAATATGTTACTGAAATGAGATGCATTTGATTATGGCACGATACAATAACATCTTTCGGCAGTAGCTTGAATGAATTAATTGGTGACTATTTTATTTTTTAATTAACACATCATTTATTTAAAAGGTAGATAGGGGTAAGAAATGAAATTAACACGAACATGCCCCCTACCATGTTTAAAATGTTTAAAATGTACAGGACGAGGCACATTTATTGATTTTCACATGGAGTATGTGTTATATGTCGACGAACTGGGCCGTGTTCAGGAGAGGTTTCTAAGTAATCGCTCAATTAGCGATTACTTTGAAACCTCTCTTGAACGCGATTGCTCAATGTAACGCTACGTATGTCGTTCAAGAGAGAATGAGCGCTGCTTGAGCGCTACATCGCTCTCTGTTATTGAACGGAACCCAGGTGTGTTTTATCAACATTAACTTTGAGGAATTTTAAAATTTAAAATTTAAATTTGTAATTTAAAAAAAAACACGTAGAAGTATTCTTTGACTGATTAATTTTTTGGACTAATTTCCAACACTATTCAGTTGTTGAATACGACGTCGAAGACTCGAGAAATTTGACATTGAAAACGATACATATGATAAATATCATTGAGTGGTATACATTTTCCATTGCCCGCCAGTTTAGTTTCAGAAATATGGAAATTCAATGTAAATGAGAGTTTCATTTTCATATTCTGATGTAGTAGATGCACGATGATAACACTTCAAACTTCAATTCCATTGCAATTCCATAAAATATTGTGAATTAGTTTCAGAGATATGACACTGATAATTAAGCTTGTATGGATAACATCCAAATAATGTTGTCCAAAATAACATTCGTAGAATCTATCAACATATAACAATTCACAACTTAATCCTTGTGCATGCAAATACTGAATACATACATTGAAGTTTAGAGATAAGTTTGAGAAAACAATGGTTGAAAACGTCCATTTATACGAAAAGGTTATTACGGAATACTATACAAGGATATTTTGGGTAATGAGACTGTTAACATTATCATCTTATTCGTCGGGTCTTTGTCAATGTATACAAATGTTTTTATACAAATGTTTTGATAACATGGTGTTTTTTCTTTTTAAACTGTACACAAACGATAGGAAAGATAACCAATGATTGATATTCTTTGCAGTTAATCAGTTTTATATTGATGCCGGAAGCGGTGAAATATCAACGAGAACCAGTTTTGATTACGAACAAGGAACCAGAACCTTTACCCTGACCATCAGAGCCAGAGACAACGGAAGTCCACCTCTTGTCTCAACCTCGAATATTTTAATGACCATCAACGTTCTGGATGTAAATGACAATGCCCCAATGTTCACAAAAAATAGCTATACTTTTCACGTTCCCGAAAACGTAACCCCGTCACATCCAGTAGGATACGTATCGAGTACGGACCAAGACAGTCCTCCATATAACGAAGTGGTGTATGATCTGGACGTATTCCCTCAAGGAAAAACAGTCCCCTTTACAATGAAAAAGCAAAACAGCAGACTTATCTTGACGACAGCAATGCTTGACAGGGAGACATGTGACGCGTACATCATGAAGGTCAAGGTTACGAATCCCGGCGTCAACGTATTGACGTCAACGGCAACCGTTACCGTCATTGTGGACGACGTCAACGATAATAAGCCCGAATTTCACATGACGTCATACTCTGGAGAGGTTCGCGAAGACAGTCCAGCAGGGACAAGTATCTTGAAGCTGACCGTCACGGACAGGGATGCCGGACATAATGGTCAAGTAAGCATCTTCGTGTCTCAATCCTTGCAAGGGACTGCGTTCAGATTTGAAGTTGATAACACCACAGGCGTCCTTTCATTGAGAATTCCTAACGTCCTTGACAGAGAGAAAAGGTCAACATACACGTTTAACGTAATAGCAGTTGACGCTGGCGTCAATCCTTTGACGTCGTCAGCGACCGTGACGGTGATTGTGACGGATGCTAATGACAACGCGCCACAAATGGACCGAGAGTTCTACAACACAGAGGTTGACTACACCGGAGTCTGTGGTAACGACATTGTAACGGTAACAGCGCACGATGACGACATCGGTAACAACAGCCAGCTGAGTTACTATCTTGTCGATAGTACCTTTGCGTATCTCTTCAGAATCCATCCCATAACTGGTTCGTATTTTTTTCATTTCAAAGCGTATATATAGCATATATCAAATTTTCTTTTTAATGACATGCTTGGTGAGACATTTCTGCATTGGTGTATTTTTGTAATGAATCAAATAATCGGACAACTTCAATATTGTGTTTCATTTATAGAGTTTTGTCATGAATGATATTTGATGTAACATTATCAGCTTTCTAATAGCATTCCTTATAAACATTTCTGCATGAGTTCATTTATTTTCACCAAGTAATAAGTCAAATCATCGGAAATCTAATATTGACAACTTTCGTAAATCATAACCTTTTCATGAAACCATCAGTGCTTCCATATAACTAAATCCTTGAATGGTGTTTGACCATGATCTTTGTGTGCTCTGGCAACTGTTACATATACAGATATACACTAAAGATTTGATTCATTTCGCATTTTGTAATTCCTTACAACGTTAGTGTTATCTTTTAACTCATTAATGATACCCACAAGTGTTTTCATCATCATCTCATGTAGAAGCTCTTGTTCCAGGTTTGTTTTCGATGAGATCCTACGTAGCTACAAACTTCCGGTATGCAATCGAGGCGTCCGTTACAGATGGCGGCGACCCGGTCCTGTCTGCTGTAAAGTCTTCACTCATGCGAGTCGATGCCTTCAATTTGGAAGGAACTGCAGTAACGTTTAGACTAGGGGTTGACAAAGACACTTTTAATGCCAACTTACAAAGCTTCATAACAAACGTCCAGGACATAGTTCACGTCAACTATACAGGCGCCATTTTGAAAATTTGCTGCGTTGATGTAAGAAGTGGGACGGCCATTATTCCGACGTCTTCACGGAGGCGTTTGTTGCAGAGCTCTAGGTAGGAGATAGTCTTGCTATCTTATCTACTTTTATCTAACTTACGCTTTATGTGCGCTTACTTCAATGTTGTAAGGTATTTTATTATAGACCTTTGACATTCATACTGAATAAAATGTCTGTCTGCCTAAAGTAAGCAATTTAAGCGTTAAACTGAAAGGCTTAAGTACTGTAGCAGGTCTTTCCCACCATTTAGAATGTTTTCGTATGTATATGAAAAAATCCTGAAATGTTTCAAGCTCAAAATTATGATTTTAAATAGTCCATTTGAAAATAAAGCAAAAACCTAAATATGTTATCAGCCCTGACAGGTTTCGGACATGCCTTATTTGATATACTTGGTTTTGAAGCCATATTCCACAATCATACTAAAATTACAAGGTGAATGATATATTACTTACCCTCTGGTCCAAGTGTCTATTATGTCTCTTTGCGAGACCACTGAGGTCTGCAAACCAACCAGAACAACCATTTTCTCTTTGAATATCATGCTGCGTCCCGATTGGACAATTGACGTTTATGGGTCTGCAAACAAATCAGAAGCAACCATTTTCAATTAGAATATCTTACTGCATTCCAATTGGCTCATTGACGATTGTTAATGATACGATTGGGTTAACGAACCAATCAGAACATGGATTCTAAAATTAAATTAAAAAAACTACGTTCTGATTGGCTCCCTTGGATTGATAGATGTAAAGTAAGCGAACCAATTGGAACATACGTTTTTTATAAAATGACTATCAAAATTTGTTCTGATTCGCTCTCTGACGCTTGTTTTCCATAAATGAATGAGCTAACACGTCAAAACTTACATTGAAATCGGCCACATAACTGTCGCTCACACAAAACCAAATTCAAACTTCAAACACTAACCCTTTTAACCATTTTCCATCAAAAGACCAGGCTAGATTTTATTTCCAATAAACAATCAAGCATTCATACGTGTGACGCTTTACCTTCAGTCCGATCGACGTGCACGTTTACGTTCTGGCAAGTAACGTCACCGACGACGCTGGCAACATCAACGTCACCAAGAAGTTTCTCACCAGCACCCAGCTGACACAGGTCCTTGCAACTGAACCAAGGGGGTTCCCTGTTTCATCATTGACAAGTGGGTTAAAGGTCCACTAGAAAAAAATAAAAGGGGTTGTTTGTTAACAATGCGTTAGACTGGTTCCATACCGTATGTCATTTAGTCTTGTAAGGTCATCAATCTTTTGTGCTTCTCATATCCATCCTGGAAGAGGTCATTCTCAAATACACTCAGCCGCAAAGATAATTATAAAATCATCATTCTAAATACAAAATATTTCAATCCACAAGTGACAAATACGACTGAAACAGTTAAACTATGTCTTCATAAACCAACTTAACTAACTTTAAATTTTCAAAAATATATATTCATGTTTCTTAAAGCGAATTTCCTTATCTAGAAAATGTGTAAAAAACATATATACATTTCTTAATACCGTGATTAATTGTAAGTGATATTTAATCAACTATTAGGCAGTGTTGAATACTTTGCCGAGGTTGAGTTAAAGAATAAAATTCTTTTGAAAATGTATCTGTCTGAGATTTGCAAAAGCGATAATAAAGCCGAGGCCCTACGGGTCGAGGCTTTTTAAAAATTTTAAATTGAGAGAGTTACGACATAATTTACCTTCTTAAATTACACTCAGAGTATTTATCATTTAGCACATTTACTTTAAAAATGATAAAATTATCCATGTATGTTACCACCATGACTCAATGTTGTATATGTTGGAGACAGGTGGCCACATGAGTTATTTCCACGTGGAGAGTGTGGTCCCCTACCACATGAAGGTGACCCCCTGGGCGGAGACTGTAGAAGGGATTGCCATCATTACCACCATTGTCATCCTCATCGTCATCTTCATCGTCATCTTTATCATAGTTCTCTGCTACACGCGCAAACGACGCAAAAGGTTTGCAGTATACCAGTTCATGTTTGTGTATATATCAAATAGATAAACGAATACCTACTGACAGACAGACTATACTGTATACATTTTGAGTAGCCTGTTTTATTTTAAATAATTTTATATATGAATTTATGAAATTTGTAGATCTGAAGTTTATTTATATGATTATATCTTCAATGATGACATAAAATATGATGAAAATTACCCAAATTGTAAATGAATATAGTTACATTTTTGGATTTTTTTGCAGTAACTCTCATATACATTGAAATATGATTTGAACTTTGAAATGAAATTGGACACTTAAAATTTATTTTGAAAAAAAACATTTATAAACTGACGGGCATAAGAAAGTATAACACTCACTTGTTTTCAAATAATTAAATATTGTAAAGAAATGAGATGCTTTTGATTATGACACGATACAATAACACCTTTCGGCTGTAGTTTGAATGACTTAATTGGTGACTGTTTTATTTTTTAACTAAAATATTATTATTTAAAGCAAACAGGGGTAAGAAATGAAATTTACACAAAAATGATCCCTACCATGTTCAAAATGTTGTAAATGTGTGCAGGACGAGGCATATTTATTGATTTTCATACAGAGTATGTGGTATATGTCGATGAACAGTTGTGTTTTATCAAAATTAATTTGGGGGAATTTCAAAACTAAATTTTAATTTCTAAAATTATTTTATTAAAGAACGCTTAGAGGTATTCTTTGAATGATCTAATGTTTTGGACTAATTTCCCAAACTACTCATATTTGAAAAAAATACGACGTCGAAAACTCGAGATATTTGAAAATTATAAATTACACATGATAAATGCAACTGAGTGATATACTTTCTTTTGCCCGTCAGTGTATATACATTGTTTACCTCATGTACTTCTAGACCAACTAAGCAGATTCGACCCTCTTCCACGTACACACGTAAACAGCCACGTACAAAGATGGAGAGTAAGTACACATGTGTATGTATAACATTTCTTGCAGCACGGTAGCATTTTTGGTGCATTTTGGATATGTTCAAATTTGCCATTTATTATAAAAGTTCTGTATTATATTATTACTTGTGGGAGACCATTATACGACCCGATCATTCATAGTCGTAGAAAACGGTGTCACGTTTTAACGAACATTGCTAGCGGCCATTTTAAAGTGAACACCTATTAATAATTCCGGAATGGTAAATGGATCAGCGATTAACCGAACCATCACCGACCGTTTTAGAACTCTATTTATTGATTGAGGAGGATTGTTTGCAATTGGTAACATTTATGTTTGCCATTATCTGAGATCTCTTTATTTCCATTAGAAAACATGCATGTTAAAGCCCTTATACATCGTTGAGGCTTAATTCTTCGCTGTGAGTTTACATCATTGGCATTGGATAATTAACATCTCAGTCGTCTGTATTTGAGCGATATGTATTAAAAAAATCATACAGTTGGCGACACCGTACACTCTGTAGACTGTACTACAAATCAGTTAGTCCCATATGTAGCTTGTTATATATACTACAAATCAGTTAGTCCCACATGTAGCGTGTTATATATACTACAAATCAGTTAGTCCCATATGTAGCTTGTTATATATACTACGAATCAGTTAGTCCCATATGTAGCTTGTTATATATACTACAAATCAGTTAGTCCCATATGTAGCTTGTTATATATACTACAAATCAGTTAGTCCCATATGTAGCTTGTTATATATACTACAAATCAGTTAGTCCCATATGTAGCTTGTTATATATACTACAAATCAGTTAGTCCCATATGTAGCTTGTTATATATACTACAAATCAGTTAGTCCCTTATGTAGCTTGTTATATATACTACAAATCAGTTAGTCCCATATGTAACTTGTTATATATACTACAAATCAGTTAGTCCCACATGTAGCTTGTTATATATACTACAAATCAGTTAGTCCCATATGTAGCTTGTTATATATACTACGAATCAGTTAGTCCCACATGTAGCTTGTTATATATACTACAAATCAGTTAGTCCCATATGTAGCTTGTTATATATACTACGAATCAGTTAGTCCCACATGTAGCTTGTTATATATACTACAAATCAGTTAGTCCCATATGTAGCTTGTTATATATACTACAAATCAGTTAGTCCCATATGTAGCTTGTTATATATACTACAAATCAGTTAGTCCCATATGTAGCTTGTTATATATACTACAAATCAGTTAGTCCCATATGTAACTTGTTATATATACTACAAATCAGTTAGTCCCACATGTAGCTTGTTATATATACTACAAATCAGTTAGTCCCATATGTAGCTTGTTATATATACTACGAATCAGTTAGTCCCACATGTAGCTTGTTATATATACTACAAATCAGTTAGTCCCATATGTAGCTTGTTATATATACTACGAATCAGTTAGTCCCACATGTAGCTTGTTATATATACTACAAATCAGTTAGTCCCATATGTAGCTTGTTATATATACTACAAATCAGTTAGTCCCATATGTAGCTTGTTATATATACTACAAATCAGTTAGTCCCATATGTAGCTTGTTATATATACTACGAATCAGTTAGTCCCACATGTAGCTTGTTATATATACTACAAATCAGTTAGTCCCATATGTAGCGTGTTATATATACTATAAATCAGTTAGTCCCATATGTAGCTTGTTATATATACTACAAATCAGTTAGTCCCATATGTAGCTTGTTATATATACTACGAATCAGTTAGTCCCACATGTAGCTTGTTATATATACTACAAATCAGTTAGTCCCACATGTAGCTTGTTATATATACTACAAATCAGTTAGTCCCATATGTAGCTTGTTATATATACTACAAATCAGTTAGTCCCATATGTAGCTTGTTATATATACTACAAATCAGTTAGTCCCACATGTAGCTTGTTATATATACTACAAATCAGTTAGTCCCATATGTAGCTTGTTATATATACTACGAATCAGTTAGTCCCACATGTAGCTTGTTATATATACTACAAATCAGTTAGTCCCATATGTAGCTTGTTATATATACTACGAATCAGTTAGTCCCACATGTAGCTTGTTATATATACTACGAATCAGTAAGTCCCATATGTAGCTTGTTATATATACTACAAATCAGTTAGTCCCACATGTAGCTTGTTATATATACTACAAATCAGTTAGTCCCATATGTAGCTTGTTATATATACTACAAATCAGTTAGTCCCACATGTAGCTTGTTATATATACTACAAATCAGTTAGTCCCACATGTAGCTTGTTATATATACTACAAATCAGTTAGTCCCATATGTAGCTTGTTATATATACTACAAATCAGTTAGTCCCATATGTAGCTTGTTATATATACACTACGAATCAGTTAGTCCCACATGTAGCTTGTTATATATACTACAAATCAGTTAGTCCCACATGTAGCTTGTTATATATACTACAAATCAGTTAGTCCCATATGTAGCTTGTTATATATACTACGAATCAGTTAGTCCCACATGTAGCTTGTTATATATACTACAAATCAGTTAGTCCCATATGTAGCTTGTTATATATACTACAAATCAGTTAGTCCCATATGTAGCTTGTTATATATACTACAAATCAGTTAGTCCCATATGTAGCTTGTTATATATACTACGAATCAGTTAGTCCCACATGTAGCTTGTTATATATACTACAAATCAGTAAGTCCCATATGTAGCTTGTTATATATACTACAAATCAGTTAGTCCCATATGTAGCTTGTTATATATACTACGAATCAGTTAGTCCCACATGTAGCTTGTTATATATACTACAAATCAGTTAGTCCCATATGTAGCTTGTTATATATACTACAAATCAGTTAGTCCCATATGTAGCTTGTTATATATACTACAAATCAGTTAGTCCCATATGTAGCTTGTTATATATACTACAAATCAGTTAGTCCCATATGTAGCTTGTTATATATACTACAAATCAGTTAGTCCCATATGTAGCTTGTTATATATACTACGAATCAGTTAGTCCCACATGTAGCTTGTTATATATACTACAAATCAGTTAGTCCCATATGTAGCTTGTTATATATACTACAAATCAGTTAGTCCCATATGTAGCTTGTTATATATACTACGAATCAGTTAGTCCCACATGTAGCTTGTTATATATACTACAAATCAGTTAGTCCCATATGTAGCTTGTTATATATACTACAAATCAGTTAGTCCCATATGTAGCTTGTTATATATACTACGAATCAGTTAGTCCCATATGTAGCTTGTTATATATACTACAAATCAGTTAGTCCCATATGTAGCTTGTTATATATACTACAAATCAGTTAGTCCCATATGTAGCTTGTTATATATACTACGAATCAGTTAGTCCCACATGTAGCTTGTTATATATACTACAAATCAGTTAGTCCCACATGTAGCTTGTTATATATACTACGAATCAGTTAGTCCCACATGTAGCTTGTTATATATACTACAAATCAGTTAGTCCCATATGTAGCTTGTTATATATACTACGAATCAGTTAGTCCCACATGTAGCTTGTTATATATACTACGAATCAGTTAGTCCCATATGTAGCTTGTTATATATACTACAAATCAGTTAGTCCCACATGTAGCTTGTTATATATACTACAAATCAGTTAGTCCCATATGTAGCTTGTTATATATACTACAAATCAGTTAGTCCCACATGTAGCTTGTTATATATACTACAAATCAGTTAGTCCCACATGTAGCTTGTTATATATACTACAAATCAGTTAGTCCCACATGTAGCTTGTTATATATACTACAAATCAGTTAGTCCCATATGTAGCTTGTTATATATACTACAAATCAGTTAGTCCCACATGTAGCTTGTTATATATACTACAAATCAGTTAGTCCCACATGTAGCTTGTTATATATACTACAAATCAGTTAGTCCCATATGTAGCTTGTTATATATACTACAAATCAGTTAGTCCCATATGTAGCTTGTTATATATACACTACGAATCAGTTAGTCCCACATGTAGCTTGTTATATATACTACAAATCAGTTAGTCCCACATGTAGCTTGTTATATATACTACAAATCAGTTAGTCCCATATGTAGCTTGTTATATATACTACGAATCAGTTAGTCCCACATGTAGCTTGTTATATATACTACAAATCAGTTAGTCCCATATGTAGCTTGTTATATATACTACAAATCAGTTAGTCCCATATGTAGCTTGTTATATATACTACAAATCAGTTAGTCCCATATGTAGCTTGTTATATATACTACGAATCAGTTAGTCCCACATGTAGCTTGTTATATATACTACAAATCAGTAAGTCCCATATGTAGCTTGTTATATATACTACAAATCAGTTAGTCCCATATGTAGCTTGTTATATATACTACGAATCAGTTAGTCCCACATGTAGCTTGTTATATATACTACAAATCAGTTAGTCCCATATGTAGCTTGTTATATATACTACAAATCAGTTAGTCCCATATGTAGCTTGTTATATATACTACAAATCAGTTAGTCCCATATGTAGCTTGTTATATATACTACAAATCAGTTAGTCCCATATGTAGCTTGTTATATATACTACAAATCAGTTAGTCCCATATGTAGCTTGTTATATATACTACGAATCAGTTAGTCCCACATGTAGCTTGTTATATATACTACAAATCAGTTAGTCCCATATGTAGCTTGTTATATATACTACAAATCAGTTAGTCCCATATGTAGCTTGTTATATATACTACGAATCAGTTAGTCCCACATGTAGCTTGTTATATATACTACAAATCAGTTAGTCCCATATGTAGCTTGTTATATATACTACAAATCAGTTAGTCCCATATGTAGCTTGTTATATATACTACAAATCAGTTAGTCCCATATGTAGCTTGTTATATATACTACAAATCAGTTAGTCCCATATGTAGCTTGTTATATATACTACAAATCAGTTAGTCCCACATGTAGCTTGTTATATATACTACAAATCAGTTAGTCCCATATGTAACTTGTTATATATACTACAAATCAGTTAGTCCCACATGTAGCTTGTTATATATACTACGAATCAGTTAGTCCCATATGTAGCTTGTTATATATACTACGAATCAGTTAGTCCCATATGTAGCTTGTTATATATACTACAAATCAGTTAGTCCCATATGTAGCTTGTTATATATACTACAAATCAGTTAGTCCCATATGTAGCTTGTTATATATACTACGAATCAGTTAGTCCCACATGTAGCTTGTTATATATACTACAAATCAGTTAGTCCCACATGTAGCTTGTTATATATACTACGAATCAGTTAGTCCCATATGTAGCTTGTTATATATACTACGAATCAGTTAGTCCCATATGTAGCTTGTTATATATACTACGAATCAGTTAGTCCCATATGTAGCTTGTTATATATACTACGAATCAGTTAGTCCCATATGTAGCTTGTTATATATACTACGAATCAGTTAGTCCCATATGTAGCTTGTTATATATACTACGAATCAGTTAGTCCCATATGTAGCTTGTTATATATACTACGAATCAGTTAGTCCCATATGTAGCTTGTTTTATATACTACGAATCAGTTAGTCCCATATGTAGCTTGTTATATATACTACGAATCAGTTAGTCCCATATGTAGCTTGTTATATATACTACAAATCAGTTAGTCCCATATGTAGCTTGTTATATATACTACAAATCAGTTAGTCCCACATGTAGCTTGTTATATATACTACAAATCAGTTAGTCCCATATGTAGCGTGTTATATATACTACAAATCAGTTAGTCCCATATGTAACTTGTTATATATACTACGAATCAGTTAGTCCCATATGTAGCTTGTTATATATACTACGAATCAGTTAGTCCCACATGTAGCTTGTTATATATACTACAAATCAGTTAGTCCCATATGTAGCTTGTTATATATACTACAAATCAGTTAGTCCCACATGTAGCGTGTTATATATACTACAAATCAGTTAGTCCCATATGTAGCTTGTTATATATACTACAAATCAGTTAGTCCCACATGTAGCTTGTTATATATACTACAAATCAGTTAGTCCCATATGTAGCGTGTTATATATACTACAAATCAGTTAGTCCCACATGTAGCTTGTTATATATACTACAAATCAGTTAGTCCCACATGTAGCTTGTTATATATACTACAAATCAGTTAGTCCCATATGTAGCTTGTTATATATACTACGAATCAGTTAGTCCCATATGTAGCTTGTTATATATACTACAAATCAGTTAGTCCCATATGTAGCTTGTTATATATACTACGAATCAGTTAGTCCCATATGTAGCTTGTTATATATACTACGAATCAGTTAGTCCCATATGTAGCTTGTTATATATACTACGAATCAGTTAGTCCCATATGTAGCTTGTTATATATACTACAAATCAGTTAGTCCCATATGTAGCTCGTTATATATACTCCAAATCAGTAAGTCCCATATGTAGCTTGTTATATATACTACGAATCAGTTAGTCCCATATGTAGCTTGTTATATATACTACAAATCAGTTAGTCCCATATGTAGCTTGTTATATATACTACGAATCAGTTAGTCCCATATGTAGCTTGTTATATATACTACAAATCAGTTAGTCCCATATGTAGCTTGTTATATATACTACGAATCAGTTAGTCCCATATGTAGCTTGTTATATATACTACGAATCAGTTAGTCCCATATGTAGCTTGTTATATATACTACAAATCAGTTAGTCCCACATGTAGCTTGTTATATATACTACAAATCAGTTAGTCCCATATGTAGCTTGTTATATATACTACAAATCAGTTAGTCCCATATGTAGCTTGTTATATATACTACAAATCAGTTAGTCCCACATGTAGCGTGTTATATATACTACAAATCAGTTAGTCCCATATGTAGTTTGTTATATATACTACAAATGCCCCCATGCGGTAGAGAACTGTTCTACATGCAATAATGTTTGGGTGCAATGCTACACTGAATTTCACCGCAATTCGCTAGTTCCTGTCGATTGCTTGCAGGTTTCACTGTGATGAATAGCCACCATGGTTCCCTGTAATAATACTACCAGCCGTGATATAAGTGTAATACTCGTTAGAAATGGCGTTAGTAGTAAATATTGACCCTGTGCCGAGCGGTTATGGCATATAAACTCGCGAGGGCGTTAGCCAGAGGAGAGTTAATTGCAATAACGCGAGGTAACCAGATTATTATTTGCCTTACACCCCCGCGGAACACACTATTTATAAAATAATTTGATATATGCCATTTAAAAAGATATTTTGTTGATTTATACGACGTGACAAACTATATCAAGGAAATATTCCCAATAGCTCCGCACTTGGTGGTTATGGCTTAAAATCTGCAACTCAAACAAAAGAAATAACTTCCCAAGGGGCGTAAGACCAAAAATACATCACCTCCCCTGTCTATACCATATCCCCTTTATCCCAAGGCTCTACCACTAGACCACGGAGGATTGGTGACTCAGAAAAGTTGATTGTTGAGCAATATTCTGCTGTCAGAGAACTTCCATGATATTTTATGTGCGCTTTATTTTACTTGGACCGCTTGCATTCAAACAGTTAGACAACTGCACTCACGTAAGTTTTTTGGTATTTAAAATAGATGACACCCTCATCCTCGGGCGTTCTGGCAAAGAGAGGCCTACGGGAAGACCCTCGGGTGTTGTCCATTACATAGTTCTCAACTCGCTGCAACATACATGTAGAATCAACCTTTTAAACTGCCAGGTTATTCCCCCCCCCCCCCCCCCCGAACATTCCTTGATTCGTCTGTTAGCTGGATGCGAAACTCCTATTGTACACACGTGGTGGTGCACAAGTCTTTCTTGCCTTTCAGTTCCTGATATTGATCATATCAAGAAACACCCCCCACCAGTAGTGACGGCACTTCCGTTTCCGGTAAGATTCTACTTAGCTTTTTACAAAGATGAATGCATATACATCGTTATAAAATTTCAATGGCTTATTTCTACTGTTACTTTTAGCAATGAACCACTTATTGGCCACACAAAAACATTAAATTTATAACACAGTTGTCGTTATTTATAAGCCATGTCATGATTATTACTAAGAACTCTTAGTTAGTATCTATATAGTGTACATATGTACTTGTATCTTGTACTTGCATACCATGTATAAAAAATTATATTCATATGCCATCTTAATCGAGTTATTATGTATATAAATTGTATTTATGCTGATTTTAGTCCAGTCTTTATTTCCGGTAAGGCATAAGGCCTGTAGTACATTGCATATATACATTTGCTTCTTTATACTCGTTCATGAAACAATATGGTTTCTATGTACAAATGCGTAGAAAATATACATGGACAGGTTTTCAATTTCTATGATATTTGAACTGTTTAACAGTAACGAAAATTTATACTTATTTGGATGGACATAATATTTATCCTTTATATATTTCTTTCGAATATTACTGTAGAAAGGACAAACTAGAAGGAAATGATACTCGTCTTCAATCACATTTGAAAGGCATACTTTACACGTTCTTTGTTCTCTATGTATCTTTACATATCTACCAGTCCCAATTAAAAGTTCATGGGATGAGCATCGAAACCGTGCTAGACTTATTCTATACTTTTTAGCATTCAAACAAGGGTTCCGTTCCATAACAGCGAGCGATTATAATCGCTCATTGATTGCTCAATGTAGCGCTCAAGTAGCGGTCATTCTATCCTGAACGATACGGTGCAAAAAACTCAAAGTTTGCTCGCTTTGCTACTTAGCTCTACATTGAGCAATCGCGTTCAAGAGAGGTTTAAAAGTAATCGCTAATTGAGCTGTTACTTTGAAACCTCTTTTGAACACGGCCCTGATATATATAATTCGGTATGGATATCGCTTTTGAACATGAGGTACGTGTCGCATTTGCTCGAGAGTAAAGGATTTCATGAATTACGGATATATTCCATGTTCTTGGTTGTACCCAGTTTTTATGTCCATTTGTCACATAAAAGCATCATATTGTAGCATTTCTTTGGTATGCGATAGGATGCCATGTATAATAACTTTATCCAATACCGCATTACTTTACTATGAGTATATGTATAAAGGAAACCTGCGACATTCTCCAAATATAATAACATTTGGAGTACTTTCTTCAACACCCAAAAACTTTTAACAAGCATACAAATGTATCATTTCTAATTTCGCAAATGTATTTATTCCCCAAATTTCTGCCCCATATAAAAGATTAGGCTATATTTTTACATCAAATATTTTGAAAAATGAATTCATACTGAGATCACCAAGAATGTGTATTTGCCTCAGGATTCCTACCAAAACATTCTTTGCCTGCCCTGCTGCATAACTTACATGTAATAGCCAGGGTAATTGGTTTGTAAAATATGCACCGAGGTATTTGTATGAATTTGTAGTTTGCATCCTTATAATACCATTTTTCATTTTTTGCTATTTTTCCACCATTTTTGAATACGGCTAACTTTGTTTTATTCAGAATATTGTTAATTTTGTTTTCTCACAGACGTTTTCAAGTTCGTATATTTGCTTTTGTGAACCAATAATAGTACTTGATATCAATACATTATCATATAATGGAGGGTGTTATCGATGCAATAAAGCCATCTAATAAACTTGGTATCCTAATCTAATAAATATGCAAATAAATATGCAAATGAGGTCAATCTGCGAACTACTTTTAGAAAACTCCCTGCACGTCATGCGAATCCTAAAACGTTCATATGTCATTGATGGCGTCATTGTGAGTTTAAAGGGGTTTTCCATTGCGTGGGCGAGTTTGTAAACAAACATGGCTGCCCCCGTTATCAATATTGGCGATTCTGTAAGAATTGATGACAGAGGGACTGCAGTCGTTACTGCAGTGATTGATTTTGGAAAAGGAGAACCAGAGTACTTTGTTCAAATAGAAGGGACGGAATATGAATCTTGTCAAAATTCCTGATTAGCGTGACCAAGAAAGATGGAAGCAGTTACGAGCCTTCTACTCTGTGATCCTACATATCCAGCGTGGATCGGTATCTTAAAAAGCACGAGTATGGATATTCAATTGCATTTTCGGCAGAATTTGCAAAAGTGAGAGAGAGATGTTCTGAAATCTCGCCAAATCGAATTGAAGTAAAGTGGTAAAGGTTACTTACCCAACAAAAGTGAGCCAATTTCCGATGAAGAAATAAATATCCTGTGGGAAAGTAAACAACTTTGAAGTGAAAATCCACAGGCAGTTATTAATTCCTTGTGGTTTTTTAACACTGTTCATTTTGGATTGCGAGGAAGTGATGAACATCGCCAAATGTGTTGGGGAGACATTTCTTTGAACACCGACGCTAATGGTGTGGACTTTCTCACTTTCAACGAGAGACAATCGAAAACACGTTCAGGTGAAAATCCACGTGATGTCCGACAGGTAAGACCAAAGATGTGGGCCAATTTGGAGGACCCTTCCCGATGTCCGATCGCCATTTACACAATGTATCGGTCCAAACGTCCTCTTGATTACTGTGCAAACGATGCACCCTTTTATATTGCGTCCAACACAATGACGAATTCTGTGGATTATTCGGGAAATGTCACCTGGTTCCGCCGACAACCCATTGGAGAAAACAAACTGAGATCCTTAATGAAGGACATGTGTACTGCAACCAATCTTCAGTCATCGAAGCGCCTCACAAATCACAGCGCCAGGAAATTTCTGGTCCAAAAGCTGTCCGACAACGCTGTCCCTCCAACAAAAATCATGCAACCTCCAATCTATCAACAACTATACAGCAATATCAATGAAGCCAGGCATCGTGAGATTTCTTCGTTGTTGTAAAATCTAGTACCACAAAACACACAGCTGAGTCGAGCGTTTCCGGTGAAGAACGGGCCACGTTATTCGTGCACAGCTACGCGATCGTCAAACGAAATGAATGTGTCAGTGTGAGGTGGAATTAACACACTCTTTGCAGCGCCAGTTTACGGTGGAAACATCACAATAAATGTTTAAAAAAACGAAATAGTTCCTCCTCCTCGCAAATATCGGCGTTTGGCTTTGATCGAATCTGACAGCAGCCAGGAGACCGACTGAATCTAAGCCTATGCATAACATGGCCCATTCTCTTCCCACAGAGGTTAGTCCCTACAGTTTTCCGGTCCTACCCTCTGTTGTTTTTCGCTTGAAATCGAGAGCAGAACCAAAGTCCCCTAGCGGTGGAAAGAGAAATCTCATACCGTATCCCTGGTTCTTAACAAATGAGAACTCATCTTTAATTGGCCATGTCGACAGGGTAACTTCAAAGATCGAGGCATTTTACTCTGAAGGGTCTTGCTCATTAGAATATGTCATTCGAATATGTCTGATGTAAATAACGCAAATGAACAGTTTTGGGTGTTTGTCTCTGATTTGGTCTTCTTTATTTATAATTATGTTTATGATCAATAGTTTTCACAATATCAAATAGCATAGTTCGAGGAAAACACAGAAAACACAGGAAAACGAGAAAACGTTGGCCTTACGTTTATTTTATCATTATGACGTGTCATTGGCAAATGTCACTTTTACAACGGCGTCGCTGATTGCACAACTAGATTCAATTGCAACCAATCAGGACATTCCCTTTTCGCCCCCGATTTCAAGCGTAAAGTAACAGAGGGTAGAACCGGAAAACTGTAGGGACTAACCTCTGTGGGAAGAGAATGAACATGGCCGTTTGTTTCCGAACGTTTAATTTCAGAGTTACTTCCCCTCGTTGTATAAACTTGTGACCTAATTATTTTCAGTATGTCTCATTCCAAAGAAACAACTGTTGATGAATTACAAATTTTCTCTTGAATACTGTCTGTTTTTTAAATTTTATTATTGGTAAGAGAAATTTAGGTTTAAGAGAGATTTAGTTTCGCACTATATTCAACGACGTCACATCTACACGGCACCGTGAAGAGTTTCCGACCTTCACCTTGACCTTCACAGTGCATCGGTGTATCCCTACGCCAATGCTCTAAATATAAACTACCGTAGGTTTGCTAATATTTCAATGATTTTTAAGAATGACATTATATGATAAAGGAATTATTAACCTCGTGTGTTTCCGTATCATTAATATCATATATTAGGAATAAAAATGTATGTATTATGCTCGCCAAAGGCTCGCATAATACAATTTTTATTTCTAATATATGATATTAATGATAGGATATATAATATATGATATTAATGATACGGAAACACACTTGGTTAATAATCTCTATATATCATTAGGAAAAAACAAAAGGACTTGTTGGAAGATATCTGGGTGTAATTGTATACCGTGAGCATAATTTAGTTCAATCTGAGTGGCCAATTCATTTATGAAGAAGGAAACTAAGAACGGACTCAATACAGAGCCTTGTCTGACGTACGTGTCTACGTGTATCTGAAAGATTTCTGTTAATACATTATTATTTCTGACACATGCTTTCACATCCTAATATATATGTCGTAATAGATTACTCATTTTAGGGCTAATTTATGCTCATGTACCACCGGTGGTGAAATTGAGATAATAAAAACCTTGAAATCTTGAAACCTTGCTAATGTCACAAATGTTGTCACTGGTGATTCAAGATTACCCGTGTCTGTTTAGGTTTTTTACCATTGGCTCACGTAGTTCATATTCAAAATAATGTTTTTTAACAGAACACCGTCACTTTTATGTCGCTAGGATTCAAGATCCCAAAACGAATAACATACGGATACTCCATTATATGAAAATATTATTTATGCAGACATTCAGTGTGAAGCCATTGCCTATGAAACCTGGAGACGATGGTGTTGCTAACATAGGTTCCGGGGCTCTTGACACCACCAACGGTCCCCTGATCTACAACAGGAAGTTCAAGGGAACTGCAGTGGATGACAGTAAGGACATGTTACCCTTTTCGTTACCCAATCTCTGCTGGCTGTCAGGTAATCGCAAGTTGTATTATGAAGGCACTCTGGCACGCCATATTTGTGTAATCACCCTGCACCACCAGGGTATTTGTACCTGTAAGGCGACTTCGATCCCCTGATAGTCCTATCAACGTTTGCCTCTAATGTAAACACAATGCTGCTTCCGTTTCAAAACTGATAACAAGTTTCTTTAAACTTGATTCAAGATGGCCACTGTCATTCCTAAAGAATATTTATAAATATGCCACTTTATTTTGGATTGACATTGCATAAACGATTACATACAAGGTATTATTTAGTCTACGTCCAGACTCTGAACATATTTATCCGTACATTTGTAAACTATCTCTATTTTATTAAATATTGAAAAGGAGCCTATGACAAATGGACTCAAAACAGAGGTTCCTTTTTCATAATTAATAAAATGGTGAAACTTAAGGACAACTCATTTTACAGAGTCTAAATGCTCGTCTAGGTATTATCAATATCAACATCCTGTTTATAGCAACAATCAGCAATATAAATATGTTTTAATGAACACGTCAGATTTACAGCGTAAAGTATAGTTGATCTGTCACGCAGGTCCTTTTATCAAATATAAACGTCATATATAAATATATATAAATCATTATCTCCTTATTGAGGTAACATAATTCATTTTTCCAAAGTCACCTCTGTTGCATGTTGGTGATAATTTCGCGATTCTAGCAATAAACACTGGCAGTTATGTTTGCAAAGCAGACAGCGTCCTTCTATCTAACCAAATATCGATTTACATCTTCGACGAACTTCTGTCTAGTGAGAGTTACGAGTGCATCGCAAAGGTGAAGCATCTCTAGTAATTTCCGGAAATAGACCAGGGGTTCAGTTAGGAACAGTGTCGCTGATTGCTCAACTAACCTATGATGCAACTAGAAACCTGATTGTCTGTTTCTAGCCCAGAAAGTGTCCAACTTGTGACTGTGGTTACGTTGAAAGCAAAGGCTTGAGTAACCTTTGTTAATGGATTTTACCAATTCTTCCAATATAAATTCACATGAGACAGCAAAAAATCCCAAAACACGTCACATACAAAATACAAGATATTTCAATCCATAAGAGATAAATAAAACATTATCTATTCATATTTCTTAAAGACATGCTTATTAAAAAAAACATTGTTTTGGCATCTCTTTATCTAGACGATATAGGAGTAAAACAAGGCTTTTAAGCTTTTATTAAGTCATATACTGCTTCAATAAATTCAAGTCCAAGAAGGTTATCTATGACGGTACATATGTTACTAATTACATTTTTACACATATATTTTAAAAATAAAATGACAAAGTTTCTGGCCTTATACCAGTATTGAAAATGCTATTTCAGCACAAAATGCCTGAAACATTTAGGCATTTGACCAGATGACTGATTTCACATATTGACTGTAACATATATACTGAAATCATAAAAAAGAAAGTTTACATCTCAGTTGGTTTTATCATATGTTTGATTTTCAATTACAAATATCTTATGTATCCGACGTCGTACTCCAAAACTGAATTTTGGGAAAAGATGTATTTTTAATTTCTAAATTCTTCCAAAATTAATTTGGATGAAACACAATTGCTCATCAACATATAAGGCATCTTCTATGTGAAAATCAATAAATGTGCCTCATTCTGCACACATTTACGACATTATAAACATCGTAAGAGTCGTGTTGGTGTAAATTTCATTCCTTGCCCCTGTCAACATTCTAACTAAAAATTAACCAGTCACCAATGTAATTCTTTCAAACTACTGCTGAAAAGAGGTGTGTTATCGTGTCATAATCAAACGCATCTAATTTCTTTTACAGTATTGGATTAATCCAAACCAACTGAGGTGTAAACTTTCTTTTCTACTTCAGTTCATTGAAATAGATATATTTTTTAGTGAAATGTTTGTATTTCACTGACTTCTTCTCCCCAGCGACTGGTCGGGTTTACCACTACGACACTCGGACAAACACAAGAGAGTGGGTGACCACACCAGAGGGACGCTCTGTGACGGTCACTCACCATTGATGTCCACTGTCCACTCTCCAAGCCAGATCAAACATTGAAACTGACCGATGGAGTAAACACGCTAGAAATGAAGGACTCTGTTATCTATGTAGTATATCTAAGAAGTTAATACTTACCATCATTTTATTGTGAATATATTTCAATTGAAAAGTATTTTCACTCATGCAAGCACACGATAAACGCATTGTATTAAATCTTTCAATATTAAAGAAAATAATTCTCTTTGTATCAATCATATTACTGTTTTGATGTTTGTATATTTGTAAATGTAAACTTGCTATGTACATAACTATTAAACTGTTGTTCTTTGTGTCGAATTCTGTCTTTGGTTAATTCGAGTACACAAGAGAAAAAGAAGTGAGTGGGCACAAAAACGCAATACAAAGTAATGCCTTATACACTCATTTTGTATAAGTCTTAGATCAATTTTAGATCTATCCTTTGTTATCCAATGATACATATGTGTTATCTAATTATAATCTATAACCTTCTGATATTTTCTGTTTGTCCAATCAGCAAATGCTCGCCCTAAAAGTATCGATTAGTACTTGACCCGATAGAATCATTCACGTCTAACGTTGGGAACGGGTAACGTCTCTGTTATGACAAGACTTCAAGGTAATCTCGGCTGCGAACTCTTTTTCTGCAATTTGAATGGAACATCTAACTATAACATTATCACTTTTTTTTTATTTGTGAATGTTACACTATAGTATTTATTTGACTTGTACTTGCATACATTTTCTCTCCACAGGTGTACAAATGTAACTCGGATTATTTAATTCCTCTGAAAAATACCAACTTGAGTAACACCTGTAGTATGAGAATAACATACACTGACTGACAAAAGAAACTATAACACTCAGTTGTATACATCATATGTAGTAATTTTCAAAGTCAAATATCTCGAGTTTTCGACGTCGTATTAAAAAACTGACTAGTTTGGGAAATTAGTCCAAAACATTAAATAAGTCCAAGAAAACCTCTGGATAGTTTAAAATTAAAAAAAAAAAAATTAAATCTTAAGATCCCCCCAAACACAACTGTTCATCGACATATAACACATACTCTGTGTGAAAATCAATAAATGTGCCTCGTCGTGCACACATTTACAACATTTTAAACATGGTAGGGGTTTATGTTGATGTAAATTTCATTTATTACCCCTGTCTACTTTAAATTTAAATATTGATATTTCAGTTAAAAATGAAACAGTCACCAATTAAGTCATTCTAACTACTGCGGAAAGGGGTTACTGTATCGTAATCAAATGCATCTCACTTCCTTAAAATATTGAATTAATGGAAAAGAAGTGAGTGTTATACTTTCTTTTGCCTGTCAGTTTACAATTTTGCATATTCATATAAGTATCACAAAAATATGAATATAGATAAAAAACCTCTTCATAATTGAACGTTACCAACCCAAATTTGTGATTTTGTCTGTTGCAAATGATTATGAATTTCCAAAATTACGTTGACTAATTGACGCTTTACAATTGCGGTGCATTGTCATCAAATGGTAATTTCGTCAACAGATAGTACTAAATAACAGAGAAAGAAACACCATTTATAACGTTTGGCATATGTGAGCCAAACAACAAAATGGGTGCACCTTAACTCATCACAATTTAATCTATTCCATTTCTGGCTGTTTCACATCAGAACTGTTTTATAAGCATCTATGTACAGCAACCTTGCTCTGTTTGTACAGTAGTTTTATGGATACTCTGAACAAAAAATCTAAACCTCCCGAAATATTTGATGAGCGTTTCATATGTTCTACGTTCATGGACAAACAAGAAACATTTTCTTAATTACGATTTCTAAACGTGTGATTCTGTTTAACAAGGCTTTTATCTTTATCACCAACTGGTATGATTTGAAAACAACTATATGCTGTTGACTAACGTACGCTTTATAAACTGACCTGTGATCTATATTTGGGCGAATCCACATCGGCTCAAAGAGTATGTGCAAAACATTTCAGCTTAGAAATAAAACTAAATATGTATTTATCACACCAATGCACTATATCATAAATGTTACGGGGCTACCTGTACTAACATTTCCTAACAACGGAAGGCACATGTTCCCTTCTAAATTGGGCTACGGAAGGCACTTCATAATAATACATTATTTCAACTATTTGAGTCATCAACATGGTTAAAGAAATATGATTGACAAACATTACTTGTAATAACTTTTCTCCCATAAACTGTGTAGCATGCTAAACTACCGTTTCAAATTTAAAAGTACAATTCTTACTATAATCTTGCCACAGCATGATTCATTTTCTTATTTCAGCGTATCGCTGCTAATACTGCATTTACTGCATGTACTGCAACATAAATCATATACACTCAACGGCAAAAGAAACATCACCTAATTTTCAATGGAGAAAAATACTTCTAATGAAGTCGATTTTGAATGTCTTTGAAAGACACATGTTGTGTAAAGGTATACTCTCAATTTCATACGTCACAGTATGATGCTTTTATTCTGAATTAGCATTTTACAGATTTGTAATTGGCCGGAAGCTTTTGCATTTAAGTAAAAAAGAATTAAAATGTAATGCCGGTAAGTAAAATATGTTACAAACATTAATAACCTTTTAGACTTTTAAATTTATTGACGCAGCATTGCTTTTGGGCGTAATAAAGCTCGTCCAGTTAAGGAGATTCCACAACAACGATTTTTGAAACAGCCATCAAGTATGTTGATAAGTATATCGGACAATTGCCAGTCTGATTGAAATCGACCGTTTTCCGAGGAATAAAAGATACAAGTGCATCTACCGGGATACGAACTCATATCGTTCGGAGGTTTCCTCGCAAAACCAATCTTACCCCATAGAAGATATTATACACTTAATTTTTCACAGATTTTTTCGACCCAAAATATGAAGAGATATTGCACGAATGTGTCTTCCAGTCTAAATATTGATTACTAAATTATTTTTTTTCAAGCGCAAAGTATTGTCGTCTAACTCACAAACTGTATACAAAACCACCAAAGAAAAACAAAGTTTATGAGTAATGAAAGAACTTGAAATAAACTAACGTGCAAAAGAAACGTCCCCACATTTTGAAAACAGTATAAAAGTAAATATTGAAGTCGGAGAAAGTAGATTTTGAATGTATTTGGTAGCCACATGTTTCGTATAGAAGTATTCACAAGTTCATACATCAGAGTATGCTTCTTTTATTTTTACATCTGTTCAAATACACATGGGGTGCTAAAAGCGCTTTTTAAAGATGTTTTTGGCCCACAATATTTGGTATTCAAGTTTAAAACATTGAAAAAGTAGAAATTTAATTAATTAAAGATATCCTCGATATAAATAGCGGATAATAATGGAGTAAATGTGTTAACCAACTACATGTAGGTAGTTTGCTTGAATGTTATTATCAATGAGAATATATTTGTCATAGTTTGCTGGTCTGATCACAATAAAAAAAAGTACATTAAAAGGTAAAATGTTTACAATTTGTATATTCACAGGATGTTTAGAAACATTGTAATTATACAAATCGTCACATTCAGCAATGTGTGCAAGGGTAACTTGCAAGAGAAGATCGGGCAGCACACTATGGAGACTTACGCTTCGGAAACGCTTGTTGTTGTGTAGTACGTTTTATGGAATAAAGGGAATTCTGTTTATATGACGTCAGATACCTTGACGCGAATAGTACTTGTCTTTGAAACCAAATTTCACAACATTGTCGTGATATGAAAGTTATCACATGCCATTTTGTAGATAAAATATTTCTCTAGCGATTGACGTGATAAGTATATTTTCAAAAACATATATTTGTATTTGAAACATTAACATACATGTTTTTTAAGAAACATAAATCGAAAGCGTTTTGAAAATTCAGAGTTACATGTAGTTTAGTTGGCTTCTGAAAACATTAATTAACTCTGTTTCAGTCGTATTTATCTCTGGTGGATTAATATATATCATATTGTGTATGGCGATGTTTCTGTTTTGGTTGAGTGTATGTGAGTGATGATGATTTACTGTTTGCAATGTAACTATATTCTTTGCTGTTGGAGCTCTCTTCGTGGACCTCTGTTTCGTTTTGGTATGATCATTGGTGGGCGTGTTACTTTACTACCATCAGTTGCCTCGTATACTAAAAACACTTGTCATACATAATGACTTGGTAAGGGTTCCGATAGATATGCCCAAACCTAAATGAGCACTAAACACTGTTTTCGGTATCATATGAGGTCATACTTCACCAGTGCATCAACATTTCTATTCCACTTATCCGTAACATTTTATCTCCAGTGCCTTCAGGTGCTTAAAACTTGAGGGACCTCTACATGTAGCCTTCCGTATAACAATTTTCTACACCATTCGGATAAAACAACGTCCCATTGTGTTATTATAAATGTTCAATGATAATCAAAATAAAATATTTGATTATTTAATATTTATTCTTGAGTTCGCAGTTTCTTATATGTATTTATTTTAATTGTATTGTAAGATCATATCGGTTTGGTTTCAGAGGTTTTCATATAAGCAAATTTGACGAAAACGCAAATAAATACACAGGTTAAGGTTTTCACTTGCTAAGTGTGTGACGCAATGAAACCTGTGTATATAACGCATCCTCTCATTGACTCATTCCGTATTAATAATTTCTACACAAATTATTAATTCATATTTACGGTTTTCTTTATTCACGTCTCTACACAGAAAATGGTCATTAAAATAACTGATGATTTCAAAATAATTTGTAATCAAAATTTAAGGTATCTACATATTTGCGTTTAATAAATTTACTTTTATTTGCTACATACATAATTAACAAATAACTGGAAATCTTAATTGCTGGTCAATTTGAAAACATTTGTAATTCCATATTTCATAAAGCTCACTGCTAATTTAATTTCCAAATTCCCTTTTTCCTAAATCAATTGTTTGAATTAAGTACACAGTGGCGGTTATGATGCATCATATGTTCATGTTATTGGCTGAGCATTTACTATCGAGCTTGAATTATGTATTCAAATTGATTTATCACTATCAATTTACAATATTCATGTGATTGTTTTTTCACAATGGTTATGTTAATGTCATCATTTTCGCCACACTGCATATTATTGATGTCATTATCTGTTTTTAATGTTTTCTCACAGTGATTTGGCTATTTTCGTGTTGTCCACTTGATTTGAAGTCACCGTTATCTTTATCAATACGGTATGTATTATTCACGTGGCCCAGTCATTTTACCTTCAACCTTTAGTAAAATTTATTTTGTAATATCTTTTTACTAAAGTTTTATAGCTTGGGTATAAGTTGGGTAGCTTAATTTGTGCAGTTTCTAGATATTCTACCTAATGAGTGTGTAAGTTACATCACGTGCAAAACAAACGTCCCCATACAAAACATATATATTTCAATCCACGGATGATAAATACGACGTTAAACTTATTAACCTACATGTGTAACATTGAGGGCAAAAACACACTGAAAGGCGATTTTAGCACTCCATGGGTATTTGAACAGACATAAAAAAAATAAAAGTATCAAAGTTTGATGTATAAATTGTGATAACTTTTTTTTATAGAACATGTCTATCAAATATATTCAAAATGTAATATCTCCGACATCAATATTCATGTTGTGCTCTTTTTGAAATGTGGGGACGTTTCTTTTCTTGCACGTGAGTATACATAACATGTTGTTGGACTGCGGCTAGTCCCTAATTAACGGGTATGTACAACTAACAAGCAGTCCTCCCCATCCTTATTATTTTCCATATTTGTATAGGACAGGTGTCCTGTCATGGTTAATAATTGACCATATACCGGTAGTGTTAGTTTATACATATCAATTATTTTGGGATGAATTTCTCTCCAAATTGGTATGCTAACATATGTATTCAATTGATCCTTTGTTTCATAATGTGAATTGCACCTAACATCAGGTGACACGTTGTGAACATATCATTTTGTGGTAGGATGGGATGATAGCTTCTGGGGAGAATTATGGTAATAATACATGTCATCAAATATAAATACTCATTGGGTGATGTAAGCACTGATCTTGCTTCCAAATGTATGTGTTTATTTAGTATATGATCTATCTCTCCTATGATTAGTATTCACAACATCAACCAGGCCACTACTAATACTATATAAATACTATAGTAAATTCTATTTAAATAATTGTACCCATTTCTCCTTTGTTAATAGGTACCTACTTGGCTGTACAGACAATAATTGCATCATCATTGAAAAGCCCCTCTTAACTGCATACACTATGATCAAACTCTTCTGTTGCGTCATCTTTGACTGGAGTACAAGAGCCAACACGCTTGCCAACCCATTTTATTTTAAACATATCTTATTCATTGAGAACAGGATTAGGAACAAGTTCTCCAACATAAATTACCTTCTCCCATCCATTTTTAATGAGACAAGATTGGTTAATTACTTTGCTTTTCACCACGTTTGACATTTCATTTGAGCAATTTTTATGATTTTAGTTGTATTTTATAGCTATTTAAGATATCCCGTCATTCGAACTTTTCAATTACTCTTCAATAAGGTGTAATAATATCTTACTATCTTCAACCATGTTTACCAAGAGAATAGTTACTTTCAATAAATACGAGAAGAGTGACCAAGAGTTGACATTACATGTACTTTCATCGAACAATGGACACGTACGAATGAAATCACCTAGGTAACCGTGATTGTCTAGTGTTTCCCATGGCCACGGTGTAAAAGGAGTCGCCCCGATATGCCAGTTTCTAATTATATATAATCCCTGAATATCGGATTATAATTAATGACCCTCATTGGCTTAATCAAGTGGGCCAGTTTCATAGCTTAGTTGACAGACAGAAAGACAGATAAATTTTGATTCAAGTTTCGCCTCAACATGATACAAAATGTAACAAATACATAGCAGTAACAGTAAAAAGGTTGAGCCATTCCATATGGAATTATGAGAGGATTTTTTTCAAAATATATACACAAAAAGTAAGAATATATCAAAATACTGTAAAACAGGTATATTCAAATTAAGAAGATATATACAAATTTGCACTATGATTTTTAAGAATACTAGAGAGGACGCTATTAATATGGAGCCACTGTCTTATGTCAGATATCACAAGATGGCAAACGTTCAGGTAGACCAGGGACCTTATATAGATTATAATGTCCCTGGGTAGACGTAAGCTTCTTTCCAAATAAAAGTTTATGACCAGAATTAGTGTGTAGATTTCATTATTTTAAGAGGATCTTGTGAAGACTGACGATAGACCAATCTTTCGATAATAACTTGTACATTCTATGATAAAATGACTGCAAATGGTGTATATTTTATAGGAAAATGTTTGATGGTGCTTACAGTAATGACTGACTACTGATTCTGCACGTATATTATGAAGAACTGTTTTTGTGTAATAATATGTGTGGATGTGAAACGGAATAAAATATTGAATCAAACTGTCTTTCAGTGAACTGTCTTCAAATATTTTAATCCTATGGCAGTCCCTTAATTAATCCTAATTAATCCCCCTTGTTGTCTTGTCAATTGTTAATTAATCCCCTAACAAAGGAACTGGCATACCGGGGTATGATCGTGTAAAACTAATGAACTAATTAACGCGCTTCTCTAATAACACATATAACATAATATCGTGGTCTATTGATTGAAGAAGGCTGAATAAATGCGACAATAGCTGCGATGATTTCTAGAAGTTTCCTTTCAGTTTCAGTCTTTTGTTCGTTGAATGTAAACACAAGTGTTAAAGAATAAATAATAACATTTTACAGCACGTTGATCTGAAGTGTTTTAGAATAAATAATTACATTTTACAGCATGTTGATCTGAAGTGTTGTAGAATAAATAATAACATTTACAGCATATTTATCTGAAGTGTTGTAGAATAAATAATTACTTTTACAGCATGTTGATCTGAAGTGTTGTAGAATAAATAATTACATTTACAGCATATTGATCTGAAGTGTTATAAAATAAATAATTACCTATACAGCATGTTGATCTGAAGTGTTGTAGAATAAATAATTACTTTTACAGCATGTTGATCTGAAGTGTTGTAGAATAAATAATTACATTTACAGCATATTGATCTGAAGTGTTATAAAATAAATAATTACCTATACAGCATGTTGATCTGAAGTGTTGTAGAATAAATACTTACTTTTACAGCATGTTGATCTGACGTGCGGTAGAATAAATAATTACATTTTACAGCATGTTGATCTGAAGTTTTGTAGAATAAATACTTACTTTTACAGCATGTTGATCTGAAGTGTTGTAGAATAAATACATACATTTTACAGCATGTTGATCTGAAGTGTTATAGAATAAATAATTACATTTTACAGCATGTTGATCTGAAGTGTTATAGAATAATTAATTACATTTTACAGCATGTTGATCTGAAGTGTTATAGAATAAATACTTACTTTTACAGCATGTTGATCTGAAGTGTAGAATAAATAATTACATTTAACAGCATGTTGATCTGAAGTGTTATAGAATAAATAATTACATTTTACAGCATGTTGATCTGAAGTGTTATAGAATAAATAATTACATTTTACAGCATGCTGATCTGAAGTGTTATAGAATAAATAATTACATTTTACAGCATGTTGATCTGAAGTGTTATAGAATAAATAAATACATTTTACAGCATGTTGATCTGAAGTGTTATAGAATAAGTAATTACATTTTACAGCATGTTGATCTGAAGTGTTATAGAATAAATAATTACATGTTACCCACAACGGAGCTAGCGTCGTCGATTATATGCTTGCCAGTAGCGAACTGTTCAATTACTTTTGTGATTTTGGAATTCATCATCGGGACGAGTCTGTTCACTTCCCTTGTACTGTAGTGTTGATATCCAGGTAGATGATGGCCAACCCCTCCCTGACGAGCAGCAAGTGCATGATGCGGCCGTAAAATATACCAAGTATTTATGGGATGATTCAAAGGTTACACAGTTTCTTATTCGCTTTCAGGAAGCGTTTCTGTTTAGTTATGAAGACATAATCAAAGCATCTTTACATGATATACAGTATTCCTTTGAATTATTTGTTGATATATACCATAGAGCTGCTGATTCCCGCATGGTTAGTGCTCCGAGTAACAGTAGACCCGTAAACAGTGATTTACCCACCCAGCCACCTTGGTGGGACTCGGATCTCGAAAAGATAAAGAAAGACAAATACATTGCGCTTCGACATCATAGAGATTTTGGAAAAGACCTTTCTGAATTTAGAACTTTACGCTCTCTCTTTAAAAGAACATTTAAGGAAAAGAAACAACAATATTTCAGATGTAAACAACGTCAACTCATAGAATGCAGAAACAATCCGAAACTCTTCTGGAAAACTGTGAAAGGAATAAAGAAAACATCTTCAAACAGTAACCCAGTTTCATCCTATGAATGGTTAACTCACTTCAGTGCTCTTTTAAACTTTGATTACTCACCAGACTACGATAGTATATCTACAACTACCGTCAGCGATGATCTCCCTTTATTAGAAGATGTCAACAAACCATTTTCAGAGCAAGAAGTTTTTAACAGTTTACGTAAGCTGAAAAGAAATAAATCTCCAGGTGAAGATGGTATAGTTTGTGAATTTCTACAATCAACTAAACATTATGTTACACCATTATTGACACTATTGTTTAATAAGCTATATGATTCCGGATTGTTTCCTTCTCAGTGGGGCAAAAGCATTATATGTCCACTTCATAAAACAGGTGATAAGAGCAATCCAGGAAACTACCGAGGCTCATCAACTCTGTGTGTAAAGTGTTCACCTCCATACTCAACTCACGACTTCAGACCTGGTGTGACGACAATAACGCCATCCACGAAACTCAAGCTGGTTTTCGACCAGGATATTCAACTGTTGATCAGATGTTTGTTTTACAGTCAATAATTCAAAAGTATATATCTAAAAAGAATGGAAGGTTTTATTGTCTTTTCATCGATTTTTCGAAGGCCTTTGACTGTGTCCGTCACGATGTTCTACTGAACCAATTGAAATCTTTGGGTTTAAATGGTAAAATTCTAAACATGCTGTGTGATATGTATAGAAAACTATCAGCTTGTGTGAAAACTGGCAGAGGACTCTCAGAATATTTCCCCTGTAACATGGGAACTCGTCAAGGATGCATACTCAGCCCAAAATTATTTATTATGTTTATTAACCAATTAACCCAAATGCTGGAAGCGAATGGTGGTCATGGCACGTTTATATCAACTGAAATTCCAGATGTATATGCTCTCCTATTCGCCGACGATGTATCAACAGTAGCAGATACCACCTTCCAACTACAAAAGAAAATCAAAGTTATAGAAGATTTTTGTGATAAAACTGGTATGAAAATTAACTTGGATAAAACCAAAATAATAGTGTTTCGAAATGGAGGCCGACACGTAATTATGAAAAATGGCATTTTAAAGGGAAGGAAATTAAAGTTGTGAACCATTACAGGTATCTGGGGGTTGTATTCACGCCTAAACTTTCGTGGACTAAAGCATTGAACTGTTCTGCATCTCAAGCTAAGAAATCAATAATCAGTATTTATCGATACCAGTGTAACTTTGGTAAATTCAATTATTGTGACATTTTTAAATTGTACGAAAGCATAGTAGTTCCTATTCTCTGCTATGGAGCTGAAATATGGGGGACATCTCATCGGAAAATTATAGAGACTGTGCACATCCAGTTCTGCAAAAGATTTCTTGGACTCGGTAAAACTACACCAAACAATATGGCACTTGGAGAATGTGGCAGAACTTATTTACAGCTAACCTATATGACAAAATCTATAAAATTCAGGTTACGACTTATTCATATGGATACGTCAAGACTCCCCTATCAATCTTACAGCATGATTAAATCTATTACAGATACAGGAAGGCATACATGGGCCACGGAGATTAGGAATGTTCTCTACAAACTGGGATTTGGACATGTATGGATTCAACATGAAGTAGGAAACATCGATCGATTTGTATCTCAATTCAAACAGCGACTTAAAGATAATCTGGTTCAAGATTGGCATTCATCATTACATGACAACACTAAATGTTGCAACTATAAGCTCTTTAAATCCCTCCTTGATGTTGAAAAGTATCTAACATGTGACATCCAACCTCATCTTATTAAATACATCGCTAAATTTCGTTGTAACAACTTTAACCTATTGATTGAATCCGGACGTCATAAAAATATACCCCGCAGCCAAAGAATCTGTGAAAAATGCTCTACTGAAAATGCAAAGCTCATCGAAGACGAATACCATGTTCTCCTGTGCTGTACTAAGTATAATGACTTTCGAAAAATGTATATAAAGAAATATTTCTATGAAAATCCAACATTACTTAAATTCAGTCAACTCATGCAATCCGCTGAAAAAGAGACAATCCATGCCATCGCTGTGTTTCTCTACAAAGTGTTCCAAGCACGTCGTGAAAACCCATGAACTATAAAATCAATTTAATGCATGCAATAATATTATCAATCGAATTCAATACTATATTTTGGGCCCGAGGCCTTACACTGTAATAAAATCTGTCTGTCTGTCTGTCATTACATTTTACAGCATGTTGATCTGAAGCGTTATAGAATAAATACATACATTTTACAACATGTTGATCTGAAATGTTGTAGAATAAATAATTACATTTTACAACATGTTGATCTGAAGTGTTATAGAATAAGTAATTACATTTTACAGCATGTTGATCTGAAGTGTTGAAGAATAAACAAGAAAAAAGTGAGCATGGCTCATGTACCCCCGCCATTCGCTATCCGTTCATTGAGAATTATGGATGTGAAGGTTACTATGTTTAAAAAACAGCTTCAAGCATCATAATAGTGTCCAAAATAATTTTAGGAACTGACTGTTATTACAAAATTTCATTCACCCAGATGTAATATTTTTCAGGTAACTTAATTTTTCCCATTAGAGCATCACACTGGTAATTTGTACCAAGTTCAATTACAGATTCAAGGGCTTCATAACTCTGTGAAAAATAATATTTCGGAATTGGACTGTGAACTTGATGAAGAGTATCATCTGGACTACCCACATGTAAAATTTTATTCACCTAGATGTAGTAGTTGCCGAGAAAACTTGCCCCATTGGAGCATCTCAGCTCTTTTGGTACTAAGTTCAATTTCGGATTCAAGGGCCATAACTCTGTACAAAATAATATTTCGGAACTGGTTTTCGAACTCGATGAAGAATATCGGAAGAACATGGTTAACCACTGTACAAAGTTTGGTTGATGTACCTTTGAAGATTTTTGAGAAAATTGACCGGACGGAAAGACGGGCGGACGGACAGACGGACGGACAGACGAACGGACGGAATGGCCGCTATATACCCCCGCTTACTTCGTAGCGGGGGTATGATAATAACATTTTACAGCATGTTGATCTGAAGTGTTATAGAAAAGTAACTACATTTTACAGCATGTTGATCTGAAGTGTAGAATAAATAATTACATTTTACAGCATGTTGATCTGAAGTGTTGTAGAATAAATAATTACTTTTACAGCATGTTGATCGGAAGTGTTATAGAATAAGTAACTACATTTTACAGCATGTTGATCTGAAGTGTAGAATAAATTATAACATTTTACAGCATGTTGATCTGAAGTGTTGTAGAATAAATAATTACTTTTACAGCATGTTGATCGGAAGTGTTATAGAAAAAATAATTACATTTTACAGCATGTTGATCTGAAGTGTTATAGAATAAATACTTACTTTTACAGTATGTTGATCTGAAGTGTTGTAGAATAAATAATTACATTTTACAGCGTGTTGATCTGAAATGTTATAGAATAAATAATTACATTTTACAGCGTGTTGATCTGAAGTGTTGTAGTATAAATACTTACTTTTTACAGCATGTTGATCTGAAGTGTTGTAGAATAAGTAATACCATTTTACAGCATGTTGATCTGAAGTGTTGTAGAATAAATAATATTACATTTAACATCATGTTGATCTGAAGTGTTGTAGAATAAATAATTACATTTTACAGCATGTTGACCTGAAGTGTTATAGAATAAATACATACATTTTACAGCATGTTGATCTGAAGTGTTATAGAATAAATACTTACTTTTTACAGCATGTTGATCTGAAGTGTTGTAGAATAAGTAATACCATTTTACAGCATGTTGATCTGAAGTGTTGTAGAATAAATAATATTACATTTAACATCATGTTGATCTGAAGTGTTGTAGAATAAATAATATTACATTTAACATCATGTTGATCTGAAGTGTTGTAGAATAAATAATTAAATTTAACATCATGTTGATCTGAAGTGTTGTAGAATAAATAATTAAATTTTACAGCATGTTGATCTGAAGTGTGATAAAATAAGTAATTACATTTTACAGCATTATGATCTGAAGTGTTGTAGAATAAGTAATTACATTTTACAGTATTATGATCTGAAGCGTTGTAGAATAAGTAATTACATTTAACAGCACGTTGATCTGAAGTGTTGTAGAATAAATAATTACATTTTACAGCATGTTGATCTGAAGTGTGATAAAATAAGTAATTACATTTTACAGCATTATGATCTGAAGTGTTGTAGACTAAGTAATTACATTTTACAGCATGTTGATCTGAAGTGTTGTAGAATAAATAATTACATTTTACAGCATGTTGATCTGAAGTGTTATAGAATAATTAATTACATTTTACAGCATTATGATCTGAAGTGCTATAGAATAAATACTTACTTTTAGAGCATGTTGATCTGAAGTGTTGTAGAACAAATAAATACTTTTAGAGCATGTTGATCTGAAGTGTTATAGAATAAATAATTACATTTTACAGAATGTTGATCTGAAGCGTTATAGAATAAATACATACATTTTACAACATGTTGATCTGAAGTGTTGTAGAATAAGTAATTACATTTTACAGCATGTTGATCTGAAGTGTTGTAGAATAAGTAATTACATTTAACAGCACGTTGATCTGAAGTGTTTTAGAATAAATAATTACATTTTACAGCATTATGATCTGAAGTGTTGTAGAATAAATAATTACTTTTACAGCATGTTGATCGGAAGTGTTATAGAATAAATAATTACATTTTACAGCATGTTGATCTGAAGTGTTATAGAATAAATACTTACTTTTACAGCATGTTGATCTGAAGTGTTATAGAATAAATACATACGTTTTACAGCATGTTGATCTGAAGTGCTATAGAATAAATTATACTTACTTTTACAGCATGTTGATCTGAAGTGTTGTAGAATAAGTAATACCATTTTACAGCATGTTGATCTGAAGTGTTTTAGAATAAATAGTTACATTTTACAGCATGATCTGAAGTGCGGTAAAATAAGTAATTACATTTTACAGCATTATGATCTGAAGTGTTGTAGAATAAGTAATTATATTTTACAGCACGTTGATCTGAAGTGTTTTAAAATAAATAATTACATTTTACAGCATGTTGATCTGAAGTGTGATAAAATAAGTAATTACATTTTACAGCATTATGATCTGAAGTGTTGTAGACTAAGTAATTACATTTCACAGAATGTTGATCTGAAGTGTTGTAGAATAAATAATTACTTTTACAGCATGTTGATCTGAAGTGTTGTAGAATAAATAATTACTATTTACAGCATATTGATCTGAAGTGTTATAGAATAATTAATTACATTTTACAGTAAATCGATCTGAAGTGTTGTAGATTATAATTACGTTTACGGCATGTTGATCTGAAGTGTTGTAGAATAAATAATTACATTTTACAGCATGTTGATCTGAAGTGTGATAAAATAAGTAATTACATTTTACAGCATTATGATCTGAAGTGTTGTAGAATAAGTAATTACATTTTACAGAATGTTGATCTGAAGTGTTGTAGAATAAATAATTACATTTTACAGCATGTTGATCTGAAGTGTTGTAGAATAAATAGTTACATTTTACAGCATTATGATCTGAAGTGTTATAGAATAAATACTAACTTTATACAGCATGTTGATCTGAAGTGTTGTAGAATAAATACATACATTTTACAGCATGTTGATCTGAAGTGTTATAGAATAAATACTAACTTTATACAGCATGTTGATCTGAAGTGTTGTAGAATAAATAATTACATTTTACAGCATGTTGATCTGAAGTGTTGTAGAATAAATAATTACATTTTACAGCATGTTGATCTGAAGTGTTGTAGAATAAATATTTACTTTTTACAGCATGTTGATCTGAATTGTTGTAAAATAAATAATTACTTTTTACAGCATGTTGACACATAACTTAGATGTTTCATCAAATATCATATTTTATTTGTTAAAGTGTAAAACCATTTTGAATGAGACAATTATTTCAATCAATTTCATGTCAACCTTTGCACTTGCTCTGTTCTTTTCTGTTTATATTTCTGAAAAAAATAAGCCTTAGCAAACATCATCGATTTGGAATCCCATTTACTTGAACGTTACGTGAAAACACGTTGCATTGGACCTAATTGGTAACTTTGTAATAATAAAAGATAAATACTGATAGAATATTCACGTACATGTAGTATTATAACGTGTCATAAAACTAATAAACAATTTGCTGTTATGCCGTAGCGAAGGTTTCCCCACTCGCAACGTCGATGAGTGACTTCAGTTCTAAATGTTTATACTCTTTGTTTTTGTTTACACAAATTTGCACTTGTATTTTTCAAGTTGTGAACTATAAAGGGATCAAAACATTTCTTCCCATTAATATATTTCAATTTAACTGTGTTTTAATCATGTATTAATAGCATAAATGTGTCCACACTTCCGGCAGCGATGCGCATGAGATGGGACGTGTGTGACACCCGCTCTGCTTATCCAAAGTAATCCAACGCAATCTTAAAAATAATATGCCAACTTTACGTAAAGATAAAAAGAACAAACGCTCAACTGAATCACTAACATTACATAAACAGAAAGAATTAACTACGTAATTGAAAACAACAGAAATCGAGCGAGAAGAAATAACAGAAAATACGTCAACCGCCATGTCTGAAAACATGTCCGATATGAGGTAGTTCATCATCGACTCTCTAAAGGAACAAACTATAGATATTTCTAAGAAAATATCAGAACTGAAAAAGAAGATGATTGACGTCTTGAAAACTGTAAACTTTAAATCGGAAAACATTGTGTTAAATAAAAATGAAATCGGCGAACTGCGAAGATATTAAAAAATATGAAGGCCGACCACGAACAACTTCTACAACAGAAAATTCACATGAGAAACACGTGCGCACTCGTGTATGGTATTCCCGACAAGAAAACCCCAGAAACCGAAGTATTCTCATCACTCAAAATGGACGTAGAACATAAGCTGTTTGTGACAATTCATCGCCTCCCGGGTACCTCGACACACCAATATACAGTAAAACAGGCAAAGCCAGTGGTCGCCAAATTCGTCAAGTTAGACGATAGAAACGAAGTTATCCAAGCCAGTTACAAAAACATCGGCTATACTTCAAAAATCCAAATTATCCAAGGCCAAGGCCTACGAACTTCAAACGAAGAAAAAGCTACAAACAAGAATTCTAGAAAAGTGGACAGATATCCAGTTAGAGGTCAGGAAGAATGCCAGCTCTCCTTGGAAATCGTTCCACCTTGTCGAAACTTCATAAACTCTGTGTGCAATCTATTGTGTGTTTCGGATACTCATAGGATTCTTTCAAATAAAAACGCGCTAAGACCTTGTTTCGTAATTTCGTTTTGAGTTTTCGCGGTTTCAAGAATTCGTGTTGGATAATTAACACCAAATCAAATGACCCCTCTCGGCCATCAAAAATCGTTCTGTGTTATGCCTCTATTTATCTACGATTCGAATTATCCCGAAAGGCATTCTCATCCCACAGAGGTAACGCCCTTCAGATGTCCGATCCTAACCTCTGTTCTAGATGCCCTGAATGTCTAGGATCCTAGCGGGGAAAAGGGAACCTCATACTGTATCCCTGCTTCTTAACCAATGAAAACTCATCTTTCATTTGCAAATGTCACTTTTACAACGGCTTCGCTGATTGCACAACTAGATTCCATTGCAACCAATCAGGACACTCCATTTTGCCGACGGATTCATCTACATGTAAGATGAACAGGTTAAGATCTGAAATCTTAAGGGAGTAACCGGTGGGATGAGAATGAACGAAAGGTCGATATATTCGATGTTGCACATTCGTGAACATCTGTATAAAATTCGTAATTAATCCTTGAAATATGTTAATGATTCCAAGTTGATACGACAACATTGCTCCAATTCGTGTCATTCGTGAAAAAGTGTCGTAGATGCTTCGTAAACTATTCGTTATTATATCCTTTAGTCCGTAGTAGTAGCTTACTTCCCAAACAGTTCTGGGAAACTTCTTGCTGATAACAGGGGGCGGGATAGCGCAGTGGTTAGCGCGTTCGGCTTCGGATGAATAGGTTCGGGGCTCGAATCCCGCAGGGGAACGGCAACTGGCTGAATCTCACCCATGGTTCGCTAGTTCCAGCCGATGCTCGCAGGTTTCACCGCAATGCATAGCCACGTGGCGTTGCGGGCTTTCTCCCTGCCATAATACTAGCAGCCGCGATGTAAGTGAAATACTCTTGAAAGCGGTGTTAAACCCCAACTCACCTCAGCTCTCGCTGAAAATAACCCCGAATTACTCGATGAAACATCTACAAATGTCGCAAATTAAAGACGAAAAAATTACGGATTAATTACCGAATTGTAACGAACTAATCTCTATTCGTACATGGAACGTGAAATCGTATCTTATTCGTGGAAATCTGTATTGTAATCGTTCTTGTACATGTTCTTATTTATTTCGTAAATACAATTCGTAAATATTTCGTACATGTGAAATTTGCCGATTTTTCACGAACACTGACAATCTCCTTTTCGTGGTGATTCGGGATAATCTGGTCTTAATGAAATAGGGGGATTAACAATAATCCCTTTGCTATAGGGTTTTGAAATCTGATTGTTTATTATCTGCATTTGGTGCAACGTTTGGGATTTGAAAAACTTGAACTAATAGAAAGTATTCATTTAACATTATTGAAACTCGCATCTGGACTAAGAAAATCTCGATTAGCATACGTTCTATCGCCAACAACTACTGTGTTTTTTTTACAAATTTTTGTAATTTACACTTATTCCCGAATTTTAAAATCGTTAAATACTTCAAGGCATTTTTCAAAACTGATGAACATATTGAATATTCGAACCATCGACGTGATTGTAACAACATACATTTCGTTTGTCGACGATCCGGCCCATGACCGTTTTGAACTTTTGTTTGTTTATGTTCTAATTATGAGGGGTATCCGTAGAGTAGATTAATATTTTCTCACCATTGCTTTGTTTGTTATATAAATGTATCCCATTTTCTAATTTCTTTACATTTTGAAAGAGTGAGTATATACTCCGAAACGTCGTGTATTTACACATTAAATAAGTTGTTATCAAGAACATATTCCTGTTCTTATGTAGGCCATAAGTAGGCTTGTTTACAAGATGTTTACTTTACATCCGAACAAATTAAGAAGAAAAAAGAACAATGTCAATATAATGAGTGGTCATTTGCTTAAAAGTAACGCCCGAGGAACAGTCATATTATAATTCGATAACAACTCCGAGTTTCAGTTTCAGTTTCAGTTTCGATGGACGAATTGGGAAGTTACGTTGTCCTCAAGGTTCACATTAATATGGTAACCTATACTATAATCGGTATGGGCCTAATGCCGACTTCTAACAGAATATGACAGGGCATGATTATGACTTAGGACAGTGAACTCATTGTAGAAATTTGATGTATGTTATTTACAATAATTGGACTTATACAACTATAAGCACACCAATGTCCAAGAGCCATAGACATGATCGATACATATTATTTAAATAATCCATATCGTGAACCTGGCTTCGATGCGTTACGTCACTGGGCACCTTGGCAACCATTTGGACTTTGTCTTTTTGAAGGCTAATAAATCTAAAATATTATTTGTTCGAGATTTCTAACTACGATGCCTTACGTCATTTGGCACCTTGGCAACCATTTGGACTTTAATTTGCTTTTTTGAAGGCTAATAAATCTAAAACGATATTTGTTTGAGATTTCTAAGATTAATTTTGGAAGAAAGAAACATCTGTTTGTACAAGTAAAACATCTTCAAGTGCACTTCTGCGAGATATAAAGTAAATAACCTCTAAAATGATACAATTACAAAATACAATCAACGCTCGACCAACATGTAACATATGATACTGAATCAAGCAAATATTCAATCGATAAGCAATTACTTTCGGAAACATTGCTCCTCATAGTCAGCGGTACAACAAGATATTATTCTTCTACTATAAAACATTTTAAACGAAGAAAAAGCAAAAACTGGCAACAAGTTGAAATAGACCTAAATGAAGATAACGAAATGGTGCAAAACTGCTTGATGAAATAGATATAAACGCCAAAATAAATGTTACTAAAATATATGTAGCAGATCTGTAACTTTAATGGTAAATAAGTTATCGCCGGTTCTTCTTAGGTGAGGTAAATTGTCTTTTTTCCGATCATGCACAAAAACAACAAAATCATAGAATAATCATTAGTTTAATGACAACGTGTATGTGATCAGTATCTTCTAGATCAACCATTTATTCTCCCCTTACCAAATCCAAACATTTCCTCATTAAAAACTACAGAAAATGTTTTATATGAGTTGAGTTAATGTGAGATGAGAGTTGAGTTAATGCCGCTTTCAAGAGTATTTCATTAATATTACGGCTACAAGAATACTTGCAGGGAGAAAGCCCGCAAGGTCATGGTGGCAATGCATTGGGGTAACATCTGGGAGTATCGATCGAAACTAGCGGACCATGGGTGGTACTGCGCTGAAATTAAGTGTAGCATTGCACCCAAACCTTACTGCACGTAGAACACACAGTTTTCATTTGATATGCATAAAATCAACCAGTTGCATGGGGGATATAATCTCCAAATGTTAGAAAGATCATATCACAAATGAAGTGGATGAAAGAATAAGCGTTCAACGGTTAACACAAAATAAAAATCCCGTGCTAACGGATGTTCAACTAACTTTTTTTGGAAATATATGGGCTCCGTACCATAACAGCGAGCGCTTATGGTCGCTCATTGATCGCTCAATGTAGCGCTCAAGTAGCGCCCATCTCTCTTGAACGACACGGTGCAAATTCTTCAAAGTTTGCTCGCCTTGCTAGGTAGCGAGCGGTACATTGAGCAATCGCGTTCAGGAGAGGTTTAAAAGTAATCGCTCTGGTCTGACTTTATTTATCTATACGTAAAATAAAATTGTTTATGAAAAAGATATATAATGTCTATCATTATCGAATAATGACAATATTGAAACTGATAGACACCAGTTTTTGCAATCTTGAATGGCATTCAAATGGTGTTGTCTTTGTGAAAAACTTGTTTTCTAAAGAAGACAGAGTGTAAACCTATGAAGTATGAAGAATATTGCAGTACCTTTTCACTCATCACGTACTTTCTAACATATGAATTCGTTAATAGAGCCATGAAACGGTTTAAATTAAATTGATTGATTCAATTTATCTTTTTAATGTATCAATGACTGATGCCATAATTTGGTGTAAAACTTCGTGTCTCTTTCTTAAACTCTCAGTTGCAATTTGAACAATTGTCTTGTAAAGTTATTTAAAATGGGAAAGATGTCCACAGAATAATTTCACTGAAAAGGATTGATTCTTATAAAACATTATTGCCAATAGATGCTCACGAAGCACATACTTTAAAGGGTCAGTAGCACGTTTTTTGCCAAATTTATTTTTCAAATTTCCTATTTATAATGATAATTTGTGCAATTTCAAATTACTTTAGAGGGTAAAACATATTATTACACAAACCAATTATCCGTAGTAGTGATAACGGTGTTGCTTATAAAGCAAAAATTGCATGGCGGCCATTTTATTGTGAACACATTTTATTATTTCGAATGACAAAAACGATTCCCATTGCCTTACTGAGCCATGTACACTCATTTTAAACTTGATTTTCCGAAGAGAGAAGGATGTTTTACGATGGGTGAAATTCTTTTTCAAATACATTTCATCGACTTATTTGAGCGAAAAAACGTGCTACTGCCCCTTTAAATGGTTGCCATATACAAGTATTCTTTATCCCCCCAACAAGAAAATATATTCATGAACTTACATACTCACAAACTTACTTATATACACTCTCGCCCTTTTACTCATTCTTCAAACGGAATTAATGGAATGTTATATAGTCATGGTTAATTGGTCAATGCTGGAATATTACAAGAAAGGTCAATAAAACTGCCCATGACAACAAAAAGGACTGTAATTTGACCCTGAGATATCAGTTATAATGTTAGAAACAACTTTTACTGTTTCTAAATCAACCGTGACAGCAGCGACTTCAGCGGTAAAGCAAGTAACACCCCTTTGTCAGAAGGGCGACTTCCGTCTTACACAATGAACAAGCAATAGTGAATAAGTGTTGAGATAAATTTTCCCTGACGATAGGGCTGGAAGAGTCAAGGCCTTTGAATTAGACACATTCACAGCACGTTATGTGGAGAGATCTTTAGGAGTTAGCTGGACGATACACAACGACACATTTGGATTCACAATCAACCCTATATCGACTGAGTGTACCAGAAGGAAGGTATTGTCTGTGGTATCATCTTTGTACGACCCACTAGGCCTGGTATCACCATACATTCTGAAAGCAAAGATACTACTTCAAGACATGTGCCGTCTCAGACTTGGATGGGACGACCAGGTTACAGGTCCCAATTGCAGGGCATGGAAACAGTGGATATCAGAGCTCCCTCGCTTGAAAGAAATCAGTATTCCAAGATGCTACAAACCAGATGATTTCGATGTAGTAACCTCTTATTAACTACACGTCTTCGCAGATGCCAGCAACCAAGGATATGGTGTGGCGGCGTATCTTAGACTTACCAATGAAGTTGACAAAGTACACTGTATACTGATTATGTCCAAGGCTAGAGTGACACCATTGAATAGAGTAACCATCCCAAGACTGGAATTGACTACCGCTTGTGTAGCTGTTAGACTGGCTCATGTCATCAAGAAAGAACTACAGTTTGAGACAGACGAAAGATTCTTCTGGACAGACAGTATGAGCACAATCAGATACACCAAGAACGAATCCTCCCGTTTCAGAACATGTATTGCAAACAGTATTAAAGTGATTAGAGACGGCGCGGAACCACAGCAGTGGCACTACGTCCCAGCTCGATCAAACCCAGCTGATGCAGCATCCCGTGGACTGAACCATGAAGCATTTGCTCAGATGGACGAGTGGTTTCATGGACCCTAATTCCTTTGGAACCCAAGAAGGAACTAGCCATCACAGACCGTTCTTACAGAGATCAGCTCGGACGATCCTGAAGTGAAAACAGTGAATGTCACCGTGACAACTGAAGGTGCAAGTCCACTTGAACAACTTTTGCATTGCACTTCCTCTTGGATGAAACGGAAAAGGATCGTCAGCATATATTTGTTCTTAAAGGAAACTCTGAAGACACAAGAAAACATACCGTTTATATGCTTCTCACCTTCGACACTCGAGCATATAAACGGTATGTTTTCTTTTTAAATAATAATTATCATATTCAACATTCCACCTCCAAAGTTCACCCATATTCTAAAAGCTCAATATCGTATTTTTTTGTAAATAAATATAGCATTTTCGATTGTTTTGAAGTCAATCTAGAATCTAAACTCGACTCGACTAGATCTACTGTAATCTACAGGAATGAAAAGAATAAATAAGAAGATTCTGAATTGTCGTTACTTATGAGTGAATTCAAAGTTCGAATCAAGAGACCAACACCTATGTTTTGTGTTATTATGTTAGCATATTTTCCAAGCGATATGATTGGTCGAGAGACGGTCACGTGACCGTCGACAGAAAAGCATATTGACTCCAGCCGAGTCCGACCAAAAGCCGTATTGAATTGAGTGACGTCAAACGATTGTTACATGACGTCAAACGATTGTTGCATGACGTCATATGACTGTAGTCCCAGCTGTTTAAAGCAAATTACATTTTTGACTGAATTTCATTGTTTTCCTTTCATTTCTGCATTAGATACATAATAAAACAATTATGGACTGTCGATTCGGTCAATACCTGTTTTTATGGACCCGAGAAAACGATATTGACCGCGGACTTCGTCCTTGGTCAATATTGTTTTCTCGGGTCCATATCGTTCTTGGTCAATATTGTTTTCTCAGGTCCATAAAATCAGGTATTGACCTCAGTCTATAATTGTATAATATTATTTGCATGTATCTCAAAATGTGTATGTCCAAGGCATGCGTAAAGCTCCACGACATAGGCCCCTATAGCCCCTTCCGTTTCCTCCGGGGGTGTCATGTAAGAGGGTAAAACATCTTATTCAAAAACCAACAAGCGTATCCATAGAAAACGGTTATCCGTATTGGAAGAACACAGCGCGACGTTTAAAGTGACACTTTTGTGGTTACTCTTCAGTGTGAGAGGCACAATTGTAGGTCTCATGCGTTCAGACAGCAAGATGGTTGACCATTCCATCATGGTGCCTTTTCTAAAACTCTACTAGTGAGTGTTTAATTATCGCTACATCAGTCAGATGTCTTGAACTATCTCCGAGCGTGAAGACTTTAAAATGGCCACTCGATGGGAAATGGATTCGCATGGTTCATAAGAACCATGTACATTCGCTTAGAACTCTCTTTATTGATTCAGGAGTATTCTTTAGCCACTGGTTGCACTTGTATACATTTTCGTGAGAGCACTTTATTTCAGTAAGAACGACGTGCTACAGCGCTTTAATGAAAGAGTTCTATCACCGACTGGCTTGCTTTTTTGAATTACGTGACACGAAAACATGCTGTATTTTAAATAATTATAATTTTGTATAAATACAAAACATTTGTATTGATAGAATATTCACACCCTAACTTTACATTGTCTTAACAAATATAAACTAATCAACTATGTTTTGTATCTTTGCAAAGCATTCCACATCCGTAGCGCCGATAATAATTGGCTACGTATCTCACCTGAACTGTGCCTTTAACAAAGAATTTCATAGATAATGCCCGACACTCCTTCAAATACACGGGACTCAAAACAGTAAATTGTTTATTAAGTAAATGAAATGGTTGAAATACAATATCACAGATTGCTTTTAATATCATTTTAAAGTACTTATATCAGATCTAGAAACATTAAGCTGACATCATTAGATCTTGAACATTGCATGATATGTACAATACAAATATCTAAATATGCTGAAAATATAAAATAGGTCTTGATTGTATCGCCCCCAAAATGAATACATTCTGCCTTCGAAAACTTGTACTGGAAACAGGTCAAGAATAGATATCCATGGGAATCGTTTCAAATAGAAAACGATCTACAAAATAAAAAATAAAAAAAACAATTTAAGTATTTCTAAGTGCAAGCACACATGTGTAAACTATGTCAAATTTTAATCTGAATATATACTTTAAAATACTTTATCAGTTCAAAATTGGAATCAAAATGAAAATTCGATATGATTTTTTTTTAGATAGACCCTTGCTTTATATTTGCTTTAGAATGATATCTACTTAAAAAGGTATTCCCCCCATTTCTTCATTTATAGCATAAGCTCTAAAACCTTTAAGATGCGTAACTGTTTGTACAAACACGAACAATCTCAAACTAACTTACATTTTCATGAGATCAAAGAAATTCGATCTTGCAAACATGAATAAATGAAATCAAACATGTTTATGTCGTAGGAAAATACTGTAAAATCTACAAAATAGAACAAATTACCTGAGGGTCGTACACATTTGTGAATTTTTTTTTATACATATTATTATTAAATAGATTCTCACTTGTAAGTAACATGGACATAAACAACGAGGCTGTCGCCCATTCTCTTGAAATAACAGACTCTGTATTACTTCAAAATTGTCGAGCAAATCTTGCTATATCACATTCAATCGTTTTATGCTTATCCTATTCAGGATCGTCATTGTATACTGATGTTCAAAAGAAACTTCCCACTTTTAAAACACTGTCTACTTAGAGACCAGCTGTACCAAAACTTCATACATTGATTATTAGTTGTGTGCTTTGATTAACTCAATATGACTTGCATCCTACGGAACTACCAACCTCGCACCCCGACGGAGTGTCTCTACGATCGAGGTGAGGTGAGTTGGGGTTTAACGCCGCTTTCAAGAGTATTTCACTTATATGGCGGCTGCTAGTATTATGGCAGGGAGAAAGTCCGAAACGCCATGTGGCTATGCATTGCGGTGGAACCTGCGAGCATTGTCTGGAACTAGCGAACAATGGGTGGTTCTACGCTGAAATTCAGTGTAGCATTTCACCCAAACCTTACTGCGTGTAGAACAGTTCTCTACTGCAGATAAAGTCGCCGTGCCCCTGGCGGGATTCAAACCCAGACCTCTTGATCCGAAGCAGAAGCGCTAACCACTGCGCTATCCCGCCTGTTCCATAACAGTGAGTGATTATAATCATTCCCTCCTGAACGACACGGAACGGTGCCTTGAGGCTTGCTCTCTTTGCTACAAAGCGCTGCATTGAGCACTCGCGTTCAAGAGAGGTATACAATTAATCGATCATTGAGGTATTACTTTAAAACGCATATTGAACATGGCCCAGTTCTCCACAATAAATAAAGTTATGATCAAACAAGGACTCTCTAATTGGAGTCCCTGGATCGAACGAAAAAAACATGAAGTATTCTGTTCCACTGACGATAACAACTTTATCAGAGTTTGTGTCTCTTCAAATCGAGTGGGACGTTTCTTTTGAACGTAAGGTTACTTATCTCATAAATGTGTACAGAAAAGCGATATTCTTCACATTTCTTAACAATCCCTTTATACAAATAAATAATCAAAAGTCATGCAACACAATGACACATACTGCTCAATTCCGACAAGGAAATATCATTTTCGTGAAAATATGTAAATTACTATATCGTTGAAGCAACAGTGCATGCCGGAACTAATAACTTTGTGATTTGAGAATTGGTTATTTTACAAACGGACAAAGGGTACCAATTGCCAGTGCAGTTGAAACAATATTAATGCAATTGCATAACGTTTAAACGGAATAAACATGATATTTGAACTTATATACAAGTAGATGAACAAACTCTCGGGATGCAACTGTATATCATATAATTAGATCTATCCAAACATGTTTTACAAATACAGTTCTGTTACTCGAGATTAGTGGATTAAATCTGATCATCCATTATTTCAATGAATTAAATTAAATCAAATACTGCAATATTGCCAATTATCAAAAGATATCGGAGATCAAAAGCAGTTTCCTTGAGACGATGAGATTCTACGAGATTAATGGTGGGTGACCTTGACCGATCGCCCTTCCGGTGTTGTAACCCATTCGCGGACATTGGTCTCTGTGTTATAAGCATACACTTTACCGGTATCTGAAAACAAAGAATATGTGATTAAATGAGGTTACTAAGAACATATATACAATACACTTCATGTGGACAGAACCTTGGTTCAATTCAATTCTTTATTTCAGTATTTGGGTCTTAGGCGCAGGTACAAATATACATTTTTCAAAGGTGAAAAGTTGTACAGGAGTATACATAATTGATGATATATAAAACAGTAGATTTAAAGACAATCATTTCAATTGATCAACTCATCAAACACAAGAGATAAACATTCAAACAATGCAGGGTCAACTGAGTTATCTCCCTTTAATCCGTTGATGAGTTAGTTTTTGTCTTAAATATATATTTGGCTAGTAATGGCTGATTTATGTGGACAGAACTACACGAGAGACATATTGTTAATTGACCTGTGAGTCGTCAGTTGCCTTTATCTTAAAAAAGTAATATCTTTCAAAAAAAAATCGTAATAAAGTTTTGAAGTTTTTCCAATTCTAAATCATAATTTCGACAAGAATGAAAATATCCAGGGACATCATATACCATGCAATGAACATTTCCTTCGGCTCCAAGAAGGCATTCTGACAGTCAAACAGATGTGTTCCTACTAATTGCATTGGATGTCATTGTAAAATACATTTTGTTGTTGTTTATGTGGTTGTTTACCTGCGTCCACAGCTCGCCCATTAAACCCCCTGCCCCCTGTCCGTGATCTTAAAGGGTTGACCTTGTTCCCGCTATAGGTCAGACTAGTCACACCGTCCTCTCCAGACCTCATGGGCAGCGGCTTCTCCGAGTACGCCTGGAATGAAAAGAAGTAAAAGCCTGTCCAACTTCTCGTCATGCGTAATCACTAATTTAAAGGGACACTACGTGTTTTTCACGAAATTGTATTTAGATTTGATACATACAAAAATATCAAATGTCCTGATTTACGTCCAAATCATCTCACTCGACATGCATGTGTATCCCCTAATGCCAAATATTTGACAATAGCTTGCTTTCAATGAAACCCGAGCAGCGGCTTAATACACGATGAGAAGAAGAATTCATGCGCCCCATTTACAAGTATACCATTTATATGATCGATTGAACACTACCAACCAATATATGTCTCTTTGTCTGCTACATATACGTTTTCAAAATTACGTTTGAACAATTGTCCGGTTTTCGATCATACTCACGACTAAACATCTCAATAATGTACCTATACTGAACAGATTGGCACTAAAATGGTATTTTTCGACAATAGTCATTACTTCTCGATACAATAACACCCTTGGTGACTTTTGACCTATGCTACTGCATATCGATAGATTTTTCGTGCCGGAGTATGTTTGATGAACAACGTGATAGAGATATTTTTTAAAGGTTGGAAGCATGGGAATAAGGACAAGTCTTTATGGATTTTAAATATATTAATATATAAATGAAAAATCCTTTCACATATATATAGAAGTTAAAAATCAATAAGAAAAACTTATCTCAGTTTATTCTAATTTTATTCCAGTTCAATTAATTAAATGATTGGGGTTTGTTTTGATGTGGTCTTATAATGTTGATTTGCCGTACGCTTTGCTGCTTGAAGCTTGGCATTGATATCAGCGTTCTCAGAATAAACAAAATTGTCATCTTAAAGCTTGTTCCTACAGAAACAAATAGTTTTTGTCAATCAAGTCAGTAAAGTGTCAATATATCACATCGGAAATGACTTTTCTAACTAACTGAATTAGAAAATGTAATAAACAATGACATGTTATATTGAAACATGTGCCTGTATATTTACACCTACTTGTCTATCAAGCGACGGCGATTCACACCAATTTATGTTGCTAGAGGCGATCATTTGCGAACAATGCCTGACTCTCAAGGTATTCAATAAGTGGGAAAGTAATAATGTGCCACATGAAGAACTGATTTGATGACGACCTTACCTGGGAAATTGGCAATAACTGAGGAAGAGTGAGTCAAAATTGCCAATGTAACAACTGTGGTATTTTGAGGTTCGGTAAAGGTTTCCCCAGAGGTTCTTGTAAAAGGTTGTCCGTCATCTGAGAGGCGCCATGGAGTTACTGAGCTCCAGGTTCTATCTTCTGCTTCTGCTCAGCACCTATCGTATTCAGCCTTCAATCATCGCCAGAGGATAAAACGTGTCCAATCCTGCCGGACACCAACAGTTTGATATTGCCAAATTTATCGAAAGTTCTACAGGATCAAACAGTGATCAAACACCAAGAACCACTCATGGTTCATCTAAGGAACATCAGGGGAAGTTGGAGAACTCGACATTCACAGAAGCTGAAGCCGAGGGGAGAACATGGACCACGACTCCGAAGTTCGGGAATTTGACTACCCAACCCATCACAGCAACATACGATGACGAGAACATGACCAATTTTAGTTTAATCCACCGCACTTCTACGTTTTCCATTGATTCAAGCATCAATATCTCTGATTTGACACTAGCGACAGGAGCAAGAGAACTTACAACAGATCCAACGACAACAGGCAAAGATTCCAATGAGCTGCAAGATGAGACAACGAGAGTTGATGAACTCTCAATTCAAGTAAGTACGGCAATTGTAATGGGTAACTTTGACTTGATGACCATAAATTCAACGACCGATGACAACTTAATAGATGAACATTCAAATACTACTATTGATTCAACTACGACTGTTGAGTCAATGACTCTTCGCTCAGAGTCCGACGACGCAGGTAACATAACCGAGAGCACTGATGACATTACAAGTGAAGAAGAAAATGGAATCGACCTGTCATGGGTTGCAACTTTCTTGGTGGTGATCTTCGGTACAATGAGCTTAGTACTCAACGTCTTGAACATCATTATCTACAGTCAACGGACGGCGCCATCGGTGGCTTACATCATCATGCTAAGCATCGTGGACATTGTAGACTCTCTGATGTTTGTTTTTATAGTGACCACCACCATGTCCATCGATATCACCGGGAACAGATGGTTCTACCTCCTCTGTGTAAACCTCAGGTTATATCTGAAGCAACTGAGTCATTGTATAAATGCTCTCATTTCAGCAGATCGATTCTTCGTCATTTACAAAATATGGAAAACCAGGAACCATTTTCAAGAATACGCAAAAACAATAACAGCTATCATTGCGTCTTTCCTTCTTGTATGCATTGCTCTGCGGGCGTACACAGTGAAACCGTCCATTGTTCGGTCGTCGAAATCATCTTTTATTCTCTGTCAAGGCGTTGATCAAGTACACTCAAACATGACCACACTGGATGCTTCGAAACTGAATATGTCCCTCAACCAAAGCACAGAAGTATCGTCAGCACTGGAGATGACAACTCCAGGAGTCACATCGGCACCCGAAAGAGTTAACATGGTCATCACTATCGCCCTCTACTTCAACATGATGTTACCCTACCTCATGTTCCTGACCATCGCAGTGTTCAACACAGCAACCCTAGTGTCATTGAGGAAAAAAGCTGAAGAACGCAAAAGTCTGAACGTAGCCACGACCACGAGGAACTCTGTCCAGGAGAAAAAGCAGTCCGTGATCCTTCTGACCATGACGACTGTCTATGTCTTTTTGTCTCTGCCACAAGCCCTCATCATGTCTTTAATGACCCTCCAGTTCTCCAATGGGAACGGGACCTGTTGGAGTAGTGTCCTCCTCAATCTCGCTCTGGTCAGTGGGTTGGTCACCAGTTCTTCGGACTTCCTCGTCTTTGTGGCGATCAGCAGGAGCTTCCGGAAACGCCTAGTAATGCTGTTCGCTCGTCGTTAAAGAAACTGGTTTGCACACAGATGGATAAAACGCTTGACTAAACTTGTGCGAATTGGGCCAGCAATGCTGATAAAATTTTGCTCAATGCATCATTATCACAGCATATTTTTAATACGAATATATTCGAAAATGATTTGTTTGTTTGTTGGAACAGAGATCTTTGTGCTATCTTTGTCAGATAATGTTCATTTATTCCATTTTATTAAATAGATTGAAACAGGTCCTTGTGCATTTTCACTTCTTGTCTATCAAGCCATCATGAGTTATACCAAAGTATGTGATAATTATTGTTCAACTGTGACCGTAAATGTGTATCAGAGACGGAAATGGTGTACATCTTTTCAAAATCAAAGAAACGAAAATAGAAGGCAGAGGAACCATGAATAAGACCTTGGCCACCAGGGTCACCTCTGTTCCAGACCATAATAAACATGTCCTACTCTACCAGTGTCCCCTCTGTTCTCGACCATAATAAACATGTCCTACCCTACCAGTGTCACCTCTGTTCCAGACCATGATAAACATGTCCTACCCTACCAGTGTCACCTCTGTTCCTGACCATGATAAACATGTCCTACTCTACCAGTGTCATCTCTGTTCCAGACCATAATAAACATGTCCTCCTCTACCAGTGTCCCCTCTGTTCCCGACCATGATAAACATGTTCTACTCTACCAGTGTCCCCTCTGTTCCAGACCATGATAAACATGTTCTACTCTACCAGTGTCCCCTCTGTTCCAGACCATGATAAACATGTTCTACTCTACCAGTGTCCCCTCTGTTCTAGACCATAATAAACATGTCCTACTCTACCAGTGTCATCTCTGTTCCAGACCATGATAAACATGTCCTACTCTACCAGTGTCATCTCTGTTCCAGACCATAATAAACATGTCCTACTCTACCAGTGTCATCTCTGTTCCAGACCATGATAAACATGTTCTACCCTACCAGTGTCCCCTCTGTTCCAGACCATGATAAACATGTTCTACTCTACCAGTGTCCCCTCTGTTCCAGACCATAATAAACATGTCCTACTCTACCAGTGTCCCCTCTGTTCCAGACCATGATAAACATGTTCTACTCTACCAGTGTCCCCTCTGTTCCCGACCATGATAAACATGTCTTACTCTCCCAGGGTCACCTCTGTTCCCGACCATGATAAACATGTCTTACTCTACCAGTGTCCCCTCTGTTCCCGACCATAATAAACATGTCCTACCCTACCAGTGTTACCTCTGTTCCCGACCATGATAAACATGTCCTACTCTACCAGTGTCCCCTCTGTTCCAGACCATAATAAACATGTCCTACTCTACCAGTGTCCCCTCTGTTCCAGACCATAATAAACATGTCTTACTCTACCAGGGTCACCTCTGTTCCCGACCATAATAAACATGTCTTACTCTACCAGGGTCACCTCTGTTCCCGACCATAATAAACATGTCCTACTCTACCAGTGTCATCTCTGTTCCAGACCATAATAAACATGTCCTACTCTACCAGTGTCCCCTCTGTTCCAGACCATAATAAACATGTCCTACCCTACCAGTGTTACCTCTGTTCCCGACCATGATAAACATGTCCTACTCTACCAGTGTCCCCTCTGTTCCAGACCATAATAAACATGTCCTACTCTACCAGTGTCCCCTCTGTTCCAGACCATAATAAACATGTCCTACTCTACCAGTGTCATCTCTGTTCCAGACCATAATAAACATGTCTTACTCTACCAGGGTCACCTCTGTTCCCGACCATAATAAACATGTCCTACTCTACCAGTGTCATCTCTGTTCCAGACCATAATAAACATGTCCTACTCTACCAGTGTCCCCTCTGTTCCCGACCATAATAAACATGTCTTACTCTACCAGGGTCACCTCTGTTCCCGACCATAATAAACATGTCCTACTCTACCAGTGTCATCTCTGTTCCAGACCATAATAAACATGTCCTACTCTACCAGGGTCACCTCTGTTCCAGACCATAATAAACATGTCTTACTCTACCAGTGTCCCCTCTGTTCCCGACCATGATAAACATTTCCTACTCTACCAGGGTCACCTCTGTTCCCGACCATGATAAACATGTCTTACTCTACTAGTGTCATCTCTGTTCCAGACCATAATAAACATGTCTTATTCTACCAGGGTCACCTGTGTTCCCGACCATAATAAACATGTCCTACTCTACCAGTGTCCCCTCTGTTCCAGACCATAATAAACATGTCTTACTCTACCAGGGTCACCTGTGTTCCAGACCATGATAAACCTGTCCTACTCTACCAGTGTCCCCTTTGTTCCAGACCATAATAAACATGTCCTACTCTACCAGTGTCCCCTCTGTTCCAGACCATAATAAACATGTCCTACTCTACCAGTGTCATCTCTGTTCCAGACCATGATAAACATGTTCTACTCTACCAGTGTCCCCTCTGTTCCAGACCATGATAAACATGTTCTACTCTACCAGTGTCCCCTCTGTTCCAGACCATAATAAACATGTCCTACTCTACCAGTGTCCCCTCTGTTCCAGACCATGATAAACATGTTCTACTCTACCAGTGTCCCCTCTGTTCCCGACCATGATAAACATGTCTTACTCTCCCAGGGTCACCTCTGTTCCCGACCATGATAAACATGTCTTACTCTACCAGTGTCCCCTCTGTTCCCGACCATAATAAACATGTCCTACCCTACCAGTGTTACCTCTGTTCCAGACCATGATAAACATGTTCTACCCTACCAGTGTCACCTCTGTTCCCGACCATGATAAACATGTCCTTCTCTACCAGTGTCCCCTCTGTTCCAGACCATAATAAACATGTCCTACTCTACCAGTGTCCCCTCTGTTCCAGACCATAATAAACATGTCTTACTCTACCAGGGTCACCTCTGTTCCCGACCATAATAAACATGTCTTACTCTACCAGGGTCACCTCTGTTCCCGACCATAATAAACATGTCCTACTCTACCAGTGTCATCTCTGTTCCAGACCATAATAAACATGTCCTACTCTACCAGTGTCCCCTCTGTTCCAGACCATAATAAACATGTCCCACTCTACCAGTGTCACCTCTGTTCCCCACCGTGATAAACATGTCCTACTCTACCAGGGTCACCTCTGTTCCCCACCGTGATAAACATGTCTTACCCTACCAGTGTCACAAATTTACAAGGGGGTATTTATTATGGAGGATAAATACGAGTAAATCAAAATGAACGTAAATTACGTTTTTAAGAAAAACTTAAATGTCAACTATTCAGTTCCAAAAATATTTTGAAAAAACGACTTTTAGCCCCCATGTGTTTAAATAAAATCATAGTTTAAGATTCTGATTGATTTAATTGGGAGAATCCTTATCAAAGACTTTAAAATCTATTACCGACAGTAATATTTCGTTCTTTACTTTGGTGAAAATATAGGTAACGTTTCTGTTGCCTTGGAGTATATAATCAACTATTATCCTTAATGTATGGTACACAGATAGTTCATATAATATAACTAGCAAAATCACATCTATATTTTATATTGTTTTACAGATGTCAATACGTTGAATAGTTTGCAGTTTTGGTCCGAAATTGAGTTCATGTCTGTAATACCAGTCAACTTGATAAGGGATAATGATGAAGTAATTATCATTTGTCCACAGGATCGAGGCGGTTTTGTCTGTCCTGTCTATAGGTATCATTATGGACGACGATCATATGAAATGATACTTATAAATGTAGACATGATAATACGTCCCTAAAAACTTTATTTTTTGGGCGGAGGTCCGAAACATTATCTGTTCATATTTCTAAGAAACGTCTTTTTCAAATCACCCGATGAGATAGGAAAGTAAAAAATGGCGTTTTATGACCACATACAGTAATGATGCGTCAACAAATTTACGTCCAAGAATGTAAATATGCCGACAACATGTTATGCTAATATTATACTAACATTTCCATATTCCATAAACGTCTTCCTGATCGAATTACCAAACATTATGTCAAGAAAACCCCTTTGAAAAAGCAATATCAGTCCCCATGTGTGTTTGAACACATATGAAATATAAGTTATCATACTGGCATGAATGATTTTTGTTTATCTCATTACGAGATATATCCTCATCACAGACTTTTACGACACAAATATTTTGTGTTTGACTTGGTGTAAAATTTGGTATCGTTTATTTTGCCCCCGGTGTATAATATAAGGCATGGTGAGTTACAAGAAAATTAACCCACTGAGGATACACTGAACGTTTTTTGTATCTAAAATTTCATTTAAAAATTTAAATTAAATTTTAAATTCAAAGCTGGATTACGTTGTCTATTACTGAAAACACAAGACAAGTCACATTGCAAATTAAAAGCTTGATTACGTTGTCTATTTCTGAAAACACAAGACAAGTCACATTGCAAATCAAAAGCTTGATTACGTTATCTATTACTGAAAACACAAGACAAGTCACATTGCAAATTAAAAGCTTGATTACGTTGTCTATTTCTGAAAACACAAGACAAGTCACATTGCAAATTAAAAGCTTGATTACGTTGTCTATTTCTGAAAACCCAAGATAATTCACATTGCAAATTAAAAGCTTGATTACGTTGTCTATTACTGAAAACACGAGACAAGTCACATTGCAAATTCAAAGTTGGATTACGTTGTCTTTTACAGGCACCAAGTACACCAAGACTAAACCCTGTCATCATTCTTGAAAATCATACAAGTATCTGGGCTCCGTTCCATAACAGCGAGCGCTTATAATCGTTCATTGATTGCTCAAAGTAGCACTACAGTAGCGCTCAAGTAGCGCTCAATCTCTCTTGAAGGACACGGGGCAAATTCCTCGAAGTTTGCTCGCCTTGCTACGTAGGGCTACATTGAGCAATCGCGTTCAAGAGAGGTTAAAAAGTAATCGTTCACTGAGCGATTACTTTGAAACCTCTCTTGAAGAGCCATCACGGATGTTAGTATTTCAATTTTTTTGAAAATATACTTATAACGTCATTCGCCAAATAAATCTTTTATCTACAACATGGCATATGTTAAATAATTTTCATATCACGACAATGTATTGCAATTTGGTTTCAAAGAGAAGTACCACTTCGACTAGCGCGCGCTAAGGGTATCTGACGTATATAAACAGAATCCCCTTTTTTGCGTAATACGTACTACACAAACAGCAAGCGCTTCCGAAGCGTGATGGCTCGTCTCTAGCGCAAGTCGCCATAACAACCCATATGCTGCACGTGCTTCACGTGTCTCTCTTGCAAGTTACCCTTGTCACACATTACTGAATGTGACGATTGCTTTACAAACAATGTTTCTAATTGTCCTGAGAATATACAAATTATTTCCTGTTTAATGTTCTTTTTATTGAGATAAGACCAGCAAATTATGACACATTTTTACTCTCATCAATTATAAAATTCAAGAAAAATACCTAGTTGGGTAAAACAATTATTCCAATATCTGTAGCAAATACATAATTAAATGAAATAGTAAATAAATCACCGCCAAAAAAAATATATTTCGATATCTTTCATTGCTCATATTTTTTGTTATTCTTTCGTGTCTTTGTTTACTGTGTGTGAGCTAGACCATAACGCTTTGCGCTTGAAAATAATAGACTGGATCTATATTTAGACTGGAAAACACCTTTACTAATTAATGCAATTTTGATACTTTCATCAACATCCGTGATGGCTCTTTGTGCATGGCCCGGGATTAGCTCTGGATAATTGAAATCTTTAAAAACCGATTGACCTCTCGAATGACCAGACTACGAACTATGGAGTCTAATCCACTGTTCACACAATAGAGTAACATCTACCATCACAGATTTATAACGAATTATGATAAAGATGATAACCTTATATAAAGTGTTCATGTGTTGCTATCAAATATATCATGTAAATTTAGATACGAAACTGAAATGGCGAAGTCTCTACGTTTTCTAAATGCAATGCATTAATTTTGTACAAGTACTGTGTGTAAATTGTGGATTATTGTAAAATGTAATATGTGTAAATTGTGGATTATTGTAAAATGTAATATGTGTAAATTGCATTTATACATTATCTATGATTAAATATTATCAAACATTAAAGGTATTTTGAAAGTGTATAAATACAATGCTATTTCTAAATGTACATGAACAGATAATAACTGTGAGCAGACCGTAGGTTTCAGTTCCGTTGTACCTGATCACATGTGTTCGGGGCTCGTTGATTATTTTTAACGAATCCACGGCTCCTCATGCATTCTCCATTACATAACTGTGAGCAGACCGTAGGTTTCAGTTCAGTTGTACCTAAGCACATGTGTTCTGCGACTTGATCCTTGTCCCTGGTGAAGGATACATAGTTTCTTCTAATTGTAACATGAACAGGAACCGATCCCCGCGAGGCATTAATTAGCATTGATGTCAATAACGGAAACCATTTATGTCTACACGTACACCAATTATACCCATGTAGCAAAACCTGTAAAATAATATCCTTATTAAACTACCTTATCAGCAGCATTTACTAGAGCGTTTGTCCAATCAAACATTTCGCCTTTTTGTTTCCATGGTTATGTTTGAGAAACGGATGCGTTGATTCGGTGACAACCAGAATTCTAAATTCATTTTATACTTCGGAAAATTCTCAATAAGTTTGAGGAAAAACTGAGTGGATAGCGCAGAATAAGTTGTCCCAGAGTGTGTATGAGAGACTGTCCATCCTCTGAGACACGCCATGGAGTTACTGAGCTCAAGGTTCTTTCTTCTGCTTCTGCTCAGCACCTACCGTATTCAGTCTTCAATCATCGCCAGAGGATCAAACGTGTCCAATCCTGCCGGAAACCAACATTTTGACATTACCAAATTTATCGAAAGTTCTACAGGATCAATCAGTGATCAAACACCAAGAACCAGCCACGATACTTCTAGCGAACAAAGCCAAACCTTATCGAATCACGGGAAGTTGGACAACGCGACCAATCCAGAAACCGGGACATGGACCACGACCCCCAAGTCGTGGAATTTGACTACCCAACCCGTCACAACAGCAAACAGTCGCACTTCTACGTTATCAATTGATTCAAGCATCAACATCTCAATTACTGATTTTACAACGGCGACAGGAGCTAGCGAACCGACAACAGATCAAACGACTACAGGGACAGATTCCACTGATCTGCAGGAGGCAAGGAGAGGTGATGAACTCTCAATACAAGTAAGTACGGCAATTATAATTGACTTGATGACCATAAATTCAACGACCGATGACAACTTAATAGATGAACATTCAAATACTACTCTTGATTCAACTACGACTGTTGAGTCAATGACTCTTCGTTCAGAGTCCGACGACGCAGGTAACATAACTGAGAGCACTGATGACTTTCAAAGTGAAGAAGAAAATGGAATAAACATGTCATGGGTTGCAGCTTTCTTAGTGGTCACCTTCAGTACAATAAGCATAGTGCTAAACGTCTTGAACATCGTTATCTACAGTCAACGGACGGCGCCATCGCTAGCTTACATCATCATGCTTAATATCGTTGACATTTTGGACGCTCTACTCTATGTTTTCATCATGACCACCATTTTGGCAGCATTCGATATCAGCGGCGACAGATGGTTCTACCTCTTCAGTATAAACTTCAGGTCATTTCTGAAGCAACTGAGTTATACTTTCAATGCCCTAATTTCAGCAGATCGATTCTTCGTCTTTTACAACATATGGAAAACCAGAAACTATTTTCAAGAATATCCAAAATCAATTGCAGGTGTCATGGCGTTTTTCCTTCTTGTATGCATTGCTTTGCAGGCGTACATAGTGAATCCTTCCATTGTCCGGTCGTCAAAATCATCTTTTATTGTCTGTCAAGGCGTTGATCAAGTACACTCAAACATGACCACAATGGACGCTTTGAAACTGAATAGTTCCCTCAACCAAAACACAGAAGTAACGTCAGCACTGGAGATGACAACTCCAGGAGTCACATCGGCACCAGAAAGCTTGAACATTGTCATCACCATCGCCGTCTACTTCAACATGATTTTCCCCTACTTCATGTTCCTGACCATCGCAGTGTTCAACACATCAACCCTAGTGTCATTGAGGAGAAAAACTGCAGAACGCAAACGTCTGAACGTAGCCACGACCACGAGGGACTCTCATGTCCAAGAGAGGAAGCAGACCGTGATCCTTCTGACCATGACGACTGTCTACGTTCTGTTGTCTCTGCCCCAACCTATCATCATGACAATAAGGACCCTCAAATTCTACAATGGAGACAGAACCTGCTGGAGCAGTGTCCTCCTCAATATCGCTCTGATCAGTGGGTTGGTCATCAATTCCTCGGACTTCCTCGTCTTTGTGGCAATCAGCAGGAGCTTCCGGGAAAGACTAGTAACGTTGTTTGCATGTCGTAAAGGAAACAGTACGCACACAAAATGAAACACTAGAATGCCAATTGTGCTAACCGAGTGATCAATTATGTTAAGCTTTTACTTACAGTATACTTGAAACAGAACATTCTGAAAGAATTTGATATACCAAGATGTGCAATAAAAAAAAGGTTCAAAGAACAGATGCCTAAGCTAAAATCCTGGTTAATCTAGACTGAAATATTAATTAATGTTTCAGGCTTTGAGGACTGAGCAGGACGATCTCTTTCAATTAAATCGAAAATGACAGATCGAGTTTGACATTTTCCGGGAACATCTCATTGTTAGATAGTGTAACCTTATTAAATAAATGTTAAATTCAAGCATGAACCTGTATATTTACACTTCTTCATTTTATCAAGCGAGTGTGAGTCTAGCCAATTTAATGTGCTCGAGGAGATCATGGACCAACAATGACTGATTCTAATGAGACAAGAGAAATTTATACATTTCTCACGACCATCATAAACATGTCCTACTCTACCAGTGTCACCTCTTTTCCCGACCATGATCAACATGTCCTACTCTACCAGTGTCACCTCTGTTCCCGACCATGATAAACATGTCCTACTCTACCAGTGTCACCTCTTTTCCCGACCATGATCAACATGTCCTACTCTACCAGGGTTACCTCAGCTCCCGACCATAATAAACATGTCCTACTCTACCAGTGTCCCCTCTGTTCCCGACCATAATAAACATGTCCTACCCTACCAGTGTTACCTCTGTTCCCGACCATAATAAACATGTCCTTCTCTACCAGTGTCCCCTCTGTTCCCGACCATAATAAACATGTCCTTCTCTACCAGTGTCACCTCTGTTCCCGACCATAATAAACATGTCCTACCCTACCAGTGTTACCTCTGTTCCCGACCATAATAAACATGTCCTACCCTACCAGTGTCCCCTCTGTTCCCGACCATAATAAACATGTCCTTCTCTACCAGTGTCACCTCTGTTCCCGACCATAATAAACATGTCCTTCTCTACCAGTGTCACCTCTGTTCCCGACCATGATAAACATGTCCTTCTCTACCAGTGTCCCCTCTGTTCCCGACCATAATAAACATGTCCTTCTCTACCAGTGTCCCCTCTGTTCCCGACCATAATAAACATGTCCTACCCTACCAGTGTTACCTCTGTTCCCGACCATAATAAACATGTCCTACCCTACCAGTGTCCCCTCTGTTCCCGACCATAATAAACATGTCCTTCTCTACCAGTGTCACCTCTGTTCCCGACCATAATAAACATGTCCTTCTCTACCAGTGTCACCTCTGTTCCCGACCATAATAAACATGTCCTTCTCTACCAGTGTCACCTCTGTTCCCGACCATGATAAACATGTCCTACTCTACCAGTGTCACCTCTGTTCCCGACCATGATAAACATGTCCTATCCTACCAGTGTCCCCTCTGTTCCCGACCATGATAAACATGTCCTACTCTACCAGTGTCACATCTGTTCCCGACCATGATAAACATGCCCTACTCTAACAGGAGCATGAAGCGCCAATTTTGTAACACTTAAAAACGGTTGATAATATGGAGAAACCATGATACCGAGGATATGGTAAGCTTGTGGATCCTGATAGAAGGAAAAACCCGAGGATGCGAAACATCCGAGTGTTTTTCCTGACTATCAGGGTCTACAACCTTACTATATCCGAGGTAGAACGGTTTCTCCATATTATCAACCGTTTTTAATTGTAAAACAGGCTTTTTAATTGTTATCGCGTTATATTGAGGATCCCTGGCTGATATCAGCCTGTTAACAGCCGCACTATGAGTTGCCTTTGTACCGTGAAATCTCATCTGCCCCGTTGGCGCAGTAGACTAAGGCGTTATTCAGTTACTATAGGTGATAATGGATACGGGTTCGGGACGCACTTTCTGCAAAACATTTGCTGTTCATATGCTGTCGTAAATTTAAGAAATTTTTCAAAATTCTCTAAGTTAGTTTCTTCAGATCTTTACTTTCAAGCCGTCATCTTAGCATATATATCAGGGTTTACAATCATTATAATTCCTTCTAACAGGGTTTACAACTGTCTGTGTAAACCCTCCTGGAGGGAATTACAATGTTGTAAGTCCCTCGTACCGGGTGATACGGTTTAGAAAGGTCGTTTTAAGTATCACGTTATATGGCTAGTAGGTTGATAATATGACATAATACGAAAATGATTAATTGCGTCCATTATAAGAACAGAACATGGCATCAATTACAACACTTTAGCAAAGGTTAAACAATTGTTCTGTCATTTCACACGTGTACAGGAGCACAATCACTACCGGCAAGCATCAGTTGTCTTCGCTTGCTGCCCAAAATTACATTGATTGAAAGGGCAATAATGAAATTACTACACTAGAATGCATGCTGTATTTCAGATAACCGACACTCTGGCCCGGTAAACAATTGCGCGTATTTATTTTATGACGAGCAATGAAATATTGGGATTTATCAGTGAAATAAACTGTCTATCAAGCTACAATGAAAATAGCTAATATTTTCACTGTGGCCAGTGACTCTTATATAATGTGACGTCATAAAACAATGCGAATTGGCTTATGACGTCACATTGTCACTGTGGTGACGGGATGTTCCTAGCGGCTGCTCAACATGAAACCGGTATTGTTCTGGTGTTATTACAAGGAAAACATCATAATATATTAAACAAAATATCTGTCAATTCTTGACAAAGACCGGATTTATCTCATTTCGTGAGGTAGAACAGTTATATCTCACTCGATGATATATGTAACATGGTATTAGTCAAGAAAGAAAGATATCCTCTATTTATTTCCAATAATGCATCACAAGCCAGATGTAATTGAAATAAATACCGCCTCATATTGAAACACATGTTTAATACAGGAAAATCGAGAAACAATGAGTGTTGCGAAAGTTGGTTTAAAAGTACACTCAACCGCAAATGAAACGTCACCACATTTTCAACAATGTAAAAAACAAAATACTGCTGCTTACTGCTGTCGATTTTGAATGCTTTTTATAGGGACATGATTTACCTCTACCTCTTTACAAACCATGTCCCTATATAAAGCATTTATTTCGACTTTCTTCGGCAGCAGTATTCTCTACACTGTGGAAAAATATGGTGATGTTTCTTTTGCTGTTGAGTGAAAGATGAATAACTTACTGAATAGCGCAATAATAAGGGGTAACATATGCACCAAAATCAGTTATAGTTGATCGAAAGACTGAAACATTTATTAATTGCGAAATTTGGAATGCTTCAGTTTTTAGAGGAATTGGTACATTTAGTGTATACATACCGGAGGTGCATCCAGTTCCCTGTACTTTGCAATCGCATCTGAAATTAAGTATAAATATATATTATATTTATATTTGTAAATATAAATAAAGAAAACGTTAATTTGTTAGGGCAGAGCTTCGAAAATGACCGTGCATGTATTTTTGAGTTAAACAAGAATATTCAGTTGACTGGAATATACTACTTTTGGTACTTATTCTCAACTGTTGTACTACATGCAGTGAACATAGTATATGCCTGTTTACTTCTTTAAAAGCTCAAAATATGGATTACCTATTGCCCCAGACGCATAACAGTATATTCTCCCTTTCGAAGTTGTTTATGGAACAGGAATTTAACAACAATATAAATATAGATGGCAATGCCATTGTCGTAATTGCAGTACAAAATAAAACATTTCATTCTATCATCCATTGTTAATTTTATTTTGTGAAATTGAGATAAATCTTGTCTCAATACATGAGTAGACGATAATATTATATTGAAATATCCTAGCAATGATTCAGGTCAATCAAGGCTTAATATAATATATGCTATTTCACTGTTACACAATACATTCCTGCTTACATACTCTATGTTATTCAGAGAGTAACCATAGATACACATGGTCTCCTTTAAAGTTATGATATTTAGGTACAGACAGTTCGTTTTCTATAAATTCGAACAATATACGCCCCAATTCGGCATAAACACTGCAATGCATGATTAAATCTGGACATAACCTGTTTAGACAACTCTTTTAGGCAATTTCGTTTACTTACTCACTCACTCACTCACCCATCTACTCAGCACTCACACACCCGATTACTCACTCACCTACCCACCTACTAACTCACGCAATCACTAACCCACCTACGTACTCACGCACCCACCCACCTACTCACACACTCACAATCCCAGCCACTGCCCCCCCCAACCTACTCATGCAATCACTAACCCTACTACCCACGCACTCACTCAACCATCCACCTACTCACGCACTAATTTACCCACCCACCTGATTACTCACTTATTCGCCCACCAACCACCTACTCGCCCACCAACCTACTCACGCACTCACTCACTCACCCATCCGCCTACTTACTTACCTACTCATGCATCCACTTACTCTCTCACCAACCCACCTACTCACGCAAACACCTACCCACCTACTCACGAGCTCATTCACTCACCCACCGTCCTACTCACACACTCACTTACTCGGCCACAATCATACCCTCGCACTCACCTACTCACTCACCTACTCACACATCCGACCACTCATTCACACATCCACATGCCTACTCACCCACTCACCCGCCTACCCACTCATGCAACCACATACCAGTCTACTCACGCATTCACTGACCCACCTACCAACTCACACACTCACTCACTCTCAAACTCACGCACTCATACAATACAATACGTGTTGATTCACTGTTTATGTGTCTTGTGTTTTTATTATTGACATTGAAATAAATAATTCCTATATTATATACTTTTGTCTTCCACGCTTTCGATGGACGCCCTTCTAGCACGCCTTCCTTTCCGGAGAGGAGTCACAGGAGTCAAAGGTCTGCAAAGTTCAAATTATAAATATTAACCAATTACAAGTCCAGATATCACACAGTAGCCATATGTTAGCATGCCGGCAATATATCAAGTTTTGTTCACGTATGGTATTAACCGAAGACTTCATTGTTTGTTTAGTGTAAAGGTAATAAATACAGTGTAGTACTTCACATATTTATTAACTTTCAGAAAGAGATTAACGAAACATAAAAACCATTCATAGTTCATTAAAAGTCTAAAATCGAAATAATAACACATTTAAAGTAAGTAAGTAATTTTTAAAAAGCTTATCATATGATACCTGAGATATTCTCACTGAAAAGAGAATACCAATTGTAATTTACTATATAGAGGGGATTCACTTTTCATTATATCAAATACCAGAAATCGAAATCAAAATTTCTCGCAAAACGATAATTAGGAAAATAACAAAAATAATGCTCTTGTAATGCGCCTTATCAATTTACGAAATATCTCAAGGCGCAACAATGTTCATCATTACTCGGATGTAATTGAACTGTCGGCGCTGCCCCACAGTGAATGCGCTACGGGAACCCATATAAACTGACGGGCAAAAGAAAGGATACACCTCACTTGTTTTCGATTACATTGTAATTCAATACTTTAAGGAAATGAGGTGCATTTGATATTTGCAGATACAATAACACCTTTCGGTAGTAGTCAGGATGACTTAATTGGTGGGGTGAGGTGAGGTGAGTTGGGGTTTAACGCCGCTTTCAAGAGTACATGCATTTCACTTATATCGCGGCTGCTAGTATTATGGCAGGGAGAAAGCCCGCAACGCCATGTGGCTATGCATTGCGGTGAAACCTGCGAGCATCGGCTGGAACTAACGAACCATTGGTGGTACTACGCTGAAATTCAGTGTAGCATTGCACCCAGACCTTACTGCGTGTAGAACAGTTCTCTACTGCAGAATCCCTGGCGGGATTCGAACCCCGGACCTCTTGATCCGAAGCTTAACGCGCAAACCACTGCGATATCCCGCCCCCTGACTTAATTGGAGACTGTTTCATCTAAAACATCGTTTTTTAAAGTAGACAGGGGTAAGAAATGAAATTTACACCAACATGACCCATACCACGTTTAAAATGTTGTAAATGTGTGATGGACGAGGTACATTTATTGATTTCCTCTTGGAGTATGTCGACGGAAAGTTGTGTTTTATCAAAATTAATTTCAGGGAATTTACAATTTTTAATTTGAAAATAAACACGTAGAAGTATTTTTTTACTGATTTAATTCTTGTGACTAATTTCCCAAAATATTCAGTTTTTGAATACGACGTCGAAAACTAACATTGAAAGTTATACATATGATTAATACAACTGAGTGATATACTTTCATTTGCCCGTAAGTTTAGTTCCGTAAACAGCTGGATGGACTGTGGTTAGTCTGGGTAAAGTGCTTTTACCCAAGGACAAAACAAAGTATCAGATTCAAGAGACAAAATTTAGAAGCCTCGAACCGGGATTCGAACACAGATTGTTGGCGAATCCACTCATGCTGACCGCTACACCACTGTGCTCAACTGTAGGCGTACATAGAGACCTATAATATATTAAATTACCTTTTTACTAAGTAGAGTTTGATCTAGAAGCCTACCAGTAAATGTCTTTTTAACGCTGTTGTCAGGCCAAAAGTCCCCTGGTTTGAAGTAGTGTCTACAGGAATCAAAAATCTAAAATCAGTGTACCCCAGGTATGCGTGAAGGTTCCATCCTACCACTGTGAGATTTTTAAATGGTAAATGAGCATTTACCTCCTTCAGTGTGGACAATTCACCTAGTTCCCCCGCATGCGCTTTCTGCAGGATGGACAAATCAACTTGGTTTGTGTATGTACTTCCTGCAGGATGGACAAACTCGCCTGGGTTTGTGTATTTATTTCCTGCAGGATGGACAACCCATCTGGGTTTGTTTATGTACTTCCTGCAGGATGAACATCTAAACTGGGTTGGTTTATGTACTTAAATTTTGCGGGATGGACAATTCAACTGAGTTTATGTATCTACCTAACTCATCTTGGTTATGGTATGTACTTCCTGCAGGATGGACAAATCAACTGGGTTTGTTAATGTACTTCCTGCAGGATGGACAACTCATCTGGGTTTGTTTATGTACTTCCTGTGGGATGGACAACTCAACTGGGTTTGTTTATGTACTTCCTGCAGGATGAACAAATCATCTGGGTTTGTTTATGTACTTCCTGCAGGATGGAAAAATCATCTGGGTTTGTTTATGTACTTCCTGCAGGATGGACAAATCATCTGGGTTTGTTTATGAACTTCCTGCGGGATGGACAACTCATCTGGGTTTGTGTATGTACTTCCTGCGGAATGGACAACTCAACTGGGTTCGTTGATGTACTTCCTGCAGGATGGACAAATCATCTGGGTTTGGTTATGTACTTCCTGCAGGATGGACAAATCATCTGGGTTTGTTTATGTACTTCCTGCAGGATGGACAAATCATCTGGGTTTGTTTATGAACTTCCTGCGGGATGGACAACTCATCTGGGTTTGTTTATGTACTTCCTGCGGAATGGACAACTCAACTGGGTTCGTTTATGTACTTCCTGCAGGATGGACAAATCATCTGGGTTTGTGTATGTACTTCCTGCAGGATGGACAACTCGAGTGGGTTTGTTTATGAACTTCCTGCGGGATGGACAACTCATCTGGGTTTGTGTATGTACTTCCTGCAGGATGGACAACTCGAGTGGGTTTGTTTATGTACTTCCTGCAGGATGGACAACTCAACTGGGTTTGTTTTTGTACTTCCTGCAGGATGGACAATTCATCTGAGTTTGTTTATGTACTTCCTGCAGGATGGACAAATCATCTGGGTTTGTTTATGTACTTCCTGCGGGATGGACAACTCAACTGGGTTAGTTTATGTACTTCCTGCAGGATGGAAAACTCAACTGGGTTTGTGTATGTACTTCCTGCAGGATGTACAACTCGCCTGGTTTTTTTATGTATTTAATTCCTTCGGGATGGACAACTCAACTGGGTTTGTTTATGTACTTCATTCCTGCGGGATGGACAACACAACTGGGTTTGTTTATGTACTTTCTGCGGGATGGACAACTCAACTGGGTTTGTTTATGTACTTAATTGATGCGGGATGGACAACTCATCTGGGTTTGTTTATGTACTTTCTGCGGGATGGACAACTCATCTGGGTTTGTGTATGTACTTCCTGCGGGATGGACAACTCATCTGGATTTCTGGATTTTCTTTCTACAGGTTGGACAACTCACTTTATTTCATCTTGCGCTAACTGCAGGTAGAGCAACTCACCTGCGTTTGCCCTTACGCTTCCTGCAGGCGACGATGGTGACGACGACGGCGGTGATGAGAAGAGCGAGGATGATGAGGGAGACGACGGTGAGGACAGCTATCCCCTCGTCTGTTTGATGCCACGGAGTCACAGTCTCGTAGTATGTGGTCACACTCGTCACTCCGAATGATGTCAGGTTTCCAGCTGAAGTACATTGCATACTCAACTTAATTTGAGTTTTTACTGTGGAATATTGAATTTACTTGTTGGGGTATTTAAGGACACTGGGTCTATTATCACTAGAGCTATCAAACTCGTAGAAATTTGAAATAATGTAACCTTTTTATCTTTGATAGATTAAGCAATTAAGACATATCAGGTAAATGGTAATTATAACTTGTGACTAGTCATTAGTGTTAATTAAATACCACATAAAGCATATACTAAAGACATGTCACTTGCAGAGATGTGCATAAACGACAAAGACATTTGACCACTTTACACTTACTAGTTTACTACATGTGTTTCAATGCATACTGTTTAAAGAAGGCGGATCGGTGACTACAACCAGTTGATGATAAAAGGGATGCATGGACAATCATATATTCATATACAAGTCGAAGATAGATAGAGGATGTTATATGAGTTTCATGTAATACTATATTTAATTTGCGAGTACTGAAATATTGGTATTTCCCGAGCGAGAGCGAGGAATATGCGACATTCAGGTACGAGTATCAGGCACATAGCATTGCATGGACACGAATACAATTTCATTAATTAACGAAGTAATGAATTGGGGAAAACATGGCAAAAATCCACTTTGAAGTTTAGGCTGGTTGTCCGCAGTCACCTTACACTCAACCGCAAAAGAAGCGTCATTACATTTTCAACGGTGTGAAAAACGAAATACTGCTGCTGGAGAAAGACGATTTTTAACGATTTTCATAGGGACATTATTTGTGAAGAGGTACCCACAATTGCATACGTCAGGGTGTAATTCTTTTATTTTCACGTCGGTTCAAGTACGCTTTTTCAAAATGTTATTTTGGCCAGAATGTTTAGCAGTTAACTTAACAATTCATAAAATGTAGAAATTGAATTGATAAAAGATGTTATCGACATAAATAACCTTATTGGACTTTAATTTGTTGACGCGTCTTTATTGTAGGATGTCATAAAATAAGCCAAGAAAGCCATTTTGACTATATGTTATGGATATTCAAAACGATGATTTCTTAAAACGTGAGTTTCACAGCAATGTGAACAGATACTGTTTTGAAATTTTAAATCTAGATTAGATGGCTTCTGGGGACAGGATGTATTTCTGTTTCAGTTGCCCTGTATTTTGTATGGTAACGTTTCTTTAGCGGTTGAGTGTATATAGAACGCAACGTCGTGACAAAATGTGACGTCATTTCACGGATAATCGTGACAATGTGATACTTGTCCCTATGGCATCGTGTGCTAAACATGAACGTCTGTATGATTACATGCTTTAGGTATTATAATATGTAACCTACTTGTAACTGAAAATGACGGGGTTCCCTGTGGGTTGACCGCCAGGAGCGCCTGTGACTGAGACGCAGACAGGAAGTTTTTGGTAAGACCGATGTTTGCCGCAGGTTCCGTCGTACTGTCCGCCAGCGTGTAGCCGTGGACTTCAACATTGCTTTGGAAGAAAGAGATCGGATGAGGGATAACATAAAAATGAGCCTAATGCATACTAGCTGTATGTTATGGTGCAAACCCTCGTGGTTTACAAAGATGGTTATTTTCATTGTTCATCCTTACAAAACTTAATTTTGGTGAACAACGGAAAAATAATTCTTCTTTCATCAGGAAAAAGAAATCCAGCAATGTTCCAATTGAAATTGAGATACAAATAAAATTGACAGAGTAATATGAATCTAACTAGCTAACCACGTCCTAGATTTCAAAGCCGATCTAGCACTAATATACAGTCAAGCCGCGATACTCCGGACATCGATAATCCGGATATCGCGATGTCCGATCGGTAGCAAGCTGTAACCTAAACCCGATATGATATTTCATCTCCGAATCCGAACGCCAATTAGCGGTAACAGATTAGTTAATAACGACTAACGGACTAGCGGTAACGGATTAGTTGACCATACATAGACGTTAAACGTTAAAGGGACTGGACGAAAATTTTCTTACTGAAATAAATTGCTCTCAAAAAAATATAAATATGTTTTTTACCAATGGCTAAAAAATAATCCTGAATCGATTAAAAGAGATCTAAAACGGATAAACATGGTTCGGTTAAGCCATGCGAATTCAATTCCCATCGAGCGGCCATTTCAATGTGTTCACATTAAAATGACCGCTCGAAAGTAATCTGACTGATGTAGCGACACCACTGTCGCGTTTTATCTCGCACCATTTTCTTCGAATGTGGATAACCGTTTTCTATGGATACGGCTTATCATGTCATGTAAGGAGATGTTTACCCCTTCAAGTACCAATATAATGTAGAAATTGTAATAATAAATGGCAAATTGTAGACAACATAATATGCAAAAAACCTGCGACAGCGCCTTTAATGTGTAACAGCTTCGAGAGTAACTATAATATAGCTACACACTGTAACTCAGAGTAACATAATAACGATCTGCTTTTAATGAGATTGCCAAGATAAAATCTATTAACTTTCATGTGTCACGAAAACATAAAAGGTGACGCCACGAGGACGCAATCTAACCTGGTGGTCTGCAGAAGTCGCCTACGGCCTAGAGAGGGTATGCTCTGAACATTGGCACACCACACCCGGAAGAGCGCCGTGGGGTAAGTGGCGCGCAGGATGGCCTGAACGCTCGCCTGGAACAGGGCCTGGTTGGCGCTGAAGGTTGCGAGATCCACGCTCAGTTTGAAGGTGACCACGATGTTGTTGGGATTGAAGCTGTCGATGCGGACGGTTGCCGGTGTTGCCGATGTTAATGCAGGAGAACCAGCGTCTGTAGCTGATACTTGGATTTGGTACTTGAAGCTGTTAGCAGCCGTTGATACCAGGGAGAATTCTCCTGTAAGGAGGGATTGTCAGCTTTAATTGGACGTTGGAAATAATGAAAGCGTAAAATATGCATCAATAACTTTCGTGTTTTTGTTTTAATTTACCATCCAAAATATTTGTAAAATTACATTTTTATAATCTTTTAATTTTATAATTAATACTTTTTATAATCGATTTTGTACAAGAAATTGTAACTTCAACATTTTAAGAATATCTTACAACTTATATGTCTATTTATCTTTATCGTGTATCATACCGTTATTTGTTTGTAAAAAGTTTCATGGGAGTGTGGAAGGATGTCCTACCTGAAGTGGAGTCGACGTTGAACAGGTACGTGTACGTGCTTGCTACTAAGTTATACACAATGAGACCATTCACGCCAGAGTCCGCATCCGTTGCCGAGACGGACGTGATGATCTTTGTACACGCTCCGTTGTAGGCCACCTCGGAGTTATAGAACTGTGGGGATATCACAGGGCTGTTGTCGTTGACGTCGGTCACTGTTACTGTTACTGTTGTAGTCGACGTTCGAGGTGTCGCTCCACCATCGACTGCCAGTACGTTGAAGAGGAAGCTAGCGTCAGTTTCCCTATCTACGGTCGCCAAAAGGGAGATAATTCCAGTAGTAGAGTTGATGAAGAGGAAGCTATTGGCTCTGGTTCCTGCCGCTGACGTTGTGTCGATGGATAATGTTACAACAGCGTTGGCGCCAATGTCGGCATCGGTAACGCCGATCGTGAGAATACTGGTGCCGACTGTATCTCCTTCGCTGACAGTTCCGCTGTAGGACGCAGCGTCAAACACAGGATCGTTGTCGTTCAGGTCAGTGATCGTGATAGTAACGTTGACAATTGCTGATCTGATTGGAACCCCGTTATCGGCTGCTTGTAGCCTGATGATGTACGTGTCTTGCGTTTCACGATCTAGACCCCCGTTGGTAGTGATTGCTCCCGAAGCGCCCCCGATACTAAAATGGGTCTGGTTTCCTTGCCAAAATATCGTAAATGTATACCCAACTGCACCGTTTACACCTGTATCTGCGTCTGTCGCCAGCACTGTCGCCACTGCGCTACCTGCTGGTACGTTTTCCGCTATATTAAACGTATACGGCAGTCCCTGGAAGACGGGATCATTGTCATTAATATCGATGACGGTGATGGTGACGGTTACGTCAGTATTTCTTGCCGTCGTTCCTCCGTCAGTGACCCTCACGGTCATCGTGTAGCTCGGTGTTGTTTCCCGGTCCAAGGGGTTTGCTAGTTGAAGGATTCCGGATGAAGCTTCGATTCTGAAGTCCGTATTTGTGTTACCAGCGATGATGGCATAGGTGAGCTGAGCGTTGATCCCTGTATCTGCGTCAGTGGCTGCGATGGTGAAGATGATCTGGTTGACGGGTGTCGCCTCGGACAGCGCCTGAGTGTACGTACCTGTGATTACAGGACTGTTGTCGTTGAGGTCGTTGATGTTGACAGTCACTGTCCCGGTACCAACGTTTGCTCCTAGACCGAGTTGGTCAGTAGCAGTGACTGTCAGTACGTAACTGGAAGAAAATGGCATATGTCACTACAGCGTTGTGGGTACACGTTAAGATTGTAGGATTAGGAGGTAACTTCTGTTTCAAAGTATTATAAACAATTTGTTTTAATAATGCAATTAATTTTTACATAAGTCTAATTTTGATGTTGATATACATTATACTCATTGAATACATCTCAGAATAAAGAGTTACCATAAAGCACAAACACGTATACAAAATAATTTGAGATGATAACAAAAATAAAATCACCGATCCGATGTCTCTCTATCAATGTTGGCAATAGTGGTTATATCCCCTGTATTGGCGTCAATGGCAAACTCTGTGCTGGTGAGAGCGAAGGTGAAGAGACCATTACTGTTGGCTATGGAGTCTGCATCGGTTGCAGCCACTTTGGTCACCGAGGTTCCTATAGCGACGTTCTCGTCCAGACTGGTGCTGTAGTCCACGGGGGTGAAGATGGGCGTGTTGTCATTCAGATCGTTCAGGATGACCACGATCAATGACGTGGCACTGTTTGATGGCGTTCCTGTGTCTCTAGCTTGAAGAACTAAGTTGTACACTGACTGTGTTTCGAAGTCAAGCACCACTGTGGTCGTGATATCCCCGGATGTTAGGTCAACTGCAAATGACCCGATTCCGGTACCGGAAGTGAATGTGTATTCTACGACAGCGTTGGTTCCCGAGTCCGCATCGGTTGCGATGTATTGTGCCACTGAGGTCGTTGCTGCGAGGTTTTCATCAATGGCGAGGTTGAAGATGTTTGAAGCAAATTGAGGGAAGTTATCATTCTCGTCCGTCAGATCAATCTGCAGAGAAGTGTCGGTAGTTGTTCCGCCCCCATCTGTCGCCTGCAGGGTAAGCGTCCAGGAGTTAGGTGGGATGTCAAAGTCGAGTGTGGACCATACGAGGACGTCACCGGATGTTGATCCAATCACGAAGCTATCGGCAGGAATATTTCCTCCAGTGATGGCATAGGAAACCGTTCCAACGATGCCAGTATCAGCATCTGTCGCGGTAGAAGTTATAACCACGGAACCAATTGGAGTGGACTCCGGTATAATAGCGACCGAGTTCGGGTTGGTGAAAATTGGCGCGTTTAAATTTGCCTGCTGAACAGAAATAAGGACGCGTCCATTATTAACGCTAGAGAGTGGTATCGCCCCTTGATCTGTAGCAATGATTGTCAGGTCAAAGGACGTTGTTCCGATTAGAGATTGACCCGCTGCGATGCGCAGATCGGCACCATTGAATTCAAAAACTCCTGTGGGATCAGTTGTTGGGTCGATGGAATAAACGATATTGGAGTTGGGGTTTGCTGGGAGATCGTCATCTGTTGCTGTAACGGTCAGTAGGACAGACAAAGGAACCGACGTCTCTATAGGATTTGCGGTGTATAACTGAGGGTTAAATACGGGAGCGTTGTCATTGAAATCATCCACCGTCACCGTCACTGTTGTCGTCACAACATTCTGCGTCGCGGCCCCGGGGACGTCATCAGCTGCCGAGACGGTGAGCGTGTAGGTACCAGTTGTCTCTCTATCCAACGGATTGGTCAGACTGATTTGACCGGTGGTCTGATCAATAGAAAACCTGCCGGTGCCATCACCTAACGTTATGCTATAACGTATCGTGCCGTCCAGTGCACCGGTATCCGTGTCTGTCGCCGTCACCTGCACGACGTTGACGGGCGGCACTGTTTCCTCCGCGACGTTAGCTGTATAGGTGGCTGGGGCAAACACGGGGGCTGCCTCGTTCACTGGTGTAACTTGAACTGTCACTGTCACGTCCACGTTTAGAGGAGTAGCCCCGTCGTCGACAACGTTCACATTAAGAGTGAAGCTGTTTGTTCCTTCGTAGTCCAAAGCTGAAATGTGTGTAGTCAACGAAAATCTTTGATAATGACATGACAGAAAAAAAGAAAATAAATAAAATTATATTTTACTTTATATAATATAATATTATAACTTGATTGTTTTCAAAACAAGTGTAGTCAACGATTCCTTTTAAACGAAATGGAGATAGTTTAGGAATAAATCCTTTTTTCAGAGTCGTAGTGTTAGATTAGTGAACCGTTTCACTCCTAATACATAATCCTTCTCAACGCATGTTTAGGTCAAATACAGTAAGGTCAAGTCTCGACCATCTTGCTCCACCAGTGTGTTTGTACCGCAACCTTACTAAAATATTGCAGTAGTTTAGCGGATACAACTACACTTGTGGAACATTATAGGGTTTGGCAATTTCAGAAGTATCAAAGGTGTGGTATTTTTTACCTTGTGTCGTCTCGATAGCCCCTGTACCAGGGTTGATACTGAAGAAGACGGGGGTGTTACCAGATGTTATGCTGTATGTCAGAGTATCTGGCGGGTCGGCGTCTGTGCAGGCCAACGTCGTCACCTGTAAAAGACATGGAGGCGTTCTGATATACTCATTAGAAGAGCCTGGCTCGATATAACTTAAACAACATTTTTTTATTGTGATGCTGTTATCCAAATGATAGCTTTTTTAATGGTTTCCGTATTAATAATATAAAATCGCTTGAAATAACCAAGGCATGTAATCGTTTCTGTGGTAACGTGTATCAGGCCGACCATTTAAGATTTTCCCACTGTGCAAAAACAACCATGAACAGTCTACATTGATTTTAATCTAAATATGGTACCGATATACAGAAACAGTGAAAGGTGAAATAAAACAAATAGCAGTAGCCTTCTAAGTAGTAGTAGCTGTAATAGTAGCTGAAATAGTAGCTGAAATAGTAGCTGAAATAGTAGCTGTAATAGTAGCTGTAATAGTAGCTGTAATAGTAGCTGTAATAGCAGCTGTAATAGCAGCAGTGACAGTAGAAGTCGCAGCATTAATGGAAGTAGAAATAGGAATAGTAATAGTTGTAATATAGGTAGTAAATGTAACATGTAACCAGCGTTGAAATACACAAGTCATGTAGAAAATGTTTAACTTCAAATACGCATTGGTCAAACTATTGAAGAATCAAATGGAGTAGCGAGTAGCGATTCATCATTTATGATTCTCGTATAAGACTTACTGGTGTCGGGAAGACTGTCGTCTCTGGTATTGATATAATGACGACTGAGTTAGGGCACACCGGAGCGTTGTCGTTGACGTTGGTAACAGCAACAGCTACGTTGGTCGCCTGGGACAGGCCTCCCCCGTCAGTTGCCGTCACTTGCAACACGTAGTTCTGAGTTCCGGCGTCAAAGTCCAATGCATTCTGGGTAACAATCTCTCCGGTGTTCGAGTCGATAACAAAATCTGTGTTCGTATTTCCTCCTGTTAAATAATAAATAATAATAATAACGGATATTATAGTGAGCTGTTTCTCACCCACTGATACAGGCTCAAGGCGCTTCAAACAATTAGTATATACATAAAATACATAAAGAGAAGAAAACAAAGATGTATGCAGTATGGATACACAGTTTAATAAATGCCTTTTAAATAATTATTAAGAAAATAAAAAGGACAGTACAGACTACAGATAATACATGAGACCGTTTTACCCGAGGGAGAGGCACATGACGTATTTATCTTTAATTTCTGTCATGCCAATAAAATTACTATAATTATTTTTGTGTGAGTTTCGACTGCCGATATCGCTTGAACGACTTGAAATTCCTTAAATGCCTTAAAACGATTTAATCTCAGTTTAGTTGAGTGTGCAGGTACTGCAATATGAATATATACAGATATACCCAAACCATAAAGGAAATAGGGAGAAAATAAGTATGTTATAAATACAAGCGAAAACTATTTAAAACTCCGTACACAACGTCATTATATAACGTCATCTGACCGGTATGCGACATCTACTCTTGGCTAAGGGCTATAACTTTGGCAGCGGGATACATGACATTTGTATAAAAGACTGACGGGGTCCATGAGGGAAAATGTATCGACCGTCAGCCAATCAAAAAAGAGTATTGATCTCACCAGTAATCGTGTATGTCAGGTCTCCGAAGGTTCCGAAATCGTCATCAGTGGCCGTTACTGTCGCGACCGCAAACGTCCCAATGAGATTCGACTCTGGAATCTGATTGGTTAACAAGTTTTTAAATTGACAATCACATATGCATTCATAGACTACATATTCATGTGTATTTTTTAAAGACATGTGTCCTTTTACACGTAATCCAAGGTTTAATTGTTGTCTGTTTCAAGGTCTTTTGTTTAAAAGCAGCGTAGGAAGAATATGGATTATTATATATATTCAAAATAATATAAATATAATTTCCGATTAGTGAAACATTACATTAATTGCAGATGTATATATAATTAAAAAATTTTTTATTACTTATGTGCTTATAAATAGACTGTGACTAGATTTTCGAAGCTCTATTAGTGCTACTTTTGGCGTAAGTACCATATATTATTTGCTAACAACTATCGTCTAAGAGAGCTTAGAAAATGTCGGTCCTGGTTTGACGGTTAACGGAATAGTAAAGAACTTACTGATACAGGAGCTACAGCCGGCACAAAAGGCGTGAAGTCATTGACGGAAGTGACGTAAACGGTTACTATGGTAGTCGCAGTCATTCCACCATCACTGACATGCGCCGTCAAGCTGTAGAGATCTGGGTCGTTGTTTGGGACATCAAGGTCGATCACGTTGGCAATGTCAAGCTGACCCGGCGTCCCGACGTTGAACGTGAACTTTGAACTTGGGTCGCCACCTATTATCGAATATGTAAACGTGGCCGTTGCATCGGCGTCGGTTGCCGCAATGGTTAGAATTGACGTTCCGACGCCTGCATCTTCCGTGACGGTACCGCTGACTGGTATAAGCACCGGCGCGTTGTCATTCACGTCAGTGACGGTGACGGTCAGTACTCTATCTGGGGCCGAGTTGGGTGTTCCTCCTCCGTCATTGGCTCGTACAGTGACGGCATAACTAGCGACGGTCTCTCTGTTCAACGTCGCTGCCGTACGTAGCAGACCTGTTGTGGCGCCTAACGTAAAGGCCCCTGCTGGTGTATCTGAAACGGTATAACATGAGAGTTTTCAAGAAAATGACCTCAACATGTAAAACACTAAACCCATCTCATATGTTTGATATATTGTACATTGTTGGCATAGTGTGCATTGTCAAACGAAATCTATTGAGATTATAAATGAAGAAGACAAATATTTATGGATGATCAACTTCTTTATTAACAATAGCGACGTTTCGGTATAGATCCTTATACCGTTATCAAGCATGATGCTTGATAACGGTATAAGGATCTATACCGAAACGTCGCTATTGTTAATAAAGAAGTTGATCATCCATAAATATTTGTCTTCTTCATCACACCAACTTCTAGAATGCCTCTCAAACAGAGATTATAAATATTATTTCAATATTTTGTAGATGATATTTGTGATCAAGTTGTCTGCAAAAAATGACAAACCTTTATTTTGTAACATCAGATGGCAATTACTTCAAATAAAACGCGTACGTTTTTTCCTCATCATTAGCAACAGAAACATTGACAAATGTTAGGAGTGGAAATTGTAAAAGTCGTAAGCATAGAAGCAAATACAATGCCTAATGTAAGCAAGACGCACTGAGTCCTATATAAAAGACTAAACTGGAAAATAACGTTAAAGGGGCAGTAGCACGTTTTTTTGCAAATTTTAGTTTTTCAAATTTCCAATTTTTAATGATAGTTTATGTCATTTATATTTACTTTATAGGATAAAACATCTTATAACACGAACCAATTATCCATAGTGGTAATAAGCGTGTTGTGTATAAAGCTTAAAATGCATGGCGGCCATATTTTATTGTGAACACAATTTATTATTTCGAATGACATAAACGATTCCGAAGGCTTTACGGAACCATGTACACTCATTTTTAAATGTATTTTCCAAAGAGAGAAGGGCTTTTTACTTTTGGTGACATTATTTTTCAAATAAATTTCATCGACTAATTTCAGCGAAAAAACGTGCTACTGCCCCTTTAATGACTCCAAAACCTTTTGGCATGAATTGAAGTCTTTAAATAGAAGGTAATTTAGGTAAGGTAAGAAAACTATCTCAACACAAGATTGGTTCAACCACTTTAGAACATTGTTCTCATGTTGAATTTGTAGACAATGAAAGAAATACCCAAACTGATGAAGATGATTCCATGTTCCAATAATAATTCAAACAATGACCTAAGGCTTACAAGTGAAATTCTGTATTCCCCAATACCCAGAGATGGTATCTTAGACAGCATCAAAAACCTTGAAGTAAATAATTCTCCTGGAATAGATTATGTAATTCCATATTTTTTTTTAAATGCTCAGCAGATCTTTTACTACCATATTTTGAGTTAGTTTTCAATCTGATATTTGAAGAGGGACATTTCCTTCCGCCTGGTCTCTTGGGATAACAGTTCCCTTACACAAACAGTATTAATGTAATTCAAAATGTTGCAGTTTTTATACACAAAGCTCTAATGTTAGACAGGATATACATGTAAAATGTACTATAGGCTTTGGTCTTGTAAGTACCGACATAAAGATTGAATAAAGATTATTTGATATTCGTAAAATATCAGGTTCCATATAAATCTCGCGAACAAGAAATAATCCTTGAAAACATCTGTACGAAAGACAATACGCAAAAACTATGAACATAAGGAGCTAATAGTAACAGTTCTAATAGTATGTACTTTAATTGTACATGTTGGTGCGTCACTTACTGGGAACGATGGATACGAGTTGGTAAGTCACTGTACCATCTGCACCGCCATCTGCGTCAGTCGCGGATATTGTCACGATGTCGGTGGGGACAATCGCTGCCTCCGACACGCTGTGGGTTAAAGTGGGTGCGCTCCACACTGGTGAGGCTTCGTTGACGGTCCCCACCTGTACACGGGGTCAAAGGTAGACATCAACGTTTGTTGATGACAATACACTGGGTCAAAGGTAAATATCAACATTTGATGATGACCAATATGGCAGTACGTCTTTGAGGAACATTTAGACGTGGAACACATAAGAAGACACACTTTTCTGGATAACTTATATACAAATGTATTGTGTTGATATACACTATATAAGTTGTTCTCAAGAAATCTTGTTTTTCTTATGCGGACTTGTTTTTATTGTATAAAGGTCGAATTTCCCCCCAAATCACAACTCCATCACTGGCTAATTTGAACCTTACTGCATTTTGTTGACATGTGTGTGCCAAAGATTTCTGATTGCACTGCAAAGGCTAGGTGCAATACGCTGACTCGTTTAAGTATTTTCCGCGCACTGTGACGGAAAATTACTTGTGTTTTCGGAGAATTTAAATGATTCACAAGGAATCATCAATATTCAGACATCTCGATACATAGTGAGAGAAACAAATCTTGTTTACAGCGTTATGAGAATCACGTAAGGCATGATTTGATTTTTTATTCAATGAAGGAACACATTATCCAACGGTAACCGTCTCCCAGTAAGGTATGGCTAGGTGAGGAAATAATACCCCTACTAATCATATCTCATATTGGGGTAAAATGATTACTTTATTTTCATTATTCATATCTAATATTCATGCTAAAATGAAGACTTTATTTATATCTTAATAGCACAATCAAGTCCTTATTTTATGAGCGCTTCGCGTATGCTCATGTAACATTGACTGTAAACAGATGTACTGAGGGGTACACAAGGAGAATATTTTCGTTCATCAACCAGTTTACCTGTACGCGGAAGGTGAGAACACCTGTCCTAGGGGTGCCAGTCGCCGGAGAGTCGATTGCGTGTATGGTCAGATCGTACACCTGCTTCGTCTCGTAGTCCAGAGGCGTTGTCGTCGTCAGTATCGTAGTGGTAGCCAACCTAAACTTGGTCGCAACGTCGTCACCACTTACGATGGTGTAAGTCAGATCGCCGTTGGGCGACGAGTCGAGATCCGTACAGGTGATGCTACCCACGAGTGTTCCTATCGAAGAGAACAGTTCACTTTTAGTGACTTTGTTGTCATCCTGATTCATTTGTATCCGCGAAGCTTATTCAAACCCCTGATCACATTACTTTTATTACTAACAAATATCGGAGTCTAACTAAGAGTATTTTGTTAATCAACAAGTGGTGATGTATTTGCTATCAAAATATATGAAGGTGGGATTTATCGCCAAATATCACCAATTAAACGTAATTTTTTATGCTCTACTTAATATATCTGAAAAATGCCAGGTTTCTTATGCAATGATCTCATTTATGTCATATTATTATATATATTCAGCGGTGAAATACGGATGTTATCGACTAAACTATAATCCATATTTTCCCTGAGTGAAATAGCATGTTATCCTACTCAGTGAAATGACGCTTTCAACCATATGACGTCATCATGACAATAGGATAACGTCATAAGATGGCCGTGAAAGTGAAAGGCTGTCATGGTCGCTCCATTAATAAAATCAACGTTATTTACGAACTATGCATGATTTGTTGAATTAAATAAAAAGAACATTTGACTTTTCACGTCGAATACCATATATAGGTTTCTAGAAGTAGACATTTAAAGATTTCTATTTCACTCGATAAGAAATATATGGTATTCAATGAGAAATATCACATATCATCTATGTATTGTATATGACGTCATTATTCCTTCATATAATTGTTACTTCGTCAACTTAGATATATTGTACGGATATTAACTGATGATATATAACACTATGACGAGTTGACTGCAGCCATACATGTATCTACTACGTATATATGGCTTATAAAGTGTATATATATATCACTTGATCTGACACAGTATATCTACTGTGGGAGCTTGTTACGGGTGATAAATAGCATCATGGTGATTAAATGTAGTTATCAGTTGTACATATCGCTATATCTGACAACAGTATATCTACTGTGGGAGCTTGTTACAGGTGATAAATAGCATCATGACGATTAAATGTAGATATCGGTTGTACATATCGCTATATCTGACAACAGTATATCTACTGTGGGAGCTTGTTACAGGTGATAAATAGCATCATGACGATTAAATGTAGATATCGGTTGTACATATCGCTATATCTGACAACAGTATATCTACTGTGGGAGCTTGTTACGGGTGATAAATAGCATCATGAGGATTAAATGTAGATATCGGTTGTACATATCGCTATATCTGACAACAGTATATCTACTGTGGGAGCTTGTTACGGGTGATAAATAGCATCATGACGATTAAATGTAGATATCGGTTGTCCATATCGCTATATCTGACAACAGTATATCTACTGTGGGAGCTTGTTACGGGTGATAAATAGCATCATGACGATTAAATGTAGATATCGGTTGTACATATCGCTATATCTGACAACAGTATATCTACTGTGGGAGCTTGTTACAGGTGATAAATAGCATCATGACGATTAAATGTAGATATCGGTTGTACATATCGCTATATCTGACAACAGTATATCTACTGTGGGAGCTTGTTACAGGTGATAAATAGCATCATGACGAATAAATGTAGATATCGGTTGTACATATCGCTATATCTGACAACAGTATATCTACTGTGGGAGCTTGTTATTGGTGATAAATAGCATCATGACGATTAAATGTAGATATCGGTTGTACATATCGCTATATCTGACAACAGTATATCTACTGTGGGAGCTTGTTAAAGGTGATAAATAGCATCATGACGATTAAATGTAGATATCGGTTGTACATATCGCTATATCTGACAACAATATATCTACTGTGGGAGCTTGTTACAGGTGATAAATAGCATCATGACGATTAAATATGGATATCGGTTGTACATATCGCTATATCTGACAACAGTATATCTACTGTGGGAGCTTGTTACAGGTGATAAATAGCATCATGACGATTAAATGTAGATATCGGTTGTACATATCGCTATATCTGACAACAGTATATCTACTGTGGGAGCTTGTTACGGGTGATAAATAGCATCATGACGATTGAATGTAGATATCGGTTGTACATATCGCTATATCTGACAACAGTATATCTACTGTGGGAGCTTGTTACGGGTGATAAATAGCATCATGACGATTAAATGTAGATATCGGTTGTACATATCGCTATATCTGACAACAGTATATCTACTGTGGGAGCTTGTTACGGGTGATAAATACTATTAAATAGCATCATGACGATTAAATGTAGATATCGGTTGTACATATCGCTATATCTGACAACAGTATATCTACTGTGGGAGCTTGTTACGGGTGATAAATAGCATCATGACGATTAAATGTAGATATCGGTTGTACATATCGCTATATCTGACAACAGTATATCTACTGTGGGAGCTTGTTACGGGTGATAAATAGCATCATGACGATTAAATGTAGATATCGGTTGTACATATCGCTATATCTGACAACAGTATATCTACTGTGGGAGCTTGTTACGGGTGATAAATAGCATCATGACGATTAAATGTAGATATCGGTTGTACATATCGCTATATCTGACAACAGTATATCTACTGTGGGAGCTTGTTACGGGTGATAAATACTATTAAATAGCATCATGACGATTAAATGTAGATATCGGTTGTACATATCGCTATATCTGACAACAGTATATCTACTGTGGGAGCTTGTTACGGGTGATAAATAGCATCATGACGATTAAATGTAGATATCGGTTGTACATATCGCTATATCTGACAACAGTATATCTACTGTGGGAGCTTGTTACGGGTGATAAATAGCATCATGACGATTAAATGTAGATATCGGTTGTACATATCGCTATATCTGACAACAGTATATCTACTGTGGGAGCTTGTTACGGGTGATAAATACTATTAAATAGCATCATGACGATTAAATGAAGATATCGGTTGTACATATCGCTATATCTGACAACAGTATATCTACTGTGGGAGCTTGTTACGGGTGATAAATACTATTAAATAGCATCATGACGATTAAATGTAGATATCGGTTGTACATATCGCTATATCTGACAACAGTTAATATCTACTGTGGGAGCTTGTTACGGGTAATAAATAGCATCCTGACGATTAAATGTAGATATCGGTTATACATATCGCTATATCTGACAACAGTATATCTACTGTGGGAGCTTGTTACGGGTGATAAATAGTATCATGACGATTAAATGTAGATATCGGTTGTACATATCGCTATATCTGACAACAGTATATCTACTGTGGGAGCCTGTTATTGATGACCTATAACCTTATGACGATTTGACTGTGCAATGTAGACATTGTTGTCGCTATAGATCTCACATAGGCATCTCAACTGTAGGATCCAACTTTGGATTACAAAATAAAATTCATAACTTTAAAATATCAAATCACAATCATATCCACTTTAAGACTGATCTACTTAAAACTAGCTGTGACGTTATACATCCCTAAGTCAGCGAGCGTTTACTAGATTGCTTTACAACATTTCATCTTTTTTTAAAAAATGAGAATAAAAAGTCCAAACCATCTGGTGAGTTTTCAGGAATTGTAGCGAAGTCGGTTGCCGGGTTACATATTGGATCGTTGTCGTTGATGTCGTTGATAGTGACAGTGATGGCCTGTGACGCGGCTAGACCAGCACTGTCTGTTACGTCAACATTGAAGACAAGGGAGGTAACCCCGGCATCGAAGTCGATGGGTGATCTTATCGTTATGGTCCCCGTCGTCGCGTCAATCTGGAAATAGGCCGCCCCTGGTCCTGTTGAGACGAGTTAAACATGTTATTGGCTCACAAGATTATCAGTGGTAATAACTTTTCTCTTCCAATAGAGGTTACTCAAGTAATTTCTTCCAACGTTACCTCTGCTAAAAGTGGGCGATATGTCTCACTTCTTGAAAATCACAACGAATTCTCTCCCTACGTTCTGTCCAATGAAATCACGTCTTACATTAACTTAAATCTGCCGAGCTACTTCAAATGATTTTGTACTTCTCATATGTGTACAATAACTTTTCTCAGTTTTTGGTAATAGTTATATTTTCACAAACTGAAAAAGAAACTATCGATGATCACACGTTAAAAGAGGAAATGTTTATCCATCACTGTTATAAACTGCTGTTATAAAATAGCATTATAACTTGCCATCACCTTTAACATGTTTAAGGCCGATTGTGCAACTAAGTTAAATTGCAGCCAATAAGGAGTTATTATTTCTAGCCTTGTAGCAGAGTTCACGTGGGAAGAAATGATTTGGGTACCCCCGTGTGGAGAGAATGTAGTCAAATGAATTGCACAAATACCCCCCATACCACATTTTAGCGACCTCTTGTGAGTTTACAATTTTTTTAATAATAATAATTTTTAATATATTGTGTATTATCAAATTATTAATGTTTATATTAGAGTAAAATCTCTGCACATCACCATATGTTGCAGTTAATTTCTCTTTTATAGTAGCCCTGTCACAACGGTATCTGACTCGCGTACATCTTATAAGTTTCAGCACATTATCTTTCTTGATTATGTCGAAGAGAATATTAAAATCTCATCCATGCAATTATACCATTTAAAGTCATCAATTATTTGGTATCAAATTCGCTTTGGCTCGTCTGATGAGTCATTAACTCGTTTAATAAAGTGGTATTACACGGAAGATCGTGTCAATCTTCTATTTACCTGAGAGCGCGTAAGTAAGCGTGTCCCCTGCGCCAGTTTCCGGGTCGGTCACTGTGTAACTCGTGGGGACGCAACAGTCCCCCTCGTCAATTGTCGTGGTGTAGGTCCCACCGAAGACGGGCGGCTGCTCGAAGACGTTGGTCAACATCACGATCAAATCACGGTTAACGGAGGAAGGTACCGTGTCAGTTATACTGTTGGAGAGAGTATTTTTAACTTTGTAACTCTTGGATTTATTCATATTATTTCCATTGTTCAAAGAAACGTCGTCATTCAAATATGGAAAAGTTAGTACACATGACTCCGTGGCGGTCCGAATGTTAATTGTATCAAACCAAATGTTAAGGGTGAGGCCTCTAACCACCTCATGGTGAGGTCTTTTGACGTCGAGGTCACTATTTTCGAAATCGTCAAGGCATGTTATGCGATAACAGCAAATTAACCCTTTATAAAAGGCATATATCAAATTATTAAAGAAATTGATTGTTCCGAAGGAGTGCAAGGAGTGCAAGATGATCCGAGTGCCTCGCGTTATGGCAATAAACTCTCTAGAGAAGAAACACTCTCTAAAGAAACGCCAAAACATATTCAAAAGAGTAAAAACCTTAAATACTGCTGTCGGATGAAGTCGAATTTAAGTGTCTGTGATGATAACAGGTTTTCTGAAGAAGAACCCACAATCCATTCATCAGAGTATGATAATTGTCATATCTGTTCAAACACACTCGGTGATGGAATCGCTTTATCAACATGTTTTTGGCCAGGATTTTTGACTATTATGTTCAAAAAGTTATGAAATGTTGAAATCTAGTTAATAAAATATGTTGACGGTCTAATTTTACCTCTTTTAGACTATAATTCTTTACGCATAAAAGGGACGCCATAAAACAATCCAAATTGTTCCTTTTTACTCTCCTATCCTTCCAAATAAAGGAGATTTTCTAAACAAGATTTTGGCGTGTTTTTAAAATATCATGTATATTTGTTGATGGCGTCTCTTGACGAAAGTCAGTTTAGTTATTAAGGGGACCTCATATGAGACCTATCTCTGATTTAGAGACCTCAGTTATTAAGGGGACTTCATATGAGGTATTTCTATCACACATAAACCTCGAACGAGGTTACGAAGTTAAGATAGACTTACTTTTTGTGGCGTCCAGGTCTTACTTACAGGTTATGGCACGGTGCTGAACAAAGGGATAAAGTCACCAGAGGTTTATAAATATTTTCAGGGCTTATGACGTCATGAACCTAATTAAATATTACATGTGACGTAGTAATCCCTATTTTCGAAATGGCTTGAAAAAAGTCCTCAAACATACCTGTTACTTACTATATACATTTATGTCCAAAGAGAGTGTAGTCTACATTCTGGATACATGTCATATCGTTTTAATGAACTTGTTCTGAAACTAGCTAAATCGTAATCCTAAAAAAAAACTAACAAATTTTTAATTACTAATTCTCATTTCCTCCAGGTCGCGAGACACATTTCTTTCTTCTGGCCATGGGTGACAGGGCACATTCTGTAATGCTCTGCTACGTAATGGGTAGATACTACAGAACCTTCTATACAGTTCTGCTACGTAACGAATTGACAGGACATATTCTATAGAGCTCTGCTACGTAACAGATAGATAGGGCAGTCATTAAAGATCTCTACTACGTAACGGATAGACGGGACATATTCTATAGAGCTCTGCTACGTAACAGATAGATAGGGCAGTCATTAAAGATCTCTACTACGTAACGGATAGACGGGACACGTGCTACGTAGGCCTACCTAATGGTGAGAGTATATGATGAGGTCCCCTCAAAGTCTAGAGCACCGTTGACTTGCACCGCCCCTCCCGCGTTGATACTGAAGGGCGCCCCGGGCGGCGCTGTGATGGCGTAAGTCCATGTGCCGTCTACTGGAAGTATGTTGTAGATGACGGTCCCAATCCCTGTATTTTCTGGCACATTTACCGTACTACTCCCATCCGCAAGTGGTGATGTAACAGCAGGGAGACCTGTGAGAGAGGATTAATGTATCTATACTTTTTATATTCAATCAAATGAATAATCAAACCATATTGATTTAATAATCTGTCACTGAGCTGGACTCAGACATGAAAGAACATACTTAGAGCACGCACACACACATTATTACCCTTTTGTAAGGACAAACATTGTTGTTTTCACATTCTGAACTACCTGGGAGAATGTCATCTAGCTGACAATTAAGGCGCTTTGAGGTTCTCTTTCATATAGCCTTCACTTTAAATTTCATACCAAGTACCCAATTGTAATGCTTGGAGAATTCTCTGTGCGGGACAGGGAATCGACCCTTAAACCTTTCAGATAGTCTAACAGTTAGTCTCTGAAATAAATAGTTTTTGTAAAATTTCAAAAATTTAAAACACCATAAAAAAAGAGTCTCTGAGATGTGTTCATTTTCAGATCTCTGTAGTTTTGTCTCGGCTCTTTAAAAATTAAGGGATCTGGATGACAAGCTATGAGCTTAATATACTTGCCTCGCTGTAGACTTGTCTCGGCTCTATAAAGTTTAGAGATCTGGATGACAGACTATCTCTCAGAATATCCAGATTTAAAGTGATTCACGGGTAAGGTGTTAAAGATCTAGTGAAATGCATTTTTCTCAAGAATGACAGATGATTACCTCTACGTATATTGTATATCGGAACCAATTGTGCATAAAATCGAGACAATATATACTTACAATTGATTATTAAGACGATTTTAATTTACTAAGTTTAACAATACCGCGATTACCGCCACGAAACGTTTTGAAATGAATCATTGAGGCGTGACTGATTAACCACAGACGACGGGTCGTTTGTGACCCGCTCCGTGGAGCCTAATTAATTAATTAATTAATTAATGATGATTATCACTGCGCTAGATGAATGTATGTGTTAAATCGCCAAAAACACATGTTTTTGCAATAATTATGTAACTGTCATCTGCGAAATTACGTTCTAAGCATTCGATGTATATATGGAACATTTAAGTTGTTTGATTGAAGCTTTGTTAGTGAAATTAACAATCAAAATGTTGCGAAATTACGTTGAATTATGACTATCGCCGATAATGACATTACTCCATTGACGTCGCAGAAGTCATCTCTTCAGGGGTCACAACCCCGCATACTTTCATTCTGGTCGCCTGGGCTAAATTAGGCGGCTATTTAAAAAGCCGTATATAAGTAATTTATGGACCGATTTCAGAAATATAAAATCGAGCAATTGTCAAATTGACCTCCCATTTTAATGAATCCGAGTTTGACCATATGTCATTGCATCCATCCTTTAACACTGAACTATGCTGATAGCGATCAGCTGAGATATGTACAGGGCCGCGTGCCACCAGATCATTGTATGTATCATTGTGTACTATCAAGAGGTAAAAATAGGATACATCATCGAATAATCATGAATCATTACCCTATACAAAGAATAACTTTAAAAAAGAGTACAAATTTCATGTGTTAAGCATCCGCAATGATCATCTGTTAGTTCAGTTTGATGCTTGTAACATAACAGGACATTTTATTGATACCATTTCAAATTAAAACTGTAAATAGAAACGTTTTACATGTTAACAGTTAGTGAGCATAACGTTCAGCTTAATTTACGCTTCTCGGTCAAATAATATATCGACAACTCCATATGAAATATTGGTACATGTATGAGGTATAAGGTTTAAACCCTGTGATTCAGTAGATACTTAATGGATATTCAAATAACATTATACAATTATAGACTGGTGATGAGGTCAATACCTGTTTTTATGGACCCGAGAAAACAATATTGACCAAGGACGAAGTCCATAAAAACAGGTATTGACCGAATCACCAGTCCATAATTGTTTTATTATGTATTAGACACAGGAACGAAAATAAAACAATGAAATACAGTCAAAAATGTCCATATTGCCTTTTCTACTTCAGATTACGTTCCACGTAAAGTATTACCAACTATTAAACCTCAATGTTCAATTGTGTATGTACAGCCAGTCAAATAAAAAATACGTTTGAATAAATGTTTATAATGAATGTTTCAAATATTTATTTAAACACATGGCATATGTGTACTTAAAACCTGACGACATATGTAAACAGAGAAAGTAAACAAGATAAAGCACGATTGTAAACCTACATCGATGACCCGAGTTTTCACTTATTTATGCATATATCTCTCAATCCGATGTATGTCAACATCAGTAAGAGCCGGTCCCTACGTACACCCAGCCACTCGACCAGTAATGCATAGACTATATTAATATTTGTAATCCCGTTATTTCTTATTCATGCATTCGTTCATATCAATAGAGTCTTGGAGGTTTCAAATTCGTTCAAACGAAAGCCCTATCAAATCTAAATTGGTCTTTTATGGACTCATGACAAGACTCTTTTAGTTGAAAGGGTTTAAAGTTACCCCCTCCTTCTAAAGAATACACCGTAAGTGTTTGACTCTTAAAGCGTGACCGTACGTTACTATACTAACGGGGACTAAATACGTGTAAATACTAAACTTGTACCGTATACCCTTCCCGTGTTTAGGATCTACTAAGCAGTTATTACTCTAAGTATGCATGTCAAGACAATCAATTTATTGTTAACGAATTAAAGCCGAAGAATGAAAATTATGTTGCTAACATCCATTAGTGATTGAATGACTCATAGCTCATAATTTTCTTATTATAATATTATTGCTAAACGTCCTGGCGTAAATCCTGATTGAAGACTGCAGCAAGTTCAGCACCTTATGTGTGTTTTAACAAGCATAGACATACAAGTATCATACCCTGATGAATGAAATTCTGATTAATTTTAAACAAAACATTTTCTTATCAAAGGTATTCAAAATCTACTTTCTCCGGGTACAGTATTTTGACTCTGTTGAACATGTGGTGGCGTTTCTTTGCTCGTTCGTTTATGCGTGTTGACATTACTAACATCGAAAAAAAGAAAAGGAAAAGAAAAGCTACCCCACTTTCGAAAAGAGTACAAACCTAAATACTGTTGCCGGAGAAAGTTGATTGTAAATTTGATAAGAAAATGTTGTGTAAAGAAGATCTCACAATGTCATCATCGGGGTATGATACTTTAGTTTTTATTGTTATGTTCAAACACAGTCGGGGTGCTGAAATCCTTATTTAAAAACGGTTTTGGACATAATGTTTGGCATTTAAGTTAAATAACAATGAAATCTGGAAATTATCTAAGTTAATAAAAGATGTTATCGACATGGTGTACCTTCTCGGACTTTAATTTGATGACGCATCGTTCATGAAGGATGTCATAAAATAAGCGAAAAAGTCAAAATTCACATATATGACAGATAATTTTAAAAAAATTAAATTTGAATCACTGGGGAAATGATGTGACCTTGTTTTGGTAGTTTAAATCACCCGGTGATTAAAAACCATATTTTTGGTAGTTGCATGGAAAATATAAAAAAAATATTGGTGGTTGAGTTTCTTTAACGCATATTGTACTTTCAGTGACAATGAGAACAATTGTCACTATGGAAACAGATGGATATATTATAATGGATTGTTCTTACCAGAAGCAGCAGGCAGAAGCAAGCAGCACACCAGGGCGTGAAGCAGCATCCTCAGCTTAGGCAGCATGTGCCCTCTATGTTCTTGGTTACAGTTGTTCCTGGAAATGTAACATAAACTCACGTGACTTCTCGTATCTAGTGAATGCTTTATTTCAAACAAGGTTTTAGAATTTTGGTTTTGGTTTACTTTGATTTTGTTGTTCCTGAAATAAATAAATAAATAAATAAATAAATAAATAAATAAATAAATAAATAAATAAATAAATAAATAAATAAATAAATATATTTGATCATTATTCATGATATCAGAGCAATGATATTCAATCCCCATTACCGATGATGCCATTGTTGATTATTTCACAAGCTCAGAGGCGAGAATGCATTTTCGTTAGATGGCAGTGCGATCTAAGGAATACCATATTAAAAATCTGCCGTAAATACACATAATATGTTTTCTTTCACAACAACAAAAATATTCAGTATTGGTTTCAAAAGAACAAAGATAATGCATTCCAGAGTGAAAACCCTAAGCACTGATAACGTTTAATCCGTTGTAACGTTTGATCCCGATCCGTACCTTGTTGACGTTTTAGCTAAGTTACAAAATTTCACTTTCTTATTGGCTACAATCCCACCTTAATCTATATAAAGTGGATTGAATCAAATTCATTTAAACACCCGTGTTATTATAGATTCTATTCATCACGTAAAGGCTGATCAGAAGCAAAATGAAAAGTCGATACAGAAATACTAAAACCGAAGCATGGGGCGTTAGTGTCGATAAACGTCTACTAGGCATATTGACATCGAAATCAGTTTTGTTATTTGAACACAGTTCGATATTCCTATTCCTGGAACAGACATATATTAAAATGGAAAGGCAATCTTACTTCGAACTGTTGGACTCAAGCAAGAAAACAGGTAAGATTGTATTTTGTGTTATATTTTCTCTATAAAATAATTAAACTGTTTGTATTGAGTTTATTACTCTAACCATGTTAATTGCGGACGAGGAAGTCCAAAACAAATTATTTTCTTCTTTTTATACTGTGGTGTATTAGATTGTAGTTTAGTAATAAAGAAATGCACGATAACGAAACAATGTTATTTTCATCAGTTCATCCAGATCCAAATTTCCAGATTACAAAAACATGATTTTATGATAACTTTATTATTCATATTTTATTCTTCTTGGATGTATTGAAAGATTAGCCATGCGGATTAGGTGAGGAGCGAAGATCCGTTTATGTTATTGGTTACAAGTTCACTTTGATATGTAAAACATACCTTTAACTGTCAACGAACATGACCAAATCAATTATTGGCGTGGCTGCCATGATCTCCTGACATTGACTATTACTTTTGCGAACCTTCGTTATTATATACGTGAAATGTACACCTCAGTTGGTTTTATCATATGTTTGATTTTCAATTACAAATATCTTATGTTTTCGACGTCGTACGAAAAGTGTTATTGTATCGTGCCATAATCAAATTCATCATTCTCAATTAATCGAAATCAATTGAGGTGTAAACTTTCTTTTGTACAATTTATATTACTTTTTTTCAAATGGCAACATTACATCTTCAAACTCACCAAAAATTAAAAAAATAGCACATACACGGTTACATGAACTGCTTGAATAAAAGACAAGATTTATTACAGACGCAATTGTTGCGTTCATTGTCAAAAGAAGGTTACTGGTAACATTAGGACACATCAACTGGTTTATATTCAACCTTACCTATGGTCACTTTCCATCTACATACTCACCAAAAAGGTAAGCACAAAATCACACAGCAAAATAGTTAAAACTGTATATTGAATGAACTAAAACCGTTGATTATATAACAATATAAGATACCCACGGCAATAAGACAAAGGCGGTCAATGGGACCGACGGCGTGCTTTATGAGACAATAAAACATGCTCGTGATTTTAGACGTCAGTTAGAGCCGTCGCTTAGCAAATGACGTCATATGTAACGTCACGTTGATTGTTCAATGCTAGCGAATGTGTTCTACGACGGGAGACATTAATATTTTTGAAAAATAGTTTTTACAAACAACATAATTTCTCCACGGGTTTTTAATATAAAAGCGAGTTACTGTTAAAGGGCATCTCATATAAGAAATAGAAGACTCGTTGTTGTGCTTTATCGTAGAATAAAACATAGCAGAGAGCATAAAACACTCAGGGCTGCGCCCTTCGTGTTTTATGCTCCCTGCTATGTTTTATTCAACGATAAAGCACGCCAACTCGTCTTCTATTTCTTAAATAATTACGTCGTTATCAAATAAAATTTAATTCAATAATTAGATCTGACAGATGGTCTCTTGACGTCTTTCCCATCATCAGAAAGGAAACAAAACAAGAAGAAAAATACAGAATAACATATACCATTTGAAAAAAACAAAAACAAAATTTATATTAGAAACCATACATTTCGTTCGTTATCACATCACATTTAGAACATTTCTAAACACTGATTACCTCAACGTGTTTATATTCCATCTGCATAACCAACAAAAAGGAAGAACAAAATCACAGCAAAATAGAAAGTTACAACATGTAGCCCTGGATATAAACAAAAACAAGACTCGGAATGGACACGATATATTTCGTTCGTCAAATTAAATGCAGAAGGTCATTAAGCAACATTGCTACAATGATAATTACCTCTGCGTGTTTATATTCAATTTGATGGTGGCCAGATTGCAACAATGTCCCTTTGTGAACTATTGACTTCTCGCTGCTATATTGGACTGAAAGGCTAGCGTTATTAACTTGTAACCCCACCTCGTATCAATATTGACTTTCATCACGTTCTTCAGAATCTCTTTGAGAGAAGTACTGGGCATTATAGTGAATAAATACCGGGTCAGAGTCAACTTGTTTTTATCTCGATCTATGTTGCTACTGAATGTTGTCAATTATATATCATCCTTATCTCGAGTGGACATGATTTCATTTAAAACAAATAGTTGTTTTTACATGTATTATGCAACGAGGCCCGTTATTTTGGTTTTTATAGGTTTTGTAAACCAACATATAGAGCATACTAAACGACCTTCTATTTAATACAATTTGTATTAAACGAGTTAACGATGTTCTTTAAAACGAGCGAAAGCGAGGGTGATATCAAATCATTCACGAGTTTAATAAGAATGGTATTTAATAGAATGAAGTTTAGTATTCTGTTTATTACTCGCCCACCTATAATCCAATAATTGAAATTATTACTCTCCCGTTGAAAATATCACAGTTTAATAAATCTACAATGTTATTACACATTGTTTAATAACATCGCGTGCTTTCGATTGACGTGACGTCATAATGGTTAAAACATGACGTCACAATATTAGCGCCGCGGTCGCAATGAAGTTTGTCCCATATATTGACGAGTTCATGCAACCTAATCAGCGCGTAATAAATAAAATACTAACCTCGGTCCCGTTTAATAACATATTTATGAAACTCGTGAATGGTATCGGTATCTAACTCGCTTTCGCTCGTTAAATACCAAACCCCTCACTCGTTTCATAAATATGTTATTAAACGGGACGTCGTTTAGTATTCCCTATTTATGAAATAAAAAATATCAAAATGACTCGTAATAATGACTTGTCTGTCATCATGAGGGGCAGAACTGACTTTAATCATGTTCAACTGCAGGGCTAGTTTTAATTTTAAGAAACATTTGTCCACAATTTTTACTAGATATCAAAAATATTCATTTGTAAATGTGCATGACCATAAAAGTTTTCTTATGTTTTCACAAATAAAATTTAACAATTTAAATGTTTGAAAAAGAAAGAACCTATATGAGTTAACACCAGATGAATAATGTTTACATGCTGTATGTGTGGTATTTGTGGTATGGTAGTTTACAAGCATCGAAGGATTATTAATTTCTCTGCATTGCTATTATTAAGAGAACATAAGAAACGTCTTTTATAGATTTACAACTTATTTATTGCAAGGGTGCGAGCTCTCGATGTAGATGCTAACGTAAGCAAATGATACTGGACATTATTTACAAGGTGAATATATACTGAAATGCCAGAAATGGAGATACACTTGAATAGGTTGGTGTATGAACTAAGTGTTACACCAATTCCAAGTTAAGAAGGCACATTATGATGCAAACGTATCTGTGTTACAGTACATAAACATTGAGAACATCTAATGGCTGTCACCCGTTTGCAGTTGTCTATAGAGGACATCTATGTTTATAGACCACTCCACATATGTCCACATGTCCGTGTACATTAGGACAATGGCCACTCGAAATGTACCATCGCGTTGAGGAAACTAAGTGATTAAACTATGAAAATTGTTTAATATGTCCATGTTTAGGATAAAGATCACCTATAATTATGGTTTGTGTGGTTTTGTCGAATATTTTGTGTAGACTGCCACACTTGACTTCCTTTAGGAACCATTATTAAACATTTGGAAAGACTACATGTACGTGTAGATAGTGAGTAAAGGCAGTACCCTGCTACACTATCTGCTAACAGTTTATCCACGCAAACCTAAGCCAAGCCCTCCTCACACAAAACAGTGGGACGATCGTAAGTTACTAGGATTACAGTAGACAATGCCAGTGTATCGGAGGTAAACCTTACCAGTAAGTGTTTTGTGGAAGGAGAGTCAAGCCAATCTGCGTAGGGAATGGGGGGGGGGGGGGGGGGGGGGGGGGGGGGGGGGGGGGGGGGGGTCTGAATTTCAGGATTGGGTGCGAACATAGTAACGCGTCTTTTATACTGATCATTGTACCCGTTTACGTTTGGAGGTATACTAAAGTTATCATCGCATGCATTGATGTTAAATGTTAACGAATAGTGATAATATTGTTATCATATTTTCACAAATACAAAACTTCAGATACTGACGAGTGGGGATCATGTTAACATCCGATCGTATGTACCAATATTTAAAATATAAAATTGCTGATCATAAAGTTAAGAGTATATATATGTATCATCACATGTACTTGTGTTCATATATACACAAATTGGGATCATATGGTTAACATATCTTATGTGATAAAGTTCAAATAATGACGAATGGTGATCATACTTTAGACATATATTCTCATGTACCAATGTTACTAACTATTGGGAATTACGATGTTAACTCACATTATCTCGTGTACCAATATATGACGAGCGAGAAACATGAGGTTAACAGAACATCTCATGTATCAATGTTTAGATACTGACGATTGGGGAACATGAGGTTAATACAATATCTCCTTATCATTGTTCAGATACTGACGATTGGGGAACACGAGGTTAATACAATATCTCCGTATCAATGTTCAGATACTGACGATTGGGGAACATGAGGTTAATACAATATCTCCTTATCATTGTTCAGATTGGGTAACATGAGGTTAATACAATATCTCCTTATCAATGTTCAGATACTGACGATTGGGGAACATGAGGTTATTACAATATCTCCTTATCAATGTTCAGATATTGACGATTGGGGAACATGAGGTTAATACAATATCTCCTTATCATTTTCAGATACTGACGATTGGGGAACATGAGGTTAATACAATATCTCCTTATCAATGTTCAGATACTGGCGATTGGGAAACATATGAGGTTAACACACAAGATCTCATGTATCAAACATACATGTATATTCTATGTGCCAATGTTACTGACGATAGGGAAATATGAGGTTCACACAACAACTCCTTATCATTTTCAGATACTGACGATTGGGGAACATGAGGTTAAGACAATATCTCCTTATCAATGTTCAGATACTGGAGATTGGGAAACATATGAGGTTAACACACAAGATCTCATGTATCAAACATACATGTATATTCTATGTGCCAATGTTACTGACGATAGGGAAATATGAGGTTCACACAACAACTCCTTATCATTTTCAGATACTGACGATTGGGGAACATGAGGTTAATACAATATCTCCTTATCAATGTTCAGATACTGACGATTGGGGAACATGAGGTTATTACAATATCTCCTTATCAATGTTCAGATATTGACGATTGGGGAACATGAGGTTAATACAATATCTCCTTATCAATGTTCAGATTGGGTAACATGAGGTTAATACAATATCTCCTTATCAATGTTCAGATACTGACGATTGGGGAACATGAGGTTAATACAATATCTCCTTATCAATGTTCAGATATTGACGATTGGGGAACATGAGGTTAATGCAATATCTCCTTATCATTTTCAGATACTGACGATTGGGGAACATGAGGTTAATACAATATCTCCTTATCAATGTTCAGATACTGGCGATTGGGAAACATATGAGGTTAACACACAAGATCTCATGTATCAAACATACATGTATATTCTATGTGCCAATGTTACTGACGATAGGGAAATATGAGGTTCACACAACAACTCCTTATCATTTTCAGATACTGACGATTGGGGAACATGAGGTTAAGACAATATCTCCTTATCAATGTTCAGATACTGGAGATTGGGAAACATATGAGGTTAACACACAAGATCTCATGTATCAAACATACATGTATATTCTATGTGCCAATGTTACTGACGATAGGGAAATATGAGGTTCACACAACAACTCCTTATCATTTTCAGATACTGACGATTGGGGAACATGAGGTTAATACAATATCTCCTTATCAATGTTCAGATACTGACGATTGGGGAACATGAGGTTATTACAATATCTCCTTATCAATGTTCAGATATTGACGATTGGGGAACATGAGGTTAATACAATATCTCCTTATCAATGTTCAGATACTGACGATTGGGGAACATGAGGTTAATACAATATCTCCTTATCAATGTTCAGATACTGACGATTGGGGAACATGAGGTTAATACAATATCTCCTTATCAATGTTCAGATACTGACGATTGGGGAACATGAGGTTAATACAATATCTCCTTATCAATGTTCAGATACTGACGATTGGGGAACATGAGGTTAATACAATATCTCCTTATCATTGTTCAGATACTGACGATTGGGGAACATGAGGTTAATACAATATCTCCTTATCATTGTTCAGATACTGATAAATGGTGATTACAAGGTGTTCATATCATCTTATATACCAATGTTTAGATGTTAACGAAAGGGAAACATAATAATAGATTCACAAATACCAATGTTCAGAATGGGGATCATAATGTTAACATACCTTCATATTAATGATTAAATCAAACAACTGAATATCCTCTTCAATGAATGACTGTATAAAAAGCTTATTTTTGTGAACAATTTAACGACTATTGTATACTGAACATTGACCTTTCTCTACACAATACAGAATCTATTGGTATATTGTTCATAATGTCCAGCGTTGGCAAAGGTATATGGACATTCTATTCTTAGTTCCTGTATGATTCATTGGTTCCGCCTTGCTTTCCTGTTTATAAACATTATACAAGAATCATCTCACTAATGTACCAAAACAATACTAGACCACAATTTAACAACTGCTAAAAATGTATAGTTCTGATGAATGTTAAATGTTACGTTCATGTTAAAGGTTCTGATGAATTAGTGGAATGGGACTCTGGCTTGGAATGTTTAAATTTATCATTTGAAATTATTTTACTTTTAACATTTAGATTGTTTGTCTGTACTTACATCAGCTTATGTCTATTCGTTTGTAAGAACGGATGGACACCGAGTACAATTTCTGGGTTTGATAATTGCCTTAGTTTCAGCTACGATGTATTTCGACAGAAACACAATCGTTAATGTTCTTTGAAATGTTTTGACAAATAATTGAATCATATTTGATTAAGAAAGAAGCTTTTCTGCATAACAACTTCTTTATTATGAACATACGTTTCGAAATATATATTTCCTTCATCGGGTAGAAGTATTGTCCAGTCTGATTGGACTCGTTTCAACTGTTATGCCAGTGTAAATGATGAACACTTCAACATTTATATGTTCAACGCTTCAGAGAAATATGTCAACTTCATGAAGAAAACCCCAAAACATCAACATGCAACAAAACCTAAAATACCAACGGCATTACTGTAAAGTTGTTCAGTAACGTACTTTCACATTATCGGTGAATATCATGGTAAGTGATTCTAATAAAATTATGAACATGGGTAGTGATACACTCCTCTCAAAAGGTTATATTTTGATGATAACTTCTGATAAAATAACACAGATATCCCATAACAAATTCTAATGAACCCTTTATAAGTTTTTTCCTCTAAAGCATATCGTATTCGTTTAAGAAAAGAATAAATTTCTTCAAAATAATACTTCCGGAATAATTTTTTCAAATAAATACATGTAAGCCACTTAACATAAGAATTCAAAATACCGATTAACCATCAATTGTGAAAATTCTAGATAAATGTCCTACCCCAGTTTTGAGTCAATCCAATTTAGCGTTCCACAACTGTTCAGCACGCTCGATTAGTTAATCCATGAACAGTAATGTGGACCGAGAGAGCGCTCTAAGTAACCTCTGCTTATTTTGTCAACATGTTTACTTACCAAGACAACTCTTCAAAGAGCACTTGTCTAATCCTACTGGCGTGGGCTTACATGAGCGAGATGAAATCTATTTGGCGTTGTCAATGTTAAATGATGAATTGACTTCTCAAGGGTAGTTGTACGGAAAGGAACGTGTTTCTCGGCTTCTGTGAAGGGGCGTTTAAGTCAGGCTTAAATACACTCTCAGCCATTCGTTCTCATTGCACGCGGGTGTGAAATTAACTCGCTTATTATGTGAAAGTTAATATCAGATGTATAGGCACGTAATGAAAGTAAATAACCGTTTCTTTGTGAAAAGTAGTCATGAACTTCAGAGAGCGTCGGTGGATAATTATTGTTTGCTATGACGGTTTCCACCTTCAATATCGCCCATGCGTGTAGCTGCTGTTTAAAGGGTACGCTTTACAATTGTACAGGCGCACATGTAGGAGTATATGACTGCCATCTCTATTGCGTTCTTAACAGATATAACAATGCGTTTATCACACGCAATTTTGAGTAACAAAATATTTTCACAAAAGTAGTTTTCTTCCTTCTGAAAATTTAATAGACATGGTCAATTTTATAAATATAGATACAGTTATATCTTTTTTTTTTCAAAATGGTCATATTTTTTCATTCTTGAGTTTTGACCTTCTCTAGAATTAACATATTATTTATAATTCATACCCTTTTGCATTACAGTCGTTAGAAAACTATCATTAGACTATCCTAAACACGTTCTGATAAGGACAAAACAGATCTATGTTAAAATTACGTTTTTTATATTATTTCCTCACATTTGCTATTTATTATTAAAGCGTATACACTATTTTAGTACGTTTTGCAATATATGTGTAAAACATTTCATTACACGACCCGATAAGCCATATCCATAGAAAACGGTTAACCGTATTCGAAGACAGGGGTGGAACTCTTCAGTGTGAGAGGTAGATTTGTAGGTCCATACCGTTATTGTACCATACTCTACTCTGGGTGTTTAGATATCGCTCCATCAGTCAGAAGACTTGAACTACCATCGAGCGACCATTTTAATGTGAACCCATTAAAACGGTCGCTGGACCGAAAATGGACTCGCATGGCTTGGCCGAACAATGTATATTCATCTATATTCATATACTCTTTTTTTTATTGATTCAGGAGTACATTATTTAGTCATTAGTGACATATTTAAATTGTTGTAAGAGCACTTTTTTCAATAAGAAATTCGTGCTACAGCGCCTTGAAGACATTTTAGAACACTTAGGTATAATACATGGCAGCTATATATATATATATATATATATATATATATATATATATATATATATATATATATATATATATATATATATATATATATATATAAAATAATTGCGTTTTTAATTGAACATAAAATTTTGAAGGATTCTGGTTGTTTTTTAACATTTCAATATCAAATAAATACAATTATATTATTTTATTAAACTCTCATCCGACCCCCCACAGGTGGTATCATTAACGGCCTTAACAAAAAAAACCTTTGAAAGAACATCCGTTTGATTTACAGATGACTGATTAATATTGGCAATAAGTTCACTCACTTTGTAACGTAACAACAAGCTAGTGGCTTCCCACAGAAAGTCAATGTATTGCTCATTTAGCCAACGTTATATAACTAAACATGTCTAAACCTTAAATAGCTGGTAATAAATCTAAATACTTGATGCTTGCCGTGTCTATACCGAGTCAACTCAACCACGATAGTTTGAAGATTGCATGCACACAAGGGTGTAGGATAATTCAAGGACAACAAAGTCTTGACTTTGAGTAATTATACAGCAGTACTATAACCTTCCAGTGAACCTCAATATTGGTTCATAGTAAATATATATATATATATATATATATATATATATATATATATATATATATATATATATATATATATATATATATATATATATGTATATATATGTGTGTATATATATATATATATACATATATATATATACATATATATATATATTATGTGTGGAGAATGATCCCAACCTGGTTAAAGCCATCCGAAGATAACTTTTCTTTTTTCTTCCACTGCATATAAACTCACGTGCAAAAGAATCGTCCCCATACAAAATACAAATACAAACTTTAAGATATTTCAAACCACGGGCGATAAATACGACTGAAACAGCGGTGCATCATGTCTCCAGAACCCAACTATACTAAATATGAATATTCAAACCAGTATCTATTCATATATCTGAGAAAAACACGTTTTAAAAAATAGTCGTTTTGGAATCTCCTTAAATAGACGAGACAGAAGCATCAAAAAGAGACATGTTGCTTGTTTTGTGAGGTCCTACAGTAATGATGCGAAATTAAAAGGCAAGAAGATAATTTATGTCGAAAACATATTTTATTTATTAGATATCTACTTTTACATTTTTTTAAAACTTAAATATAAATACCAATCATTGTGGCCAAAAAACATCTTGGAGAAGCGATTTTAGGACCCAATGTGTATTTGAACAGACATAAAAATAAAAGTATCATACTCTGATGTATGAACTTTTTACTACTTAACAAAACATGCGTCTATCAAAAAAATTATGTCTATTCTCCGATATCGATATTTAATTTTATGCTCTTTTGAAAATGTAGGGACGTTTCTTTTGCACGTCAGTATATATGTAACCTTTTAATCCAAATCGCGTACACCACGGTATTGAAGTTTACAAATTTACATATTAACTGCATGTATAAAACCAAATATACCCCGATGTCATGTGAGAGACCTAAATGGACTTATGAAGTGTATTTGCCTTAGTTATGTACTAGCTGTGCAAAGTCGAGGGTTTTATGTTTACATTATTATTGCAGTGAAGGTGACACAACTGTGTAACTGTCACCCAGTCATAATATCGAGCATAAGAAGACCTATGTGTTAGAAGATAAGCAAAACGGATTAAAAGGTTATAAAAGGATATCACATGATAATCAATCTCTTCAAAACATTAGGCATTTCATTGCAATATTCACAAGGGGCATATGAATATTCCATTAACTAATATTCATTCGTAAATGTGGCTATCGACGAATAGTTAAATCAATTTTAAACATATTTACGAGGAAATAGTATTTCTAAATGTTAAAATCAATTTACATATTTTTTAGAGTAGGAATCATTATCAATACTACCTTCCATTCAATTGAAATGTTCATTCAAACATGAAATACATTTCAAATCAAATAACCAAAGCGTTTGAAAGAAGAACACTTTAAACATTAATTTACAATGAATAGGACCAACACTATAGGAACTAAAATACACATTCCAAGTGTTGAGAACACGCAGTCTTACCTTTACCCTTGTAATACTAGGCAATGGCTTGTTGGTTAACGATCCAGTTGTCGTACACCTAATCGATCTTAGGCTTGCAAGTCCCCCATCTCTGACCAACGCACGTCGTTTTATGCACAGGTTGGCCTTTCCACATGGTGCAAATAAACTTCTTTCACTATGAAAGTGTGGTTAATGCTTGTAGAGGTATTAACAATAACAACGAACCGCGTGAATGTCTAGTTCATATCCAACGTGCAATTTATAAAGCTCTTGTTCATATTCATACATATTTCATAATGCTAAAAGTATGTTGTTTCGATATTTGATATTTCTGGAAGGAGGTTATTATTTCCGTCAATATTTATCTACCTCTCAGATATCTCTATCCAATATAAGCCCTTTATACGTTTCTACATGTGTCATAAAATGTCTTAAGCTTGGACAGTCAGGTTTAAAGGCACTGTGGTACGTTTTTGCATATCATGTTTTCTCAAATTTGCTGTTTATTATTAAAGTTTATACAGTATATTGTTACGTTAATGGGTAAAAAAAACTCATTAAACGACCCGATAAGCCGTATCCATAGAAAATGGTTATCCGTGTTGGAAGAAGACGAAGCAACATATAAAGCGTTAGTGATGTGGAATTCTTCAGGGTAAGAGATCTCATGAGAAGTTGAGAGTTCGGACAGCAAGATGGTTGACCATTCCACCATAGTTCCATAATTAAAACTCTACTATGAGTGTTTAGGTATCACTACCTGAGTTAGATCACTTGAAATTCCTTCGACTGGCCATTTTAATGAGAACACCTTAAAATGGCCGCTCGATGGGAAAGTTTAGAACTATTTTTATTGATTCAGTAGTATTATTTAGCCATTTAGCGTAACTTCCGTTATGCGTGCATATCAATATATGTTAAAATCATTTTATTTGAAAATCTTACAATTGATATATGTGGTGGTGTCCTCTAAACTTTGAATATTGTTTAAATTCATAGTTTCTCCTCTCTCTTGTTAAATATGTATATTTGAAATCTATATTGCATCCTTAGATTAATATTATTTTAAACAGTTCAAATAGACGACAAAATATATGTATGAAAACATGGCAATTACGATGCTTTGCTAAAACAGGACAGGAAACGTTAAAAATCAGAACGATTTAGGGGGGGAAGAATTTATTGCCGAAAGTTACATTGAAGCGTAGATTGTGGTGGATTTTAATTATTTTGAAACATTTCATGCTATTTTAACAAAATTAATAATGAGTGGCCTCAAATGTAACTCAAACTCAAGGTTAAGGGGTGCTAGTCTGGCAAATTTAATTTCTAAATTGTTCAAATTCACAAACCTTCCCGGCTTGATTTCCAACGCCCCTTGTATCTTTGTACCAGGATGTATCTTTAAGTTGTGTTTTCTGGTTTATAGTTTGACCATTCTAGATACATATAATGTCCATACAACTGCATACGGAAAGTTTGTTCACCAACATGTGTATCATTGTGCAAATATCGTGTAAATTGACTTTCAGTGTAACGTCAATACATTTACATCACATGCAATGACACTGAATCATCATATATCCATTAGTAAAATAATAATTCTCAAACGTACTCTGTGATTGTCAAGTCAGTGGTTCATGTCTATGAAATTTGACATAATGTAATAAATAGAAGGGGTAAACATTCTTAAATTCAAATTTAATTAATTTTCGAATAAAAGTTTTCATAGCGACTTAAGGAGAACAATTTAATTAAGAAATAGAAGACGAGTTGGCGTGCTTTATCGTTGAATAAAACATAGCAGGGAGCATAAAACACGAAGGGCGCAGCCCTGAGTGTTTTATGCTCTCTGCTATGTTTTATTCTACGATAAAGCACAACAACGAGTCTTCTATTTCTTATATGAGATGCCCTTAAACATCTACTTGCTTTTATATTAAAAAAACGTGGAGATATTTGGTTTCTAAAAACTATTTAAAAAAAAAAATTAATGTCTCCCGTCGTAGAACACATTCGCTAGCATTGAACAATCAACGTGACGTAAAAGATGACGTCATTTGCTAAGCGACGATCTAACTTGCGTCTGAAATCACGAGCATGTTTTAATGTCTCATAAAGCACGCTGTCGGTCCCATTGACCGCCTGTGTTTGATTGCCGTGGGTATCTATATTCACAAATACGTCATTGAATGAGTATGTGAGGGCATATATTATGTATATTTGACCCATTTGATCTCTTACTGAATATTTCACAGAAGAAAATGAAAACTGTAGTTTTGAAAAAATTGACCCCTTGTCACTTCGAAGAGCTACCAAAATTGTAACTGTTTACTATGAAGTATCAAATGAGATTATGTTACAGAACACTCAAATGTTTTCTTGCAATTAAAAAATGCGAAGGGGTCGGTCTAGTTTTCGCGTTGATACGGAGCTTCAAATTATGCCAATTTACATAAGGTCTACATAGGTATATGAAAAAACACAAGTAGGTGAACAAACCTTCGGTATGCAGCTATATTATATAGAATATATACTTGAAGATAATACTTGACCTCCATCATCAACATCTCAAAGTGTGAAGTAGACATTTATACTTTCACGAGTGGCTTGTAAATATAACATTATTTAATTTCCCGAGAGAAAACGGATTTTATTTAACCGATAATGCAGTCCCAGTCAAGAAGGTGTCAGGTATTGAAATACCCAGTAGTACCTGGCCTGCTAGTGTGCTTATTTAAAGCTTAGTATATCTGAAAAGGATGTTAAAATATCCACAGGCGCGTGTATCGCTTAGAAATAGCTTTTAAAAGCTTATAAAAGGAATCCTTATAGATATATGTCTTTCAAACGCTATTTCTAAGACATACAACTTCCTGTGAAAATCTCTCAAATAGTTTATGAGACAGAACTCAGAGGGTTTGTCCTTTAGGGTTTTTGTCCTTTAGGGTATGAAGGGCTGCCAGAAACGATGAGTGTTCGTCAGAAGCTACCCTGTTGTAAAGCCTGACATGCACGTGGGGAACATGACAAGAACACGTGAGAGGCTGTCAATGATATCCAAATTTACAAAACAAGTCATTTTGTGACAAATAAATGAAAAAATATCGTTTAAAATGCAAAAAAAGTCACAATTGCAAAACGTGACGCCATATGTACATTGGTTAAGATGGAGAATGCATGAATACTTTAAAACAGTGAGGAGAATGTGAACTATATAATGCGACATAAAACGAAAAATACTGTTAAAATCTAATCATTTTATATATAACACTGAAAAACACAAAATACTTTTATTGAACTGACTACATGTCTTTATTATCATTTTAGACAGTAAACAGTCATATCACTTAATCAGAATTAAATATAAAAATTCCGTCGCATTACTATTGTAGCAAACCGGGCAGTTTAATGAAAAACATATCTTATTTAAAAAAACAAACCTAAACACAATCGTTTATCAATGTTTTAGATTTGCAGATTTCATCATAGTTTCAGATATGACAGTAAATGACGATCAAATGTTTATATGTCATATTAGAAATGACAGGAAAGAGAATCATGATAAAATGTTTTGATTTCATGTAAGATATGAGAGGAAATTAAGACACCACTTATTATAATAAACTGAATTTCAAAAGAAAGTACACACCTCAGTTGGTTTTATCATATGTATGATTTTCAATTACAAATAAGTTAATTTTTGTATCAGGTTTGCTCGCAGGTTCCACCGAATTGCATAGCCACCATGGCGTTGCGGGCTTTCTCCCTGCAATAATACCTACAACCGCGATGTGATTGAACTACTCTTGAAAGCGACATAATTCACCCAAATCACCTCACCTGACCAAAGAGTTAGAAATTAACGCGTCAGTTCTTGAGAAACATTCGTAAAATACCGTATTCATCTTTCCTTGTGTATGTTTGAAACCATTGAAATGCTAAATTGATAATATCATCGAATGGTTTGGGGTTCACTTGATCATGCAGACATATATTAAACTTTTATGATTTATTAGAGTATGAGACTCTTCCAATGCAGTAAATTACAACGATGTATCTCGAGTTAGTGTAGCGTGGCCCAATCTACTCACTAGTTATATTTAGAAGTTATTACAATGAAAAATCGAATTTGGCAGTAGGAGAAACACTTTTTAGATCAGACCAACAAATAATTAAATCGCAAATTGCATGTGTAATTGGCTTCATAGTGGTGAAGAGGTAGTAACATTGATGCGGGTCATAAACAAGTAAAATGACATCTAATAAAAAGATACTACATGTACACTAGTTTTGGATTTTCAATCACATTTCAGTTTAACAGTGTTAGCGTGACAAATTAAGACTTACAGAATCATGTTTATATCATGACTTGATCAATAACGCATTCCCAGTACCAGTTCTAGAAGTACTAGAAGTAGCAAAACCAAAACAGAAGAATGTGTTATACATAACGTGGGAAGAACGGACCTGAGTTACACCTCATTGTGGTTCCCGGAGTCTGTTGCGTTGCGTAACTGGCGACTGGCTATTATTAAGCCCGTCGCCAGTTACGTAGCGCAAACGTCTCCAGGAACCAGAATGAGTAACACCTGTGGGGATCTCCGTAGAGAATGGTGGAATGGTGGAGAATCGTGACTCAAATTGGGAGTTCGCTGTGAAGCGCCTTAAAATGTGACTTGTCTGGTGTTCATGTGTAATACTTCCAATTAGATTGGTAATAGCTCCTTTATATAATTCATAGTGCTACCAAGCTAACATAATTCCTATTATCAAAGGTAGAAACTATTAACAATTAACAATATGTGTGACCTTTCTATCATGGTGCGATAATTATATAATTAATATAATATAAGATTTGTTTGTTAAATTAGCAATCAAAATGTTGCGAACTTCAATTGAATAATGACTATCGGCGATAATGAGATCCCTCAAGTGGCGCGACAGGAGGGATCGCTTCAGGGTCCACACCCCAGATATTTATTCTCGCCGCTGGGGCTAAATTAGGCGGGGTTTTTTTTAAAAGCCGTATGAAGTAATTAATGGGCCGATTTCAGGAATTTAAAATCGAGCGCTTGTCAAATTGAAATGCCATTTTAAAGAATCCGATGGTATGACATCGAACTTTTAAAATGGCCGCTCGAAGGAAATTGACTCGCATGGCTTAACCGTAAATCGTTTTAGAAAACTTATTTTGATTTTCTTTTCCTTTTCTGTCATTAAGAACGGCGTGCTAAAGCGCATTTCAGTTGCTATCCATAACCTCAAAATTTAGCCACATTCAGTTTGCTTTCCATTTGTATATTTTACATGATATACACGGGATGTATACACTGATATCCGTAGGACCCACACATGGTATATTCATGATGTACACAGGGATATACAAGGGGTGTAAGAAAATGCAAAATGTTCATTTCTAATTTTATAAAATTTTCAAATTTTACAAGTATATTTATTTCCGGAGGTACTTCATAACCGACCACGGTGGTTATGAGATATCCAACCTGCCATAGTGTTGTTATGAGATATCCAACCTGCCATAGTGTTGTTATGAGATATCCAACCTGCCATAGTGTTGTTATGAGATATCCAACCTGCCAAATTGTTGTTATGAGATATCCAACCTGCCATATTGTGGTTATGAGATATCCAACCTGCCATAGTGTTGTTATGAGATATCCAACCTGCCATAGTGTTGTTATGAGATATCCAACCTGCCATAGTGTTGTTATGAGATATCCAACCTGCCATAGTGTTGTTATGAGATATCCAACCTGCCAAATTGTTGTTATGAGATATCCAACCTGCCATATTGTGGTTATGAGATATCCAACCTGCCATAGTGTTGTTATGAGATATCCAACCTGCCATAGTGTTGTTATGAGATATCCAACCTGCCAAATTGTTGTTATGAGATATCCAACCTGCCATATTGTGGTTATGAGATATCCAACCTGCCATAGTGTTGTTATGAGATATCCAACCTGCCAAATTGTTGTTATGAGATATCCAACCTGCCATATTGTGGTTATGAGATATCCAACCTGCCAAATTGTTGTTATGAGATATCCAACCTGCCATATTGTGGTTATGAGATATCCAACCTGCCATAGTGTTGTTATGAGATATCCAACCTGCCATATTGTGGTTATGAGATATCCAACCTGACATATTGTGGTTATGAGATATCCAACCTGACATATTGTGGTTATGAGATATCCAGCCTGACATATTGTGGTTATGAGATATCCAACCTGCCATATTGTGGTTATGAGATATCCAACCTGACATATTGTGGTTATGAGATATCCAACCTGCCATATTGTGGTTATGAGATATCCAACCTGACATATTGTGGTTATGAGATATCCAACCTGCAATATTGTGGTTATGAGATATCCAACCTGCCATATTGTGGTTATGAGATATCCAGCCTGACATATTGTGGTTATGAGATATCCAACCTGCCATATTGTGGTTATGAGATATCCAACCTGACATATTGTGGTTATGAGATATCCAACCTGCCATATTGTGGTTATGAGATATCCAACCTGCCATATTGTGGTTATGAGATATCCAACCTGACATATTGTGGTTATTAGATAACCAACCTGACATATTGTGGTTATGAGATATCCAACCTGACATATTGTGGTTATGAGATATCCAACCTGCCAAATTGTGGTTATGAGATATCCAACCTGCCATATTGTGGTTATGAGATATCCAACCTGCCATATTGTGGTTATGAGATATCCAACCTGCCATATTGTGGTTATGAGATATCCAACCTGACATATTGTGGTTATGAGATATCCAACCTGCCATATTGTGGTTATGAGATAACCAACCTGACATATTGTGGTTATGAGATATCCAACCTGACATATTGTGGTTATGAGATATCCAACCTGCCATATTGTGGTTATGAGATATCCAGCCTGACATATTGTGGTTATGAGATATCCAACCTGCCATATTGTGGTTATGAGATATCCAACCTGACATATTGTGGTTATGAGATATCCAACCTGCCATATTGTGGTTATGAGATAACCAACCTGACATATTGTGGTTATGAGATATCCAACCTGACATATTGTGGTTATGAGATATCCAACCTGCCAAATTGTGGTTATGAGATATCCAACCTGCCATATTGTGGTTATGAGATAAGCAACCTTCCATATTGTGGTTATGAGATATCCAACCTGCCATATTGCGGTTATGAGATATCCAACCTGACATATTGTGGTTATGACAGATACATGTAACCAGCTGCAACTTAAATCAAAACTTCAAAGCAAAACACAATATTATTTGGGTGAGTGAACAAATAGTACAAAGCTGTTACCCATTAGGAAAATAAAACCTGTAACTCTTACCCCCACGTGTTAGACAAAAAAGACAAAGATTAAATTTGAGGTCGAGCATATTTATAAAACACTTACAATCATAACAATCTCATTAAAATCAGATAGTAAGTAAGTTCCATTACGTTACACATACTGTCATGGAAGCGGAGGAACAACTCGCTCTTCGAACTCGTTGTTCTTCCACTTCCATGACATCTTCTCGTTCAATACAAACGATCCAAATGCACAAGTATGAGGTTCTGTGTATGTACAAACAGGATTTCTGAACACCGTGTATGAAGAGACGAAACTAAGAAACGAAAGTTTGATGTGGATATATTAGGTAGAGAATACATATTATTTAATATAATACTTTATAAGTTCACGAGTTTGGCTCCAACTAAAGTTCTCAATACATTGTTTATTTATTATAACGATAACCGTATTAAGAGATTGTTTTTCATTACGTTAAATAAATGTCCAATAAATGTTATATGAGAACAACATTTCTGGATGACAACTTCTCTATAATGTGAACATACACAACTTTTCGGAGTTTATGCTTACACCTTCACCAGCTATACATTCCACCTGATGAAGGAGTGAGCATATACAAGTACCCCGAAACGGTTGGAGCATTAGGTAAATTGCATATACAGAGAATTCTACAAAACTCATCAGATATATTAAACTGTTCGTACTCGATCTATCATAACTAATATTTAAATTTTCATCAATTGAATTTCATACACATATATTATTGTTATTTTCTACCAAAACCTTTTCGCACTTGTACTTTGTCATAACGTACATGTATTAGCCCAACATTAGTTCGCCGGATAGTTTGAGGTTAATCTCTGAGAAATTGTTCATTCAATCGAATATTGACTTGACTTACTTACATACTGGAGGTATAGAGGTTCTAATAAAATATTTACCTTTCTATCTGTCACTCCCACTAATATATTTTATTGATAATTCATTTTGATCTATTCGTTTGCCTAAATCTTTATGAGACCCGAGTCATTCTAATCTGGGAAGGTACCAAACCGTCAATACAAGGGCTCAATTAAGCCTTTAAAGAGACCGAACTAACATACTCCAGTAACTTATTTCTTTGCACAATAAGACAGTTCATAATATACCACCTTGTCGTACGCCGATGAACTCTCCACTACATATATCATAGAGCGAAATGACCGCCTCAGTAATACACAATACCCTCACGGTTTATGACTCCAGAGTCAAACGACAATTGCCTGAGATTTGATTTGACCCCTTTTCTATGTTGGGTGTACTTATCTGATTAACCGAGAGCTTATAAGCATGTGTAGACAGTCGTAGTGGATGAGGAATTCAGAATAGATTCAATAGACGTGTGAGAAATAATTATTTCTTTCTGACAGAAACGCAAAGGCACCAGGTGTCAGGCAATGAATCGCACTAAGTCCATTCTTTTTCATAATAATTCGAAACTTCTATTGAATTCGCCTTCGCTTTTGTATACCGTTATACTGGTATTGGAGAAATACATGTAGTTTAATTGAGGTGGTTATTTGATCTACACCTCTGCTGACGTCACCTATTTCGTCCGTCCATTCCTCTTCCGTGTATTTAGGATAATTAAAGGGTCTTCAGTGAAATGATATATTTCATTTGAGAGCTTCGAGACCAGATACATGTTTGTCCTATGAAAGTTGTGCAAACAGTGAAGTTGGACATGATAAGATACTTGTAATTGTTCTGTTTGGTAAGTTGTCATTTTTGTACTATTCAGAAAGTTATAATGTAAATATTAAATTTAAAATCTAAAATTTTCTTCCATATTTTATAAACAATTCTAGGGCTGTACATTCGAAATAGGTGGTCCAGTGAAAATTTCATTCATATTTTGATAAAACATTTTTCACTTTAAATGATATAGAACATTTAATAGCAATTTGAGGTTTTGAACTAATGAAAGTATAGACGTTATATTTTACACATTTTAAAATATATAAAAGAGGAAAACGTTTACAGATTATTAAGTTTCAATCAAACTTTCGGTAAGCCCAATATACTAAATTTATACCGTGGGAACAAGATCATCCCATTGTGAAATGCTTATGTCAGAGTGCTTATACCACTCTAACTTTCGGAAGGTTCCATTAAAAATGTCATAGGTCACGGAACATGTCATGGGGCGTGAACTTGCTTTATTCGTAGAAGAGTGGATAATGCGTTAAGCAAATGCGAGTTAAAAGCATGAGATGTGTTTACCCTTGTGAAATATGTATGTAAACGAACTTAGAGTAAGCAATCACCCGTAACACATAATCCGGTTTAGACAGGATTGAATTTCAAAATGTCTTAGTTAAGTTGAAAGGTCTCACGTTTCTTTAAGTTTGACCATAATCTAAAATGAAAAATAAAATTTGATTTTGAAGTTGAACTCTTCTAATTTGTACACACCTAAACTAAGAGCAGCGCAATTTGTTGCATGTTATGTTATGCACGGGCTTTCCGTTGAAAGCATGATGTCAATTGCAACATACACAGTTGCGCTGTCACGTATTATAGTAATGTGTGGATTTCACCACGATCTTCACGTGCAGCCCATGCTTTATATCAATCACACCTGTCACTTGTCCAGCGAAACCGAAAGAAAAGCACGCAGTATTTTTTACTGCATTTAAAAATCAAATCTGCCCGCGTACAGTGATACATTGTTCGCGGTGATATCTCGAAAATAACATTGAGTGTACACATTGCTAAGTTGTTCAGGGCATTGCTAAGTTGTTCTTGCATACCCGTTACCTTACAAGCTCACGTGTACAAACGATGTTTAAACTTAATATGTTCAACATGTAAAGAAATTAATTTCCTCGTTAGATTGGAAATGAAAGTATAAAGATAAAAACGATATATATCAATCTAACGCTTTTAATTAAAGGAAATTAAACATTTCAAAATAGGTCGAACGTTCACCAATAATTATATTTGTTAAATACAAACTTTGAATAATTAGCAATTATAAAGGTAAATAGACTATTAGCGATTAGGTTGGCAAATGGCCGAGCGAGAATTGCAGAAATCAATACCTTGAAAGTAAATACCAGTAAGTCTGTTTTTTTTTTCATTAAAAAAGCTTATGAGTATTCAACATAAAGAAGTCACGTGATCCAAGGCATGAGAAGGCATCCCAAATAATCCTTTGTAATGCTTGAGAAATATTATTCTAACGACGCCCTCCGAACTAGCTGTGTTGTATTTACAACAGCGACGCTACAAACACTGGCGATGAATGCTCTGGGTGTGTAAGGTAGATATACTAGAACCAGATTAGTATATGATATCTGTCATGAACCGCAATACCAGCGGACTCTAGTTTCCGCAGAAGGACTTGGTAAATATTAGCAAAAAGAGATAATCCCTGTCTTATGTTCTTGACAAGAACAACGCTCTGGTAGATATCTTATTGCATGTTTACTTGTGATTTTGACATCAATCGCAATGGTTTTATTATTTATTATTATCAATAATATTTTCGGATATCTTCGTTAAAATATTTTGAACATCACCAATGGTCATCAAATCAGTCGATGGTATTTTCGTATATCGTCTACAATCATGACGCCATTTCCGATATTATCTTCCAGGGATATTCGTGTTTTCGGAAGTGATATTTTCTCACTTGAACAGCCATGATGCCTAAGTGGCATTTTCAACTGTTATCGGTAGTTAGCGAACCTAACTGTGCGATTGCTGAGATTTAGAGAGATTTACTACCTCTTCAGGATATCTTTCAATATATATTTATGGCGAATCTGTTCCAGATCTCAAACTGAAGAAGGTCGTGTGATAATGGAGCCCATACGGGCCAAGCGGCCCTGGATTGTATTTGTTGTGCTTTTTATATTTTCTTGGATTTCCGAAAGTTCAGGTAAGTAATTTGAAAATATATCATTATTGATATGCTTTGATTAAATTAATAAATATACAGAAATATAAATTCTCATATATTTTGTTCTTCAGGAAGACGAATGCAATGTTCCTATGCCTTATTTTCTTGAAATATAAGGTTGATTACATGTTAAGTTACAGATTTCAATTAAAATCTTGAATACATTGACTATTTTTCTTCACGATAACACATAGGGTCGCATTGTACGTTGTGTTAGGGATTATAGTTTCATACATAAAGTCGTTCGATAGTTAAGGTCGTTATGCATAAACCAAACATGGTGTCACATTGGTAGACTATTTTGAAACATGTATGCGTTCACCTTAATCGTTCAATATCTTACAACTGTATTTTATAATCATGGAATTATATGTTATTATTCACGTTCATAAAAATCCAATCATGCGAATAGTTCTTCAATCAACGGTATACTCATATAGTTAATTATGCAGTGCGGGAGAATATTTCACACCTTCAAACAGCGCGATCATAATTATTGATGCATTGCGTTGTTTTGTTCGTGTCAATTACACCTACTTGTTACATGTACCTTCAAAGTGTTAAATCAGTTTTATTTAAGACAATACGATACAACCTTAACACTAAGATTAACCTTAGCACCTTCATTTAACATAGCACTAAGATTACCTTAATCAGTTAAAGATTGAGTTCTACCGCCGATTGTCCGCCATTCTTTTACATTGCTTGAAATGAAAACGCTGTATTTTCGATAATTTTCGAAAATTATAAAAATACATGTATTGATAGTATTTCACGAAGTAACCAATAATCTATCAGTAAACTAATCAACCATGTCTTGTTTCGTAGCAAAATTTTATACAACCACAACGCCAATGAATGGCTTCACTTCTCATTGTTCTTATTTTTAATGAATTTGCGCGAGCCTTTATCAGATTGTCAAATATAAAGTTTCATCTTTAGTGTTAAATAAGCATGTATTTATAACAGACATGTGTAAATGGGAATGTCCTTTCGAATTTCGTCTCATCCAAAAAATACCCTGATAGAACCCTCTCTTTAAAGGGGATAGTAGCACGTTTTTTCGCTGAAATATGTCGATGAAATGTATTTGAACAATAATATCACCAATAGTAAAACACCCTCCCCACTTCAACTTCAAGTTAAAAAATGAGTGTACGTAGTTCCGTAAAGCCATGGGAATCGTTTTCGTAATTCGAAATAATGAATGTGATCACAATAAAATGGCCGCTATGCAATTTTTGCTTTATACGCAACACCGTTATTGCCACAAGGGATAATTTATTTGTGTAATAAGATGTTTTACCCTCTAAAGTAAATATAAATGACATAAACTATCATAATAAACGGGAAATTTGAAAAAACAATTTTGGCAAAAAACGTGCTACAGCCCCTTTAACACATTTACAAATATATAGTCATACGAGATTTAACCCTTAGTAATATGTTTCACTTGGATTTTGCAATAAGCATGTAGTTATAACATACATATATATAGGAATGTCCTCTCGAATAACGTTTCCACAAAAAATACCCCGATAGAACCCTCCCTTTAAAGTTACCTCAGATCTATGCGCAATGGGAGCTTTGTCAAGATTTCATGGAACACACAATCTGATTGGGAGGACTTGGTAATGGCAATATATTGGTTATGCTATATGAGTACCACAGAAAAACCTGTATGAAATAAGCTTGACATTTATCATTATTTTTATATTATTAATATTTATCATTCAAAATTGTGTTCTCAAAGGAGTTGTTGTTCTGAGAGTAAATTCTTTTCACAATGCTCTGTCGCCATCAACCACATGGCCACACTAACTTTACATCGTCAAGAATTGACTTACTACACTTTGACATAAAAAAACCTAAAATTACAATGCTATGACGTATTAATCATAATGACGTCAATGTGTTATGGCCGTCACGGCACTTGATGTCTAATGACAGTGATGAGCCCGGATATGTTTTTTTTCATTGAAAGTTACGAAGAATGGTTTTGGATGTTAAAACGTGTCTTCAGAAAACTGTAACTTTTATCAACACGTGTTGATGTATGCTGTATCCGAAGACTCTTTGGTGAACTTCTCAATTACTCCCCTAATCAATAGTGGGGCAATATGGTGACTGTTTTGGTTATACGATCTTCACATTCTAAATTAAATGCGTTTCAAGTACAGGTACTAACAAGACATGACAAATCGTCGGGTAAGAAAATAAAACCTGGGTACCCTAAAGATGTTTTTACAGAATGAACAGTTTTTGTGAAATATTGAGCAAAACCAAGTCTGAAAATCTGCATATGTGTAGAAACCCCGTGGTTGGTGCGACGATGTCGTGAAACAATGCGATTTCGGTCCTCATTGACTAATGTCGTTCACCCATTATATATAATTAACACATGAGGCGATAAGGTTTATTCTTTACTGCTTCGATTACAAGTTGTATCTTAAATACAATTCACACTGAACAAAGCTGAAACTTGATGCGTCACATGAGGTATGTTGTTATACTTCATTATATCGACCTCGAAATGAAGTTTGCGTCGCGAACTTGGATTGTTAAACCTGTTTCTTAAATATAAAACTGCTCTCGAGTAGGACAGGGTTGCAACCAAGAGAACAATGTCCCCCTTTATTTCGAGAACACCTTTTCGTTAGGGCGTTTGAGTTTCTGTTGTCTCGTGGGCGAGTGCGTGCGAGTGTGCTTGTGTTCGTGCGTGATTGTTTCTCTGTGTGCGTGACTTGCATGTTTGCCTCTACATGCTTCGTTTCTCTGTGTGGGTATGAATGTGTTTTTTCTGAATGTTGTTTTACACACTTAGCTTTTTGTAAATAACGATAACGGATATCATGTTTATGAGAATGAGATTGTGAACTGTAAGATACAGGGGTACAGAAACGAAGTGTTCAACAGAGTCGAACACAAAATGCTGCTGTCGGATCAAGTCGATTTTGATTGTGTATTTTGATTATGAAATTTACCTTATCAATAGTTCGCTAATAAAACCCTTTTACAATAAAACCCCAAATGTCAGTGTGTGAAATACAGTATAAATCATATTGACAAGTATACACGGCAACAAAAAGGGTTTATTTGATTACATATTGCAACAAAGCAAGGTTATTAAGTTCGGATTAACAGTTGTATTTGCATAACTGGACTTCTCATGTTAATAGTTTTATTCTTTTGAAAAATATTTAATATCCTTTATGTGCAGTTTTAGGTAAATAATAAATATTCTGAATAATGCAGTCATATTCTAATAAAAGTGTTTAGAAAGTAACGTTTGTAGGCTAGCTCATATTGCTGGGATTACACCAATGGTATCACCAACTTTGAAGAAGAAGTATCGTGTCGGTATATATGTGGATTTCTTGTTACGATAAATATTTTAAAACAATATTGCTGAATACATTTAGGGATCTCATCCCTTTGTCTCTTTTATATCAAATATATCAACATGAGTTGAAACGTTACAAATATCCAAGACTTGTCGAGGATATTTGTAACTTTAATCAACGAGAGTTGATATATGTGACATCATAAGACACAGGAGATAGATTGATGATCGATGATTTGAAGGCCCTTATGTATGTAGCTATAACGGTATAACTGAGCGCTTAATCAGCTACTATATATCATCCCAATGGCTCGAGTATACAAGGAAAGTGAAAGTAGGCGCAATAGCGAGAATACCAAGTAGTTAAATGGTACCGACAGAAAACAAAGTCATGCACCACTATGACAATTATTTTTATAAATTCTACTTTTTATACCTTTTTATCTGTATGTTTTATGTAAATAATATACCTTAGCCTTTATATTGTAAAGTGTCTCGATAGCCCAAAAATGGCTGGTTGTTAAGTATCTTTTATGACTCTTACACATGTTTTTACTCTGTATACTTAACTTGTGACACTATAATAAACTAAATCTGTCTGTCTGTCTGTCTGTCTGTCTGTCTATGAAATAATGTCCCGCATTCAATCATGTACTTAATAGAACACGGATATAGCGAACACGGATCATATAGCGAACATACGGTTAAAGCGAACCAATTTATAAGACCCGTCAAAAGCCCTGTATAATATGATACAGCGCGAACAGCGGATATAGCGGACTAGATTCTTTGGTCCCATGGAGTTCATTACATCCGTTTTTAACTGTAGTTATAAACTTAGTTAGTTCATACATGTAATCACATAAACGGTCATGAACAAGCAATGAAATCACATTGAGGGCTCTAGTCGCGATATATTGAATGTATTTATTTCGATTACATAACCAACTTTGTCTGCAAGGCATAACTGACACCAGTCTCTATCAATGGCTGATTTAAGTCTTGCTGCATTTCGTGAACTGTTCGGAGCTAGCGTAGCAGCATGCACCAGGAAGTTCAGGTAGAGGAGATTTAAATCAGCTGACTATCGTACATAAGAAACACTTGTCAAGTTTTACCACACTGCTTCAAATTATGCTGACAAATATTTAGTAAGTATCTGTATTCTGTCTGTTATTATTCACATATTAATGTTTTATTCAATGAACTATTAATTGTAATCATTGTCTGTCTACAGACGCATGCCTGTAAATTGTAAATTGTATTTGTGTATATGCTCTTGTACCATCGAAGGTTGTTTATGAGTGATAAAACAGTTGACCAGTTGAACAGTTGACCAGTTGACCAGTTGAACAATTGAACAGTTGACCAGTTGAACAGTTGAACAGTTGAACAGATAGAGATCGGTGTAAGTTTTGCCTTAGTAAATATGTGTACAACTTTAGAACTATTTTAAAGAGAGGGTTCTATCGGGGTATTCTTGTGGAAACGAAATTTGAGAGGACATTACTGTTCACACATACATGTTAACAATACATGCTTATTACAAAACCTATATGGAACATATTTCTAAAGGTTATATTGCTATGACTTTATATTTGACAATTTGATAAAAATTCATAAATAAAAACAATGGGAAATGAAGCCATTCATCTGCGCTACGAGTGTGCGACAGCAAAACTAGATATTGGTTTGATGATAAGTTTTACTTTGTGAATATTCTATCAATATATAATTATTGAATTTGGATCGGAAATCTGAAAGGAGTAACCTCTGAGGGAAGAGATTGTCAATATATATGCTTTAATATTTTTTAAATCTAAATTAGTGAAAATATATCATTTTTCATCTCCCTTAAAGCAAAAAGCAGGATTGCGAGCTCTTTTTTGTAACAGGTCATCTGACCAGCATGTTATGAGGCCTACGACCTCTCACCGTCACAAGTCGAGATACCAACCCCTCGTTAAACTATCTATCTGTCTCAGTGATATACACCTCCCTTTGTTGCTGTGACACAACGTGTTTACTCTTACGTTATATGGGAATCCAGCCAGTCTCGGCGAGGATTAGGTGATAAACAGTTGTGAAGGACCATAAGTGCTCTCTTCAATAGCCCCCTGATCACCCTGTAAAGGCTATCAGGGTTATCTGATTGTTTTGACTGTAACGTGTTAGGTTGCTGGGATACTGTCGGGTGGGTTGATGTGAATAGACCAGCGGAACGTTCACATAATGCTCTTTGAAAAATATTGCTACTGGTTTTACTTCTAGTCTAGCGGTTTAAAAGAACGGAGTTTCCAGGCTAGCTAGTTTCAGCTTAAAGGGGTAGTTCTACCAGAGTAGCCGCCAATGTTCAATGCATAGGAACTTGTATTGTCGGAACACTATAATGACTAGAAAGATATGAAGTCGATGATCAACCCCCTTATACTATAACAAGTAAAGGGTTGTAACGAGGTCAACACCCGATGTCAGTTTGAAGTTATATTTTAGAATGTGTTCATGATATTATCCTACGATAATATATATCACGCCAAAGCCAATACAATTTTCTATATAACTAACTTTTCAATAACTAATGCGCGATCTTATACATCAAGTAATGGACTTCGTAACTGAGGCACTTTTAGCTTACAGGATATTTTAAGCGATGTTTTTCTTCAGGCGAGTCTTAATCTTACTTTGCTGGGCAATGTTTGGGGCTTAGTTTAGTAACATGCTAATATTCACATCTTTTAAAATCATACCTTTGTAAATACCTGACCGATTTTCATGTTTTATGGCTTACTTTAAAGAAAACTGTATTGGCGTTGACGTCGTATATAATATTGAAAAATATGTATGTATATGTAATCAAATTAGTTAAGGTAGTTTGTTTAAATGAACCATGTATTATTTTGAAAATAACCTAGATTCAATATAATTTTTTATAACGAGTTACAGATTTCAATTGGTATTAATTAAACGAGCGAGTGTTAGCGAGTAGCATCGATTGTTATACCATATTGTTATTATTCACGTGTTTAATGAACATGGCATAATGTGAAGTGTAGTATTCTTTTTATTACTTGCCAATAATAATCAAGCTAAATTGCCGCAATTATCCGCGAGTCATTTACTATTGTGATGGCGGTACCATTGTGACGTCACAACTGCACATTATTTCGACGTCATACCTGCAGCGGTATAATACTATTTTAATAGTGCCGTATAGATAGTATACTGCAGTATAATCCATTGGCAAATATAAATCACGATATTACTCATTGTTATTATGTATAATGGAAGTACTGATATACGGTCTTTTATCATCGCTGAGTAAATGCAGCAACTTATAATATTTCTAAACAATGTTTCAAAGAGATATGAAACGGCAGTATTGTAACACAATATGAATCACTAAGTAACATGGAGTGAACAGACCTTAGGGATGCATGGTAATTTTCATTTGAATTGATAGAATAAATTAAAATGATAAACCAATGGATTTATTACTCGCCCATTGAATAATATCGCTGTTTAATAAGTATACAATGTTGTTAAATTGTATAATAAAATCGCGTGTTGCCCATTGACGTGACGTCATAATCGTCAAGATATGACGTCAGTTTGTTAGTGCTTCACAGCAGTGGTCTAGGACATTATTAGAATAAGTGTCATGTTCTCGTTAAACAACTTCCTCTTTCAAATAGTATTAAAATGGTTGTCGTTTCGTGTTCTCTGCATCTATACATGTTCACAAATGTTCCAAACAAAATTACTTTGAATTTCGATATATACACACAGGGGCAAAAGAAACGATTCGATAAAAATACGACTTTAGGATATTTCAACCCAAGAGCGATACATAGGGCCAAGTTACATCATGTCTTTTCAAATCTCCTTAACTAGACGAGATAGGAGAGCCAAACAGGGATGCATCAACAAATTTAAGTCCAAAATGCAAGAAGGCACATTATGCCGATCACATCTTATTCTAACATGATTTCAATATTTCATAAATGTGTATTATGCCCAGGAAATCCCTTCGAAATAGCAGTTTCAGGAACCCATGTGTGTATGAACAGATATAACTAAATATCGTACTCTCATGAAAGAAGTTGTTTTCATATCTCTTTGCGATTTATATCCTTATCACAGACATTAAAAATCAACTGTATCCGGTTGAAATATTTTGTGGTTGAGTCCGTTGAAGTTTTGTATACTTTCTTTTGTCTTTCGGTTTATATCATTATTATAGCGTTGTACTTTGAATTAATCTTATTGTTTTCTATTAATGAAAGAAGGTAACTTTATATTTTATATCGGCAAAAATATGGAATAACTGACACTGGAGGTAATGAACTTATCTCTGTTTATTTTATTACGCATATTAGTTTATTTCTTGTAACAATTGTCTCATATGAGCTAATATCATGATAGCTACAAATACTTCAACGTAGAATACCGGGGAGGTCCTTTTGTTACAATGTAAATAGAAAACGTCTATAGTAAATATCTAATTAAACTATACTCGTAGAGTAGCAATGTCGTTGACGAAATATTAAAATACAATTTAGTAGGGCCTGTCAAAATTAAAAACTTTTTTGTTATTGGTTCCAAAGATTATATGTACAAAATATGTATACAAAGTCATGATGTAAACAGTTTTTAAATAATATAAATATAAGATGAACAGGTATGATCAATGTGTACATGTACCTGTCTTATACATATATCAAACATTGTGAGATTAGAAAAACAGGCACTGAATTGATTAAGAAAATCATTATTTTTCATTTATAATATTTTGAGTTCGGCCATAAGGAGCATTTCCAAATTGGTCAAACGCAATACCTCCCTAAATTATCAAAGGAAATGCATACATTTTGAAGAAATCCCATCTAAATTTTAAAGAAACGCACCCATAACGAAATAGAACGGCTCCTCGAAGCAACGTTTCATCATTAATTGAAGGTCAATTGTAAAGAACAATAAATATGTTAAACCCAACTAATTGCATCGGCAGGAAGCTAAAATGAGTTCATATGCCCTCATATGAACTAAAATACCTAATTTGAGAACGAAGTATGTACAATTGTGCCTTTAAATTAGACTAGTCTGGAACCGACTTGCTGCAGTAGTTAGGCGGTACGGTTATGTTTTCTTCTCCATTAGAAACCTATCAGGGATGTTGTCTATTGTTTCTATTGTATCTTGTTTTCTCGTAATAACCCCTCATTATTATTTCAGTCGGTATTTCTTCTGATAATAACCACGTATGAGGTTTTTATTGTGAAAGTAAGTTTTTACTTTTGATAGTAAGAGCTTAAATGAGACTAAGATTTTTTTCACAACTCAATTCATAACATTTATTATCGAAAATTATACAAATATAACTTTTTCAGAGTGTTGATGGCGCGAATCGAACTCGATATCCGTTGCTCTTTAAACCGGACGCTTATCTCCACGCTACCGAGGAAGCCGAAAGAACTGTGTGGATTTCCTCTATTTACAGTCACACTGTCTCTGCCTCTATATAACGCTAGTCCGGGAGACATACTCTTTATAACGCAGAATTTGGGAATCAAACATTATAAAATGTAAATTTTGACATTTGATAGTTATAAAATATAAAAAAAAACTACCCCTCATTCTTCTGCTGTGAGAAAACCTCAATATACGATAAGCGCTCACATTTTTGTTTTACGGTATCTAAGTTAGATAAAACACTCTACCTCGGTTATGCTTGGGATTGAAAACCCTCGTTGAGAAAGCTTCGGGGAAGTAAGACCTCAAGTTTCGTGTTTTATCCTACACAGAATATCCACTGCATTCAATTTCATAATAAGAAAATGCATATTTCACACGAAGTTAGTGCAAATTAACCTTAACCCGAGAAATACACACCCTCGTCGAAAATAACGATTTCAACAAAGTAGTGTAACCTTGTATTCTTCATGACAATAACCTTTTGACAAAAGCGGACCGGTTCGAAAACGAAATCGGCTTACCACAATAATAATAAAAACTCTCGAGGCACAGGGCGGCTGAGACACATTGTTAGGTTAAGTCTGAATTCCAGTAGAATTTGTTGTGCTTTATATGTCGCTCACACGATGAATTTTCCAAAGAATTCTTCCTCCAAAGGCATTTGTGTCATTTGAGAAATCCTCAAACCACTGTATAAAGTATGCCCTTTAGAGGTTAAGAATATGTCATCTCTTTTAAAAGAAATGTGCCCATGCATGTTGGAATGCATCAAGGAGGTTTATTTACTCCATATTTATTAACCCTAGTTGTGAACGTACCATGGACACATCAAACATCCAAAATATACATGTATCATATCCTTCGAGAATGTGTAAACAAAATTACGGCACTTATATTACTATGTCAACGAATATTACATTAAATTTATCATTATATTACCTTCCTTAACATTTCAAAAAGGCAAAACATTTTAACATTGTTTCTGTTTGAGAAGTGTCAACATGTCTGTCATACAATGCGCAACATACCAGTCTGATTAAAATCGACGGTTTTCCGAGGAATACAAATTGCAAAATAGTGCATCTACCAGGATACGAAGTCATATCGTTCAGAGGTTTCCTCGAAAAACCGTCTGATAACAGCCAGTAGACTCCCATGTTCTAACGCAATTCAGTTAACCATCACAAGACGTCAAACAAAAAGTAGGGGCAGATAACTCCAAACAGCTTTTCTTTCGTCTGCTTTCAAAACATCGACCGTTTAATGCATTATTTAGATTAGTAGCATTATTGGTAGATGCATTATTTTGCAAATTTTATTCCTCCGAACAAGGTCGATTTTAATCATATTATTATTTTGTTTATCTTAACAAAAAATATTTATTTCATGAAATATATATTAAAAACGACTGATCTATTTCCAGGGGCCCCTCCCACGTTTGATAATCTTGGTGTTAGTACCAATGTTGCTGAAAACACTGTTGCAACAACGTCAATCTACCAACTCAGTGCTACTGACACCGACGGTGATATAATGACCTTTGCGATGACGTCAACGGGTGTTCCCTTCAATCTGGTTGGTCAGGAGCTAAGAGTCAACGGAGTCCTGGATTTCGAAGGAACCATTAGTTATTCACTAACTTTTACGTAAGTACCCTACTGGACAAAAGCTTCTCACCTTCTTGAAAACGTATCCTCTCTTATTTGTGGGTATTGATGACAGATGTGTGGAACGTTCCCCTGGAAATATACGGATCAGCAAAATGACAGCTTTATTGATTGATCCATTTACGGTATATTTCTTCATCTTTTTTATGGTTTGCCTTTATAAAAATAAAATAATTATGTATGCAGAGTTGTATATTAGCATAAAGGATTTAACGGCGCTTACTTTAGTCAAGCGGATGCATACATGTAAGTACAATGTATGTCATTGAGATTTGTCCCTGTTATACTTCATTGTTCTATTTTAACAAATTCTTTGCAATTACATGACATTTTTATAACGCGCATACACGTATTACAGTAACAGTGTGATTTGTTAGAACAGTGACAATACATTGACCAAATCGAAATTAATCATAATGCTTTCAGTTTGGTTTTCTGTACCGTGTAATTATACCCTGCCAGTTGGGATGGATGAAAAGATGCCAGTCACAGTTAAAGATACAATTATACAACAAAGAGGTTTTATTCGAAGACATACGGTTTTTCAAAATGAATGTAATATCTTTTTCTAAAGATGCTTCAAAAGATTAAATATAGTTCCAAAATGACATTCTAATACTCCCTTGAACTGCATGGTGTCATCGTGAATAATTACTTGGTTCATTCACTTTGTTTCTCAGTGATTTTCTCACTTTACGCCCTCTGCATGTCGAAAAACTTTTTAAAATATTCGGGAAAATTAAACAATTAAAAAACTATTTTTACCATTTGTTATTATCAAATAAAATCTACTTTCTTTACTTTACTACTACTTACACTATTTTCGTAGATTGTTTAGATCATGCTTAGCCCAATTCCCCTCAAGCTTTCTCTAACGTTAATCCTTGTCCTGCAGTGTGGACGACGGAAATTCACCAGTAGTGTCTGGAACACTGACCGTGGACATCACCAACGTGAACGAAGCGCCTACCATCACAGCGGGAGGGTTAACAATCAACAGAGACGAGGAGGAGGCGTTAAGTACTACCGTACCCTTCACCTTCTCCGCCTCTGACGTTGACGCCGGTGATACGCTCACGTACACGCTATCAGGTTGACGTTACCTTCATTATTCAACTAGCTATATATTCTGTATACATATGGGTGGGGTAGTGTGATCATAATTATAATATATATCTATATCGATTATATCTGCCCCGACATGGCATGTCTCGCGCCTCAATCACTAATTTCAGTCTTGCTGCATTTCGTCGCCTTCTCTGTGCAATATTTTTCTGAATGCCCTACCGAGTCCAGGTGAATCACGCTGATACGGATTCACTGACAAACACGTTGAGAAAAATCAGCAGGTTTTAGATGAGCCAGTGATTGAGACTGGAACAAGCTATGCTTTGTGGGGGACGTCCATGTTTACATGTATAATCTTTGAAAAAAGCCAAGGGGTTGAGCCCCAGATGAACGTCATGACATCAACAAAGATGATCTCTCTCGGTTTGGGGTTCCGAGTCCCTGGGTTCGAATCCAGCTTTTCAATTGTACCTGATCAAGGTTCTGAGCGTCAGTTTCCAGGGTGGAATGCTTTAAATGGAAGTTTTGAATGTATTGCAGTAATAACCATGATCTACGAATTCCAGTCGGCCTTTGACGGTCTCGCCGCAAAGCAAAGTCATATTGGCGTATATTAAAGGAAAATAAAACATTAGTTGTATTCAGAAACATAACTGTGCGTTCACTACAGTGCCGTTTCATGCGAGAAGTGATTTTCAAGAGAAATAGTATTTGATTAGCTGGCGACGTCTCGCCCCGTGACTGTGAATTGTTTATGGTTTTCAATGTTGCATTTTGGTTGGGGTTTGTTTTAAAGCAAAATGTTTTGTTGTGCCTGCAGGTGTTTACCGTTTCATTTCAATTGTTAAGGGTTGTCATCCAGGTTTGTTTCATGGTTTCTAGCAACTGTCAAGGGATCGTTTGAAGGGATTGGAGGCAACGTCTATATATAGGGTGAATGTTCAAGTGTACGGTCCAATAAAACGTGTTGATATACACAACAGCACAGATTTTAACCCCACATGTTTCTGTTTACTCTTCATTGTCTATGCCTCCCACTATACACATTATAATACACGCTCTTTGTCTGCGCATTGTAAGAGTCACGTGAATCGACGTGTTCACATTTCCTGAATAGAATATTTCGTATCTCAACTGTTGAATATAGTGGTATTAGTTAACTATGACCAATTGTTTAATGAGATACCTGTCACAGTGAAAGGGACACGTGATGGGGCGTGCCGTCATCCAAGTAGATCACCTTACGTTAAAGTCACTTCAAGGTTGCATTGATTGGTGTATGAGCTTGCTATATTTAACGCCCTTGTTGATGAATGGTATCAGGGTCCATATCAACTGTTTCAGAACCTCTCCTAAGTTTTAAGACGTTCTTAAGCCGTAATTAATGCACGAAATGGGCATACACGCCAATAGAGTAGATTTCAATCCAGTTTGAGATGATTAAAACATTGCGATTCCGAGTCAACGTACAGGTAACTCCAAACACGTCTGTACATTTCTGATTAAAAGCATTAGAATGCTAATTTTTGGTTCATTATAATTTATCGCAATGCCGTTCATCAAAATATTGATTATTATCTTGTTTTCCAATCCAATTGTCCCTAACCTTTTTGCTCAGTCTATTTGGGTAGACCTTAGGAGTTTACCAGTAAATTTGTTTTGATAATTCGTTTAATTAGTTACATCTTTGTAATATTTCTGCTTATCTTATCTGTTTTTAAGCTGTATGAAGTATAAATATTGTTTATGGAGCAATACACGAAAGCGTGTAGGTAATTCGATTATTAGTGTATATCCTGCTATAGTGCATGCAATGTGCACTTGTTCAAATTATTAAAGTTATTACATATATTGAAGAAGCTGATTACTCTTGTTCAAACTGTAACATGAGTTATTGAGTTAACGAAACGATGTCCAAAAGATAATTAAAGTAATAAATACGATTGTAGCATCCACGTCTACAGAAGCATTATAAAGTATTATTTTGAATATTATCTATTAACGTTTCTGGAAAATACGACTTTAGAGAGACCGTCGTTTCCTCTGGCGAGATAGGGGAATGAAATAGGACGGTCTAGTTTGTAGGTTTGTTTAATGAAATCTTACAATGTTGAGTTGCATTAATGAATTTAAATCCAAGAAGGTAAATTATATTGATAACATATTTAATGACATGATTTTTATATTTTATCAAGTTTTTATTTAAATCCCAATACCTTATAGAATGGAATTGTGTTTACTGTTTTACAAAACATAGTCTTATCAAAGACATGAAAAACATCGACTATACTTTAAAATGTTTTAGTTTTGACTGTTGTAATTTGGTATCATTTAATTTTCCGGGAAAATATACCATTTTGAAAAACCACTGAGTATGATTGTGAAGATAAACTTAAATTTTTAAGGAATTTTCCTTGAATGTAGAAACACATCAAATGTTTAATATTCATCTTATTGATATTTACATATGCTGACTTTAAAGTGTACACTTTCAAAATGGGTTCGTCACACTAATGATTTTCAATTGAGGTTTTGCCAAGGACTGGACAAGGAACATATATACTGACAGCGTGACGCGTGTGTTGAGAACTTGGTTTCTAGGCATCAGATAAATGGTTTCACAAGCGATCATTGTGCTAACTGGTCACAGTCTGATGAACCAGGGGTCAGAATATAGGACACATTACAAGTACTGTTATACTAATGCCTACATAAGGACATGGACGGGGCAAATGTCTCTTGGGTGATTGAGAATAATGGGATTAGATATGACAGATTACCTACTTTGTTTGTTGAATGATACTTGATATTATTTCACATAGTTTTGAATGAACGTTTCAACCACATGACAGATAAGCTTCATACAAATGGATAACCTCTTAGGTATTTTCAATGTGAAATCCTTCGACACATTTTCTTGAATCGTTAAGAATCAAAGACGACAAAAGGGTAGAGAAATCAGGATATATGATGACAACTAAAAGAGAATACACAATATCAACAAAGAGCTAGGGTGAACATATATTTATAAAAAGGAATTAAAATTTAAGGACACGTTATAAAATAAAGCCGACATGGTACAAAGGAGGGTAAAATTGCTAAAAGTATTAAGCAGGTGGGATGTAAAACCATTCATCCCGGTTTGTTGATGGTCCAATCCCTCTTATCTATACTGCTTCTTTCAATTTTCAATTACGATAATTATTTTATTGATAATCTACTACAAATCAGGTGATATCATTTCATTTTTGTTCATGCATTTGAGTGCTGTCACATATATATCGACAATAGACAATATTTTCCAACCAAAACGTATTCAATATTTAAGTCTAAAGTGGTTACTAACATAAATTATTGAATATTCAATATTAAAAACTGGGTTGTTTCTTTGTTGTTACAATATATTAATAATGAATTCATTAATAAATTCACAATTATATTTATGAAGGTACCGACTCTTCCCACTTCACGATGGAGAGCACGGACGGTACAGTAAAGATAGCACAAAGACTGGACAGGGAGACTCAAACAGAGTTCAACCAGCTGCTGCTGACTGTCACGGATGCAGGAAGTCTGTTTGCAACAGCGTCATTGACAGTCTCACTGGACGACATCAACGATTTCACGCCATCTTGCACTCAGACAGCCTACTACGCGTCAGTCGCAGAAAACTCCGCTGTTGGTAAGCCTGAAACTTCACAAATATTTATGCATAATTTTTACTTAAAACGTACTGTGTCATGTTTTTTATGAATGTCATAAATTGTTAACAGCTCGCTAAATATAGACAATGCATCCCCAAGGAGATACATCTAGTACACTATTTGAGTATAGAACAACATTGACCATTGCTGAGTATCTTCATCAGTGCGTTATATTAAGAACCGGCAAAAACGCGCTTTTGGCGTCGTAAGAAAGCGAAAGTGTGTTTACAGGGCATGTGCCAACATTGAAGCCGGTTTGGTTTGCAGGATGTGTCGACGGACTAGTATCCACCTCTTCATTAGAAAGGTTTATTAGCAATTGTACAGTGACTTTAGGTCAAGTTCTGTCATTCCTTGATAAGTCAAATGTTTTACATGGTACAGAGTTTGTGTGCAACGTTTTGTTTTCTTTACAGACACTGCCGTTAAGACCGTTGTGTGTACAGACGGAGACAGTGCGTCTCCAAACAACGTACTGACGGTGACAATTACCAGTGGTGACGACGTAACAAACAAGTTCAAAATCACCGGACAAGATATCGCCACTACCGGTACACCCACCGACTATGAGACGACAACATCATACTCCCTCATCATCACCGCAACGGACGGCGGCGCGACTCCCAAATTCTCAACTGCAAGCGTTATAATATCTGTAAGAATATATGTTAGTTTTGAAACATCCTGCTCCATTAGGGAATGTTAATCCGCATGACTAGTCAAAATACTCTTATTTATCCGCAAGGCTACTTAAACATCTCTGATTCTGTAAGAAGCTTTTGACACGATACAACATAAATAACCTCAATGAAATGACCTCAAATTGAGCAATACTTGCAATGCTCGGATGAGAAACCGATGAGCGATCAAGTTTAAAATCACGACATTCATTCGCTGACAATATACCTGCTATAGAAAGCGACGTGTAGCGAGCTAGTGAGCGGTACGCGTCCAAAGCGGATAACACAATCAGGATTTTTCTCAGGATTTTTACGTATACAAATAATGTTATAACAACTATGTATAACCTTCTGTCAACAATGGGAAATAAAATCAAGTGACTAAATAATGAGGTTGATTTTCACAAGCATTTGTAATCTATTCCATGAAAGATCGACCCAGTGAACGAAGCAGACCCAGTTTGGGCGGCCTTTGTTCCCCCCACAGCTCCGTACAGCGTCAGTGAGAATGATCCCCTGGGAACCGTGATTGTGACTCTCAGCGCGACTGACACGGATTCAGATATCCACGGCGCCATCACCTATACACTCGTCTCCACAGTGGACTGTAAGTTGTAAGGGGTACCTACATAGAAAACAAACTTTAAAGTATTTATTAATCTATGAATCGGTACCTAAGACAGATAGAGCATGTACATCCACACGAGATGACAACCATACAAACTGGGAATCGACCCTATACCTTGAAGGTTTAACGGACAGGTTAGTTAACCTGACATTTAAACTCCTAGATTATGAACAGGGTCAATCTGCAGATTGTTTAAACAATATAGGAATGGTGAAATATTCCTAGATTGTTAGCTCACAAGCTTAAGATTGTGATATACCCTAGATGGTTCGTTACATATTTTGTTCTATATCGCCAATGCGTGTAGCTGCATTTTAAAGAGTGCACTTTTAACAATTGTTTACACTTGCGTAGGGGTATATTGCGTTCTTTTGATTAACAACTTTTATTTTCAAAAAGAAACTTTCTTCTATCTGAGTATTTAATAGAAATTATTGATTGACATATATTGATATCGGTTTATATACATCTATATGAAAAAAAGATTAAAAAAGTCACTTCAATAAGAGTGTTTCTAAAACAGTACGGATAATTCATTACACTTTTAACACCAACACGTATAATGATTGTATTTTTTTAAATGCCAGCTACTCCAGCGACGGTCACTGGCAAGTTTGAAGTGGATGCATCGTCCGGCGCTTTGACCAAGAAATCTGTCCTTGACCGGGAAACAATGGCTTCCTACAGTGTGACCGTACGTGCTTCCGACGGCGGCACACCAACCCCAAAATCAGTGGAACAGACCTTCACCATCAACGTCTCCGACTACAACGACGAGACACCGACCTTCTCCTCCTCATCTTACTCCGGAGGTCTCTTAGAAACCGACGCCACTGGCGCTGTAGTCAATGTACTCACCGTAGCGGCTACGGACGGTGACGCTACGTCAACGTTAACATACGACATTGGGGAAGGTGACACCACTAGATTCCAGTTCACTGGAGCAGTACTCCAGGTGAAGACGGCCATTGATCTGGACAACCCTACCGCTGATCCGAACCGCTACACCTTCAAACTGATCGTCAAAGACGGAGGGTCGCCTCCACTAACGGGGACGGTGACGGCCACGGTGTCCATAACCCCTGTCAACGAACATGACCCTATTTTTGACCCTTCCTTCCCGAAATCGGTATCTGTAAGTGAGAATTACATCATTGTTATAATAACATTCCTTTAGTTGATTTAGTTTTAAGAGGATTATATAGTTGAACATATATGACGAATTACTAAATTACTGAATTGGCTAATATCTATTTATTAAATTGTTATTTTAAGTTAAAACTATCGCAGAATTTCCCCTTGACACATTTGAGACAAAGTTGCCCTGAAAGGCATAATTCGCGCCAGTCTCCATTGCTGCTTAAATAAAGGCTTGCATCAGATCGTTAACGTTTATGTGCTCGTGTAGCAGTGCGGACAATGAAGTTGTGATGCACCACGCTCCCACGCTAGCAAGCCAACGCGGCAAGGCTTAAACTATCCAGTGCTGGTGTTATGACGTGTGAAGGAAGTTGATTTGATCCCAATCTTGTATTCAGTTCGCAGAGAACACAGCCACCGGTACCACAATAGAGACTGTGATTGCTTCTGATTTGGACTACGGTACTGACGGAGACGTTGCCTTCTCCTTCACGGGTAAGTAACGATATTACATAAAACATTTACACTCATGCTCAACAGTGTGCACTATGAATTTGAAAATGTGCATATGTGATTTAATTTGTCTTGGTAAAATGTTAGACTGAGGGAATGTTTTTAGAAATAATTGTGAAAAATGTTTCACTTGCGGGAATTTTTGGAAAATAGACTAAATCGTTTCTGTAGGTCGATTATGTATTTATCCTCTTTCATGCTGACAAGTACGCATGCAAACAGTCTTCAGAGAGTAATTATAAATATTCATTAGTGCATGTTCCAAATGACTTTATTGCATAGGTAACATAGTCAGCTGAACATTTTAGCGACTCTCTACCAGTCAGAAACTATTATCTAAAGTTTAAAGGATAAAGCTACCATTATGCAATGAGTTTTTATAAAACCTCTAGATACAACACCCACATTTCCACCAAAATGCGTGTTTGTATCACTGATAACGCCCGATGCATGAGCAAGGCGCACACACAGCTATGAACAACGCTTCCTTTACAAAGAAAAACAACAGTAAAGAAATGTTATTCCTTCACGTTAAGCTGGTCGACTCGGTCCTAAAGAATGTCAAACAAGTAAAAAAAGGCGTGTTAGGCAATAGCAGAAATCACCGTTAATCGCCAAATTTAATCTCGGTCGAGGTAAACGATGTAGGCGATGTTAAATGTGATTTCATTAAAGGTTTATAAAAAGCAGGGATACTATTATGTAGTACCCATTTTAACCGCTAGGAGATTTTGTTAGAAGGAGAAATTCGCTCAAGTAAAACGGAGGTTAGGATAAAAGAAATCTGAAGGGAGCAAACTCTTTGAGATGACAAAGGACAACAAAAGTAAAATGATATTCCTTTACGTTAAGCTAGATGACACAACAACGATGACTCTAATTCTTAAAGTCCCATGTTAATTGTGAACTTGAAAGCTCATTTAATTCTTTAATTCCTTGTTGACAGGTGGGAATATTGGCAGTGCTTTTTCTATCGACGCCAATAGCGGTAAGATCATTCTGGAGAAGTCACTTGATTTTGAGACGACCCCCGAGTACCTCCTGGAAGTGACTGCACAAGATGGCGGCGCAACAATCAGATCCGCAACTACGGTTGTCAACGTCACCGTCACCAACATCAACGAAGCGAAACCAGACTGCCCCACATCCATCCACGAAACAATGCCTGAAAGCAGCACCGCCACCTATGCAGTACGTGTAGAAATATTGAACTATCTGATAAAATAATTATTGACGAAGTAAATGATTGGGTTTTCATGATAATGCTACATGTACGTATTCATTTTATTATTGGCAAAGTAAATGATTGACTGTCCTTAACAATATCTCGTATTCATTTTATTATTTGTGAAATACACGATTGAGTATCCATAACATATAGCTCGTTTTCATATTATCTTTGGCGAAGTAAATGATTGACTGTCCATAATAATCCCCGTAGTTATATTATTATTGGCGAAGTAAATGATTGACTGTCCATAGTGTAAAATTATGATATTTGAAGTAAATATTTGACTATCCATACTCTTATTTAATTTCAAATAACCAATTCATGTAAATGATTGACTGTCCATATAATTGTTCGTATTCATATAATTATTGGTTAAGTAAATAATTGTCGAATGGGTTTGCTATCCACAATGTTTGTTTTAGTTTAATTATTACTGAATTTAAGAATTGACTATCCATAGTATGGTCTCGTGTTAATGTGATGATAATTGGAGTAAATATTTCATTATCCGTGTTGAAATGAATTAATTATGTTCGAAGTATATATACGTGTATATGACTGACTGTCAATAATAATACAGTAGCTTTTATACATTTATTTTTTAAATTAATAATATACTAATGGTATGCCCAATAATTGTTGCTGTAACTATATGCTGGTGAGTGAAGAAATCATATCTCTTATGTTGAGTTTTAGTACAATTATTGGTTTAGTAAAAATAGACTATGCGTATTTTCTGGTATCAATTTGACGATGATGAAATTCATAATTGACTATCAACAATAATGTTCGTTTGAATATGATAATGAGTGAAGTAAATACTTGACCGTTCAAAATAATGTTCGTATTGATATGATGATGGGTGAAGTACTGTCCGTAAAGGTGTCTCGTATTAATTTATGATAATTGAAGAAGATATTTTACTATCAATAATAATATCTAGTATTTATTTTAATACGATGGTCATGGTAGGATAAATAATTGACTGAGTGTTACCCTGTTACCCCTCCAGGTTACCACCGTGAGCTGTCCTGATGCTGATACAGACACGGTAACATACAGCATCTTCTCCGGTAACAGCGGTGGAGAATTTGCCATCGATCCATCATCTGGAGTGATCACATTGGCTACATGTACGAGCATTACACTTATCACTTATTACATATGTAAGATAGATCGTTTGTGAGATAGGAAAGCTTATATCAATGTATGTAAAATTGATGCATTCATTATCCTTTCCAACTGATCTCTACGGTTGTACAATTTATGCATGATTGCTTATTGCTGTGAAATAAAAGCTCTCAAATTGTAGTTTTCTCAAACAAACATTTTTGTTTTTTATTATCTTTTTTAGTACAAGCGATTTATCCTAAATCCGATTGATAAGTAGATGGGAATAGAAATGGGTAGTCGGCACATTGCAACTCAAATCTTTATCATATTCATATTACTGAAATGTTACCTCAAACTATATGAAAAAAATACAGCTTATGTGAAAAAGACTAAATCATAATAATCTGTGGGGTTCTGAATGAATTCACCACCTTATATAATACACGATCAATGTAGTTTTAAGCAAAACGTCAACTTGTTCTGTTTGTACTAGCAACTGACTACGAGACTAAGACAACCCACACCCTAGTCATCCATGCTGTCGACTCGGGTACAACTGCGAAAACAGGTTTAACAAGCGTCGTTATAGCCGTAAGTGACTGTCAGTTAAAAAGAAAATATTCAAGTTCAAGATGCAAATAAATATGAATATATGTTATTTGTTAGTTTGGATTAACAAAATACAATGGTTTTTTATTTGAAAGGGGAAAAGCATGAATTTCCATTAAAAATTCATGAAAAGAAAATACGAGCTTTGACACAGGTGTGTACCTCATACTGGTTACCGGAGTCCATTGCGCTGCGTAACTGGGGACTAGCTTTATATACTACATATACTAAGCCAGTCGCCAGTTACGACTCCGGGAACCAGAATGGTGTGTACCTAAGGCTCGCTACATATTTAACTACTGCGCTTAATTGCCGGAACATATTCTGGTACCCGGTTGAAGGTCATTCATTCGGATGGTCGTCCGGGACTCACCATAATATTCAGTCCTAGATCTCATTGCTTTTTTGTCCATGATCAGATTTCCCCTGTGAACGAAGCAGATCCGGTCTGGTCAGCCAACGTCCCTTTAGCACCTGCTATAGCAGAGAACGAGGGTCCTGACACAGCCGTGGTTACCATAGCAGCAACAGACGCTGACCACGGGGCTGACGGAACCGTTACGTATTCTCTGGTTTCAACCCTTGACGGTGGGTAATTCAATTTCTCTGATAATTAAAATGAATTATTTTTATTTCATTCAAATCATTTCTCAACCTTTTAGTTATCCGTTTGTATCTTTTGCAAACTGTGTTATTATAATTACAGCTGCAGCGGCAAGCGTTGTAGACATTTTCAAGATGGATGCCAACGTCCTTAAAACGTTTGGTGCCTTGGACCGGGAAGCCAGTGCATCCTATGACGTCACAGTCCGTGCTTCCGACGGTGGCTCCCCTCCTCGCACGGTGGATCAAACCATCACCATCACCATCACCGACTACAACGATGAAGACCCAGTCTTTACGGCTGCCCCTTATTCGAAAATGCTTGCAGAAAACACCACCACTGGTGCCTCGGTGAGTGTAGTCACCGTCCTCGCGACAGATGCCGACGCAACGTCAACGCTATCGTACGAGATCGAGGTCGGCGATACCGCCAGATTCCAGTTCTCTGGAGCAGAACTCCAGTGTAAAACTGCTATAAACCTGGACGAACCTGACAAAGACCCTAGTCGCTACATCCTCCGAATTATTGCCAAGGATGGAGGGACGCCAGAACGGACCGGAACAACGTCTGTGACGGTGACCATCACTACAGTAAACGAACATGACCCAGTTATTGGCGCTGGTTTTCCATCCACAGACTCTGTAAGTTCAACTGGTCGTTCATCACTAGTGGATTAAACTATCTTGTCTCGTGGTAGCTATAGTTTCTTTTGCCGCGTAGTGTATTTTATTTGTAGATTTATTATACCCTCTTGCTAAAACTTACAAACCTCCAGTGACGTCACACCACTGTACTGTCTATAACATTATACTCAATAATTCCTATGTCGATGTATTATCCCAAGGGATTCTAACGTAATTCCCTCTACGCCTGGCAATTATCTTAATAATGCCCCTCTTCAAATATCTATATTTAATACTGAGATGTTAAGTTTAAGATGAAATTTAGTGTATGTTATGTCTAACTCTTGGAAAACAACTTTTAATTCAAACATTAATCTCCAAATGTGTTTGGTAATATCTCGTCTCGAACCCGAAATTCCATACTCATGTGCACCAAGCGCAGCGATGATACCACTGTGCTACAGGGATTAGGCTGATGAGTTATTTTCCTAAGTTCCCTTTATACCCTATTGCCTCTCACCTAAGGGATATTTTACGGACGACTTCTTTACTTTTTCGCACTATCAATTTGAAGAGATTAAACATAACATTTAACCACGGGATCGGTTTGTAAGCTTGGTGAAACATGCCAAAGGGTGTTTATGAGATTTAAAACTCTTACCCTCGGAATAAACACTCGGGGCTGACGACCCTCGTGTTTATCCCTCAGGTTGCGGATTTTAAATTTCATAAACACCCTTTGAGATGTTTTATCCCATACAAACGCGATAGGTGAATACTGTATGCACATTCATACGCAATTTCTGAAGTTCGCTTCTGAAAGGAAAGCTTTTGGATTGGGGTTGACTCGTGCGTTTAATCAACAAGATTAGAACTCTCTTTGCATTTTTATCTGTTCAAATTTCTCATTTATAATACCAGTTTATACAGTATATCTATACTGCTCATTAAATGATCCGATTATCCTTAGTTGTAGAACACGGTGGCACGTACATGTATATAACACTGCTAGCGGCCATTTTAGTGTAAACATCTTTTAATAATTCGAGGAATGAAAATCGACTCACGTTGCTCAAAAGAACCATATTCATTCGTTTTAGAACTATTTTGATTGAGGTAGATTGTTTTGAATTGGTAACATTCCGTGTGTGATCTCTTTATTTCCATTAGAAACAGTGCTACAGTCCCTTTAAAGCGCCAGGAAAGTCTATCCTTATAAAGCATTTTGTTATCTCCCAAAAGACGTTACTCCATCTTTTCAGACACTTGAGTTATCCCTAGGGAGAGCATGGTGGCACTCTGGATATTGTCAGATTGTTTTCAATTCTTGTTGCAGTTTGCAGAGAATACACCTGTTGGTTCGCTTATTAAGACTGTAGTTGCCACAGATCTAGACGAAGGAACTGACGGAGTCATCTCATTCTCTATCACTAGTAAGTTGATGCCAATAATATAACTTCTCAAAAGTTTGCAGATGTTCCCCATCCAAGTCCAACACAGACATTAATACTATTGGGATTATTGAAAATAAAGTATATATAACATAATTAAAAGTTTAATGTTATCAATATCGATATATTCCATCACATGGAGATACCATTTCAATTATATGTTTCATAAAGACTTTAAATAACTAAAATTATATAATTAAAAGTGTGTTAAACATTCACGTCGAAAGACAAAAGTTCGTAAATTTCATTCAAAGAGGATATGAATAATACTCTCATTCTTAATATTTTCACTACAATTTTGCAGATGGGAACACTAACTCTGATTTCGCGATTGACGCATCAAGTGGGCAAATAACAAATGTTAACGCATTGGATTTTGAAACGACCCCTTCCTACACGCTTGAAGTGACTGCAAGTGACGGCGGCTCTCCGCCCAAAGTAGTGACAACTACCGTCACCGTCACTGTCACTGACATCAACGAGGCTAACTTGTATTGCCCAACGTCTGCAGTCTACGTCAATTTGCCAGAAAGTAGCACTGCCACATTTTTGGTTCGTATACACTCCTTTTTAGTGTCTTTTCTTTACGGTTAAAGTTTTTTTCGTAAATTCAAAATTTTGCATCTGAACTATTTTTAAGGATCGAATAAAATTCCTTAACAAGGGATACACAAATCATGATATATTAGTTGTTTAAAGTGTTTAAACGATGACGCATTACGTTTAAAGGTCACCACTGTGGCGTGTGTCGACCCTGACGGGGATACCATTTCCTATACCATCCTGTCTGGCAACGGAGACGGAAAATTCAGTTTGGCCAGTGCATCTGGAGCTTTGACACTTGCTGCCGGTGAGTATTCATAGGAAGCTACAGCATGGTTAAAATACTAAGGATTTGTAGCCGTTTGCACTGACCCGTAAAAAAGTTCGTCTTATGAATTTCCGAGCAAAATATCCTTCCTATTCGATACCCCCTGGGTTTACTGTAAAACAAATAATTCCATTATATTATGTAAAACTTATCATGTCCCATGTCTTGTGTCTATTCCTTCCTCATTTTAAAATACAACTATTCGTGTTATCAATTGAAAATTTAAATTCCTTTATCAAATTAATTGACATAAAGCTCGTTTGAAGATAAAATATATATTGGATACCGATAACCGTTTGTCTAAAATTAGTAACAAGATCTCAGAGAATTGACCTCCCATCTCAATTATCTTTTTAACTTTTGGAAGGCTAATGGCCACGGCAGCTCCGTGTGTACAACACCAAGAGCGCCGTTAGAGTTTTATTGTCAATTACTCACAGTCAAATATGCATTCGTTGTGTACCAATTTGGGAAATGTTCACCGACCAGTATGTGAGCCCAGGGTATTGCAGTAAGGCTTCAATAACAACAGCAATATATGTCAGGAAACTTCATGGCATCATAAATGCAAAGAATAAAAAGATTGTGTCGTGGAATGTTTGCTGGTGCTGAGTTTTTGAATCAGAAAGAAAGCCAGCGCTAACCGTATCAGACATGGAATAAGACTACGCAAATCTACGTTATTTTACACGTCTATACGTGTTGTTATTACGTTGCGTTGCGTTCACTCCCATTTAAGGTACATCCATTGTGTTGTTTGGGGTCACATATTTCAAATGTTAAAAAATGTGTTACTTTATCGAGAAGTACCGATGGTTACCGAAAAACATCATTTTGATGATACTCGACTTAGTATATTGACGATATGAAGGTAAAAGTAGTGATTTCTGATCGAAAACCGGACAATGATCTACGTGTGGCGCGCGCCAATGAGCAAACGCAATTTTGGAATCTTATTTATAACAGACAAAATGATTAATTTGGGTTGATCATGTTAAGTAGGTCATATAACTACTATGCATGTAAATGGTGCATGCAGATTTGGTTTCTACACATGCATAATGATGTTACTCGATTTTAATTGGAAACTAGTAATTATGATATATTTGGCGATTGGAGATGAATATGCAAGCTGAGTAAATTTAATTGTACTGTAAACAGCACATATAGTGAGTCGGAACGTATTAAAGCCAAATATTTTTTTATGAAACACAATGGATGTACCTTTAAACTTCAGTACTTTAGGCGTCCCATCTGCATTCAATATCAGCCTGGCAAATATTTTAACAATTTCAAGGTCTGGACTAGCATCCACAGCTAATGATGATTGTCCATCCCATCTCCGCGTTGTTTGACGTCCTTCCTGTTCTGTTCAAGGTCGCCTGAAACGTGATTTCCGTGACTTTTGGGAGTAAATTTTTTGAATTTAAAATAAAATAAAATCACAAGTAACAGATTATATAGCTATATAGATTATGTGCAAATATGTGCATGATACAATAATTGTCAATCAATCGGGCTAGAATTCTGAGCATTCTACTATTTTAAGTAATGACAATAAGAATCTAAACGTTGACAATTTCTCCTGATATTTTAGCTACGGACTACGAAACAACGACGAAATACACTCTTGTGGTGAAGGCAGAGGACAATGGTTCCCCAGTGAGCTCTACTTCCACCAGTGTTATTGTGACGGTCAGTTCTATTAGCTTCCATTTGCTTCTCTGTTTCAGAAAACTGATAAATGACCTCATCAGCATCTATCACTTCATCAAATCTTGCTTTGTGAAGCTACGTTAATGTTTTTTGCATTTTTTTCACGAATGGTTTCATGTCTCCAAAAGATAACAACAATTGAAACTATGAAAGTGAATTTTGACTCTTAGAGATCTGGTGAAATGCATTTTTCTCAAGAATGACAGATGAGTATCTCTACGTATATTGTATATCGGAATCAATTAAGCATAAAATCGAGACAATATACACTTGCAATTGATTATTAAGACGATTTTAATTCACCCATTTTCACAATACCGCTATTTCTGCCGGGAAACGTTTTGAGAAGAATCATTGAGGATTGACTGATTAACCACAGACAACGGGTCGTCTGTGACCAGCGGACCGACAAGCTCCGTGCAGCCTCGTTTAGTAATTAATGATGATTATCACTGCCGCTAGATGAATTTATGAGGTGTGTTAAATCACCAAAAACACATGTTTATGCAATAATTATGTAATCTGCGGAATTACTTAGTTGGATATCTAAACATTCGATATATGGAAAATTTAAGTTGTTTGATTGAAGATTTGTTAGTGAAAATAACAATCAAAATGTTGCGAAATTACGTTGAATTATGACTATCGCCGAAAATTAGGTTACTCCAGTGACGTCACAGAAGTCATCCCTTCAGGGGCCACACACCCGCAGACATTCATTCTGGTGGCCGGGGCTAAATTAGGCGTTTTTTTTAAAAAGCCGCATTTAAGTAATAATATTATAATTAATGCTAGTCTTTAAGTTATGCTGAAACAATAAATAATATGTCAGTTCATTGTTATCGAGGAAAAAAGTTTGACTTTAAAGAAAACCACCCCAAGTTGAGACCGCTTAATCTGGCGCACCGTGGACACGTACATCATCACTAGAATGCGAATGTCCACCTGTATGCCGCGTCTAGTAGTTTGTAAATCTTTTTTCAAATATCATATATCATATAAATATAACACTGTTCGAATACTGGATAGTTACTAGTTCTCATTTAAACAATCGCCATTCTTTTTAAGGATGGGTAATGTCGCCATCTTAGTTGTTTTGCATTACGTGAAATGAAAACACGCTATATTGTACCCAATTTTGCAACGTTTTAATAACTAAAGACATACGTTGATAGAGTATTGACAGGGTAACACATAACTAGTCATAAAACTAATAAACACTTTGCTGTTATGCTGTACCGAAGTTTTCCCCACTCGCAGCGCCGATGAATGGCTTCAGTTCGTATTTTTAAAATTATTTTTCAACAAATGTACACTTGTGTTTATCAAGTTGTGAAATATAAATTCATCAAAATATTACCTTTATTATTATCTTTCAATTTGACTTTGTTTTGATAATGTATTAATAACATATGTGTGTAAACAGGAAGATCCTCTCGAATTTCGTTTCCAGAAAAATACCCCAATAGAACCCTCCTTTTAAAACATCTTCTGAAACTGAAAACCTGATAGTGAGATTTTATAATGCCCGTCAGTGTATACGATTATAGTACCTCAATGTAACGTCGCCCAGAGCACCAATGAATATAATTTTCCGCCTGTCCCAGATCACCCCAGTGAACGAAGCGCCTCCAGTTTGGTCAGCCAATTCTCCGTTAGTTCCCGTGATATCCGAGAATGCAAACGACGGTACCACAGTGGTTACCATAGCAGCAACAGACACTGACAATGGAGCTGATGGAGACATCCGGTATTCTCTCATCTCCACAGTTGACTGTGAGTATTGCAAATGTAATTTGTTGAGAAGTTCATGTTTTAACTATCTATAACATATTGTAGCTCTTACAAACATGCGATTTAAAGAAAATTAAAATATTTGCCACCGGTAGGGTTTGACCAACGCTCCCAAGTCACAAGTGACGCCAGCCTCTATACCTGGTTAATTTAAATCTTGCTGCATTATATTACCTTTTCTGTGCTGGCATAGCAGCACTATAGTGTTGTTTGACATAACTGATACTGTTATTTTAGATATTCCTTAAAGATAAAACATTAAGTGTAAGTTAACATCTTATTTCTATAGATTTGTCCTGATTATTTTATCTAAAGCTATGTGTTTTTCTTTGTTGTATCGAATAAATTTAATCATTAATTTTGTATTATTTCATTGCTAACTTCAACAGCAACCACGTCTACCGTGACTGGTATTTTCCATTTGGATCCACTGTCGGGTGTTCTCACAAAGCTCACAGCGATGAACCGGGAGGCTATAGACTCCTATGACGTCACAGTCCGAGCCTCAGATGGGGGAAGTCCCTCCCAAACTGTTGATCAAACCATTACCATCACTGTCAGCGACTACAACGATGAAATCCCCGTCTTCACCAGTGCACCTTACTCCACAACCCTTTCTGAAACCGCAGCCACTGGTGCTGGCGTGGGAGTTCTCACCGTAGTCGCTACGGACGGCGACGCTACGGCATCGTTGACGTACGAGATTGCAGAGGGCGACACTGCCAGATTCAACTTTTCTGGGGCAGAACTCCAGCTGAAGACTGCCATAAATCTGGACGATCCTACAAACGACCCGAATTTCTACATTTTACGTATCATCGTGAAGGACGGTGGATCGCCGGAACTAACGGGGACAACGTCTGTTCAAGTTGGCATCACGGCGGCTAACGACCACGATCCGATATTTGGTGGAGGGTTCCCATCGTTTGAAACTGTGAGTAGAGAATTATTCATTTTTAAACATTTAGTGAGGTATTTACAGTAAGTGGTTATTCAACGTTTATTTGACATGAAACAAGGTAATTCATGCATAGGTCATTTCATATCCATAATCCTAATCGTGACTCTTAGTAACATAATATTATTATATTCTTAAATTATGTGATTTGTTAAATACCATCATGAAAGGGTAGTATTGTAGTAAGTGCATTGGGTATTGATAATTTTGGCCGATGATAAGATTTGTTTCGAGTGGTAGAAGTGATGAAAGATATTCAGTCAGTTCTTCACATGGACCTGTTCAATTCCTTTTCAGCTCCCGGAGAGCACAAGTGTCGGCGCTGTTGTCACCACTGTTCTTGCTTCTGATCTTGACTATGGAACTGACGGCGACATCACTTTCTCCATAACAAGTAAGAGTTTTGATACTAAGTTTTACATAAGCATCCAGCAACATCCAGCAAGTCACATATTTCCTGCATCAAATGAAGTGGATTAATTCAGCAAGGATATTAAGTTGTCTTGAATAAAATGAAGTTGAATTATTTGCAGCAAATATTAAACTGGTATCAAATGATGTAATAGATAAAGAACTTGCACCAAACACAGTAAACTTGCTTGTACCAAGGATACAATATATTTGCACAGATTTGTTAATAGTTTATTGTTTCAAGGATAGCTTGCTTGTGTCAAATTAACTCACATAAACTGATACATTTTTACAATTTCAGATGGTAACCCAGGTAACGACTTCATCATCGGTCCATCAAGTGGGAAGATCACTCTGCAGAATTCCTTAAATTTCGAGACGACGTCATCGTACGCGTTGGAAGTGACGGTACTTGACGGTGGATCTCCTCAGCGTTCTGCGACTACCATTGTTAACGTCACCGTCACTGACGTTAACGACAATGCGCCCACATGTCCAGCTTACAATGTGTACGCAACGGTGGCTGAAAATGCTATAGTGACCGCCGCGGTAAGGAATGCTTGCATGCAGTTTGTTCATATTTGTTAACGTTTTCTAATGGAAATAAAGAGGTCTCACAAGATGCACAAGAAATGTGTCATATAATTCAACATTTTTCAATATATGGAGTCAAAAACGAATGTTTATGGTTCGGTTAAGAAACGCGAAACGAGTTATTAAACTGTGTTCACACTAAAATGGCAGCACTTTAACATATTAAAGGGGCAGTAGCACGTTTTTCGCTCAAATAAGTCGATGAAATGTATTTGAAAAATAATGTCACCAATAGTAAAACACCCTTCTGTCTTCGGAAAATGAACTTAAAAATTAGTGTACATGGATCAGTAAAGCCATGGGAATCGTTTTTTGTAATTGGAAATAATAAAATGTGTTCACAATAAAATGGCCGCCATGCAATTTCTGCTTTATACACAACACCATTATTACTACTACGGATAATTGGTTTGTGTAATAAGATGGTTTACCTTCTAAATTACATTCAATTTGCTCAAACAAATTTGAAAAAGTAAATTTTGCAAAAAACGTGCTACTGCCCCTTTAAGACATTTTTAAAAAACGTGCTACATTGCCTTTAGAATGTGTCAATAATAGTTACAACCTATCGAAAATACAGTCTTTAGTATCTATTTGAATTGAAATATTGAAAACAGAAAGTCTTAATAATATACGTTTGAGATAGCAATTTGTTGGTATGGAGAACTGTACCCACATTGACATTACATTTATCTCGAAATGCTTAGTACATGTTGCTTATGGGGAAACTAGAGCTCTCATAAAATCTTCCAAGGGTCACTATGAGGACATTCTAGTTTCACCAACTTGTTACATATGTCAACCATGATCCCTGGATGTGCCTTTTGTCAGTTGTTATGTTTGTACTTTCTGAAGTGCAGCTCTGAAGCTTCACACTCTGCTTTTATAAAACTTCAGGTCTGAGGAGTATGTTCATACGAAGGACTACATATTGGTGTGCCTTTTGCTATTTTGAAGCTTTTTCTTTGACCAATTGTGAAAGTGGAGAGTGGGCTGATCTAACTAATTCTCCTGTTACTCTTGGTAATATTCCTTGATATCTTCGCCTATTTGTAGCTTTTGTAACCTTCACCTTGCATGGTTCACGCACAGGTGAAGTTTAGCGCAAATATGTTGCGCAACAGAGATGAACGACCAGTTTCCCCTTTTCGTTCGCACATATGGAACTCTGGTCGTTCTTCTCTGTTGCGCAACATATTTGCGCTAAACTTCACCTGTGGCCCATGTATCAGCGTTAAGTTGTTGTAGTCAATAATTGAGATTATGGTTCAGGTGACAAGCCCGGGATGTTCAGATGGGGACGGGGACACATTGGCCTACTCCTTTACCGCGGGGAACGCCGATAACAAGTTTGCTATAAACGGTGCTACCGGGGACATCACGTTGGCGAATCGTAAGTGTGTGTTAATGTGAACTTTTGTTTCAGTGAAAGTTTAAAACAAATTTTGCACTAGTCAGTATAGACTTTGAATATTCGTATATTTTTAAATATTTGTACATAAAGTTAAGTTTATAAAATTGTATATTATGATATCAGTAATCAATATCATATCAAATATTAAAATAATTCTAATCAACAATTCAAAACAATGTATTAATAAGTATCATAGAACATTTAAAAAACAATTAATATTTATAACTTCAAAATATATAAATTGTTAGGACTAATTTGTATAATAACCTCAAATGTCATGTTTGAGTTAAGTATATTTACAAGCATATGTTTGACAAGCTTACATATGGTCTTATTTCAGTCGTGGACTACGACTCTGCAACGAAAAGATACACCCTAGCCGTTGATGTCACTGACGGCAGCAACACCGCCTCTGTGCAGGTCATAGTTGACGTTACGGCCGTCAACGAGGACACGCCAGCATTTGCAACCCCCTATCCAACCATGGCAGTCATCGAGACGGACAGCATAGGAACAGTCGTGGGCACGTATACAGCAGCTGATACCGACCACGACCCTCATGACGTCACAACTTATGCCATCACTGGAGGTATTGCGACTGAAGATAGCTACTTATTCGTAAATACTTATTCGTTATTCGAATAACGAATACCAAACTGGTTAATTATTCGTTATTCAAATAACATGAAACTAACTGGTTAGTAGTATTACCTTTTTATAAGAAGGAAATTACAGAGAATAAGGACTGGTAGAGAAGAAGGACTGGTAGAGAATAATAAACTTGAAGAAACTATTTATTATGTTTCATGGGAACATTTTGGACTTTGTCGTTTCGAAGGGTAGGGTTTATGTATGGAGCAGAACTCTATAACTACTTCACCAAATTAGGTATACTTTCTCTGCATATCTTGTAGATGTGCTTTTGGGATATGAGCTTTTTTGCAAATGTATTGGTTTTTTCCATGGCAACAACTTTGTTTTTTGAAGGGTAGTGTTCTTGTTCGGAGCATAACTCTAATATGAATTGGATGAAGGAGACGTCTGTTTTTACGAGTAAAACACCTTCTAGTTCGTTATTGCAATGAATGCATTCACGTATCCATAGAGCATGCCTTTCCCTCTGTTGACCTCATCTGAGCTCATGTGTGTTCACCTTTTAAAATGTTCCAGTGACACAGAGCGGCACGTCCAAGTTCCGAATCGATTCGACATCAGCGGTTATCTCCCTTACTGAGACGGTGGATTACGAGAGTCTCCCTGCCGGCACCAAGTACTACGTCATCACACTCACTGCGACTGACGGCGGGGGCCTAACGGTGGGTTTCTCTAAGAAGTAATTCGTACCCTTAACAAATGTTGAACTTGAATAGTTTATAGTATAAAAACAAAAAGCCAACGTATATCGAATAAAGTTATGTCGACTGCAACATTTTATAAGATTCTTTATTACCTACGATGGCAATCATATCGGGTTCATATCTTTCATACGAGGCAAAATATCACTTCGTCACGGTGACGTGACGTCATAAGCAATGCTATGACGTCACGCTTCGTCTATGACGTTGCGTTCTAAATACGGCGACCAGGCTATGGTTGAAAGCGGATTTTAGTGTGTTTTTATTAATTTCACGATGTCGGTATTAAACAGAATATTATGTTCTTGTCTCTGTCTTACTATGTATGTGCCTGAATATCGGTATATATCCCTCGCTCTCGCTCGAGAATTACTATTATTCAGACACTCGTGTCGTTAACATAATATGACATAGACAGTCATATACTATCTTCTATTAATGTTTGTTCACGATTGAACGCCATTTAAGTATCATTGCCATTTTGTTTTCCTCTTCTTGGATAAGCATAGATGTGTTCTATAATAACCTCTATATTTGCAGGGAACGGGGTCGGTGACAGTTAATGTTGGTGATGCTAACGACAATGGACCATCATGTACCCCGTCCAGTCGTACACTGACCGTCGACGAAGATACTGGTACGTTCATTGTAGATTAAACATAACTTAATACGGCAGAACTTTAAAACGTGTGTTTCTCAGAAATATGAACAGAATATGATATTGCTATACACATTCAAATTTAGTTTAGTCAGCTTCTGAGAAGACTATGTAACTCTGTTTCAGTCGTAGGTGTATACTATTTTGTGTTTATATGATGACGTTTATTTTTGCATGTGAGTTTAAATGTTCATGCATGTTTGATATATATGGTTTGGGATTGCACCTATTTGAGTCTATGTAAAATTTACTTTCATTGTAAAAATTACTTATATGGTTTAATTTTTTAGGAAATGGACTCAGTCTGTATTTTCATTCTAAACTCTAAATTTACTTTTACATTGTCAAACAATCTGTTCATGTAACTTATCAGATTCATTTTTGAATGAACTCGTGATAGATGTTCATGTATGCTTGAAGTCATTCCATTGTTTGGAATTTGGCCTCTATGCAGAGGATATAGCTTTTGCACGAAATAAAGCTCCCACTTCATCTAGTAAAATATAATGTTCATGCCATGTAGCTTTAGTTAAAATAACATGTTAAGTTTCTCTTCTTAACGCAATTGTGGAATATCAACTCTCCGGGGCCTTATGAATGATATTGACTTGTTTGTGTGTCCATGCTATTGTGATGGGAACCTGTTGTAAATGGGAACACCCTGAAGGGTTTAGAAATTATCTATACATTTGTGTCATCATGATTTTTTTCCCGATCAGCTCAGCCAACAGTCATCATCCCAGATCTGGTCTGTAGTGACGCAGAGGATCTAACGACCTTGACCTACACTATGACGACCCAGACACCGGGAACTAACTTCAACGTAGTAGCCGGAGCGGTGTCGCTGATCTGTACGTGATGTAACGTTACCTGGATGAGTACAGTTACCTCCCTTTATAAAATGTGTCCTGTTCATTTAATTGTATACACACTTTTAAGAAATGCATGGGGATACCATATTACCATAAGATATGTGAAAGCTTTTTGTGACCATTAATGGTCGGTACACTTTTGATTATTATACAAACTCTTAGATTTCTTTATGAATAGCGCATAATTGGCAATATACTTCAACTGGTCACCTTGCTTGGAAAGTTTAGTACAATGTAGGATGCGGGTATTTGTGCTCTGTATCTGACGAAAGTGACGATAATTTCGGCAAAATCCCTCATCTTGTTATTTAATTACGTGAAATGAAAAACATGCTGTATTTTAATAATTTCATACTTTAAACAAAACACATAAATTTATGGGACATACACATGGTAACAAAGGATTTTGAAAGTGGGGGATATCCTTTTGAATTTTGTTTCCACAAATATACCCCGATAGTACCCTCTCTTTAAAGGATCAGACTAAGACTCTGCCCCTCCCGAGAAACACTTTGAAAGAGTAGGTACATATAGTATTACATGTACATGTTTCAGCACCCTTGGACTACGAATCAAACACCGCCCATACCTTGACTATAACTGTGGAAGATGCTGGCACGCCGAGCCAATCAACTGTTGTAACTGTCAATGTCAACGTCGGGAACGTTAATGATGGCCCGCCGACGTTCACTGGAGTGTTTGCCGCGTCGATCCTGGAGAGCGCAAGTCCTAACTCGATCGTCATCAACGTTGTTGCTTCTGATCCAGATGGAACTAATTCACTTGGTAATCCCGTGTATTCCATTATCGGCGGCGACGTTAACAACAAGTTTACCATCGATCCCTCATCGGGACAAATTACAACCATCGGCTATCTTGACCGTGAAACAACAGCGAGTTACGATCTCGTAGTACATGCGAAGGAAAGCGGAGACGTTGGGACGGCTACTGTAACGGCAACAATAACCATCGATGACGTGGATGACAACCCACCGACGTGTGGACAAACTAGTTTCATCATAACAATCAGCGAGACGGATCCAGCTACAACTGCAGTCCACACCATGAGCTGTACGCTTCTCCCGGATACAACCGGCACCTTGTCTTACACCCTTACGTCAGGGGACACCACCAAGTTCGAGATCAGCGGCAACGTTCTGCAGCTGAAGGCGTCTCTTGATTTCGACGCTGGTGTGACCCAGTATGACGTTGTCCTGACGGTATCTGACGGGACAAACAACGTCGTTATTACCGGGACGGTTCACGTTAGCAGCGTCAATGAAGCACCTCCTGTCTTCTCTCCAGGTTTGAGTCGCTTCTACATTACTTGATTAAACATGTTCGTATTGTATTTGATACTGATATTCTTAGTCACAGTGTTTAAATTGATTCCATTGTCAGTCCGTTAAGACATTTGGGCTAGTTTATTGAATATAGAAAACGGGAGCAAGGTATGTTTTAAATTGTGTAAGTAAAGAACGACAGCGAGTCTTCAATTTATTATATTAGATGCCCTTAAACAGTGACTCGCATTTATTTAAAAACGGTTGAGATATTAATTGTTCTTTGTATAAAATTTATATTGAAAAAGCTAATGCCTCCAGAACACATTCAGTAGCAATTGAACAAAGTGACGTAAAATATGACGTCATCTGCTAAGTCACTATAACTGACGTCTTAAATCACGAGCAGGTTTTACCCAATAACCGCCTGTGTTTATCTTATGATAAATAATAGGTTCTTCTATTTTTACAAATAAGAAAGAAGCTACGTCTCATACAATTTCAGTCATATACCCCAGGACATTTGCTGAAGACACGGCCCTTGCAACAACTATTGCGACCGTATTGGCAACCGATGCTGATTCTGCAAGTAATGCCGATGGACGAATTGAATACACATTCGTTGCTCCCCCAAATCCATTATTCACGTTGGATTCTAATTCCGGTTTGATCACTCTCACTTCCGCCTTGGATTGGGAGACATCGCCTACACATGACCTGCTCGTCATAGCCTCTGACGGGACCAACTCCGTCACCGCCACTGTCAGTCTTACCGTCACTGATGTCAATGAGCATGCCCCGGTGTTCACCTCGCTCCCATACAGGTACTCCTGAACTGTGTTTATTTATGTGGGCTGACGAAACCCTTGGAGATCAAAGGGCTTGCTGAAAGAAATATTCTCATCAATGGTACAAATTTAGAAAAAAACAGATGTTTATATTTACACGTCATAGTTGATATTTTGTGAGCCATAATTTTGTGATACCATAATCTTGGCATCCATACAATAAATCGTTCAAGTAAAGTCAGTGATATTAATATTCTAACTACTCGAATGAGTTTGATTCTCTAAGTTTGAGTTTGAGCCTCTTGTTCAGAATAAGATCACTTTACTATTCCTTTATATAATACCCGTCCAGTGGCTCTGTGTCGGAGGGAGATGCTGCCGGAGCTAGTGTTGTTGTGACAGTTGCTGCTACGGATGCCGATGATGCTGCAACCGCGGGCAATGGAGTTGTGACTTACTCAATTATAAGTAAATATTCATACCTGTAATAACTTTTTAAATTTTCATTGGAATATCTTCTAATGAGATCGTTAGACCATCTTCAAATAACTTATATTTATTCGACAGTTTAAACCTAAAATGTTTTACTTAAAAACACACTAAAATCCGCTTTCAACCATAGCCTGGTCGCCGCATAAGTATATTTTATTTATCCAAACTTACGAAACTTGCAGATAATAAGCATATATACATTGTACTGTACATGTATGTGTATACAGCAGACTATAAGACAACAGTTGTATGTAAATATTACATTATGAAATTTAATGTCATGTATTGCATTTATTGCATGTTACAGTCAAATACAAATGTTATCAAAAGCTGTCCAGATAACGGGATAGTTTCAAAGTCAAAGTCACTCATCGTGTAAATTGTTCTACTCACTAACACTCCCAAGCTTCAGAGAAGATTCATGATACATTTGATCATATCACTTTGTCTTTTCAGCTGGAGATCCAAACAGTGATTTTTCCATTGATGCCAACAACGGTGAGATCACTACAGCTAAGATGCTCGACTACGAGACGACCATATCCTATGCACTGACTGTCCAGGCCACAGACAGGGGAGGAGATGCCCAATCCAAGTCTGCCACATCTATAGTTACTGTGACAGTTACCCCTGTGAATGAGTTCGCTCCTGTCCCGAGTCCAACCAGTGTTTCCAAGTCTATACCAGAATCGACGGCAATAGGAACGCTGATTCACACAGTCGTCGCTACAGACGCCGATGATGGCGTGGATGGAAACTTCATCTTCTCCATGCCGGCTCAAACTAAATTTGACTTGTCTTCAACGGGCGTTCTCACATCTACAGGCGCCTTTACCGCTCTTGGTGGAACATCGTACCCTCTGACAGTCACCGTGACTGATGGCGGAACACCAGCGAGGAGCGTTGATGTTGTTGTTACCATTACGATATCCGACGTGAACGACGTCACGCCATCTTGTTCAGACAATACTCCTGTGACTTTGAGAGAGGATGCTACAGGAACAGTTGTCTCCCTTAGTTGTTCCGACTCAGACACGGGCGCCAGTGGGACTCTGACCTATTCTATACTGACGGTTAACGGAGTGCCAGGAGATGGCCCTTTTGCTGTAAATGCTGCAACAGGGGTGGTTACCATTGGAACCACTCTTGACTATGAAACTGCCACAAATCATATCATCATTATCAATGTTGAGGATAACGCTGTTCCAGCTTTATCCACGTCGACTTCTGTTCAAGTTGTTGTTACGGATGTGAATGAGGCAGCGCCTGTATTCACAGGAACTCCATTTAATCTCAACATGGCGGAATCTGAGGCTCCTGGTTTCTTTGTTCTCCAAGTGACAGCAACTGACGCAGATACAGCAGATGTCGTCACTTATTCTCTCACTGATGAGACCAACCTACAGATTGGACCAAACAGCGGCAACATTACTCTGAAGGTTGCTCAAGATAGGGAGACGTCCGGTACATTTACATCAGACGTCTGCGCTACAGATTCTGGAACCGTTGACGCTATCAGATCAACCTGTCAGACCATAACTGTTACTATAACTGACGTCAACGACAACTCGCCAGTGTTTAACCCAGGAACATACACTGCAAATATTGACGAAAATTCACTTGCTACAACAGTTGTTACGACTGTGACTGCAACTGACAGCGATGCAGGTGCGTTCGGGACCGTGACATACTCTATCACTGCTGGGAACACTGACAGCGTGTTCACAGTAGATACAACCGGAGGTGCAGTTAGCGTACAGACTCCCAACACCTTTCTTGATTATGAACGGACTATTTCATTCTCTCTCACTGTCACAGCTACAGATGGTGGCGGTTTGACAACTAATACAACAGTGTCGATAACAGTCAACCCATTAAACGAGGGAGTACCGACGTTTACACCTACCTCAAGTACAGAAACTGTTGCAGAGAATGCTGTTAGTGGATTCCAAGTCATCGACCTCGGAGCAATAACAACAGATACTGACACAGGTCCTGATGGACAGATAACCTTTAGCATTCTTTCTGGAGCTAATAACAAATTCAGTATAAACCCCTCCACTGGGATTGTTTCTGTTAGTGGTGTTCTAGATATAGAATCCGTACCATCATACACAATCACAGTACAGGCAACTGATAGTGGCACAAACCCTTCAGCTCTGGTCGGGACCTATACACTCACTGTAACTCTCACTGACTACAACGACAAAACACCATCCTGCACCGAGAACTACTACTCAGCCTCTATACCAGAAACAGCTACACCTACAACCTCGGTGAAGCAAACTGTGTGTAATGATTTTGATGCCGCCTCACCAAACAGTGATCTCACCTACACAAAGACTGGAGGAGATGCAGGGAACCTGTTCGACGTGGACTCGACTACAGGACTCGTGTCAGTAGCTGCAGGGGCCAGTTTTGACAGAGAGACAACTGACTCATACCTGTTGTCCATCAGAGTTCAGGATGGTGGGACTCCCACTCTCTCTGTTGACATTCAAGTTTATGTCACTATATCAGGTACGTTTGCTTCTGTACAACGACGCCACATACTACCTTACTTTAATAACATGACACATAGTAATATCCTTTTTTATATCCAATTTTCGGATGTTCAGCCCGTCGTATCTGTACTGCGTAATTCCTTCTGTTGACTGGACAAATAGTCAGCATGTTATGGAGACTCTGTACTTCAATCCAAAGGTTAAAGTAAAACGACGCACACGTTGTAGTTATGAAAAGTAATAGCCGGTGCATTGAGAACATGAGTCACCTCTGTATAAATTGTTCTATTCTACAGATGTGAACGATGTGACCCCCGCCTTCAGCTTAGACCCGTACCCAGCTACAGTAGCGGAGGGTTCAGCTGCAGGAACTGCTGTTGTTACTGTGGTTGCTGTGGATACTGATCTCGCCTCAAACGGTGAGTGTTGTGAGCGTATAAAAAACGGATCATGGCTGATGATGCTTGGATTCAACGTATATGCATTATGCGTGTGAGAGTTGCAGGAACATGCAGTGGTAAGCGCGTTCGACATGGATGGAAAACCTATAAGGCAACTTTTGCTGCTGTAGAGAACTGTCCCACATGCCTCAAAGATTTTGATACAGTGTTGCCTTCCATGGCTTTTTTGTTCATGCTGAAACTGCTCTGCATTAATTACCAAAAGTTTATCCTTTGTGTCTATGCTGTTACGAATTTTACGAAATGGGTTTGTAAGAAAGACAATGATTTAAATGTAACATGAAAATGACACTAAAACACAAGATGGTCAAAACTAAATTATTTCAGTTATACACGTGAAACAATATTCTAGTACAATGATCATAAGAAAAGTAAGGCAATATGGTAACTAAACCTATGCCCACCCATATTAAAAAATAAATTTCCAACATTTTAAAAAACATCCTGTCCTCTATACTTCTACGTACTGAAATATGTTATAGGTGTATTGTTTTGTTGCAGGTGAAGTTGTATACAGTATCACGTCAGGTAATGGACTGGGACACTTTATCCTGGACGCTGGGACCGGTGTCCTATCAGTTCAGACCGCTCCTGACCGAGAGAGCCTGGACTCCTACACACTCGAGGTCATGGCTCAGGATAGAGGAACTCCCAGCTTAAGCAGCACCTCGAAAGTTGCCATCACAGTGACTGACATTAACGATAGTCCCCCATTGTGTGCCACATCCATATACACAGCAACTATAGCGGAAGACACCGCCACTACTACGTCAATCACTGCTGTTGCCTGTACCGATGCTGATTTAGCTCCAAACAATAACGTCCAATATACAATCACAGGAGGCAATACTGGCTCTGTATTTGCAGTAGATCTCAACTCCGGAGATGTCACTGTAGCAGCAGCGCTTGATGCGGAAACCTTGACGTCATATACACTCGATGTACAGGCCTCTGATGGTGTATCGACAACTGACATGATTGTCGCTGTGACTATTACAGATATAAATGAACACACACCTGTATTCACTCCGGTTGGACCTTACTCGGAAACATTTGCAGAAAACACAGCATTTGGAACCACTATCAAGGACATAGGAGCAACAGATGGGGATGTTTCTGATACGGTTTTGATCTACTCGATTGCTTCTGGTAATGGTGAGGGTAAGTTTTGGATCAATCCTGTAAATGGCGTGGTGGTCCTGCAGGGAGGCCTGGATAGAGAGACGACGGCAACTTATACCCTGTCTCTAGAGGTTGCTGATGGAACTGGAGCTGGATCTCTCACAGCTGCCACGCTTCTTACAGTCATAGTGTCTGATATCAACGATAACGATCCAGTCTGTAACCCGGCACAATACAGCAACACTATCCCCGAGGATGCAATTGTCAGTACAGTGGTCAGCAGTTTGTTATGCACTGATGCCGATGCATCGACCACACTTGCCTACAGCATAACTGTCGGCAATGGAGAAGGGAAGTTCAACATCGATGCTGCATCGGGGATTATAACTGTGGTAAATGCTTTGGACTACGAAACAACCACATCTTATGCTCTTGGTGTGCTTGTGTCTGATCAAGGAACGCCTCTGAGAACTATTACTGTAAATGTCAATGTTGATGTTGGACCAGTCAACGAACATGATCCCGTTTTCACAGCCGTTACCCCAGTTTCAATAAGTGAAGGTAGTAATGTTGGCACTCCTGTGTACACAGTTAATGCTAATGATGCAGACACTGGAGGACTTCATGGTACCATCAGGTACTCCATAGTTTCTGGAGATGCTCAGGGCCAGTTTTACATCAACGAAGGATCTGGTGATATTACAACGGTAAAACCTCTGGATCGCGAAAGCATAGCCGCTTACACCTTGACGATACGAGCAACAGATGATTTTGCCGGCTCTGGGAATGAAAGAAGTGCTGACATTACCTTAAGTGTAACTATTGATGACGTAAATGACAACATCCCGACCTTCTCTCCTATCATTTACACAAGAAATGTTCTTGAGACCGCGCCCAGTGGCTCGACAATAGTCACAGTTACATCTTCAGATTCTGATGATACACCCAACGCGACGCCAGTCTATACAATCACTGGAGGAAATACTGGCACCGTCTTTACATTTGTTGGTGACAAGTTACTTCTTGATCCAACAAAAACTCTGGATTATGAAACAGTTTCTCTATATACACTTGACATCAGTGTGTCAGACAGTGGAACCCCTCTGTTAAGTTCCAATGGTAAAATAATAGTAACAGTCCTCCCATCAAACGAACATCCACCTATACCGGCTGTGCCAAATGATAGCATCATTATTAGTGAAAGTTTACCAGTAGGAACTAACTTCTACAATGGCAGCGCCACGGACGCCGATGCAGGAACGGACGGCGAGTTCACATGGAGCATCTCCGGCAGTAACGTCCCGTCTACCTTCTTCTGTACAACGAATGGGGAAATCTACACATCGACGGATCTGGACTACGACACACCACCTAACACTTACAATATCACTGTGGAGGCAGTAGATGCTGGAGGACTTACAGGGTCCTTCTGGCTGGGAGTCACGCTGTTGGATGAGAACGATGAAACTCCCACCTTCACAGAGGCCGTCTACAAACCGTTTGTGGATGAGAACGTAGCTACTGGTACAACAGTTGTCCAGGTGACGGCTAATGATATCGACTCTGGGGTCAACGGGCAGGTGGCCTACTCCATTACATCCGGGGATACCACCTTCTTTACGATCGACCCAACCACTGGAGAAATCCTCACTGCGCTGGCGCTTGACTTCGAGACAAGGACGACGTACTTCCTCAAACTGGGAGCTGTTGATGGGGGATCTCCTGCTCTGTCTTCTGTGGGCAATGTCCTCATCACAATCACGGACCTTAATGACAATCCGCCTGTGTTCTCGATAAACGCCTTTTCTGTGAGTCTATCAGAAGATGCGACTCTAGGTACCAGTGTCACCACTGTGTATGCAACTGATGCGGACTCTGCTGCTAATAACAACAACAAGTTCACTTACAGCCTCACTGATGCCTTCTTTGAAGTGAACCCCACTACAGGACAAATTTCTACAAAAGCAGCATTGGACCGGGAAACCATTCCAAGGTATCTATGTTATTAAAATTATCCAATTGTCAGTTTGAGACTAGTTTTAACTTAAAACTACATGCAAGTTCGTTCACCTACCCCCTTAGCACACGTATTATGTAATTTGGATTTCTTATGGACGTCAATTGTGTAACTTCAACTACATTAACAACGTGATCATATTTGAACTTGTGTACGTTACTCATTCTCAAACTTCATGTGGTATTTGGTGAAACTTTGATCAGACAGAAGGAGTCGGATTATCAAGTTCAATTAGCTTTCCGTATCTTTTTTTTTTAGCATAGAATAGAATTTTACAAATCCACGTTATTTGGAAACGTTCATTTGAAACACATTCTTGAAAAAGAATAATCATTTTGCTCTTTAACCAATTTTTGAAAAATCAAATTCAAGTTGCTTTGTAACCGATTCTTGAAAAAATAAAATTAATTTTGCTCTATAACCAATTCTTGAAAAATATAATTCACTTTGCTCTTTAACAAATTCTGGAAAATGTGCTGGTGACTTGACGTTTCTGTTATGGCCTAATTAGATCCTGGCCACATATTCTACAGAAATGTACCACATACAGCAATTTCTTGAGGTTTTGGTAATTTGTATCTTACAACTTTATCATAATTTAACTCTTCCAGCCACAACCTGACCATCAGTGCTATTGACCAGGGACCGACTCCTCTCACTGGTTCAGTTCTTGTGACCGTCAACCTGGACGACGTTAACGACAACGACCCTGTGATAACTGGAAGCTATGACACCAACCTCAGTGAAGATGACAATGTCGGGAAACTTGTCTTTACCATCGCAGCCACCGATGCAGATACAGGCGTGAATGCTGAGCTGGAATATGTCATAGTGTCTGGCAACACAGACAATGACTTTACGGTAAGGTGACTCTTTTTAATATTTTCACATGCAATTGATTTGTAATATTAGTATCCTCATTGTTTTGGAAACGAAATTTTGAACTGTCTCTATCGCAGAATGTGGATGGAGTGAACAACTGTTGAAAGGTTTCGCTTGCATTGGTTTTTATTTTATTCTTCTTAATTCCTATGGAAGTATTAGCAAACATCTTCTCACACCGTAGTCAGGTTAAGTTACGTGTTTGTAATGGTTAGATAAGTAATACAATATCATATCCATAATATATATAGTGTCGTCTAAAGTATTATATATATATAACGCTTTCCGGTTTATCTTTGGAAATCCGGTCGAGTACGAAGTTTGTTGCGACAATAAAAGTGTCGCGACTAAAAATTTTTTACAAACATTATTTAAATGCCCTGCATGAGTTCTCTGGAAATTTTCAGGTTAAAATTATGTTTTTCAATTTTTGAACAAATAATTACAATGGATTTTTTTTCTCCAATGGAAATATGTGGAAAAGGGTGGCAGGATAAGTCATTGAAGGCAGTTTTGATAATAATAAATTTATGAAATATTATAATTCTATTTTTTTTAAATATATAATATCGGAAACAAATAAGTACTCATGTTGTCACTCTATCGAAGTCTGACTACATTGGAGTTCACCGAATATACATGTTACGTAATACCGAGAGGGACCCAAAAGGGTATTCTGAGAGTCAATACACAAGTCTGATATATCCCTTAAACCTCAGTTGCATGATTAAATTTCAATTGTTATATCGTTATATATCTGTAAACTGCAATCAGGTGTGTATAAATAATCAGTCATGGTGACTGATGTAATGTTGGCAATAGCGTAGTCAAATGACCTAACACATACTGTCTGAAACATTCACCTTTATCCAGACATTAGTGTTCAACTTTAAAAAAGTCACTAGATAGAAACCTCATCAACGCAATTAATATTCCAAGAGTCAACATTTCGCAAAGGTGAATATTTTATAGGAGAGTATATTGTGGAAACGTCTTTTTAAAAAAAAATTCATTGGAATTTTTTTTCAAAAATTGAAAAACATAATTTTAACCTGGAAATTTCCAGAAAACTCATGCAGGGCATTAAAATGAATTTTGTTTGTAAGAAATGTTAGTCGCGACACTTTTATTGTCGCGACAAACCTCGGACTCGACCAGATTTCCAAAGATAAACCGGAGAGAGATATATATTTATGTATGTGTGAAAGTATGCTGTTGTAAACATGAGTCATTATTGATACAATGTATTCATCTGATTTTCAGATTGAAAGTGGCAGTGGAATGGTAACGATCAGCAACAGCTTAGACAGGGAGCGTACTCCTTCTTATAACCCTGTCATCCACGTGATTGACAATGGGGCAATAAGAAGGACAGGCTCCGTCACCACTACTATCACCATTGACGACATAAACGACAACGATCCAATATTTGTCACATCGCCTTACACCTTCAACATCGCCGAGAACGTTCCCATCGGTTCTACCGTTGGAGTCATTGTGGCAACTGATGCTGACGCTCTCCTTAACGCTGCCGTGACGTACGATTTTGTTCACTTTTATGTAGGTGACGCCTCTCACTTTTCACTCCATACTTCTACCGGAGAAATCACAACTAATTCAGCACTTGACCGGGAGACGATCTCAAACTATTATGTTCAATGTAGGGCCAAAGATTTCGGCTCACCTAGACGAAGTGGGTTTGTAAATGTCACCATTAATATCGACGATTTAAATGACAATCCTCCAGTTTTCAGTCCAGATGTTTACAATGGAACAGTAGCTGAGAACTCAGCTGTCGGAACCAGCATTCTGACGGTGTCAGTAACAGACGCGGACGAACACAATGGGGCGATAACTCTATCCATCGATACCTCGACAACAGAGGGCGCTCGTGGTAACACATTCTTAGAGGTAAACTCCGCAACAGGAGTCCTTAGTGTTAAAAGTGTGATTGACCGAGAAACCGATGCATCTTTCACCATAACGATTATTGCAACAGACAACGGAACTGTTGCTTTTACTGACACTGCCGTGATTTACATCACGGTGACAGACGAGAACGATAACACGCCTACCTTCAGTACCACCTTCTACAACACCGAGATATCCTACACGGGCACCTGTGATTCCATCATCCTTACTCTGGCCGCCACAGACGCAGACTCTGGAGTCAATGGCGCCATTCTGTACTATCTGTCTTCCAACCCCTATGGCTTCAACTTCGCCGTGGCCTCAGATACAGGTAATACTGATATTGTTTCTTCATTGCACTTGATATTACATGTTTCTTCTAAATAAAAATCACAACAGTTTTGCAAAATTTTTAACATTATACTTGAAACGTTAATTCATATCTGATATGAATTGTTTGAGATGTTTATCTGTATGCAAAATGATAGATCTTATATGTTTGCCAGAATGTAGGGATCGTTTAACTTTATTGTGTAAAAAATTACAACCACATTATAAATTCACTATTTGTTTACACTTAAAAAAATTTAACATTTGACCAACCTTTTTGTCATCATACAATATGTTTTACATGATTCCCATTAAGATTTAAGTGAAATGTTTTTAAGTTTCTCGTAGTTTCCTTTAGTTTACAATACATGTTACTTCCACGTATTGGGACATGTTATGAAACTCTTCGGGCTTCCTGGTCAATAGATTTCAGGAAAGCCTTACGGTTTCTTGACGTTTCCAGGACCAGGAAATCCCATCATTTCTTGTAGTGATAATTGATTCGTTGTCGGTTTAGTCTAATGTTTTTAATTCATACTTTTCACAAACTTATTCCTCTTATTACTCTTCTATCCCAGGTGTGATGAGCCTACAAAGCCCCGTAACTGTCAACACCAAGTATGTGCTGGAGGCGTCAGCATCAGACAGCGGGACTCCTTCCCGTACCTCGAACCCCGTCGCCGCCCTGAGAGTGGATACGTTCGACCACAACCAGCAGGCGGTGAGAGTTCGACTGGGCATCAACAGGGCGGACTTCTTACTTCGGAGACTCCAGTTCATCTCGCAGTTCCAGACTGTGCTCCGGGGCACCTACCCCAACTGTCTGGTCCGCGTGTGGTGTATTCAGGAGAGAGCTGGCACAGCGGTTCCTGCTCCTACCCGTCGGCGTCTTCTGTCAACCAGGTGGGTCCACTTGAACAAAGCCCCCTTAGCCCCATGAGTTAAAGATACACTTAGCCTGAGTGGGCTTTGTGAAAGTTATTTTGCAGAAAACCCTTCACCTTACAACCGCTCTGCAAGGCATACAATGTAACTTGCACCTGTCTGTGTGACTGGCTGAATTAAGCCTTGTTGCATTTTTTGCAAGTTTTTCTGTGCCAGCGTATCAACGTTCTGTGTCTGGACATGGTAGTGCTTCACATCTCTGGCACAAAGAGGGCAATGAAATTATAAAGAAAAAGTTTCAAGTATCTACTGTGCACATTTCCAGTTACTATATACAGTTATGACTTGAAATTGATTCTTTAGAAAACTTTCTAAATACTAGGCAATATTGAAAACGACTCTCAATTCCCTAACGTTCGTTGCAGCCCAGTAAACGTGAACCTGGTAGTACTAACAGACAACACCACAGAGACACAGGGTAACCTAGGCGAGACCAAGACCTTCCTGACTGCCAGTCAGATTACTGCAGCAACCACCGCCAGTCCTAGTGGCACGCCGTCAACCTCCCTACAGGGTATGTATATGCACTATAGGATAAAATACGCCTTCGAGGTTTTAGTGAAAATGTAACATCAGGGGAAAAGGTATATTACGAGGGCCGACAATATGTAGTTTATGTGAATTGTTCAGTTCTAAGGTCTTACTATTTGGTTGTGCAACATGTTCCAGATTAATTTGGTTGAAATTTAAGTTGAAAATTGTAATTCCTTTAAATGCATTCAGTTGATAAAATGATGATTATGTTTTGGCTTGAAATGCAGTAAAAATAAACGGTAATGTTACAGACGTTAATGTAATCAAAGAGTGCCATAGCTCGAATAATTGTCATGACATGACATCGGTACAACCCGTGTCGTGTTATCTTGACCCAAAGACCGTGGTTTGATGACCGTGTAACGATATGACTTCGTAAAACATGACACCCTGTAATGACATCATTACGAAAGGACCTTGTTTCACAACCATGTCGTAAGATGACATCGTCACAACTAACATCCCATGAATGTTATCTCCACACAGACTTCTTAGTGTCATGACCTTGTGCCCGATATGACATCATAACAACCCGTGCAATGTAACCAGTACCAAAATGTCCCCACATTATTCAAAACCATGACATTATTACAACCCATGTTACCAGGGACAGCGTGGGACTACTACCAGATAGAGACTGTGACCCCCTACACGGAGACGGTGACCCCCTGGTACCAAACCACTGAGGGCATCATCTTCATCGTGCTAGCCTGCCTCCTCGCCGCCATCCTCATCGGCGTCACCATCTTCGCCATCATCTGCTGCCGCAAGAAGAAGAGGTAAGAGTCTTTCTTACGTGAATTGACAGTATGTGGGTATTTAAAGGCTGGATTAACAGCAAAGAGATTTTGTAAACATATTTTAAAATTATTTTTTCTGAAATAAATGTAATTTTGTCGCTTAGATAAATTAACACATCTGAACCTCGTAAGAAGAGGATGATTTCTGGATAACAACTTCTTTAATGTGAAAATACGTGACGTTTCGGAGTTATAGTCACTCCTTCATCATCATTCCACCTGATGAAATAGTAAGCATTCACTCCAAAACGTCGCGTTTTCTTCCAGTGCTTATGTATGCCACTTATTAAGCCCTTCAGAAACTTGAAACTCGTAACGTTATCGAAATTATGATTTTTAAAAAAAATATCTTAATATACATTTCACAATATATACCATTGAACTGGTGTTGATTGCTGAATGAAAAATGTTTGTTATTGACTCGATGGAATATTTGTCGAATAGCCAAACATTCCTTATGGCACATATAGAGAAATGTATAGTAATAATATTTCCTCATCAAGGAAGGATCGTCATTCTATTATTCAAGGATTTAAGAAGTATATCGTAGAAAAGTATACAATAGAGGTAAAAAATACATGGCATTCTTCCAGTGAAAAAAAAGGATTTGTCATTTATGTTAACACCAACATTTGATTTCTTCAGACCTGTGACGCCAACCCGCGAGGTGATCGAGGAAAAGCGACCGAACCAGAAGCGAGTGTTTGTAGCACGGGGTAAGTACCATGTTGTGACATTAAGTACTCACATCTACTGAAAAGGCACACGCATCGTGGCTTAATATATTTCTTTATATATGTATACCATAGATATTCTGTATTGTAACAAAGTGGTACTTTGTTGTGTGGTCCAGGGGCGCGTTAACGCGACCAGCTTTAGATCAAGAGGCCCGGGGTTCGAATCCCGCCAGGGACAACTTTGTCTTCTGAGAACCATTCTCTGTATAAGGTTTGGTGCAATGAATTCCAGTGTGGTACCACCCATGGTTCTCTAGTTCCAGCCGATGCTTGCAGGTTTCACCCATACATAGCCTCAATGGTGTCAAGGCTTTCTCCCTGTAGTAATACTAGCAGTATGCTAAACACTTTTGAAAGTGACTTTTAATCCCAAATTACCTCACCTCAAATAAACTATATGATTGTCAATGTTTACTTGATTTCCCCGATTTTTTATCATAAAAAATAAAAAAGTTCATTTATGTATAATTCGTCATTTTCTGTTCTATTACATTAGCTGTTGTACCAGACCTGGACCTAAAGGAGGCCAAGAAACATCCACCACCGGCTGTTGTCGCTCTACCCATGCCAGCAAAGGTTTGTCTTGACTGGTCTTTTGAGAGAGTTGATGAATTGAACATTGAGACAAAAGAATGAAATTGAATACTATTGTGTTTTCACTGTTGCATATCTATCTCCGAGTGGAAGAGCCAATAGGGTACTAACGACAGAAGAATGAAATGGAGCAATAGTATTTTTAACTATTTGTTCACCGTTGTTCTTTAAGATTTCTTTACGGTTAGTTTATGTCCAAAATATGTTTCTCTGTATTGTAATTAACATTTCACCTTGTGTATACCAATCTGGATTTCTGAAGACGAGGCTTTTGACATCATCTGGTTTTATACACCTCAATCGTTTATTAAAGAGCCGTTGGGGATGATGTTGAAGTCACTTTATGTCAAACATTATAAATGGTGTTATTTTATCGAGAACTACTGACTATTGCTGGATATGACCAATTTATAATAATCAATGAAATATTATGAAAATACTCAATGACTCTCTAATTCAGCAAACCTGGTGCTTATTAGAAGCTTCGAAAATTTTGTTTGAAATCTTCATTGTAAATACGAGGTATATCATTCGTGTACTTCAAGGCCCGTGGTTTATGTATATGGACGGTTGTTATGTACATGTACCTACGGTCCTTATTGAAAACCCGATGCTTATTTCAGCAACTACCTCCCAAACTATTCATTCTAGCTAAATATGTCAACCATGGTGTCAAGATGTGCCTTTTGAGGGTTATACCGATTTCTGAATTTTATTTGTTGTGGATTCCATGGAAACACGATCAAAACAGTGACTCTTTAAGAAAGTCATTTTGTGTGGAACTTATCTCCCAAACTATACATTCTAGCTACACCAAACTATATATATATCTTTCACCCATTTTCTCTAGATATGTCTTTTGAGGGTTAGACCTGTATCTGAACTTCGTTTTTTGCGGTTTCCATAAAAACATGACTTAACAGTTACTCTTTGATCTTTAAACACCTCTGACACTGTGTGTGTACCTTTCTTCAAACCTTACATATATGTTAATTTGTATCCATTCATGTGATTTTTACAAATTAAAAAAGTCTTTGACCTTAGCGCGCTGCAGGGTATGTGAGCTTAGCTCGCTTATACACTTCTATTGTCCGAGTATCATCATTACGTGTCCATAAGTATCACCAAACATATTTCATTACCCACTATCCAGGCCAGCAAGCCGCGTGTTGAGGAGACAGCAACGGTTGAGGACACATACTGGGGAGCCCCACCCAACCAGGAGGAGCTCCCCGACCGTCCCATCTACACCCCCCGGACCGCCTCGGCCCCCCGCACTCCCCGCTCGATCCTGCTCAGTCGGAAGGACGAACCCGACTCTAGATACTTCGACGGGAAGGCCGTTGATCTAAGTAAGACATGGCAATACACCATGGGGTGAACGTTTCTTTTAACTCACCGACGAGAATATCGTAGATATAGTCATTGCCCTGTCCGTCTGTCCGTCCCTAAACATTTTGGTTTCGGAGAACTAAAAAATCGTTTATTATGATTTTCTTAAATTGTGCATGTGTATCCCCTGACTACTGAAGCGGTGCCATTTGATATTTGGATATTTCTAAAATTGTTTTAGTATTTCCATGACAATGAGTATGGTTTGGACTTTTGAAAAAAAAAGTTATTTTAGGGTTTTCATCTTCTTAAGATTTTTTAAAATTTTATTGGCCGTTTCCATGGAAACGGAACTTTGAAACTCGGTTTCGGAACATAATTTAAAAAAGCACTAAAGCAACCAAACTTGATTTTACAAAACTGTTTGATTTGAAATGCGACGTCTTTATCACCGTCATCAGATGAATTACAATCGTTTAGTTTGACAGTATTATGATGTACACAGTCAGGCATTTTATTTTTTGGCCTTTTCTATGAAATCGTAAGGTAAATTTCGTTTCTGGTGCAAAATTAAAGACAAAAAGTAATTAAAGCCTTGATCAATCAAACTTGTTATGACAGCAATCATATGTAGATGTATATTTTACCTACCAAAGTAGTTGTACTTCTACATCGTTGTATTCCTCTGCGTGTCTGTCCGTTCGACCGACCATCTCATTTCATGTGCATTGCATATTTAAAAAAAATGTTATTTGAATTTCTTTAAGTAATGTTATGCATTACAATTCACTCACTGATTGATGTTCAGGAAGTTGTTGCTTTTAAAGAGGTTTATTGCATATGACCTCAGTTACATACTTTATTCGAAGTTATGCATTTGAGGCTTAGGCTGTTTTCGAAATATAATATAATATACATGTTATATCTTCCTTGTTGGATATTTATTTTTCTCAAAACCCAAACTAGAAATGATCAATAATTTTATTTCAGCGAGCGGCCGAGTTTACATATACAACACCAGGACGGGGGAAAGAAAATGGCTCACTCCGACAGAGGGAAACGCAGCAATGGGCAGCCTTGACAGTAACGTCTAAACGACCTTGACTTTACAATGACCTTCATCTTGCTGATGTCAATTTCCATTTGACCGTTAACTGTCTACCTCTTTGCACACTGCGTAGCTTTAGATGACAAAAGTTAGTCAAATTATAAATGAAATATAAGCTCTAAACTGTCATTTGCTTTATTGTAGATATTCACGAATTATTTGCCAGTTGGACATTTTCTGTGATATTTTTGACGACAGCGGTTTGCTTGAACTTAACGTTGCTAAGTTTCGATTTCAAGAACACATATTTATCTGAGTTATCAAGTTAAATCATATATCATCTTAACAAAAATGTATTAATCGATTGTTAATTTAGATTCACGGTGTGGAACATAAATCAGAACAATTATGTACTGTTAATGTGTCTTTCAACTTTGATGCCATGTATTTCAATGTTTTATGTGATTTGTGCCGTAGATGGTTTTTTTTATTTGTCTGTGATATTTATTTGTTAAAATTCGTCTCATCATCTGTCATCATTTAACAAAATTTAGAACTGTTATTGTTACTTTTTTATATTTTTACACTTTTTACCTCTATTCCTGTGATATTTTTTGATTCTTATTGAAACTATGATAACTACTGCAATAAAACAGGGTCTATTCTTGTATTCATGTGTTGTTCTATTGCAGGTTGGATGCAACAGTTCATACTGTGCGATTTGTATGAATATGCCTCAATTAGTTGATTCGACTATAGTCCGTCAACCTAACTTTTGGAACACGGTATTTTGAAAGTTGCATTTCAACAACACACACTATCAAACTGTAATTTGTTCCATCCATAATTATATACGGTGACCTAATGTGGTGCTGAATTTCTCACGTTTATCTGAATTATTAAAGTTTTTTCTTAAGAAATTATCATGTAAAGTTTCTGATAACAGCGACATTTTCACAAGGGAGTACTAGCAAGTACTGGAACAGCTATCAACAATGTCACAATATTTGTCAACGTGTTATGTACATGCATGCACGTGCATATCAAGGGAACGGAGTGTGACGTCAGATTTACAGATAGGTGTCGAGGAGTGGAAAACATGCTCTCCAAAGATGCACAGGACATTATTAATACATGTATAATATTAGTACATGCGTTTTTCAAGACATAATCCAAAAGACAAAAATCTTTATTTCGTTAAATTGCACCACGAAACGTACACTTCATGCTACAAACATTTCTAGAACGACACTTCATCGTATTATCTCCCTTGACAATGATGCAGGATCTGATACTGAAACTCGCATTGATCGGGGACCATATCAAAACATCCTAAGACAGGTAAACTGGATGATTTTGATCGACGAGTTGTGAGGGATGTAATTCGGCGCTTACATAAGTCGAAAGAGTCTCTTTCTTCTAGAAAGTTGAAAAAGATACTCCAAGATGATCATGGTATCCATGTATCTATAAATACACAATATGCAAGTTATTGATTAAAGGTACATCCGTTGTGTTGATGGGGGTCACATATTGCAAATGTTATAAATGGTTGGACTATATCGAGAAGTACCAACTGTTACCGAAAACTACCATTTTGATGATAGTAGACTTAGCATATTGACGATATGAAGGGACAAGTAGTGAGTTCCGATTGAAAACCGGACAATGCACAGCGTTTGGCGCGCGTCAATGAATCAAACGTAATTTTGGAATCTTATTTATAACAGACAAACATATAATGTTTAATAGGTCATTTAACAAATGTGCATGTAAATGGGACGTACAGTTTCGGTTTCTGCACATGCATAATGATGTTACTCAATTTTAATTGGAAATTAGTAATTATGATATATTTGGCGATTAGGGATAACTATGCAAGCTGAGTGAATTTATTTGTATTGTAGACAGCACACGTGGTGAGTTGGAACGTATCAAAGCCAAATACAATTTTATGAAACACATGGATGCACCTTTAATACCCATTCAAAATCTTTTAAGTTGAAATACGTCAAATGTTAAGTAAATGACGAACATATTTGCGGAATAATTGGGTGGATCATGTCATGAAAGTAGAAGAACACTGGCAAAAGGAAGGGTTAAAATCCAAACCGATGATCATAGATTTGAACTCTGAATGTGACACAAACATTAAAGTCGGGGCTGAATCTGCATCTGAATACATGTAAGTTTCACCTCCCTTTCTTTATCATTTGATGTTGTTTGATAAACACATGAAAAACATACATTAACATTTTCATACACATTTTTAAAAAATCAGTCTAAAATGAAAACATGTTTATTGAAACGATCCCTTCCAAGCATGACATTACACTATCACGAGGTTACCCAACGTGCACGTGCGACACACTGTGACATTGTTGATAGCCGTTCCAGTACTTGTCAGTATTCCCTTGTGAAAATGTTGCTGTTGTCATAAACTTTATATGATAATTTCTAAAGTAAAATCTTTAATAATTTAGATAAAATTGAGAAAGTCAGCACCACATTAGGTCACCATATATAATAATAAATGGAACAAATAAGAGTTTGATACTGTGTATTGTTTAAATGCAACTTGCAAAAAACCGTGTTCCAAAAGTTAGGTTGACGGACTATAGGATATTCTCACATTGCGACTGCAGTTGAAAACCAAAGTTGTATCTTCAAATCGTATTGTGAGAACGGGCCTTTACCAAAAGCTCAATACGCTTGTTACAACTGACATACGCAGGTTTTATCGCAATACATATTGACAATGGTGTTGCGGGATTTCTTCCTGCAGTAATACTATCCGCTGTGATATAAGCAAATGATATTTTAAACGTTTTTAACTTCAAATAACATTATGTTACCTCGTTTAATTCGCTTGTCATGTTTGTTTGTTCTGATCAAAACAAAACATGATATACCATTAGAAATAATATCAACGTCTATATCACTTGAGATGAGGTGAGGTGAGGTTTACCGCCGTGTTCAAGATAATTTCACTTATACCCCACTTTCGGTCGAGTGTAAACGGATACTATTTCATAATAGTTCTAAAGATGTACAGCTGTAAACAAACTTGTGTATGAAACGCACAACCCCAAAAAGGCCTCATCTGTGACAACTCCCGGGTATGCTCAGCCCGTGCTGCGTTGTATGGTTACCCATGTTCGGGGCTCGAAATCTAATTGACATGACCCGATGACGCTATTGTCATGGGTATATCTCTCACTTATATCACGACTGCTAGTATTATTGCAGAGAGAAAGCCCGCAACTCTTATGCGTTGCAGTGGAAGGAGACAGCTTTAAGGATATAAAACTTCCTTATTCTTTGTATAGGCGATCTTTCGACATGTTTTCGACAGGTTGTTACCAAGTAATTGATGGCAATGGCATTACAATCTATTTCGAAATATCGTCTACAAAAAGAAGTTGTATATATCGATACAATAAATAGTATACCCTTTCTTCATCATCTCAACGTCGAAAATGTTAAAAGAAGCTATTTATCAATTACGAGACACTTGGAATTATTGAATGTAAGTTATAAATCGATACACAACACTGGGCACATACATCAATATTGCCCAAAGCATGGTAACTGTTATTACATTTTTAAAATATGACAAAATATTAAAGATTTTTACGAAACAATTTTTTTATTAGAATATAACAAAGTAGAAATTATGCCTTTGATTCGACAAAAACGTATAAATTTTCTATTATCAGTCTCGTGGTTTTCATCATTTTTCACAACATATTTCTTTCCAAAATTCATATACGTGTTTTAAAATATTTTCCTTACGTTCCTTCATTTGAAAGCTCTCAATTTGAATAAAGAAGACAGAAAACTTGTTATATCAAAAAGTTTTATTCAGTATACAATATATACAAGGAAGGTATAAAATCTAGAATTCTGTAGCTGTCAAAAATGTACTTTTTATGAAATCAAATTCATTTTACATATTACAGTTCCGGTGGAAGCTTTCAGAAAAAACATCACACTGAATGTTGAAAATTACTTTAGGGATGACATATTTTCTAAGATAAGAGGTATTTCACCTAAACCACAGAAAAAGATAATGGTTGACGAGTTATTAAAGCACAATGGTGGCTTACTCAAATTTTTTATATGATTTTCAGAATTATTTTAATTAACCAATTGGTAAAATTAAAGTTCAAATGCTATTTTCTAGATACTAAAATATATTGTAGTCATATCTCATATTTCATATCTTTATTCAATACTTAAAGGCCACAGGCCTGTAGTACAATTGGTACATGCAATATTTACAAATTTGTACAAATATGTCAGATAAAATCATATAATTCTCTGTCAAGTAATGTTATATGATATCTTCAATAACACATATGTCATTAATACCAGTATAATTTACTTTAGGATATTTTGTCTGTGCAAGGAGGCATAATAGATGTACATAGAAACATTTTGCAGAATATTACAATTTGAGTTTGATAGTAGTGCATATAATTTCATAACGTTAGGATATCTGAAATAATATCCTTTTAGATATTTTCACTAAGATGTAAGTATAGCGGACATACAAGTAAAAAGTGATATTCGTCTTCTATTAAATTCAAGTTACAGAGATTACATATTCTTTCTTCTCTTGGTATATTCATATAGCGTCCTGTCTCAATAAAAAGTTCATGTGAGGAACATTTAAAACGTGACAAAGCTATGCTAAATTTTTTAACAGTAATCTTTGATAGATAATCCTCCATGATTATTTCAGATTTAATCATTTTGTAATAGAAACATTTGTTTGTTAGGGCCATCGATGTTGTCCATGTCTGCAAATAAATATCCTTTAATCTCTGAGTTAATGAAAGTATAAAAACATTTATTGAATACACATTTTGGTCGTTCCAAACATGACCAAAACCACAATTAAAAAGTAATTCTCTTACACCTGTCACCCAATTTCTTTTACCATTGTTATCAAACAATATCATCATGTTATAAACCTTTTTGGGCAATCTGTATGAGGGCATGTTAATAAGTCTAAGCCAATACTTAATTACTTTTAAATTCGAATGTACATATATAGGAAATCGTCCACATTCTCCATACACCATCAGACTAGATGTGTTTATCTTAACACCCAAATACTTTTTACAAGCATATAAATAAATCTTTTCTATAGCATCAAAATGTTTTAAGCCCCATACTTCTGACCCATATGATAGGATTGGGAGTATCTTTACATCAAATATTTTCTGTAATCCTTTAATTGTTGATGAAAAGAGAATAATATCATCTGCAAACAACAACAAAAATATCTGAGTAATATCCGGATGAAGTTGAATACCATAGTTACAGTTGGAATTTATATTGTAGTCATGACGGGTAGAAGCAAAATCAATTTACATCACATCTTTCTACTAATGTTCTCTTAAAATGCATAACCTTGACTACTGTTTTAATTTTCAGTAGACTATTCAGCAAGTTACATTTAGAGTAGGGCTGTGTATGTAACAAATGCATTTGCTTAATATTAGTTTGATATAGGCTATCTATTTGTTTCTTTAAAACATCAAAGACATTCTTACAAAAACGATTGAAATCAATTACTTAATAGACTATGATCTTATAAAATATATTGTGACAGTAATGCGTAATCATTTGCGTAAATTCAGAATTTCTTCCTTATTGCTTGTCTTGGTAATTTGTAGTAAAAAGTCGATATAGTTAACTTGATTATGTTATGACAGGTTTCTGCTAAAGTAAACACCAAGATATTTATAGAATCCTGTAGTTTCTATTTTTTCTCTCTTAAAATACCATTGTTCATTTCTTGATAACTGACTTCCTTGTTTAAATACAAGAACTTTCGTTTTATTCATATTCACTGATAACTTCCATTTATCGCAGTACAACTCAAGTTCATTAATTTGGCTCTGTAATCCTTTAATTGTTGATGAAAAGAGAATAATATCATCTGCAAACAACAACAAAAATATCTGAGTAATATCCGGATGAAGTTGAATACCATAGTTACAGTTGGAATTTATATTGTAGTCATGACGGGTAGAAGCAAAATCAATTTACATCACATCTTTCTACTAATGTTCTCTTAAAATGCATAACCTTGACTACTGTTTTAATTTTCAGTAGACTATTCAGCAAGTTACATTTAGAGTAGGGCTGTGTATGTAACAAATGCATTTGCTTAATATTAGTTTGATATAGGCTATCTATTTGTTTCTTTAAAACATCAAAGACATTCTTACAAAAACGATTGAAATCAATTACTTAATAGACTATGATCTTATAAAATATATTGTGACAGTAATGCGTAATCATTTGCGTAAATTCAGAATTTCTTCCTTATTGCTTGTCTTGGTAATTTGTAGTAAAAAGTCGATATAGTTAACTTGATTATGTTATGACAGGTTTCTGCTAAAGTAAACACCAAGATATTTATAGAATCCTGTAGTTTCTATTTTTTCTCTCTTAAAATACCATTGTTCATTTCTTGATAACTGACTTCCATGTTTAAATACAAGAACTTTCGTTTTATTCATATTCACTGATAACTTCCATTTATCGCAGTACAACTCAAGTTCATTAATTTGGCTCTGTAATCCTTTAATTGTTGATGAAAAGAGAATAATATCATCTGCAAACAACAACAAAAATATCTGAGTAATATCCGGATGAAGTTGAATACCATAGTTACAGTTGGAATTTATATTGTAGTCATGACGGGTAGAAGCAAAATCAATTTACATCACATCTTTCTACTAATGTTCTCTTAAAATGCATAACCTTGACTACTGTTTTAATTTTCAGTAGACTATTCAGCAAGTTACATTTAGAGTAGGGCTGTGTATGTAACAAATGCATTTGCTTAATATTAGTTTGATATAGGCTATCTATTTGTTTCTTTAAAACATCAAAGACATTCTTACAAAAACGATTGAAATCAATTACTTAATAGACTATGATCTTATAAAATATATTGTGACAGTAATGCGTAATCATTTGCGTAAATTCAGAATTTCTTCCTTATTGCTTGTCTTGGTAATTTGTAGTAAAAAGTCGATATAGTTAACTTGATTATGTTATGACAGGTTTCTGCTAAAGTAAACACCAAGATATTTATAGAATCCTGTAGTTTCTATTTTTTCTCTCTTAAAATACCATTGTTCATTTCTTGATAACTGACTTCCATGTTTAAATACAAGAACTTTCGTTTTATTCATATTCACTGATAACTTCCATTTATCGCAGTACAACTCAAGTTCATTAATTTGGCTCTGTAATCCTTTAATTGTTGATGAAAAGAGAATAATATCATCTGCAAACAACAACAAAAATATCTGAGTAATATCCGGATGAAGTTGAATACCATAGTTACTGTAATCCTTTAATTGTTGATGAAAAGAGAATAATATCATCTGCAAACAACAACAAAAATATCTGAGTAATATCCGGATGAAGTTGAATACCATAGTTACAGTTGGAATTTATATTGTAGTCATGACGGGTAGAAGCAAAATCAATTTACATCACATCTTTCTACTAATGTTCTCTTAAAATGCATAACCTTGACTACTGTTTTAATTTTCAGTAAACTATTCAGCAAGTTACATTTAGAGTAGGGCTGTGTATGTAACAAATGCATTTGCTTAATATTAGTTTGATATAGGCTATCTATTTGTTTCTTTAAAACATCAAAGACATTCTTACAAAAACGATTGAAATCAATTACTTAATAGACTATGATCTTATAAAATATATTGTGACAGTAATGCGTAATCATTTGCGTAAATTCAGAATTTCTTCCTTATTGCTTGTCTTGGTAATTTGTAGTAAAAAGTCGATATAGTTAACTTGATTATGTTATGACAGGTTTCTGCTAAAGTAAACACCAAGATATTTATAGAATCCTGTAGTTTCTATTTTTTCTCTCTTAAAATACCATTGTTCATTTCTTGATAACTGACTTCCATGTTTAAATACAAGAACTTTCGTTTTATTCATATTCACTGATAACTTCCATTTATCGCAGTACAACTCAAGTTCATTAATTTGGCTCTGTAATCCTTTAATTGTTGATGAAAAGAGAATAATATCATCTGCAAACAACAACAAAAATATCTGAGTAATATCCGGATGAAGTTGAATACCATAGTTACAGTTGGAATTTATATTGTAGTCATGACGGGTAGAAGCAAAATCAATTTACATCACATCTTTCTACTAATGTTCTCTTAAAATGCATAACCTTGACTACTGTTTTAATTTTCAGTAGACTATTCAGCAAGTTACATTTAGAGTAGGGCTCTGTATGTAACAAATGCATTTGCTTAATATTAGTTTGATATAGGCTATCTATTTGTTTCTTTAAAACATCAAAGACATTCTTACAAAAACGATTGAAATCAATTACTTAATAGACTATGATCTTATAAAATATATTGTGACAGTAATGCGTAATCATTTGCGTAAATTCAGAATTTCTTCCTTATTGCTTGTCTTGGTAATTTGTAGTAAAAAGTCGATAGAGTTAACTTGATTATGTTATGAATTGAATGATGCGGATGAAATGTACAATGTGGTATGAACATGATATTTTAAAAATACTTGCTACATGAGGGAAGCTAGTACACCCAGTGTTGATAGATTTAGTTATTCCTGGTATCATAGGGACCTTCACACGACAGTCGGAACCCTGGTTTTCATTGATATGTGTAACATATGTCCGTGCTGTTACAACGGATGTTTATTGACTGGCAAGTTTATGTAAATAATGTAAGACGCATAATATGAAACATTTGTACATGATTATAGAATGGGAACATTTTGAAATTTAAAAAAAAACGGCACAAAGCTACCCCATACTTTTAAAAGTTCTTTTTCAGTATCACTGATTCATTTTACAAAATGGTGTTAAACATTAACGAGCATGTCAGATGAAATAGGGAAGTTTACATATGGCAAGTTATGTATTGGCATACATATATCTTATTCAAGTCATTAATTATGAAATCTGGTTAATTATTAATGAAAACGTCTTGGAAAATGTGGTGGTGGTTTTTTTTGATTGGGCGAATACATGTATGGTAGTTAAGCGAGTCCTTTCCATCGTCTAAGGTGTAGTGTTCAGTCCTGGATGTATGTCTTGTACGATATTAGATCCACATCCCATCAGTGTCCTTGTGTAAGTCACTGATTAATACCGCCTGTCCTTTCCTGGTGGCATGTAAGCTGGAAAAAGTAAGCAAAAAATATCAATTTATGGTAATAATAGAAAAAGACAGGGTATCTAAATTTCTTACATTTCACTTTGCAATCGAAGAATGGTGACCTTATTTTGATTTTAGTAAAGTTCAATGTCACATTTATTATTGAAGTTATTCTGCAATGTTATGCTAAACATAGTTTATCACCCCTAAGGATATACATCTCAGAAAAGTTTATTTTGCATATTATTTTTAGAATAAAATATTAAGGAATTATTTTGATCTTTCAGCCAAAGTACCGCCTTCATAAAACATTATATACTGTGTATCAATGCTCCGTATACATGTATAGATATCCATATTATAATTACTTTATTAAACCAACATTCGTTCATAATGTAAAACTCTGAAGTTTGATCCATTTTTCTGCATACAAATATTTCCCCCTATTCCCTCCATTACGATGTTGCTCTACACCTACACATACATGGATGTTATGTTGTATATATTTTGAACGTAACAAACAATGCAACTAGAATGCCTATCAAAGAAGTAACACACGACAACATAAATGTATAAGCTTCCGAACACAGCTCCCAGACCGGTTAGCGATGCAATGTTGCTTTATATTGGTTTCAGGCTATTGTTGGACATTAGTTAATGCAAACTTTGGTAGTGTCATGAAAGCGTTTTATATATAATTTTCAGGTGCCAGAGTTGAGACTTATAAGTTTTTCATGTAATGCAAGCGTCCGTAAAATCTCAAAATCATCATATTGGTTTGAAGAACCTCACGTCTGAAAACGGTAGATTCATTACATTTCGAGTTTAAATAGGTACGTTGTTATTATTTGATAATATGAAAGTAGATATTTTCAAACAATCTGTTTTAAGGTAATTGCTACTGATAAAAAACAATAGTGTCTTTCTTTTTCTTATGTTTGTACAACAATAAATCAAGTGCTTGTGAATTTCTTTATATCCAAAATAAGTGAAAATATCACCATGCATACCAATGCATGAATTCTATAAATATTAATTAATATCAATTTTTTAATTCACTTAAAACCTTATTGTTATCCGAACTGAACTAGAGTTCTTTTACACAGCAGTTATAACATGTCCATACAACTATATTTGATCCCTAATACATGTGCATAGGTAACGGACAATGACACAGGTAAATGTTACTGTAAAGCACCACATAGACATCAGTAATATACCACGTCCCTTCAGTGTTACCTTTAATATCACCCTTCTATCACTATTTGCGACGTATCGACGTCTCCACGAACACACCTGGGAAACAGTTCTCACATTGAAATTCACTTTCAAATAGGCCCTAACATTAAATATTTAATTAAATAGTTACCTCCCTTTCTTCGAAATAAACACATGGACATCGATGAACATTAGCAGTAAAACCCTCCCCGCAAGTCCCTCCAATGTCCATCACTGGCTAATTCAAGCCTTGCTGCATTTCATTAACTTTTCTGTGCATATTCAAGTGCAGCGCTGCTACACTTGCACAGAAAATATAGCGAAGGCACATACTACTTGTATATAATTGTGTGTAACCCATCATGCGAAAGATCCATTTGACGTAATTTCAAACATCGGTCGTTTATAACGCACATTCACCCCTACTAGATCAAATGGATTCTGCTTTCAGCGTTGAAGTACATACCGGGCTGCGTTATGTTGAGTCCAGCGTGGGGGTAGCGGGTTCTGAAGAACTCCTCTCTCTGTCGCAGCCTCCTCTTCCGCATACAACACACGATGATGATGGTGATAACAATGATGGCAACAGCTGCTAGACACACCCCCACTATCAAGCCGGCTCTGGGGAAGGAACGAAAGAATATGTGAAAGAATGAATGATATAATAATTAAGAAACAGAATTAAGGAATGTATGAACGAATGATTGAATTGAAATTGTGAGTGAGTTATTGTTTAAGGCTGCTTCGGGCAGTATTACAGCCACTGAATTAAAAGAAGGGATTTACGAAACATTAAAGAATGAAAGAGAAAGATTATATGAAAGAGGAATTTAATTTATGAAATTGGAATCTGGGGTGGTATTCATATAAGCTATTGTAGCGTGTTTACCAATCCAATTCTTTAAAGAAATAAATCTGTTTAAACAATGACAGAAGAATGAAAGACTGCATAAAGAATAAATGAAAATTTTATAAGGAAATAAATTAATGAAATGTATGGAAATGCATGATAAAAGAATACATGAAAAACATTGAAAGAATGAGAGAGAAAAATGCGAATAAAGTAATGAATGAAATGAGGAATGGAAGGAATGTAAAAAAGAAGGAATACGTGGATTCATAGATGACTGAGTACGTGTAGGGAATAATCAAAACTTTAAAAAATAAATTTCCAAAACGAGAGACGAAACATAACCGTTATAATGTGTACTACGCCAATAAAAAGATACAGTAATATGTCATCGATGATCTACTACTACTAGCGCTGTACATGTACATTTTTGTATTTAACGAAAATAAGAGATAGGTCCAACAGCATGGCTAGCGATATATGATATCCACCCCCTCTCTGTCTTGTGAAAAATAATTTAAAACTTTATACTCGCTGCAGCAATGTCTGTTCCACGCATTTCCACAACATCCCACAAGACATTCAAGGTACTCTGGCTGCTGGTCGAACAAGTTCCGGTATACTGCGCATCGCCAACTGAGCACCTCTGAAAAATGTAAAGATGAGGTTGTGCGTTACACGTTTCGTATTTTTGTTTTTGTTTATTGGTGTACATAGGTCTTAAAACATGCAAATATATTCAAAACGTAAGTGTATTGTTCACGACTCGCATACAAGCAAACTTTAGCAATAACCAGCCCTCCAAAGGGAATTACGAATAATAATGTTCAACTTCCTCTGCGAAGCAAACCCGCGCCAATCTCTATCACTGGCTAATTCCTGAAGTGCTTCATTTCGTCCCCTTTTCTGTAATAGTTTCTCAGAGTTCTGAGTCTGACCTTGGTAGTGAAATAAGAAAAAATGGCACAGAAAGTGCGACGAAATGCAACAGGTGTGGTGAGGGGGGGACGGTGCGAGCTGTGCTCTATCGTACTGGACGTAAGTAGCGCCCTCTATCCAGACAACCTAACGTGATAAGCTTATGAGATATGTCAGCATTATGTTATGAAATTCTGCTTTTTATGAATTATATTTGAAACAGCGACATCGCAAAAACGATCCTAGCCTTTATTTGAAATGCGTACGTTGGTAACATTGTCTTTTTACTGTAAGTTGATAGAAAATTTCCAAACATTTGACTGACTTGACTGAATGATAAGGTTATTTTGAAATAAGCGCACCCTTCTTTTTAAGCGTCAAGGCCCTTAATATGTCGACTACGGTAAGTCAAATTATCAAACACAAATGCTTCATCGTAAATGTCGAAAACATGGGCACTGTACAACGCAGGAAGAATGTCGGTCTTGAATAAGGGCTGTAAAACATATTATATTGCCATAAGTAACATCTAGCAAAATGTCCACACACATGTTGATAAAAAGTGTTACATGATTGATACATTATTATTATCAAATAATTATCATTATGCAATGATCAATGTCTTGAAATAATCATTAAACAACATGTCACGCTATGATTTATCGACACTTTATTCTGCTGAAGTAACCAAGAATGTAACGAATGTTCAATGCATACATGACAAAGATTATTTGGGTAAAATGTTGAGCAGGTACTTCTGCGTGTATAGCACATACGTTGACTGATAAAACAAAGCATCAACTATGACTTATTTTTAAAGAAAGAAAAAACATTTTTATTTCAAGTCAAATACTTATTTCATATATTGACCATTGACTCGGGTATAAGTATGCTTTGTGGTGACACTTTTATGCATAATATATGTTAACCTAGCAGCATATCTCACTTATATGTAACGTATATGTAAAGTTAACATAGTTATGCTTTATTTCATTTGGTATCGTTTGTCCATACATATTTATATTATTTTATTGTATATCTTTTAACGCTTTGAAAGAAGAATATCGTTCTCTTTTTTACGTGTATGTTTATGCTGTAACGTTCAGAATCTATAAATAATTGTTCAGTGTCTTATAAACTAATAATGGCTGTATGTCATTTTTCTAAATTTCCGGGGATATATATCATGTATGCATATCATTATGTTACTCATGACTAATGACATTCAAATCAAATATTTTTGTCTGTATGTAATACCTTAAAGTATAAACGAGATTAAACTATTCAAAATGAACCCTACTCCAATAATCATGAAATATATATATATATATATTTTAAACATGATCATCCATTTGAAATTATAAAAGATAAACTGTCAAGCATTGATTGAAACATCGTGTTGAAAAATCGGCAGAATTTCTGTCGAAGTATAATCCTTGATACAACCGGAAGTTGTTAAATTTCGTATTAGTTATATCATTTAAAAGATGAAAGTATGTATGAATTTGTGTATATATATGTCGATCGATATTTTAATCTTTTTTTGCCATTCTTATATTACTACAAAGCCTTCTTCATTTTTACTTTGTAAACACTAGTATACCTATCATAATAGATATTAAGATAATATGATGTGGGTAGCAATAATGCATATATATATATATATATATATATATATATATATATATATATATATATATATATATATATATATATATATATATATGATTTGTTAATTGAACTCGAAGGTTTTCTGTGAAATGATAAACTATAGTCTTTATGTAATGTTACACATAACCAAAAAACATACTGTTCTTTTCTGTAAACATACACATAGGCTCTATAAATAACAAACGGATGACCTATATTCTGATAAAATCAAATAAAACAACGTTCATACAGTCATGTTCATCACAGTTAAAATGAATCCGACACAATGTGTACATATACTTGTAAAATTTAACACCAGGTACTGTTTATTCACTCCACATGATAACGTTGGTTTGTAGAATGACTCACAAGTTGCACATTGACAGTCACAGTTGTAAATTACGACAACGCCGTGCCAATTATCGAATAATAGTTAGATAATACACCTGAGTCACCTGTTTAGCAATTCCTATTTTCGTCCTAAAACCCTATCCATATGTGGGCTCGATGTTTAGAGTACTAACGTTTGATAACAACGTAATAAAGTTGATTACTGCGAAAGGAATGCATTTCACTATAGCGACATTCCTCCGAGTGACCGAGTCCGTGAAAGGCAGACACATTTGAAAAATATAGCGAGGCCACAGGTGAAATGTCAACATTGTCAGTGGCGTATTAAATACTCACCTACAGGTATATTCCCGAGTATACATCACATGAATCATTCATAATATGATATATCCGCGAGCGAAGTTGAAAATCCCAAAACATCACAAATCGAAGGGTTTGTAAACAATGCATGGTTTCCCTTGAACATGTCGGGGGTGAAAATCATGCGAGTTTGAAACACCTATATATTTATGTTTACAGGTATCACTTTTCTAAGTTTATCATACCAAACTGCATGTGTTTGTTTAGTAAGTCATATTCAGGTGTGTTGTGTATATCAACGGTATAACTTACCTGTAATCAAGGAAATGAAGACAACGAACGAAACTCCGAACGACGCCATTACTGCACGACACACCTGAGCAGATTCGTGTCACAAACGGGTCGCTATTTGACATTCCCCCGTTATAACACGCTCTGCGTTAAAACGAGTTGCATGTATTTTATCATCCAAAGTTTACTTACAAACATAAAATGATGATTATCAGATTCAAATTTGAAGTTTAATTACGATAGTAACAGTGTAAAAGTAGTTTGCGTTAAAACGAATTTAAAGATATCTGTAGATTTGCTTATCTCAATGAAGAGATACTGCACATGTCGGCCATTGAAAGTTACGGAACAGTGCAATAATGTACAATATTTAATTAATATATCGTTTGACTGGTGGTGTTTTTATTATTGCAAACAAATCTGTACCCAAGAGATACATTTGGGATCAAACGATATGGAGATTTGTTTTAGTATGAATACATATTATTCAATATCAAAATTATTGCTTTCCTATACCAACATTTTTGTATATGGCGTAGTAAACATTGAATTTAAAAAAATCATAAATAGCCCTGAAGACTTCTCTGAATTTCATATTTGATTTGCCTTACATAGACATGTATTCAACCTTATGCAAACTTTCATTGATACTAATAATGACTTGTTATGAAAACCAATCATAAAACCACTCAGGTAATATTTTCGTGCTGCTACTAGTAGTAAAAGTAGAAGGAGAAGTTATTTTTAAAAAGTCTTAATTATATTTTTGGACAAATCATATACATACATTATACATATAATGTAGTATTGTCAATATATAAACTGCCAGGCAAAAGATACATATACCTCATTCTGATTCCATTTATTCAAATTTTTAAAAGAAATGAGATTCATTTGATTATGACGCGATACAACACCACTTATCTACAGTTGTTTGAATTAATTAATTTGTGATTCATTAGTTTTTAGTTAAATATCTTTGTTTAATGTAGACAGGGGTAAGAAATGAAATTTACACCAACACAATACAGAAGTACAGAGGGATACACATTTATCGGTTTTCACATAAAATAGATTTTATGTGTCGATGAACAGTGGTCATTTATCCAAGTTAATTTTTGAGGATTTTTTAAATTCAAACTTTTATTTTTTAAAGAAAAATTAAAAACGACGTAGAAGTATTCTTTGACTGATGACTAAAGTCCTACGCTATTCAATACATGAGTACGTGTACGCCGTCGAAAACTCAAGATGTTTGTAATTGATAATCTACACATAATAAAAACAAGTAAGGTGTATACTTTTTTGCCTGGTAGTTTACAACTTTTATGTCATTGAGTAAAGTTTGATGTTGATAACTTACGTGTTTATCGCTTCCAAATTTTCTGTGCACTGTTTCGAAGGATAAAAATGATTACTTAACCAAACCATGAACACTCGTTTTTAACCTGGTTTTCCGAAGAGCGAAGGATGTTTTACTGTTGGCTATAATTAATTTTCAAATCCATTTCATCAACTTATTTGCGCGAATAAACGTGCTACACCCCCTTTAAGCAAATCATGTCATACTGTTCGTACCGGTATCTAGACACTTTTTTTTTAAAAACTTCTAGAATTATCTCCTGGTACTGTCTTTAAATAATCATTTTCATTGAGATGTTTACCACGATCCTACATGTACCCTTATAGATAAAATTAGTTTGATCAATGTGAATATAATGAATTCAGTGCAGTCTCAACACAACTGAATTCAAGACTGAGCTATTTTTAGCTGATACTATTGATGAAAAGTTCCGCAGGAGACAGTTACATTCTTAATATTTGTTTTAGCTAGATAATGCTTTATTACATATATTTTATGATTTATTAACATAATCATCCCTATTGTATATATCATTGTTCATGTATTTGAAAAGTATCTGATAAGACAATGATATGGGTGTGTGATATGTTATATTCTATATGTTAACAATTGATATTTAACTTTTTCATGTCGCACTTAAATAAACTATTTCTATCTGTCTATCTTTAAAGTTCCATAGGTGACTTCCCGTTGTAAGTCCTTGATAACGGTATTGGAATAAGTATTTTATAAAAAGGAATTTCATTGCAAAAACAAGCAGACATCCCTTTGAACTTTTCTTCACTGTTGTTAAACACAATTTTTGGATTATGACTTTTTCATTAATTTGCATCTTCACTTTGGGATATATATATATCTCCCTCGGATATCTATATATCTGTCTCGGATATCTATATATCTGTCTCGCATTACGTTCTTTCCTTTTTGCTTGCCTTCAGCAATTGTTACAACGATTGAGAGAACTGTTGCTATAAATAGATGTATCTATGACTTAATCGCGGGAGGCGAAACAATTTCTCCTGAACCGAATCGGCCCCAGGTAGTGAAAGTTCTGTATCCTATGTGCATACCGTGAACTGAAACCAGTTGAAAATGAACGAATGTGATTGGATAAACAAACATTTGTTTACATTCTGGCCAATCAGAACATCCTAAAGATAAACTGAGTTATGAAACCGGTTCAATATAATTTTTAAACCGGTTTAAGTTTAAAGGATTTTCATTGGATGAGACGTGTAAAACCAAATTTCCTCCAATCACCTGTCATCATTTCCAAACTGGTTTGAAAATAATTTTACGACCTTGTCTTCAGTCACTGTGTCATAAACGTCACACATGAGACGGGATATATTCTTCTTCTTGTATACGTTTTAAGTTTCACGGAAAGATGGATAGTATTTCACCATTGATACCTTTATTCACTACTTTCTGTGCTGTTGGTAAGTCACTTATTATCAAAAGTCATATATAATTGCCTTTTATCTATTATTTCTTAATGACTCCATGCCCAGGGAAACAAACAGGTTATGTTTAATGTGACTGCTATTTAATATGCAGTGGCGTTTTGTTTATAACTTGATAAAAGAACAACTTCTTTTTAGATTAACATACTTAAATGTTTTGCAATACAAGAATTCCTTCAACTTCTTATTAAAATTCTATTGAACCTCATGTTGATAAAAAAAAATAATCTTGTTATCGTATATTTGAATTTTTGATGAATCAATTCCATATTAAAAGTAGGATTACATCTAAAGGAGTTAAACATACATAAGTTATTGCTAATCTTTATTTCATCGTGTTGTCAACGATGTAAAAAATATCTTATGTGACGTAAATCTAAATGAGTATTGCTTGTTGAATTTGCTTTTGTAACAGTTCTCTTAATCGGATTAAGAGGTCATTCAAAAGAGCCGTTTAATTTTACAAAAATATAATTAACTTGAAAAACCGTGCTGATTCTAATTGGTAAGCTTTATTGTAGAACTTATTTTAAATCATACAGAATGCACAACAACTGGTTTAATTAAAAATAAAATCCAACCAACAAGTAAACTCCTTTATGTCGATGGTTTACACGTAATTATAATTAAGGCCATTCAAGCAATCTTAAGATCGCTGTATTCGCACTGTTATGAGTATTCTACTGAATCACAAACTCACACATGGAACAAACCCTAGGAAATCTTCACTTGCACCTGTTTATTGCTTATGTCTATGTTTCAACCAAACTGCCGTAACAACCCGTCAAATGCATTTCCGCATGAACGAGTTTTCGCTTGAATGACCTCCAAGATAAGTTGTACATGTATGTTAAATCACGGTAATGTTAACCTCCCCCCGGCCGTGTACTGTTCTGTGGCCCTGGGTCAAATCGTGACTTGACTCGTCTTAGAGAGGCGTAACGCGGAGTGTCTACACATCGTAGTGTTTACTGAATAGATCATGAGCAGGAAATCCGATTAGACAAGTTTTTACCCCCCAAATGTCAGTTTTCATACATCACGTTATACTGCAGGAATAACTAGATGTTACGTATGTAAATACACATACACTATGATTTGTGTATATTGATCGCATAAGTATGAGTACGCGTGAGAGAGAGAGAGAGAGAGAGAGAGAGAGAGAGAGAGAGAGAGAGAGAGAGAGAGAGAGAGAGAGAGAGAGAGAGAGAGAGAGAGAGAGAGAGAGAGAGAGAGAGAGAGAGAGTACAATACAAAGTGGGGAATAATTTCTTCCTTCTTAAAACTAATTATCTACCATATTCTAGCATCAAATTGTCAATAGTTTGAAATAAGTCTATCTGTAACTATATCTATATACAAATTGATTTGTTTGATATAAAAAAAGATCAAAATTTGAAATCGTGTTGTTTTATCAGTGTAACTCAACTTATATCCAAACAAAGACGTTATCCCTTTGTGTGTAGACGGTTTTCATGTACTTGTACATTCTAGTGTACGGTAAATGTCTTGCATCACGCTATGTTACGGCGGTAAGTAGATGTCATTATGAAGTTAAATGTAACCCATGTTGATATGGTTACACAGTTACAGTGTTGTAACTTATGCGTAATTATCTGTTGTGCTTACATTCACACCTAGCGTATATACACCAAGTATATATGTAATATTACATCACGTTGTTATTGTATACTGTAGTCGTTGAAATGCAATGTGACGTGAACTTATATCATTTAGCGTAACATATGTAATATATTTACGCACCCCCTCTTCACAATTGTAAAATGACATATACTTACATACAGACATGCAAACGTACACTTCATTTCAGTCTCACCTCATACAAATATGCTTTATACGAGTTGCAAGATAAAATCAAATGGCGAGCCATCCTAAATAGGATATTATGAGAGACTATAAGGCGAAATCATATGCATAATATGAAATGTACACCTTACATCTAATATAATAATATTTTTAGGTAAATAAACTGTAATAGTACTTAAACGGTTATAACAGCTTACTGTGTATATAAAATGCGATTTTCTAACATCTAAGACATCCTGCAGATTTATGAACACATTCTCAGTAATGTTGGCATATAACAATAACATATTATGATAACAGTAAATATACACTAGCTTCATTCTCAATAATATTTTTACAAAAAAAACAATTGCTTAACTGCGTGTTACGAACAAGTGACATTGCTTTTTTTTAGCGTTGGTCAACCGCATCACGACAATGCTTATGATACATATAACATTAAAGGGTGTGATTGAACTTCTGTGAAGTGCATTCGTAATGACATAGACTTACAGCGATCTTGAAATAGAACGTAATGTTTAATTAACACACTTCTATTTTGAAAACAACTTGTTCAAACAAATGATGTACATCAAACGATGTTATGAATGTGCAAGCTGACCAGAGAATGTTTCGCCCTTTATGTAAACACACGCCGTGCTTCTAACTGTTTTGCGGTGAATTCGACTGTTTTCTTTAGTTTATTTCCTTGTGCTTCAATGAAATGAATTAAATGTGAACATTCCTTAGTTGTTACAAGATATATTTGATAAATACAAATTTTGTTTACATAGGTGATAGGCTTTTCGTGTGCATGGGATTTTTAGTATACCAAGGTTGTAGCATACAGCGGGATTTTATATGAATGAAAACCCTTCAATTCAGTCAACATCATCGTGCAAGCGTCATAATACATAGCCATCCATTGAATAAACCTGGTAAGTACTAAGTAGGCATATGTCCTGATCATGTGATACGCCATCTTTGATACTTTAGGCATTCGATAAGTTGAGATGATGAAGAACTTATTTATTCTGTGTAAGGGACGTTTCGACAAAAATCAAATGTTGATATTTGTATGATTTCTGACAAAATCTGCCAACATATTTTGTGCAATTAATAAATTGTATTATACTACTAATCCTAACTGTATGTTTTCTTTAATTCGGCTTTTCAAATAACAATGTTTCATATGTTTTATGTAGTTTACATATGTACTGTACATTAAATTATAGTCTCTCATAATTCCACTTGTGGATGGTCCATGTTCTGTGTGTATATTCATTGTATTTTATCTTGTATTGGGTTGAGACTTCAAAAACATTTATCTTTTTGTCTGTCTGTCTACGAATATGGTTGCTTGATTAGAGATCCTATATAGAGAATCTCACCCGAGTGTCTTCAGATATCAAATATATCAACACGAGTTGATAAAAGTTACAAATATCCGAGGCTTGCCGAGGATATTTGTAACTTTTATCAACGAGTGTTGATATATTTGATATCTGAAGACACGAGGGTGAGATTATATTTATCATCCAATATCATTCTTATTTTCTTAACAAAGAAAAACAAAACACAAACTTGAAACTTTGGTCAACTTTACTTCGGTCTGGCGTATGAATATTTCATAGTAGTCAGGTACTGCAGCACCCAAGAACTGATTACGTCACCGTAGCAATTATCAAAGAACAATAAAAAAATAGTACTTGGAACTTTTCACAATATTGAGCATATTTTCCTCAGTAACATTTGTTTTCAAAGTTAATGTTAGATTGCAATCATATAATTATCAAATTTTCATCAAACTTTCAACAATAAACAATAGGGAAGGGGGTTTAATTTTCAAATTCGGAGTCCCTCATTCACTGTCAACACAGTTGCGAGCCGAGATGGCGGGTGGACAGTCACTGGGAATCGTGCTCACTATCACTCTCAATGATAGGTCTACGACGCTTGTCAGCAGAGTAATTGTTCACATTAATCGTGAATGAACCTCCAGCAATATAACTGGACCCAAACACTGACTGGAGATGATTCCGCTTTGAAGAAACGGTGGTGCTGTTGGAAGCACATGTCGAAACAGTTGACGGAAAAGCCGACATGTTCCTGTCAGTGGCCTCGTTATAACGAGGGACATACGGCAGAGCAGGCACTGTGTTGACATTTTTTGGGGCCTCACTATACGGCACAAGTTGACCTGGATTTGTAGAATTCGATAGGATGGATGAAATCTGGTTGTGTTGAGCATCACTGATGTGGGAATAATTATTTATACTGTGGACATTTTTATGACCTGTGATCTGCATGATGTGAGATGGAGGAATGTTACTTTCAGTGAGCTTTTGAACCAAGTGCTTTCTGGCACTATGATTTGTCAACTTCCTGTCACTTGTCAAGCCTGCCGCGACTGCCATCCTTTTCATAAAGGATTCTAATTTGTGGATACCAACTGGCTGCCTTTTGAACCACACACATTCAAGTGATGGATTTTTTACGGTTGTTGTGGAAACATAGAATGGAGAATCCGGAAATGAATAGTTCGCGGGACGCAAACTTCTGTAGAGCTTGTACATTTCGACAGGACAGCGCTCTTTCTCAGGAATAGCCCACATTTTGGGAGTGTTGTGGCGTGAATCTGCTTGATCTCCCTGTCTAGTTTTGGAAATCCTCTCAGTCAGTTCTAAATACTCACGTCCACTGCTATCAACACGCAATTCTACGTCACCCCACATCATCTGTTTATGTTCATGGCTGCCACGAAGGCCGAAATGGACGGTGTTTTTAAACCACAACGTGTTTAGAATCGACTCTGGCGTTGAAGCCCCCAACTGATTGGTTTTCCAAAGTTGCTCAATTTCATCGTCAGTGATAGCCACAGAACGATGAGGTAAGTTACCTTTACCTATTGACTTCAACTGCTTTTGTCACTGGGAAAACAGATGATATTTAATCATTTACTCCTATTTACTCCCGGAGTAAATATCATCTTTAGTCATATTTAATCCTGGAGTAAATATCATATTTAGTCTTATTTAATCCGGAGTAAATATTTGTAAAGTTTTGTAAAGTTTTGTAAAGTTTTGTAAATGTCTTATTTAATTCAGATTAAATGTTTGTATATATAATGTTTATATACGATTCAATATTTGCAAATATAATGTTAAATGATATTAAATATGTGTAAATATTGTCTTTAAACGAAATGTAGCACGCCGTTCTTACGGAAATAAAGAGCTCTATCACGGGAAGGAAGTGCAGCCAGTTGCTTAATAATAATGTCCAATCAATGAAAACAGTTGTTAAATAAATGTACTTGATTCGAATGAAACACTCCCTAAACTGAATTATGTCAAGATGTAAAAAAATAAATATTCATCATGTCTTTGGAGGGAATTTACAAGTTGAATACATAAAAAACAATATTCTATTACAAGTTTTTATTGTGAACTTATATCGGAGTAAATGATCATTACCAGATAAAAAAAAACCCTCAAATTAACGTTAAATGCGATCTCTCCTCTCATAAGTGTTTGAACCACTCATTGAGTTACTTATTAATTCAAGAAAATAAAAGTTGCATCCATAACCACGGATAGACGGACAAAACAAGACAAGACTTTATCCCACAGTATTGCATGCCATTGGGATAAAATAATAGTTTAATTTGCCCGAAAATATGATAACATGTTATGCAATAGACAATTTCAGTTGAACAATTGCATTTTTGAACAAATTACTATTTTTCCTCGTTATAATGCCAATCATCAGAAAACCGTTTATGCCATCTATATGATATAATGCTATTTACGATGTTGATTTAACTATTTACACTGTGAATGTACAGTTTTTTTGTGGTTAATCAAACACCTAGTCTCTGAAATGAAAACATTGAAAAGGAGGTTCTCTTAATATTCCATTTTTTACAGTCTACTTTTCGATATTTGATAAAATGGTGATATTTTCAGAATACATACTTTTTCTGAGTCTGAGTGTAAGACTATCATGAACTCAACCGCAAAAGAAATGTCACCCGGGGAACCCCTAAATGTTGCTGTCTGAGAAAGTATATGGTGGACACATATTCAATAAAGAAGTACTCACAATTTCACGTATTAGAGAATGAGGCTTTTCTTTTAGTGTCAGTTCAAATACAGTTGCAGTGTTGAAATCGCTTTTTCAAAATGTTTTTGGGTCAGAGTGTTTGAGATTTAAGTCATATGTATAAAATATAAAATGTAGAAACTACATAAGATACAATAAAATATGGTGTCGACATGAATAACCTTCTTGAACTTAAATTTGATGACACGTCTTTACTGTAGGATGTCGTAAAATGCCAAAAAAGTCCTTTTAGACTCCCCTACGTCATCTAGTTACGAAAATTCGAAAACGTGGATTTTGAGAATTGCCAATTCTTAAAAGGTGTTTCGCAGAAATATGCATATATAATGTTTTGAAATTTCAGGTTAAGTTTTCCTCTGAAGACATGCTGTTTCTCTGTTTCAGTCGTCAGTATCACTCTTGGAATGAATTATCTTATATTTTGTATGGTGACGTTTCTTTTGCGGTTGAGTACAGAGTACACCAACTATATTTTACTGTTGATTACATAAATCAAATCAAATCAAATCCCGACGAACAGCCTGCGTAAGCTATGTAAGAGAAAGCATGGGAGTAAGTGACGCCTGAACACACAGTTGTGTAGATGTTTATCTGTAACATAGTCTTCATTCTCTGCAAACATATTATACATGCAAAGAACGAAAGTGTTTCCATTTGTCCAACCTGGATACAACACAATAACAGCTGACATTATATTAAGGGTATACTATTTAACATTACAAGGGTCAAACATATAAGTAGAGAAACAACATTTTCGATTGCTACCTTGCTGAACCAGATTTGCCGTTATTAAGTGGACCATAAATGTGTGAATTACAGTAAAACCTGGAACTACTGACTCGCTTAATTATGATCAATCAATCCTCCTAGAAAGCGATAAGTATTTAGTCTGCTGTTATTTATACAAAATGACAGACGAAATATAATTTATGCAAATGCAATCGCTGGTTAAAGATTTAATTAATGTTACCTCCTTTGCATGTTGAGACATTTACGTTAAAATAGATTACTTCAAGAAATAGTTAAAACATCCAAATGAATTAAGAGGATGATGATTACCATAAAAAGAAATGAACAATCATTATTTCAAGCAAACATTATCCTTGTTAAACAGAATGGAATACAATGAAATACAAATGTAAACGTCTAAAAATAATCTAGCGACAATGATTACTCACTCATGTTATTACACATTATAACACACAACATAGTTTAACATTTTTCGTTAATCAAGAAAAATCTTATTGTACGATATGTACATGAAAAGCGTCTCTTACTGACACACAGTGTAATCATTTGTAAACCAAAGCGCAGAAAAGAATAACTTGGATTGTATGTTTTGCCATATTGCATAATCATTTATACTTATTGACGATCAATATCTTTTAATTCAGTATCACCATGATGCAATACTAGAGTGGCCTGATTAAACATGAACGCCCGGGGTTTGATACACAAACTTCCCTCCAAACAAACAGTTTAAATATAAGTGTAATTTACGCATTTCTTCTTATGAGTTGATTAACTCAATTAGGGCTCATTAACAAGATACCAAATAGGCGCCGGCTCGTTAACAACGGTGAGAATGACCGATGGTTGAGAAGGCATAAGCCGAATACACAAAGAATTCGATAATACACACTTGTGTATTCAGAACCTATTTAGGTCATAAATGTTGCAAGATTGACGCTGGCTTAAACTAAGGGAGTATTTTTGGTGCATTGCGTGAAAAAAGGAGTAGATGGTATATTTTTACTGATTTAACAACTTTGCAATATAAAATGTAACCATTGATTTGATTTACAAGCGAGTAATAACTACATAAACAAGTTTGTTAGCGAGGTATTGCACTTGCAGTTGGTTTTATATTCCGATATGGATGACATTTATTGAATTTATAGTTTCCATAGGATACATGTTGGTTATCAGCCCGTTTAACATTCAACTTAGTTTCACAGAATTGCAATATTTACTGGCATATAACACAGGTATCATTTACAGTATTGGTTAACAAGAGGCTACAGCTATGAATTGTGGGGTTTGCGGTATACTTATGAGATAAATTCGTTTTTTTTTTCTAAAATGACTATAGGCATTACAGACAATAAGGAAAGGATATTCATATTCAATTTTAACAGTTTTACAATTTATTCAATCCCTTTGACTCCTATGAATCTTTTAATACGTTCATGTGACCTGTACACACTCATGCCAGGCAGGTAATAGTTTATCCACGGACGTGACCGTTACATGTTTATAGAAAGTATATGGTAAAGGATTAAACTTTGTTGTAATATGCTTTTCTTATCATTCGGTCTTGAATGGTTCTGTACATTCATGTGTTATTCATATCTACGGAGAAAGCTTTAAGTATTATAGAGAAAGCTTTTCGTTAACGCATTATTTTGACAATAACAACAGTAAACGCACCCACAGGAGTTGTTCAACTAAATATGTGTGTAACATGAATTTTAAACAATTGGTTTTCTTGTGGAATGAGATTTTATACAAAGTTTTCATGTTTGGTAGTCTGTTCTGTAGGGAACATCCCCCCCCCCCCCCCCCCCCCCCCCCCCCCCCCCCCTTACACAAAAACATACAATTAAGGCGGCTAAGAGTTGATTAAATCAATTAAGGAGACTGCCAAATCAGAGACAACCGTTTCAGTTCGTTATCGAGGTGTGCAATTTGACTGATAAAGATTGAAATACCAAAGGGGTCTTAAATCAAATACACAGAGGTTCAGCATTAACCTGTGTATTGAGGGTCGTCTGAGTTATTCATGTTGCTTTTATTGCCTGACAAATACATTTTGCTTCTATACAACAATATGTTCGGCTTATGGACATAGAATAAATACATATGCAATCACCATGAGTTAAGAGTAACAATAAAGATGTGAATTTACATGTTGATGTTTATTATATTGATTTTTCTGTGTACCCTTATAGACTGGAATAGAGTCATGGTATATTTCATAAAATCTGGTTTGGCTTTGATATGTGCCACAATACCATATTACTTAAAGTTGAGTTACGTTTTCATACATGTACATGAAGTCGCATTTGTGGACCCATTTTACGTATCTGTAGGACATGGTAGTAAACCAACTTTGTCTCCTTTAGATAAGTTTCCAAAATAACATTGATTTGCGCGCACGCCTATCTTGATGCATTGTTGTTATTCTCACTATTCTCACTTACTGAACGGGGGAAAATAGTTATTTTCAGTAGCTGTCAGTTGAGCTCGATATATATCATCGATGATATCGACATATGGGAACAACAAACTCAATGTGGAGAATCTGGGAAGGTTTAAACATTATAACACATTAATACAACATCATTTATTCAAGATTTATTGTTTCTATCAAGATAACACTATACCTCGGCGCAATCATCTGTACTGTCATCATAAATCTTTTATTACTCAAAAAGATCCACCATCGGTGGTACATGAGTAAATAAAGTAATATACATAGAATGTACAGCAATATAACTGCAGATTAAAGATAATTAAATCAAATTGATTTCAAACAATCCTAATAAACTTAGCTAGTTGTTTCAGAACAGAAATCTTATTTGAAAATAGTTGACGAAATTTTAACAATCTTGGCCAGGAACAATAATATTCTTTAAACAATAACTTACGTAAATCCATAAACAAAGTCCTTTTACGATATTTTGCCATCGGCCGGTTTTAATTGCTTGTTCTAAATTTAAGGATTGGTTTGGATATATGGTCATGGAGGAGTAGATATTGCTTAAATTCAGGAGATCGCTTCTGAATTGTAAAAATCACAGAGGAACAGTAGATGGCGGTTTACCACTGGGCTACCCCGCCCCTTATTTTAAAAAAATACGTCATTTGTTCAAATCATAAACATTTATAACAAGAAAAGTTTTACCTTTAGTTTTACTTTTTTATAATATCGGTTTTTTTGCCGGAAACGCTTTTATAGTTTACATTTTATTAAGATAGATGTAACCGTATTTCTGAACAGAACAGGGTAATTAAAGAGTTGTGATCACGGCCCGTGCAAAGTGTGTTGTGTAATGCCAGCCTGAATCTCCTTTGGCTGCCGCTAATTAGGGGCAATAAATTAATTTCGGTTTAGCTTTGCATTGTCTGACAAAGGCGTTATATGTTCAACGGCATGTATATTCCATTACATTCAAGAAGTGAATTTGTGATGACACTTTACTTAGGAGATATAATTGTGTTTTGTCACCATTGAACCATTTTTTAATTGTACCCTTCCGCCGACTCCCTACATATTGTATATACAACGACACCAGACTGGGTGGCGCCAATTTGATTAGCTAGGGATCTTAAGATTTAATCAACAATTATGACGAACAATACCTATGTCTACGCAACATGTGATTGTGAAAATTTGCTTTTATTGTGTTTTGTCCTTTTTAGTTGAATGAGTTAGAATTCAAATCACTTTTATTCAATGGTAAATGCATTGTAAATAAATAATGCCGATACAATTACTTAAAAACATAATTGATATATTATAATATACGGGCATCCTGGAAAATATTATTTGTAAATCTTATTCATTAAGAACCTTATATGTTGTTAAATAATGGTCTCTCATAATCAGCTGTGCATACGATTTTAGACGTTTAAAATGCATTATTCTAGTCCAAACTGTCCATTGATAGGATTTAAACAAGCGATGTCGCATTACATTATTTCAGGTTTGTAGCTTTAAGAACCACCCTTAGTTGGCTTGAACATTAGGTTTATTTAATGGATAATGACACTTGTTATGATGATACTGAATATTTCTATAAACTCAAGGCTACAACAGAGCATAATGAGGTTAACATATATTGCCAATATGTGTATAACTTCACACATGGTGACATCATATGGATAGTTTGATGGTAGCGACATTTTCTGTTTGAAGTAAAGTATTAATATTAAATATTGAAGGCTGTATACGATGGACTTTTTAAAAATAAATTGATAAAGTGTGATGAAGTTATAAAACAAAATATGAGATACATATTTGTCAAGATCACATATTTCCCTCTGTCATTATTTTAAGCTGAATCAATATTACCAATCATTTTTAACGAGGATTAGTTAAACTACATCGGTCTGTAGGTAAGTGATTTCATAATACATAAAGGTAATATTAATGTCACTGGATATTAGATGCTATACCAATGCATTAGAATATCTAGCTACCAAAGACAAAAAACGGTAAGCACCAGTAAACCTATCTTGAAAGCAAAAAGATGTTGCCTATATCATCTTGGAGTATTTTTGTATTCCAAGATCGTATAACAAATCAGTCCCCTTTAACACTTAATAGTGTATGTATCGCATTCGTGGTGATAACTAAAGTTTAAGTCTAGTGGTGAAGGTGCTGTGATAAGAGGTTACCCGCTGTCGTGTTTAGCGTTTTAGGATTTCATTGAAGTGTGATAAGTAATCAATCGATATGAGTTTCATAACTACCTGTCGCAAATGGAATATTATACTCAAATAATACACTTATATCAACATCTTATTATATTCAATGCAACAGGTACCTAATATTTATGTTATAATCACAACTTTGTATATGAACTATATTGTATGTGAATAAACCTCTCTCAAATAAATTGCCACACAATCATGGAATATCTATTGAATATCTGTCACAAGTCGTGTAATACTTAAAATGGACATAAATCAGCTTGTCACATATCCTTAAATCCTATGCATCATATATTGAATGTATGTTAAAATCACATCTTTGTGAGTAAACCTAGTATATTGTGAATATATGTCGCATGATGTAATACTCATATAACACAATTAAAACAACTCTTTATATTAATACTATATATATACTTCAGACGACACTTGCTGTAGATATCATTTTAATGATGACTGGATGCGCCGCATTTCGACTTGTTTACTTGGCGAATATATAGGTAGCTTAAACAATGTACAATAGACGTTGATTGGGTGACAATAAGTTAGCTTGATTTTCACACAATACACTATTTACGAGGGCTTAAAATTTGAGTCATTGCAGGTCTCACATCCTGGCCCACAGTCAATGAATTGATCATTTGTTTCAATTGCATAATTGTGGGGCGGGATAGCCAGTGGTTAGCGCGTTCGGCTTCGGAACAAGAGGTCCGGGGTTCGAATCCCGCCAGGGGCACGGCGACTTTGTCTGCATTAGAAAACTCTTCTACACGCAGTAAGGTTTGGGTGCAATGCTACACTGAATGTCAGCGTAGTCCCACCCATGGTTAGCTAGTTCCAGCCGATGCTCGTAGGTTTCATCGCAATGCATAGCCACATGGCGTTGCGGGCTTTCTCCCTGCCATAAAACTAGCAGCCGCGATATAAGTGAAATACTCTTGAAAGCGGCATAACCCAAACTCACTCACTCCATTGACATTTATCGCATACATGTAGTTTCGGGGAGTATACGATTCGTTCTTCTTATTAAAATTACTCCAAAGACCGTTTTCATGGTGTTTAGAGAGGAATCTAAAGAGGTGTTATTAAAGTCAATGTTTGTTGTTTATGTTGGTGACACAGTGGTTTGGTCGGTTGCACTTGTGTTGGTTTCGTCTTAGTCCTAAGTTGATAATAACACTGGGGACTGATTCATCCCCTCTATTGAGAAGGACCCATCTGATTCGTAGTGATGATAATCAGTTTGATCTACATATTTGTCTCTGTTTGGAACTGCAAGTGGTCTTCTGTTACGATTTCCTCTCTGCTTGCGAATTCTGTGGTTTCCGACCTGCTTACTTCCGTTGTATGCAATGTTTCTTTTCTTCTTCTGTACATTTGATTTGATATATAAAGCAAGACTCCACGCCATTAGAGCGTAGATTTTGTAGATTTTTGTTCATTTTATTTCAGAATGCCACTTATACAATGATCTCAGAAATAATTTAATCAAAATGTTTATAATGTAACGGGACCTTTAGATCTTTTTATCAAACTGTTAACGGAAAATAGCCCAAACGCATAAAATGTACAACCATAAGAAATACGTTTTATAAATGGAAATTAATTTTTATAATTCTTATATCTATTTACTTACTTTATTATTTATATTTATTTAATTACTATTATAAATCTGTACCATTCCTATTTTACATACCTATATTTACGAATATATTGTACACTGTTTTTTTTTTAAAGTGTCTTTTTAGCCAAAAGATGGCTGGTTGTTTAATGTCTTTTAAACATGCTTTTTCCAATTTATATTTAATTTTTGACACTGTAATCAAATGTATATGTCTGTCTGCCTGTCTATATCTATCATAACTGTGTATCTGAACTGCTATATCGAATCATAAAGTGATTACAATGTAACAATATGGCATTAATGAACAATGTTTAGCAATCAAATGACAATCTAAATAATCAAAACGTTATGGCTCTTTTAATAATTCCCCGTCACCTCGCTAAATGTTGCTATCCCAGTTCGATTCTGTAACATTACACACTTCACAAAGAATGGCCATGCAATCTAGCATTATGAAGTGTATGTCTGTCGTAAATGTGTATGTTATTTAAATGTATACAATTATAGGAAATTATATATGTTCAATAACCTCCAAGAAATACTCATACCATATTGTTATATCCAATGTAAATCTGCCGTAAATGGTAACTAATAAAGTGAATTGCTTCACCAATTGCCAAACTCATCAATAGATTTACTATATTTATCTTTATGTATATTTTCATGAGATGATACTTATAATATCTCTGTAAGTTACTAAATCATGTTAGTCATTATTCCGAATTGGTCATATTTTCGTCAAAGTCATATTTTTCTATTAAAGACATTCTTATCTTCAAAGTAGTTTATTTTCACCAAAGCAATTTTTTCATTAAATTAAATTTTATTATCAAAATAACAATGTTCATCAAATTCAATTTTTAAATTAACATTTATGTTATGAAAGTATTTGTTTCCCATCAAAGTAAATTTTTTCATCCAAGTAATTTTTATCATCAAGGTAAACTTTTTCACCCGAGTAATGTTTTTCATTAAACACAATTATTTCATCAGTCAAATACTTTATCAAAGTTATTTCTTTCTTTTAAGTCAAATATATCATCAAAGTAACATTTACCACCAAAGTCAATTTTTCATCAAAGACATTTTTTCATCACAGTCATTTATACCATCAAAGTAAATTTCTTCATCAAAGTAGGTTTTATTTCATTAAAGTAATTTTTTCCATCAAACTCTATTCTCTATTTCGATTTAAAAAAATTCATTTAATGTTAATTTATCCATTAAAGCAAATATTTTCATCAAAATAAATGTTTTTCAGCAAAGTCTTTTTTCCAATCAAAGTCAATGTCTTCATCAGTATCATTTTTGTCTTCATCAAAGTCAATTTCTCCATTCAAGTCACTTTCTCTTTAAAAGCATTTCTTTTCATAGAAGTAGTTTTTAATTAGAGTAATGTTTTGCCGGCAATGTTCAAAGCAACTTTTGTCAAATTTATGAAATTATTTTATTTTTATTACAACATAGCAAAAACTTGTCTGAATATTTACAAAACTTTAATCTTATTTAATCACCTTTACAAATATTTAATCTCAGAGTACATATGGAGTAAATATGGATTAAATGTGATATTTACTCCCCTTTACTCTGTTGTAAATTGTTTCTTTAATCCGGAGTAAAGGGGAGTAAAGGGGATTAAATGACATCTTTAATTCATATTTAATCCGGATTAAATAGGACTTTTTCATCCAGTGTGTTTAGCCGACATTACCTCTCTGTACTTGGTGAACTCGAGGCTGTTCCTCAAAGTGTAACCGTAGTTATGACGGCGGAGATATCTCTCAATAGAAGAATTTATTCCCCTTAGTGAATTTGTCTCGAAATCATCTCCATCAGATTTTTTAGCCGAAATGATAAACTTGCATAAGAAACTGTTCAAGAGTTCAGGAGGCAGGTCATGAATGGAACGTGTTTCACCAAGTGTAGAAAGAAATTGCCTTAGCAAGTTAATGTCCCTCAAAGTTTTCCGAGCTGTATTTTTGTTTTCCTGCATAGCAATTAAAGTATCAATGTCCGAATCAGTCACTTTTGCAAACCTTGGGTTACTCTGTACTTGTGATGTAGAGGCCATAGTTGATGTTGTTCCTGTCGATGTTGATGAAGTTGATGACGTCTGCTCACCTGGTGTAGTTGTAGATGCCGAATTCAGTAGTCTCAGTCTTGTTTCCATAACTTCCACTTGGAAATCAATGCCATCAATGGAGCATTTGTAACTGCCATCACCCTGATATGATAGAACCGTGGCTTCGCCAGTATCATCAATTGACACTTTGTCACCTTTCTGAAACATCCTGAGGGCGGCCATGTTTGTTTACTTCTCATATGAGAGTTGAAAGTAGTTCTTAATTGATTAACCAATCAGCTATTAGTATAAAATTGGTCAAAACGATATCTCCTAGGAGATATCGCTTGATCTCATACAAGCGATATCTCCTGTGGAACACAGTATTGGATGATAAATTGTAATTCTATCAAGTCTCTCACGGTTCGTTAAATCAAGCCAATGTTTCCATGTTTTATGACAATGCCGCATATTAAGTCACAAAAGGGTTACGAGGGTTCTCTCAGAAATCTTTTAATCGTTTTGATATTTAGCATTACCCTTTGAGAACGGCGTTAAACCTTTATTATGTGGATAGTATCTATTTCAAAACGGGAAGATACCAACAATTATGTATTTCGTGAAATTGAATACGACTGTTTAGTTTCCTATGACTCATACATGTATAACTTATTAATACGAAGTTTTTCAAAAGTTTAAAGTCAAATGTCAACTGAAATTGAAACGTACATCATGTACATGTGTCAATATTGTATGATATGAATATCAAGCAGTTTTAAATACCACACTGATTTTATTGAAATAATGATTTATTATCCATTGTGTTGATATCGGTTCCCCTTGTTATTGTAAATAAGACACACTCTAAAGCAGATATCCACTAACCAAGTCCCTATGTAGCCTTCGATGACATACGAATAACCTCCCGTTCATTTATTTGTCAAAACATCATCCTATCTGTGCCTTTAACCTTTTACAAGAATATTTATTTCTCATAATGAACATCACGAGTCTTTCTGTGCGGGATAGCGCAGTGGTTAGCGCGTTCGGCTTCGGATCAAGAGGTCCGTGGTTCGAATCCCACCAGGGGCACGGCAACTTTGTCTGCAGTAGAGAACTGTTCTACACGCAGTAAGGTTTGGGTGCAATGCTACACTGAATTTCAGTGCACCCATGGTTCGCTAGTTCCAGCCGATGCTCGCAGGTTTCACCGCAAAGCATAGCAACATGGCGATGCGGGCTTTCTCCCTGCCATAATGCTAGCAGCCGCGATATAAGTGAAATACTTTTGAAAGCGGCGTTAAAGACTAACTCACTCACTCTTTCTGTGTAAACAAAATTATAAAAAATGTGGAATCGAATTTTCGGATCCAGTTATGCTGAGAAACAATATAATTATCTTTGTTGTGTGATTCATCTTTATATTTATTTATGTTGTGTTATTTATATTTTTAGTTAATGTACAAAATGTCGCCCTTATCGAGGTATCCAAATAAGTTACATCTCTATTTTCCCGATGTACATCTGACGAATTAAATGGATATTATAACCTTTACATGCTCCGCCTCAGGTTTTAAACCCAATAAAATAACTTCACATATTATCACATCCACATGCATCGACACTAACGTGCAAAAGAAAGTATAGGTACAATAACGCAACATAGTTAATCAACGAGTGATGAACACGACTGAAATATAGTTACACCATTTCTCTAAAAGCAAACTAAAGTAATTTGTAATATTGAAACATTATCATAATTATGAAAGACAAGGCTTTTTTAAAATCGTCGTTATATGATCTCCTTAACCAGGCGAGATAGGAAAGTGAAATATGGATTTCGGAATTTTGTATGACATCCTACAGCAACGGTGCGTCATTGAGTTAAAGTCCAAGAAAGTACATTATGCCGACAACATCTTGTACTTACATACTTTCCATATTCCATAAACGTTTACCTTAAATACTAAACATTATCTCCCAAAAAACTTTTTGGAATAGCTATTTCAGCACCTCGTGTGTGTTTGAACAGATATAAAATATTAAGTATCATACTCTCATGAATGATATTGTGTATATCTCTTAACGAGGTATATCCTCATCACAAATATTCACAATCGACTTTATCCGGCAGAAATATTTTGTATTTGACTTCCTTTTGCCCGTGAGTGTACTAGCAATTATAAAATTCGAATAATTTTCAGTATCAGCCGCCTCAGACCTGTGCCCATACCAAACTCACGATGGGTTTTTCGGACACAACATTAAGTTCAAGTACTGTCGGGGCGGGTGTTGTGGGAGAACCATTGAAGACGTGTGTTGCGAGGGAGCACCGTAAGTTTCACAGGACATAAAGTGGTGGAATCCGATTTCAGGATCCTTCCGGATTTCCCCCCAAATTGCCGGATCCGGAAGAATCCCTAAGAATCCGGAAGAATCCGGCAAGCGGATTCCACCACTTTTTGTCCTGTTATGAATTATTTATAAACTGTTATAAGTAAGCATTATTATACATAATTAGGAATCATTATAAAAAATATTATAAATTTAGTTTAACATTATCACGTATATCATATTTGATATTTATTGATATTTTAGATCTAAACATTCTCTCGTAACAACATATAAAGTTTCAGTATTAATATCATACATCCAATGATTCATATGAATCAAGAAAGGTAACCGTGAAGCGAAAATTTGACTTGAGCAAATCAAATCAATAATAAAATTTACGACAAAGTTTTTCCCGATAATCTCTTCTTTATTACCCAGTGTTTCTTCATGTAGAGATTCTTAAGCAGTACAGTCAGCATGTGATGTATGGAATTATTTGTAGTATATAAGAAAAACTACGTGATATATCATGATTAGCTTCGACGTACAATATAAAAAATAATATGTTAAACACCATACTGCTGATAAATAACCAAAATCTCTTAAACAAGTCACTGTAAGGAAAGGATGATATGGTATGTGTGAACTTATATCATGAATTTATTTTATTTCAGGATCGGACTTATCATAGGTTGCGTGGCTGGTGCCTCGATGATAATCATCATAGTCATTATTTTAACGTGTTGCTTCTGTGCACGGTCAAGGGTTGCATCCAGACACATAGTCAGAACTACAGTGCTCGTACCCACAGTCTCACATAGAGGTATATCGTTACTTTAACCAAATAAGTGTTTAACTCGTTTTAACGATTTGTAAGAATTTGAATCTGGATATGAATGTAAACGTCGATATACCGTCATTCGTTACGTATTGGATGATACGTTTTAATTAAGTGAATAATACATGAAAGTTCACATCGTATTGCCTCATATCTTCATGATCAACCATTTAGAATAAAAAAAAGTATTATTAAATGTCATATCTCACACTTTATTATACTGAAAATGAAATTTTATTAAATTGTCTCAAATCTTAACTTAATTTGCATGTCCGTAGTTTCCCCAATTATTGTTTGATTCATTTTGACGATTTTTAAGCAAAAAATATTATATAAACATTTGTTCCCTGATTTTTTATATTAACTTAATATCTGCAATTGCCTATAGTTTGAAAAAGAATTTGATTATATTTTTTCCAGTGAATTATGAAATAATGTTTTCAACTTTTAACAGACAACTCCAACCAAGCTTTGTCAGTAGAATCGCCGGACATGTTCCATCCCCCGCCTTATGACGTCATAACTTCCGGATTTGACAAGCCGCCATCATACGAGGAGGTCATGCAAAGTTCGCAAGGACATCAACGTTGTTCAGAGCATGCGAAATGACCATAGGCGGAGTTATAAACTTTGTTGCCAGAAGTCTTATTAGCCGATAAATATACAACGACAACCGGAGACACAACCCATAAATCACCAGAGCATGTGTGACAAGCTGTCAAGTTGGTTTGCATCACACACAAATGTACATGATATACGAATATGCGGCAACTGCATGCTCTTCACATGCACGTCAAGTGTATGGCAGCAATGTACATGGTTGTCAATTTTGACATGAGTAAAGTCCGTGCAACTTGAGATAAACATGCTTTGTAATTCAGAATGACGATAAAATGCATGTTTTTCACTTGAAATTTGATACACATGACTGTTGTTGCAAGTTTTGAAAAATCAAAATCGTGCATCTCCTTGGAATTTTTTTTTATCAAATCTTTGAATAAGCAACACGAAGCTTAAATTTAGTTTCGAGAATAGGGTCTATCCTGATGTATACATAATTTTGGAAAATATACCATTCGTATGTTTGTAATGTAATCTATAAACGCATCCAAGTACTCATGATATTTGATATTCTACTCTTGAAGTCACATTCCTTCTCCAAACTATGCATGCATTATTCATAAAGTATTGATATACATATACGTACCTGTCTCAAAACACACATTATTGTATATGCATGGCAATTATTTGTCAGTTCTATAATGTAAATATAACAATTACAGATATGTATAGAATACGATTGTTATGTAAATAAACCATATATTTATAATACGGTGTTTCAAGGAAATTCTCTTTAAGAAATCTAGATGAGATGAGTTATGCCGTGTATATAAACTAGAAAACAATAAGTGAATTAAAAATGTCGAGACCGTTACATTTCATTTTCAAAGAAGGACTAGTATCGTCAACAATCAAGTGTAACATTGCATATTCAATCACTAGCGAAGGGATTTATAACGGATAGTATTCGTATTCGTATACCTTTGTTTAGTCAGTTATGTGTCATACCATCAATAATACTATGACTTATTTTCACAAAGGATCTTGCACTAAGTATGACATTACTTCGAAGCATACCAAGTTGCCTGGGACTTTCTTATGTTTTGAATTATAAATGTTATCAAACCTGTCATTTGTTATCAAATCGACAATAAGAGTATTGTCTGAAACACTTTGACCTTTTGTGCATTTGGTTTTATTTTTCACTTATCATAGCAAACAAAGATGTGAATTATAACAAATTGCTGAAATAAGTTTTTATCATTCTCAGTGTAAGTCTGTCTCTTCCCACATAGGTTACTCCCTTCAGATTTCCAATCCAAACCTCTGTTCTACATTGCCTGAATTTACCAAAAACAGTTCATTTGTGTTATTCACATCATTTTCGAAGGACTTATGCTAATAAGCAAGACCCTTAAGAGTAAAGTGCTTAGATCTTTGAAGTCACACGGTCGACATGGCCGCTGAAAGATGAGTTTTCATTGGTTAATAAGCAGGGATACAGTATGAGGTTCCCTTTTTCCCCGGTAGGGGATTTTACTGGAGTATCGAAATTCAGGCGATGTAGAACAGATGTTAGGATCGGAAATCTGATGGGAGTTACCTCTGTGGGAAGAGCATTGTAATACTAGATTAATAATATAATAACAAACTAGCTATTTATACAGCGTCATTGTCCAGAAATCTGTCAGAGGCGCTCAGTCGTATGCTCTCAGGAAGAGGCTTCCCAAAATCTGCAAATCTTCAGGGAGCTTGCTAGACTTTGAGAAGGAACGACCTCACTAGCTTGCTGTCCGTGTTACTGGAACAGTAAGGGTAAATCTTTATACTGATCCTTGGGTCCTATTTGATTTGATTAGCTCCCGCATAAAGCTAGTGGACCATGCTCTGTCTTGAAAGCTAGTACCAGGACAAATAAAGCTTTGTTTGAAAGAAGAGTGAAAGATGAAAAGAAAAGGAAAAACGTTTAATTTAAAACAGATTTATTGCATATGTATTTATACACATTGGACGGTTTTACAATAATGAGTTCTCCTTTGTACAAGTGAAAATAACCGAATGATGAAGTATGAAATACATATCATATTTACACAAAACAATGAACATGTTGTATTTAAAAACAACGCAAGGTAGCCAAAACATGTAATAAAACAAGCAATTGAGATCACAAAAATACAAAAAATGTGTCCATTCAAAGGTCAACATCCCCGAAAGTCATAACTCGTAACTACGCAAGCACAGAAATGGTAACACAATGCAGCAAGACTAGAACTCGCCAGTGAATGAGATTGGATGAGTTATACCTTGCGGGGAAGGTATGAAATGCCAAGATTTTGAAAATATCATAAAAATAACATGCATAATGTAACTTTCAATTCGTGAATGATTGTCAGGCATTGCAACAAAGTATGACAACTTTAATTTACGCCAACAACCATAAGATATCATAGAGTAACGCGTATCCTTATTGTTTTCATTCTATCATCTAGAGAATAACTAAAATAATATGTGTATCTAAACAGAGATTTTGTTTTTCTGTCATCAATACCATCATTAAATGAGTGTTTTGGGAGGAATGTACAAATATGGTTTACCACATTCTCTTCCCAAAGAGGTTACTCCCTTCAGAATTCCTATCGTAACCTATCGGAAATCTGAATCGAGTTACCTCTGTGGGAAGAAAATGCGTTCACATGAGATTAGTAAAACTAGTACGGATGGGTCTCTTGAAATCATTATTTAAGCACATTTATGAGAGAATCCCAAATCATTAATACACAATATATTATAACAGAAGATTTCAAATAATACTGACTGAATTCAAACCTTAAGTGGGCCACGGGTTGAATCAGATTCATGGAGAGTTGACGACCTCTTGCACGGTTACTCAGGTTGCTCAGGTGAATCCGTGCAAGCTGCAGCATCCCAGTAGAGACATCACTCATTTGACAACTATCATTTTAAAGGCAGGGTTCTATTTGGGTATATTTGTGTGGAAACAAAACACGAGATGATATTCCTGTATGTTATAATACGTGATTACAACACAGTCAAGTTAAAACATACCGAGGGAGATATTTGATTGACAATTTGACAAAGATTAGGTCTTACTCATTAAAAAATATAAACAATGAGAAGTGAAACCATTCATCGGCATCTACGAATGTGGAAAACTACGGCATAACACGACATTGCTGACCGATCCTCTGTTCATATTCTATCAATAAACATGTTTGTTATTCAAAAAGCGACCCCGGGATTACCAAGATGATGAAACCTATATGGGAGCTGGGAGGGGTAAAGAGTCAGAAGAAAGGATCTCACGCAGTCTGGAGTTCCGCCTCCCTCAACAGCGGTTCATCAAGAAGGATGTCAAGTCAAAAGATATTTATTGCATTTAGGCCTCCAGGCCATATACAAATATTACATAATGTTAATGTTAAAGGGGGCAGTTGCACTTTTTTTTCAAATTCTATTTTTTCATATTTTCAAATTTCCCAAACTAAAATGATAGTTTATGTCATTTATATTTACTCTATAGGGTAAACATCTTATTACATAAACCAATTATCCGTAGTTGTAATAACAATGTTGCGTATAAAGCAAATATTGCATGGCGGCCATTTCAATGTGAACACATTTAATTATTTCGAATGACAAAAACGATTCCTATGCATGGCTTTACCGAACCATGTACACTCATTTTTACTTGATTTTCCGAAGAGGGGAGTGTGTTAGACTATTGGTGACATTATTTTTCAAATAAATTTCATTGACTTATTTCAGCGTGCTACTGCCCCTTTTACTTTCATCACTAAACAAATTATAATATTGCAACTAAAGCAGTTTTACAGCTGTTTGACTGTCAACTTTAGGACTGGTTAGCGATAGGCCTAGGAGTATTGTAAGCTTTGGGAAGAAAGTTAATTAGAGCTGTATAGCAACACAATTTTGCTTGATTTGAAACTGATGATAATATTCTTGACAAACTCAGTTAGATGTTGTATACTTATATTTTATTTTATTTTTTATCAGTAAGTTGATATCAATAAATTTATCATTATTTCAAAATTAACAAATTATCCCTAACTATTTTGTCCAGTTTACAATGTGACAATGTGGGATTTTGGCTGTATACATAGAGTTTTGAATCAAATGAAATGATTTGATAACTAGGGCAGGATGGTAACATGAATTCACTATGGGTCACTATAAATTGTTTTATTATATTGATGACATCTGAGTACACATATCATCATGTCAAATAATACGGACTGCCACATTTATTTGCATATTGTTATCATTCAACAAATGAATGTCCTGGTAATAATTTTATTGCACAAATTTCGTTGCACCAACTATGATCCTTATAAATATGTTCTGTGAATGAATCGAGTGACTCCATCGTGACGTTTTCTGAACCAGCTGGTCTTCTTAGAAATCTTCTCTCAAAGACATGTCCCATCATCAGCGTCTCACCGTACTGACTGTAGACAGCAATTTCATTGGATTATATCAATGATGCTGATTATAATGATAATAATATGGACGAAGATGATGATAATAATGATAATGTGGACGAAGGTAATGATGATGATAATAATATGGACGAAGATGATGATAATAATGATAATGTGGACGAAGGTAATGATGATCATAATAATATGGACGAAGATGATGATAATAATGATAATGTGGACGAAGGTAATGATGATGATAATAATATGGACGAAGATGATGATAATAATGATAATGTGGACGAAGGTAATGATGATGATAATAATATGGACGAAGATGATGATAATAATGCTAATAATGTGGACGAAGGTGATGATTATAATGATAATGATATTAACGAGGACAATGTTGATGTTGATAATGAAGATAAACTTGTAGTTGATAATGAAGACTTTTGTGGCAATCGTTGATAATGCCAATGAGTGTAATGTTGAAAAATGATGATGATGGTAATGAGGATGACGGTGATATGTGACAATGATGTAATGTGTGGGTTAATAAGGAGGATGTCTGTGATAATTGAAAATGAGGACGATAATGGGAACGATGTTAATGTTTCTTTCATTATGAGGTAATTGATGATTTGGAATAATGTTGTTGCTAATGAGGATGACGATGATCGATGACGTTAAATTCATGAAAGGAGATAATCAAGAGAAGGAGAACGTGAAAAGTGGAGAGAAGGTGAGTATATTATTGACAACGATTTATGTTTGAATCCATTTATGTGGACGATGTGGACTCTTACTCTCGAAATTTCGATACGTGCAAAATACCATATTTGCTACATTCAGTTCAAATAATTTCAATCAATTTGCCAGACGTTGTGCATTCTCCAGTTTTCGATCATACATCACTTATTTCACTAAATATATGATAAGTACTTCAATCCATGTACGGAAACCGAAACGACACGTCCCATTTACATGCACAGTTATATGGCCCATAAAATATAACCCATTTTTTTCTTTCTGTCTGTTGTAGATTACACTTATTGACGCGCACCAGCCACGGTTCAATGTCCGGATTGCGATCAGAACTCACTACTTCCACCTTTATATCGTCAATATACTGAATCAGCTAGCAATAAAACGGCAATTTTTTTCAGCAGTTAGAACTTCTTGTTATATACAACCATTTATAACGTTTGACATATGTGACCTTAACTATACACTGAATGTCCTTCTAAGCAGTTATTTCGTACAGTTAATCTGTTTACCTGAAGCTCTTCTCTGCCAGGATCGGTCAACTGTATTGACCGGGGAGCGCGCACCTGCAATGAGAGTGATTGTTTGATTAATTTTTTTTACCAAAAATAGGAAAGCCATATTTGGAAATACAAAGAGGTTTTAGAAACAAGATTGAACATAAGATCAGGAAGATTTTCTGGATAACAATTTCTTGATCTTATGACTGTATGCCACTTCTAAATGTCCTTCAGGGACCTGGTGAGATACTTGTTGAATCGCATATGAATGGCGCATCTATACTGATGTTTAATTTGAAATATTAGAACGTGATTAATTAATATTGGGAATAATCGCTATTAAACGCCACAAAAACGGTCGATACAACGTCAGTGATTGCACATCTAACCTCAGATGCAAACAATTAGGATTCTCAATTTCTAGCCGAGGAAATAGCCTGAATATAACACAGGCTGCGATAACAAAAATCTGAAGGGAGCAACCTTTGTAGGAAGAGAATGGAATATATAAGCACATTACCAATTTTAGTAGGGAAAGCGTATGCACATCATCGGGGAAGTCTGGGTTCGAATCCATTAAGGTTACACCACACGACGTAAAATGATTGACACTGTTACTTCCCTTTATCATTCTCTCCCAACAGAGGTTACTTAAGTCAAGTTTATTCCTTTCGGAGTAACGTGGGGAGAACTGACTTGAGTCTCTGTCGGGAGAGAAGGGCGTTTAATAGAATATAATAGCATAAGGACAGAAGAAGCTTAAAGTGGTGCTTCAGTGTTACGTAGACTGATAAGAGCACTCATTGCTGTACTTGTCCTTGGACGATACATCTATATTAATCATATTTAATAATACACACGTGGGGAACGTCGTCCCATCTCCTTGTCGAGGTCATCAAGCTCTTCATTTGGTTCTTCCAGAGGATTGACAGTCGGGGAGGATTTACTGCAAGTACACATTAAGTTTCATTGAACAGTCTTCATTAAAGAGACATCCATTGTGTTTCATAAAATTTTATTTCGCTTTAATACGTGCCAACATACGATATGTGCTGATTTCAGTTGAACCAATTTCACTCAACGTATATATATTCATCCCCAATCGTTAAATATATATTTTTTACTAATTTCCAATTATAACCGAGTGCATCATTATACATGTGTAGAAACCGAAACTACATGCCCCATGTACATGCACATTAGGTATAAGACCTATTAAAGGCGCTGTAGCACGTTTTTTTTACAAATATTATTTTTTCAAATTTCGCATTTAAAATGAGGGTAAAACATCTTATTACTCAAACCATTTATCCGTAGGGGTAATAACGGTGTTGCATATAAAGCAAAAATTGCATGGCGGCCATTTATAGTGAACACAAAAGCAAAAATTGCATGGCGGCCATTTTATTGTGAACACATTTTATTATTTCGAATTACAAAAACGATTCCCATGGCTTTACGGAACCATGTACACTCATTTGTAACTTGACTTTCCGAAGAGAGAAGGGTGTTTTACTATTGATGACATTATGTTTCAAATACATTTCATCGACTTATTTGAGCGAAATAACGTGCTACAGCGCCTTTAAACTTTATCAACACAAATTTGTCTTTTTGTCTGTTGTAAATAATTTCGAAAATGACGTTTGACTGATTGACGCGCGCCTCAAGCGGTGTATTGTCCGGTTTCCGACCAGAAATCGATTCTTTTATATCATCTGTATACTGAGTTGACTATCATCAAAACATTAATCTTCGGCAAAAGTCATTACTTCTTGATAAAATAACACTATTTATAACGTTTGGCATATTTTACCCCAAACAACACAATGGATGTACCTTTAATAGATTCAGATATAGGTCAAAGAGGAAAAGTTAATAGTGCTTGACAATATGCTATTTCTGAAAGTAACATTGATTTTATAAATAAGTAAGTAGTTGAAATAAAATGTAATAGAAATATGCCATAAATAACAAGTGTGTACATGGGCCTGATTTGTAATGTATGTTGAACGTATGAAATACCGATACACATTTGTTAGTATGTGCAGATTGGGAAATTTGAAATGAAATTTGTTTGTTCATGATTAAACATAATTCATATATTAGGTACTGGAAACTTGATTTGAGATTATTTGTAAATAGGTCAAATACAATTAATCACGAGAAAAGATCATCTGAAAATACAAAATTAAAAGTGACAGGTTTTCTTACCTTTATTAAGAACATATGTATTTGATGATAATATATAATTAGATATAATCAATCGCAAAAGATTCATTATTTCGCCTTAAGAGATGTTGAAAAGGATAAAAACAACAAGTATTGAACTTACAAAACTGTTTTCTTGGAGAGGTAAAATGCAGCTATACAGATGAGAATGAGACCAAGAACTCCACTCGTTGCTTTGAATATATAATCCTCCACAGACTTGTCCTTCACGTAGTGTTTAACCTCTGTAACCAACACAAGTATATTCAGTCTGATTGAACTCGACTTTTTTTCGAGGAATAACAGTTGCAAAATAGTGCATTTACTGAGATACAAACTCATATCGTTCAGAGGTTTCCTCGCAAAACCGTCTGATAACAGCCCGTAGGCTCGAATGTTCTGATGCTATTAAGGGTAACCAAAAGCTTTCGATACGAAAGGCTAGGGGCAAGTAACTCTCAACAGCCATACTTACGTCGGCTTCCGTAAAATGAGGAACGTGTTAACGAATGATTCCGAATGCTTTCAAAACGGTGACCGTTAAAAACAATGATGTGATTGGTCAGCCATCTGACTGAGTTTTGTCTAATCTAAACTAGCACGTATACAAAACGCGCACAAATACGGGTGTTCTCAGACCTTGTGGAAGGGAATCTACAGAACACGCACCTATACAGGGTGTTCTCAGACCTTGTGGAGGGGAATCTACAGAACCTGTTCGTATGCCAGGAAATGTATTATTTAGCAAATTTTATTCCTCAGAACAAGGTCGATTTCAATCAGTACTGCTGTTCATTTTATACCACATATATTACCGTCCTGTTGTATCCGCCAGACAGCTTCAATACCCTGATACCATAAGTACCTTATTCCTTGTATCGTATTATAAATAACCAATCATTAAAATGACTTTAAATCGTACGATAGTGGCACTCCTCTGAGTGTGCCGAATTATCAGTAAACTTCAAGTTTCAAATCAATCAATTTCATTGTCTGATTAAATATATGCTATATGTGATGCGATAAAAAAAAGGTGCTTATGGAGATACAATACCCTGATAAAGGAGGATGGTAATTTTACATGTTTTGTCATCTTCCGGGATTTTGGATATCCATTTTAAAATATTTGGATAGTGTAATCATGATTTTACTTGAATATTGATAACTGTAAACATAATTTATATAAAAAAGATAGCAAAATCGTCTTGTATAATTCATTTATGATGTATAATATACTTGTAGCATGTAAGTATTTGAAACATGTACACTTATGTGTTCATTGTAAATGGATGAATTGTCAGTAGAGCACAATAGACGCTTCCGATAGATTATTTTCGTTTTCATACATTCATTTCATGTATTCCTTTCTTAAACAACTTACTTACACATTTACCTGCCACTTAACAAATACTGTGTATTATTTTGGAGAAACATATACAGTCTATATTTCTCATTTAGCCACGATAACGTCCTGAATAAATTTTGAAATTGTAATCCCAGAAAATAAAATAAGAAAACGGTATATAGTTTTCCCTTCATCGGAATAAACATACTTCATACACTTAAGTAATAACAAATATCTTACCACATCCCGAAGAAGGTTTAGGAAGCAGCGCCGTCCCACCCTGCCTCAGTCGCTTCCGCCGCTGAGCCGCGGGGGAACAGTTCTCGTAATACACCATTACGTACGTTGTAGCGTTCAAGCGCCCGTCATTGACGTCGAACGCCGTCACTTCTAACACTTCATACGTGTCCCATCGCTTTAACGTTCCACCCGGGGAAGGTTGTAACACTAACGTTCTGTTGTCACTGTCTAACCACGTGTATTTGCTAGCATTTTCCACCATTTCCAACGTCAAATCTGACGTTAAATCATAATCCGTGACGTTGAACGTCAATAATATCACCTCCTCATCCTTTTTGCATCCGCTCGGGGCGTAGTAGAATCCTTGCTCGAAGATTGGAGCGTTATCGTCCACGTCGTCAATGCACAAATGTAACGGTAAATCTGAGAACTTCGACGGAACGTCTCTTGACGTCGCTCTAACGACTACAGTGTAGTTAACGCTGCCGCCTGTCATTGGATCACAGTCGAGTACTTCCGTGCTATGTAATGCTCCTGTCAATGTGTCGATTGTGAACAAATTGTGAACAGACACATTTTCATCTGCAAAATAATAACATGCTTTAGTGTAAAAACCATTTTTAGAAGATTACACACAAAGAAAAACTTTTCTATAATGTATTTAGTATACAAATGATAGGAAAGACATAAGGGCCTGTCAGTCATATTTGCGTCTTATTATATTAAAAATTGCAACGAAACTCGTATATAATATTTGAGGAAAACTTCTCAAAGATGTAGATGTTGATATATCTAGGAAATATTTTTTACCAGACAGCAGTAATTGCAATATTGGGCTGTGGGATTTTTCAGAAATCGTAGAAATCGTGGTATTAAAGTTCATACACGAATATGAAGGGGAAGTACAGCTCCTGTAAATATGAGTCTCAAATGTTCTACAATGTACTAATGTGCGACAAGGTTAAGGTTTGACTTTAGTTCACTTTGACCTCAACCTATCTAAAACTCTCAAAATGTTTTGATTGTTGAAATTTAGAATAAATATGTTGGAGAAATGTAGTACAACATGACAATCACGAAGAACATTGCTTAGTTAAGTTTCACCACATAAATGTTAACTTAACATTTCCTGATAAATGTTTCCCCCATGAGAATATATATGTTATTTTTTTTATTATTGTTCAGTTAAATTAAGTTTTACCACCCAAATATTTATGAATAAATGATTGAGTTTCAACGACAACAAATTAATGATAAAATATAGATAGAGAGGGCGAAGCAGTACTCGGACAGTGGCAGTACATAGAATTAAATATGGATATGTTCTTACTGTTAGAATGCATGTAATTTTAGTTTACCACCCAAATGAAGAACCTTACATCCCAAAATAAATGATTAAGTTTTTACGACAAGAACATTAAAATAACCATTATTTGGATATGGATTTTCTCTATGAGAACACATAGGTTATTTTGAGTATTGTTTAGTTAGCTTTAAGTTGTACCACCCAAATGTAATCCTTTAAATAAAAAAAAACATCTATGACTTTATCGACTCACCTGAAACAACAGAGGCAATAGAATACAAGATAACACCTGACCAGGTAGCGTTGAAACAGATTATCGTAACATTTGGGGGATAATCCTCAGGGATGTGAAACTCAAACACTTCTGAAGAGTTTATGCTTGCAGGGAACTCCCAAACTGGAGTCGAGTTACTCACTGCTGTCAACTGAAACACAAAAGTATTTTTTTTAAATTAACCAAGATCTTAGTATAATGTTTAAGGTATTAACAAATTCAACATAACTGGTCTTAGTATAATGTTTAAGATATAACTAATTGTCATAGTTCAAGCACGTACCTATATACGTATAGCGAGTTATAGAAAATACATAATCATGTATATATTCCGCAACATTTCAGCTCAATAAATAGAAAGAAATTGAATAACTTCTAAACTAATGTAATATAAAACCACGGTTGATTTATTATTCATAAGATTTGTTTAAGCCAGTCGAGATGTTTACTGATGTTTTACTTTTAGCCTTAATTTTATCATATAAATCGTACGACCACTCACATCAATATCAACGCGTGCTGTTGCAGTGTGTACAATCGCCGTGTGTGAATCCATTGCTTCAAGGGTCAAGGTCATTCTTTCATCAAGGTCAACAAAGCTGCTGTTTCCGGGGTCGTATTTCAACTCAAAAGTCATCACCTTTCTACTTATAATGAACAGTTCGGATAAAGAGGGTTCTTTGATTGTCAAGGTTATGTTGTCATTGTCTTCTCTGTCTGGATCGTTGCAGTGGATGGTTAAAAGAGGTTTTCCTGAAATGAATAGAGTTTCTATGTAACGTCGTATATTGTTATAACAAAATTAAGAAAAGGAAACTTCGATGCTGAAAATGATGGCTTCACAAAGAGATACAAACTTTTGGTTGATGAATTCAATTATGGACAATGCAATTCAGTGTCTAGTTCAAATACATATATATAGTTAATACTTACCTTAGAATGTATGTAACTAAAACATAGTTCCAGGTTGGAGTTAAAAGGGTAGTGATACTTTACGTTCAAATATGCCCAAAAAGGTTGGAATTCAGTGGATGGAAGAATATCGAAGAGTAATTCTCACGGTACACTTTGCTTGTGCAACTTACATGTACATTCAATAATTATTAAGCATCTATAATAACTCATATTATTCAATACACCATTCGACATAATGTATCATCATCATCATCATCATCATCATCATCATCATCATCATCATCATCATAATCATCGTCGTCGTCATCATCATTATTATTATCACCACCACCAATGTCGTAGTCGTCATCATCATCATCATCATCATCATCATCTTCATCATCGTCGTCGTCATCATTACCAGATCTTACAGAAAACATCTGGAACAGATGTTCAAATTCTTACCTAAATCTTCTAATTCTTTCACTTTCACTGTGTAAACCGTTTCATCAAATTTAGGGGCGTTGTCGTTGATGTTGATCAAGTTGATCGACAGATTCGAACGTGACTTGTGTCCAACGACATTTTCAACTTCCAAGGTCAAGAGGTCAAGGACACGAGGACATGTCACATTTTCGTAATCCAATCTGTCAACCATGATCAGGTCTCCGGTGAACGTGTTGATACCAACGTACTTTTTGTGTTCACCTAGAAGTAGTATTTATAAGAACATTACAAAATGTTATTATTCATCGGCATATGTGTGGGAGTACCTTTACCTACATGTATAGTGGTACAATACAATATTACTTTAAACTCTTAATTAATTTACTTTTAATTCTTATGCCAGTTGTCTTTACATGTTGATTGAAATAAAAGACAACCTAATGAATAGATTATATGCATTATGATACAAACCAAAGAAATACCAAAAGATAAAAATGCAACACTGTGGAAAAATTCAGAATTCAGTGTCCTGAGTTGGCTGTTTTTTCACAATTTTACTTATAAGATTAAATTTTCTACCCGATACATTAAACATTGACATGGGAAATCTACAGGGATGTGAAATATATATTAAGGTATTCCACATTTTTCAAGTATCCCTTTGACATATTTGGCTCAAATACCATATTCATTCTCTATATTGTCTGGGATAACTGAGTAGTTATATAACACTGGACTCCACGTAACTTATGTTTTAGACCGACCTTTCTGAGTAATTATATATCATTGCAAGCTCCATGTACCGCATTCTTTAGAAGTCGAAACATCATCGTTCTCTTCCCACAGAGGTTACTCCCTTCAGGGTTAGGATCGGAAATCTGAAGGGAGTAACCTCTGTGGGAAGAGACGCTGATCATTCTTGGATATTCACCAAACAATCGATAGTTCAGTCCGCCTCCCTTCTCCCTCTCAGTGACCGTGAAGATTCCCGGAATTATCTCCCCTATAGGAAGTTCCTCCGTGACGGTCTGTCTCCTGGAGACGTTGATGACTGGCGGCTCGTCGTGAACGTTCATGACGTTGATTAAAAGTGTTGCGTTCACTTCAAGCAGTCCTGCTCGTGCTCTGAAAGAACATACATTGGGTTTATAGTTTGAAAACTGTTTGGGGTTCCTTTCAGAAGGTACCACGTTGATTAAAAGTATTGCGTTCATTTCAACCAAAAGACAATAGACAGAAAAGTAACCTGGCATTGGAACATTCCATTATACACTGACATCTAATTTCTCACCTGATGACCACGCCGTACATTTGACGAGTTTCATAATCAAGAGCCTTGGTCAGCATTATTCCCGTTTTCTTCATCTTGAAAACCTCGGTCTCGTTTCCTATGACGTCATACATTATCCTATCATCCGGGTCACGTGCCTCCACGTGATATATGATCTTCCCTACTGGCATATTCTCCGGGACGTCGACCTGTGTGGAACTGCCAGGGGGTGGCAAGACGAACACTGGGGGCACATCTGCATGTAACACATCCAAAAATGTTTAACATCGTTTACTAAGCATTGCAGAATTTACCAACTCAGTGAGAACATATTCTTTATTACAATTTAATCCAATAATCTATCATATCTCGTTGAAGAGGTGAAGCTAGGGTGATCTTAGTTTCGTATCAATCACGATGCGAAGAACGAGAATGAGCAATCTCATTAATATCACCTTTGATTCGTTCCCAAGGTTAAGCTTTAGAAATGTGGGTTGTCACTCATCCAAGATCTGACGGAATCCCGTAGAGCCCCGTGTCCACTTTCAGAAATTTGAAAACATGCATTGTCAACGAGAAAGTAACAATTTCCGGCGAGCATGGAGCTCTACGAGATTCCGTCAGATCTTGGACGAGTGACAACTCAAATAGGTCTAGCCTTAGGAACGAATCAAAGATATGATTTTAAACAGATTGGAGAATGAGTTTCGTACATATGCTAGTAACTACCGATATCATGACATCATATTCATCCGCATTGTCTAGATTACATGAGGAATATATATATATTTTATAAAAAGGAATTTCATTGCAAAAAGAAGCAGACGTCCCTTTGAACTTTTCTTCACTGATGTTAAACACAATTTTTGGATTTTGACGTTTTCATTAATTTGCATCTTCACTTTGGGATATATATATATATATATATATATATATATATATATATATATATATATATATATATATATATATATATATATATATTTGCAGTATATTAATTTGATTGAAATCATAATATTATATATTGTGTAAGGATTTGCTTACGTGAGTAATGTGTTTGAATAAGTTTGAATAATAAGGTAATACATGTTCATGTCAGTCAAGTACTAAACATGATTAATATGAAAGTTTTCAACTGTGATCTATCAATATTAAATTCATCCTACTCCATCAGTATTCGCAAGGCTGATTTAATCCACTGACCCCGTAAAGGCCTCTGCCTCGTACTGCGCTATAAATAATCAGTCAATACAATGAGGTTAAATCAAGCCAAAGTTACAGTTTCCGCTTGAGAAGAACAGTCATCCACCATCGAATTTCAAATCACGACATTTCATTGGCTGACAATAACATACTACATATGGCAATGAGTCACCAACTTTCAGTGATACGAGGCAGAGGCTGCTTATATGATCATGAGATTGAACTAACTTCACGGATACAAATACCCTGCAGATGGAGAGGATCGTTTACATGGATAATCAACCACAGGGGCTTGTATTGCTGAAAACTAACAGATCCTTACCGTAACTTAAAGGGGCAGTAGCACGTTTTTTGCAAATTTTATTTTTTTCAAATTTCCCATTTATAATGATAGTTTATGTCATTTATATCTACTTTATAGGGTAAAACATCTTATTAAACCAACCAATTATCCGTAGTGGTAATAACGATGTTGCGTATAAAACAAAAATTGCATGGCGTCCATTTTATTGTGAACACATTTTAATATTTCGAAGTACAAAAAACTATTCCTACGGTTTTACTTAACCATGTACACTCATTTTAAACTTGATTTTCTGAAGAGGGAAGGGTGTTTTACTATTGGTGACATTATTTTCCAAATACATTTCATCGACTTATTTGAGCGAAAAAACGTGCTACTGCCCCTTTAATTGCAACTTCAGGCAAATGTAGGTCACATCCTCCAAGATGGCGCAGAATATTTGCCTATAGTTACTATAAAGTTGCAATAAGGTTGTTACGGTAAGATACCACGAACGATTCGAGTATGTCACATGTATCAGGGATGTAAAGTGATAGTAAAAAACTCTTGTCGAGATTGATTGTTTTTGCTAGGAATGAAATATCGACTTTTTCCTCTATTTTTATCGATGTATTTCTGAGACGCCATTTGACCCACCCAAGTCTGACGAGTAACAAATCGTGTTTCAAGTGTCATAACTTGAGAAATAATGCACCGATTTTGTTGATGTTTGTTTTAATCGAAAGAGGAATCGATGTGCTTTAATCTTGTGGTAGTATTACGTGTTAAATGTGTGGTAACATTTTGGAATGTTTGGCCAGGGGGTAAAATCGCGTTGCATCCCTTTCTTTATTTAGTAGTATAGGGTATCGTAGTATTTGACCTAGGAACTGTTTGTTTTCAGCAATACAATTCCCCGTGTAATCAACTTTCTTTGCATAATAGTGGCGTCTCGACCTACCTCTTTCAAAACGCCGTAGAGAGCATGATGTATAGCACTGGACCTCTATAACGTAAAGATACCACTCACCGTTTACTATCCTCCACACACCCGGGGTGTTCTTGAAGGTAAATATTGCTACAATGACTTGCTCCATCTCCACCGGAACAGGGACAAACAACTTCTCGTTCCTCCCGACCAATAGTCCAGTTCCAAGCGACACACCCAACTTGCCCCATCCCATCCAAAAGGACACGAACATTTTGCAGTTCAAAACATCCAGCTTTGCAGTGGTGACTTTTTTACCGGATGTTAAAACGGTCAGTCTTGCAAAAGGACCTTGTGCTCCTTCTCCCAGCTCCAAGCGAATTGTTGTGGTGCCGAGTTTACTTCTGATAGCTACGCATGCATTCTTGCACGCCTTGACTTGAAATAAGAACCGGCGATCACAAGACAGATCTTTTTCAAACGTTATTCGGTCCTTCGCCCCCTTCGTATGATGAACGTCTGTTTTGCCTGTAACGACAAATACAGTACATGTATGTTACTAATTTATAATAATAAACATATTGCGTACCGGTCATTGACAGTCCCAGTCAGGAGGAGTATCAGGTCTTGACATTTTAGTGATGACTCACCAGGTAATTTTGTCTTGGTATATCTGAATACAATTTTAAAATATCTCAAATATGAAAAAATAATTTATTGTAATGCATGACCCAGGATTCGAACATATTACCCTTTGTCAAGTACGCAGCGCCTTTATCCATTAGACTACAGAGGGCTATCAGAAACCATTATGATGGTTTGTCGGTAAGAACCCTGCATTCTATTCTTAAAGTGTGAAACGCATGGGGATCGTGCTGAAACACACAGCATGCAGGAGTGTTGGCTGTCAATCACATCGCTTTGCGTGGAAGATTGCGTCATACACGTGCGTGGAAGAATCCATTTCATAAGGACAGAAGCTTTTTTGTTCACCTGATATCAGTTTCCATGAGGACAGGTACTTACATAGTGTTGATAACAGAGTTTTATATAAACTATACGAGAATATAATAATATTTCATTCGCTCACTCATCCATACCCATTCATACTCTTAACAATTCTGGATCAATTTTTCAATCTACTACAAATTTATCATACATTGCCCACTTATTTTCATATTCCTTCAACTTACACTTTTTCCAATATCTAACCTTTTCTATTAAATAATAGTATCTTAATTCCTTCTTGAAATGCAGTAATGTTGGTGTTTTCTTCCTCAGCTTACATTCGTAAATAAAATATTTGCCTCAAAGTAATATCAAATCGAAAGTATCATCAATATGAAATGTGGGTAAAAACCCGAAAAGGATCAAGTCGCATTGAATCGATATGATGCCTTTGTGAACACAGTTTAATTCCAGCCATTCTGAAAACTTCCGCCAAAAGGTCTTACTAGCTCTACAATGCAAGAAAAGATGTGCTATTGATTCAGGTTCTGCTGCACAGAAAGTACATAAATTATCATAAATCAACAAGGTGCATTTTGCTCAAAAAGGTGTTTACAGGTAGGATTCTGTGAAGCAGTCTGTTTTGCATCCATCTTAATTTGGGATATAGAGTGGTTTGGAATGGTTTTTTAAATGTCTTAAGCCAGTTTATATTTATCAAAAACACCTCTTCCAATTTCTCGATTATTTTTGGTATTTCATTATTATTATATATATAGTTAATTGAATGTAATAGCTTTTTTTTAATCCTTTTTTTACATGAGAAAAGATTACTAATACATAAGCATGTAAAGTCAACTAGATTGAAATTTTGTATGCCAAGGGTTTTGCGATTTTATCAACTGCTTTTAAGATTCCATGAATTTCAAGAAAATTTATCCTTGAAAAAGACATGACAAAACAGTTCAAGCGACATAAATTCACCATTATCATCCAACAAGCAAGATATATTAACAATGTCATGTTCATGGAAATGTTTGCTATTTAAGCATTTGTCATCAATAAGAATATTTGTATTATATAAAAGCAGCTCCCTGAGGATTGCTTCATCTGTGCATGGTTCAGTATTATAACTATATTTTGCAAAAGCATTCATTGTATCTTTGCAAAAACTGTTTAGAATTTGTTCTGAAAGTCCCACCGGAAATTCCCTACCATAGGTTAATATATTTAAGTACTGTGGGCAGAATCTACCTGTACATATCAGATGAATGCGCACAGAAACTAACAATATAATTTTAATTTATGTGTTACATAATTGAAATGTATTGTTTATAATGCAAGATGTGAAAATAATCATAACCTCGTGCATTTTCCATTTCATAGCATATGGAGAGGATAGTATACGAGTTGCCATATCATACTAACCGTACGACGTGTTGGAAGATAATGAGAATCTAATGAATGGTTATTTAGATATCTCCCTGACAATCTTAATATGTAAGGCCAACTGCGACCTTCAGAATAATGTCATGGTCACTAAACTCTAAGCAACCCTTTGTCTTCGATATCAATAGGTAAGATATGAATCCAGTCAATCCAGGTTTGTTATGGTAAAATGGCAACGTTATATTGTGACCTTGACATGAAGGTCAAGGTCACAAACTCTGTTGATACATTACTATTCCTGAGCTGAAGCAAGATGCAAAATATAAAAGAATCCAGTGAATAGTTCTTGAGTTATTCCATTTCGTACGTACCATTTCGATGCTGTCGAATATTCTATCCCCGTTTATAATAATAATGTAATAATAACAACCAGATGAATATTTTTTCTAGTTGAGTTTGAATCCTGAATAAGCATAAATACACATACGTGATTATCTCTCATTTTCGATACCTTAAAAATACTGCCCTTGTTCATTGTTCAATTCATATTCTCTAGTTGTCATTGTCCGCTAAACAATGAATACACGAACGTAAACATTGCATGTCTTATCTTTTTCATTCTACTCCTATGTCTTATTATATTAGGCTGCATACAAAAATGTTATGTTTCTCGGGCAATTTGTATGACTTGCTTTCTATATTTTGGGGAAAGATATGACGAGGGAAGGGCACATTTTATTTTCTCCATCACCATATACATGTAGCTTGGAAGTGATAAATGTATAGAAAACGGAAGTGCATCCGTTTCTCTATCGTCCCAAGGTGAAAACGTATGGAGACCAACTCTACCCTTTTTATTTGGAAATATTTTCGTTACGCCCGTGACGTTGTGAAGATGCCGTTCTTGCAGACCCATATATTTGGTGGACAAATGGATTTGGGGTTTAGCAAAAGGGGTTGGCAAATTTAATCTTCTTAAAATGACAATAACATAGATGTAAATCACGCAAATAAAAGTGATACGCCGAATTTAATTTTGTAAACATTTGGCCTTATCATATTACCAGAACACTGAAATAAGATTGTAGAATATTTTAAAACTTTCAAATGTATTTTGTCATTGGATGATGAAGCTTTGATAATAATCGTAAACTATTTACCGCACCGGCATATATCGCTTAAAAATAGTGCCACAAATCGTTACCTTGTTACTATATAATGAGCAATGGATTACAGCGAATAATAGCTGTTATTCACGAACGGTTTGGTCATGTCCGCTAAACATAATTGTTTATGTTCCCTGGTAGGAGATATACTAGATTTATTTCTGAAGATATCAAAGAAAGATTAATTGACTGTGCCAAACAAGACTGGCATGCAGAACTTACCATTTTATTCCACTATAAAATCATCATTTACCTCAGAATTGTTATTTGCGGAAAGCACTCCTTATTGATTGGAGGCGCAGAGCCTCCAACTTGTATACACATTTGAAATTTTACCCTATATAATATATTACAGTTGGAATATTCAAAATAACATTTCGACCAATCATGCCTGGCCTCTTCATATTTTGGAAAAAGTAAATGACCAATGATCACAGCTGTAGCAAATTTTTAACCACATGACCATGTGGGTAACCGAAATAATTAGTTTTCCTTTTACTGCGAAAACAGATTTTTTCTAAACATCTCAAACCGAAACGACCGTTGTGTTATTTTGAATCTGAACGTTAGTAAACATTAATATTTTTCAATTCAAAGCCGTTTTACACCTGAATGAGCAGACATATACCGATTCGAGTTCATAAGTTCGCACTGCAGTTTCGGAATATCCAAGAAACTTTACACGCAAATGTCATCCGCGCGAATGCAAACATCTACCAATCGATAACATTAGCTGTCAATCAATACGCCAACCTTCCACTCAAAGATTTAAATTGAAGAGTTTTACAACATAAAACAATTGTCTGACGTCACGAAATTATCTCATGACGTCAGTTTGATACTGATGATGGGCATTTCTTGCGGCCAATGACAATGGCGGTAGATTTACGCTTGGGTTTATCGGAGATTAAACAATCTAAACACACAACAACCAAAATTAATTAACGACTGAACAAAATATGCCGACATAGTTTTTGAGAGCTTTTGACGGCATGAATCTAAAATGTGAACAATGACATAAGCCATACACTCGTTAGAACATTGACTCCTGAGTAACACGTCACACCTTTCGCTAAAACGTTTTTCTACTATTTTGAAATTGGCTTGAATCCAATACCTTTGTGTGTTTATTATTTACTGCTGTCAGAATAATTTCTAAATAAAAAATGAAAACAAACACAAAAATAAATGTTTTTGTTAGTTGAGCCAGTATCATGTATTGGCAGCATTTATCAATACAACACAATACATATTAAGAGCTTACATTTTAGTTATCAAACATGCTTCATACTTATCAGCCCGATACCCCTATATCATTGACCAGGGATATGTCTTTGAAACTTGATATGTGTTTCCCTTTACATACAGCCATCGAAATAGTCATACCCTTTGACCTTGATTAAATACACAATATTTGGAATTTTAACCTTCACCATAGTTTTTAACTTGAAAATGTTAATAATTTATGTTTCCGATGTCACATACTGAGGTCATAACCTTTGACAAAATCACCTTAGTGGAGGATGCCTTTTTCTGAAAAAAACTTATTCATGGCCCTAACTTTGTATTGATCGGTGATAGGCCTTGTGTTCTCTAGGGAGTTGATGCCGACTACGTAACGCCATGCTATATAAACATATATATAACTGGCATCTAAATTAACCCTATATGTAAATGTAACGCCTGTAAATGAATCGCTTCAATTTTCATAAAAACCAGCCAATTGAGTGTGTACTTCTTTCATCTGTATGAAGAACGACATGGAGAAAGCTTTCATAAATTTATCTATATTACTCTGTCAAATTTAGATCATTGTTCAATGAACATGACAATATGAAAAAAAACACAATTTCAAACACAAAAGTTAAAGAAAAGTGCTCGTTACATACATAACATATATTTTCCATTATATTGTAAGCCTGAAATAGGTATATTTACCTGCGTTAACCGTCCGAGAAATCACGAAAACAAAGGCTGCCACCAGGGCAACAAATTTCATCTTGAAGTCGTTTCAACATCAGTCCTTATGCTAGAGAAAAAAATGGTGAGTTACAATTGATGTACATTTCTTCTGTGTCATATCAGCTATCGCTAAGAGAAATAAACAGTTATCACAATTCGTTCATACAAATACGTGTATGTTCATCACGTTACCTATATGTATGCAGGCCACACGTGACGTGGTCCTAAATTAGCATCAGTGTGCATGTTCAGTGAACCAATCATTGAATTAAAGGGGTGATTCTATCGGGATATTTTTGTGGGAACTAACTTCGAGGGGATATTTCTGTTTAATGTTTAGCTATTACTATATGATTATCACCTAATTCAGTTTGGATATATATTAAAAATGGTAACATTGTGATGTCTTTAGATTTGAGAATTTGACAATGAATTGTGCACATTCTTTCACACAAAAAAAGCAATGAGAAGTGAATGACAACTTGATATCATTCATCAGTCGATGCTCTGGAAAGCTTTGTCAACAAGCCATTGTTGTTCAACTTATGATATTGTATTTCTTACTTCGTGATTATTGTACTATATTTGTTCATTATTTAAAAGTTATAAATAAGTAAAACTATTTTATTTCACATAGTGCACAAAAACAAAATGACGGATCCTCCGACAGAACTCTGTTTTATATTATGACCAGCGGACATTTTCTGTCCAGAACTACTAACAGAAATGAAAGTATCGCCTGTGTACATGCAGTCTGTAATTCGCATTCCTATGTCTATGGTTCTCATGGAAGTCTTAAACATTTTCTTGACTTAATTATAAAAATATGCCTTCCGCTTTTGGTTTAGGTGTACATGTAATGAACCGTTCTCATTTACATAATACAGCTTCGTTTACCCGGACCAAGTATATCCGGAAACCCGGCCACCGGCAACGTAGTATTTTAGGTGAGGTGAGGTGCATTGGGGTTTAAAGCCGCTTTCAAGAGTATTTCACTTATATCGCGGTTGCTAGTATTATGGCAGGGAGAAAGCCCGCAACGCAATGTGGCTATGCATTGCGGTGAAACCTGCGAGCAACAGCTGGAACTAGCGAACCATGGGTGCACTGAAATTCAGTGTAGCATTGCACCCAAACCTGACTGCGTGTAGAACAGTTCTCTACTGCAGACAAAGTTGCCGTGCCCCTGGCGGGATTCGAACCCCGAACCTCTTGATCCGAAGCCGAACGCGCTAACCACTTCGCTATCCCGCCCCTGTAGTTTTTCAAATCTTGACTTCTATGCAAATGATGATTCGCCGACGATTTTCAACTGCAAGCAATTCGTTCTGACAAACGGGAAGTGACTGCATCCAAATGTTGTACCTAGTTAGACAGCAGGATTATTTATATTATATCATCTCAAACAGTTTTAATGGTCATGAGGTAGAACACGATAATTGAACGTTTAAGCATTCATCCTTTGACTTTCTGACACGCTATGGGAGATCAGAAGTATAAACGTCAAACCCAACGAATACTAAATTCTTTGAGAGACAATTTAAATTTTTAAGAGGTGATGAGAAATCAAGATATATGGTTAGTCAACTTATTTATTGCAATGAATGCAACGTTTTGTTGTAGATACAAACACCGTGATCAAACAAATGTGATAATTTATCTTGATTTTTCTCCAATGAATACTGTTATTTTTTTAAAGTATTATTCATGCTGTACAACGCACCCGTAGATACAAACGTTTTCATATTTCTGCACTTTTTATGAGGCCGTTTTAATTATTCCTTACATTTTTTATAGATTTTAAACTGTATGAATCTTACTTTCGACGATCTAGTTCTCAATTGTGCGTGTACACTTATAAAGGTAATTGGCTGAAATTAATCATATTACTTTACTGCGAATATCATACTTAAATTAAATTAACTTTTAATTAGTGTTTCATAATGCCATTTCATTTGTGTGCATACTCACACAACATTCTCGATAATCCAGAGTATACGCTCTGATAAATCTACTCTATATACTCTGGATGCATGCGAGGCTCGGCCCGATAACTTTATTACCTCCCTTAGCTGGTATTTCATCCAATCAAAATCACAACCTTTGTTAAACAGATGGAGCTACTTTGACGGTGTTTTTTCTCACTTTAGCGTCGAAAAGTTCAATTACAGTTACACTGCAAGCTCTTTGAAGTGAAGTGGAAATATATTTGCTACCAAGATACAGCGAAGTGCCACATCGTTTCGGCTGGAACGTTCATACTTGCATCTGACATACCGAAGGGGCTGTTTACATTTGAGCTCATTCGACTGATTGGTATGTTGCTAAGTGTCATGAGGCCATTGTCACAGAAAAACGGTCTCATAACTCAGATTATTTTATTACCAAGATCGGACGTTTGTAGCCGATCGGATTGTGTCATGAACCGGGTCAACTTCAAAGTGCGAGTTTTTCCTGCTTTATAGTTTTGACTATCATTTCTTTTCTTAATTATCTTCAATGTTGGCATTTCGGATCACTCCGTTGGAGTTCGCTCAAACAACATTAATTTCAGAAATTCGAACAAGCCGAATGCCAATCTGTCTACACGATTACCTTACTAAAATATGCTTCTCCCACGGCGAGCAGAGTTGACAAGCTGCCACTCACTTTGACAGACGCACCCGATTGGCTGGTGAGAAAAGGCAGGATAACCAAGGGAGGTAATAAAGTTATCGGGCCGAGCCTCACATGCGTCCAGAGTACATGTATATAGAGTAGATTTATCGGAGCGTATACTCTGGATTATCGAGAATGACACACACAAGTATACTTGAAAAAACACAATACACTGGTCGAAATGAGCTCATCGTTTTAAAGAATGCGCGTACACAGTCATTGTTCAATGAGTAAGAATAATCATACTATTAAAAGTTTTATACGAATAGCATAATGAAATTTAGCTATTAAGAAGTGTCTAATTATGTTAATTTATTCACGTGTTCGTGTACATAGACATTTATCATTGAGAACAATTAGTCAAAGTAAAAAAAGTATGCGAATAGTATACGTGATGAAATCTAGCTATGAACTAGTGTCTTATTATGTTAATACACGTGTGCGTGTACACAGTCATTTATCATTGAGTACAATTAGTCATAGTATTTTAATACGAATATCATACTTAAGAATTGAATGTCAGTTTGTGTGTTTGCACTGAAAAATTAACGATGTCAAAGCGGGATTCAAACTCCCGTGAAGAGGCGAGCTTGCGACCGGAATGAAAATCTGCGGGGGTTAGGTCCCTGAAGCGATGACTTCTGTGACGTCACTGGAGTAATCTCATAATCGGCGAGAGTCATAATTAAACGTAATTTCGCAACATTTTAATTGTTAAATCTTCAATAAAACAACTTAATTATTCCATATATTGAATGTTTAGATACCCAACTAGGTAATTCCGCAGATGACAATTACTTAATTATTTAATAAACATGTATTTTGGGCGATTTAACTCACCTCATAAATTCATCGTGCGGCAGTGATAATCATCACTAATTAATTAACGAGGCTCCAAGGAGCGGTTCACATACGACCCTTCGTTGGTTAATCAGTCACGCCTCAATGATACTTTTCAAAACCGATCGCCGGTGCTAATTGCGGCATTGTTAAAAAGTGGTAAATCAAAATGGTCTTAATAATCTATTGCAAGTGTATATTGTCTCGATTTTATGCTCAATTGATTCCGATATATATTCTTAGTGGAGGTAATAATCTGTTATTCTTGAGGAAAATGCATTTCACGGGATCTTCATTACGAATATCATAAGTAATGAAGACTATGAACTAGTGTCTAATTATGTTAATACATCACCATATAGCATTGAGTAAAATTGATAGTATCTCACTATGAATACCATAAGTGATAAAAATAAGGTAAAATCTGAACAAATTATAGCCTAACAATGTTCATATATGTAGCATATAATAGGGACACAGAAATGATTACGCTATAATACTGAACATAACAGTAAAGAATCTTTACCGATGCCGGTGCGAAATAGATATAAAGGTATGTTTATTATGGGAATACTATAGCTAGCTGAACATGATATTGTAGTTTAAATAATTAAGTAATTTTGCGTCCAATATCTTGGTTGCCATGACAACGTTATTCCTGAGACTGGATCGATATGTCAGTTCATTGGTACCTGGTTTTAAACCAAAGAATTGACACGTTTTGTTTTCATTTTCTTATTATGCTATCCTTATAACACATAATTTTATATAGCGATATATATTCAACATTTGCATCATCCCAAACGGATAACGATATAAGATCTGATTAAGAAGGTTGTTTCTTTTAAAATAGCAATGTTATTTTCTTCTATGGTCATTTTGAAATTTCCGAATGATCAGGTAGTATTTTGATGACATTGTAAACAAACGTATTGGATTTTGTGAAATAAAAATTCCAAATTTGGAAATAAATTAAAATTATTAGTAATCTGTTTTTTGTTGTGTAGAGAGACGTGTTTAAATCAATTGTCTGGCAACAAGGGAAATGAATAAATGTTCTTTTAGTTATCTTTACTCAGATAAAAAAAAAATCGTGTTGTTATTCATTATTAACGACATGCCTGCCATGGTTCAATACCTTCCCATATTTTGATCTTGGAAATTAACGATTATTTATAGACAAAAATAACCAATAGTTGCATGTGTTAAAGAAACCAACTATTGTGATTATAATGTTTAATTTTACATCAGATAACACCAAAGATGCACGACAAATCAAATTAACATGAAAAGGTTATTTTGGTTGCACATATAATCTCTAATTTTTCTCGACTACTTATATTTTGTGATTACATCTTAAGCAAGATTAAAGTCATTAAAACCAGATGTTTGAAAATTAATCAAATCAATATTTCTTTGTATATTATAATTTTCTTTTCTGTGAATTGAGATTTGTTGAATATAACATTTATATAACCCTTTTATTTAGATAATGATTTTTTTTAGATAAAATTGCTACGTCTGACTGATTGACAATAGTTTTTATGTCTCTTTATGATAAGAAATGTACTTGTTCCCACCATTGTAAATATAAAGCATAAAAAAAGCATATTTCCTGTCTGAATATACCATTGACCTTGTGAACTCAACTGTATTTAAATGCAAAATAATCATTTTAAAAATAATAACATACCTTTCGTATTGCCAGTAAACAGTCCTCTAATAAGCTGACAGTCAATCTTACAGGACACGTACTGTTTAGGTTTACCTTTGTTGGTAAGTCTATATATTTTAAGATAAATGCTTTGCGCTCAACTCTTTAAAATTTAATTAATTCCAGCTGAGCAAGCGCAGATTCAGTTGCACAACAGTTACCTCCCTTTATTTAGTAAATGGCTTTACGCGGTAATTTGAGATTTGTTCAATAGAAAGGTCATTTAGCGATAACGTTATACTTTCATAGAATAATTTATCTGAGAAGTGAAAAATGTGAAAGTGCAACATTTTCTTCGGACATAAAATAAGGTAATTAAATTGTTGTCAATAAATTGTTAAATTAGTATTGTATTTTCATAACTTTTTAAATTTCTATATGTAAATAAGCTCATTTTAAGGTATTTATAATGATCGTAACAAATTTGTGTGTGTAAATATCTAGTTCCTAAAGTATAATATGATAATTATAATATAATACAATGGAACAGATAAGAAACGTTTTCTTGATAAACAACTTCTTTATTGTCAAAGACACAACGTTTCGTTTCATCCTTCATCATTCCTGATGTAAGCATATACTACAAAACGCCCTGTCTGTTCACAGTAATTAAGTTGTTATCCCGGAATCATGTCTGGTGTCTGACATAGTGGGACACAACTTTGAATTTAAGATAAACATAAGTAAAGTTATTTATCTACATTTGTATAAAATGATGGTTCATATGCAAATGATTCATTCCTTTCAAGATGCAGACAATATAATTATATAATATGATCATTTTTGCAATTTGTTTACACCTGTTTGTTTTTACATTGTTCATTTACACGGGTATAAACATGTAAATCTAAAATGCACGCAAGAGTTACATTACATCTACAATGTAGGTAAAGTATGCAGCATTTCCATATATGTACATCTATGTTGATATAGCATAATTCTTATCTTAAAATAATCAGATGTATTTAAATGTTTATGTTATTTAATAATAAAGACTTTGTAAACATTTTAAATTAGTTTCATGTTCTGTTTATTAAACGAATTAGATTAAAAATCCAATGGAAATTCAAACGGATGCAGTTTATGCTGCAGAATCCTCTAAGACATAATGTACAGGGACTATTTCGTTGTTTTTGCAGAATATAACTTCTATTTCATCGAGTGGAGTGAGAAAGTGATATTTTCACGAGTGGCGCAGATACATGTAGTGAGATAGATAGAAATGATATTCGGCCAATTAAATAGTCTAATTAAATAGTCTATCTATACGACCTTTTTTTCTATTTTCGAAATACACATACTATTGAATGTAGTATACGCTACCTACATCCCATAGTATGTATGCACCTTGTTAACGTGTTTGAAATAGACAGGTAGTGTTTTATTGTGTTATTAACATACCACGAGAATGACATATATGTACATGTAAGAAGTGCAAGTGTGGTGTCGAAGAAGACATGATGGGGTATCACGAAAGAGCTTGATATACAGCATAACTATTGTTTCTTTTGTCTGTTAAAATAATCACAAGCATTGATGTTAACTTTCCAAATTGAATGCAAAACAATCGCATGTAGAAGTCCCATGTCGCGTAAAGACAATACTCCTTCTGGTATGTCATAACCTAATGACCTAGCTACGTTCATTAAAGAATTCAACCACTGCCCTGTATCCCATATCACAAACAAGCAAAACAAACAGCATAGAACCTCATCCTTTGTTGTGTCTTATTTTAACAAATGCTGGATGTCCTTAACCCAATGTCGCACATGTATTATATATTTTCTCGTGTTTTTTGTTTGCCCTTTCGGAAAAAATATAACGATATAATCTCATTTTGTGGCTGAAAAATAAACCATATCCTTAAATTAATGATTACAAACAGTATAGATCTCGTTGCGTCCCTCTAAAACAAAATATCAATAATAAGCAGAGAACATACCTTTGCAGGACAGTTTTCCAAAACACTCACATCCTATGTAAATCCAACACCCTAAACATTTTTTTCCAAATTGCCCTGTGAACGAGGTACATGACAGGTACGTGTTACTATACACCGCTTGTTTCAGGTGTTCCTTTCACAGGTAATTGTCTACCTGAAGCGTTCACTGTCTCACCTGTGATAAACGATGCTTGCCGGACAAGGCCGCCGGGCAAGTCACAAGTTCAGGACACAGGCGATTAAGTTTCCCAACAATCTTATAAGCAAATCATGATAAGTCAGCGCTTTCATAGGACTTAGGTAAGAGATAGTGAGAATGTGTACGAATGTGTAGGAATAATCCCAATATCGATCGCGAGCCCTGAAGACAAATTTAAAAAAGATAAAGATCAGATCTAACTGGTCTGTACTATGAAAGGCACTTGAGATAGCAACATATTGAGATAAAAAGAACAGTATGGCATATGTAACAACACTAACCAATACGTGTGAATAATTGCTTCAGAATTTGACTTTCTGTAACTTGAATTTGAATCTCTTTGTAAGATCTTTTGAAGAGGAGTCCGAAATACGACGCGCAATTGTCTTAGGAGTATGCATCGATTGGTAACGTAGTTGGGTAGGGTTAATATACATTTATGTCGTTCTAACGTTGTTTCTAAGCGACACTTACCTGTGTCAACTGCTTCAAATTTTACTTTCAAATCACAAATTACAATAGTCTTTGTCTTGTTACTTACAACTTTAGTATATCTATTGCTTTGTTAAGTTTCTTCAGATTCAGAGTTTTCTACATTTCACAATACGGGTTACGCTTACTGCAAAAACAGGTTGTGGTGTGACGAATTCATTCCATACACAATGTGCACCTGTTGACATAATGCATTTTTTTTTGTTTCTTTTTATTATTATTTTTTATTAGTTCCCATTGATTACAGAATGAATATAAATACATTTGATATATAGTGTGAGATATACAAACAGAGCAGTCTTAAGTTTGAAAAAACTTGCTCCGAAGTATTCAGAGATAATCAATTGTTAAGTACTAGAATGATCATGAGTGAGTTCCACTTATTCTTAAATTTTTCAATTTCATTGTTTCTTTTTTAAATGAATTTTTCTACTAGAAATATCTGTTTCAGAATTTTTTGGTAATTACTGAATTTGGGAAGTATGCTTTTAATATTGCATATATTTATATATATTTTTGGCTGATATAATGATTTGATTCATCAGAGCATTTTTATGTTATGTGACAAACCAAATCAAGTATTTCGAAAATATGATGTTTTGTGGTAAATAGTTATTAATCCAAAGTTCATTCCAGAATTTTGTGGTCTCACAACAGTCCCAATAGACATGACATATGCTTTCAGAATAACCTTTACAAAAACTACATAATTAATTGTCAACAAGATTCATTCTAAACAATTCCTTTTTAGTATAAACAGATCTATGCAAGAATCTGTATTAAATCGAGAAGTTTAACATCTTTCAAATTATGTCTGTAGGCATTAAATATCTTGTACCAGTCAAATTCACAATCATTAAATACCACTTCCCATTTGTTACAACTTTCAGGTTTATCATCCCTTGAAGCCAACTTGTCATAAAACAGCCTTGAACCTTTAGTGGGCTTTATTATGTTTTTATGGTAAACACTGATATACAGATTGTAGTGAGGAATAATTTGTGTATGTTTAATAAGCTTTTTCCAAGAATCAGGTAGTATGTTAAGTAAGTAATTATAGTCCAGTGTAGTGCCTCTTATTCTGTATCTTGATTTGATCTGATTGAAAGTCATAAGACCGTTGTCATCACATAGGTCTTTAATTGTTAATAAACCCTTATCAGCCCAGTGGTTAATAATATGATATGGATTCTTGTAATTATGATTCAGCCAAAGTGGTTCAGCGAGAATATGATCAATATTGTCACATTCAATATAGAATTGTTTACAATAAGTACTCCATGCTTGTAAAACATCTTTCCAAAAAGGGTTATCGCTGCTCAGTTTCTTGTCCATATTTGCTCCATATTTGAAAATACATGAATATGGAATATTACAGGGATTATTGTATGATGTTTTTTTACAGTAGAGTCTAAGAGTAGTTAATTTGAGAGCTTCAATAAATGTCTTTATATCAACCATACCCAATCCCCCTTCTGTCTTTAATCTTTTCATAGTGGATCTCTTTATCTTATCTTTTTTATCATTCCAAATGAAATTGAAAAATATTTTTTCAAGGGATTTTATAAAGACATTTGGGGGATTGGGCAATGAGCTGAATATATGTACTAATTTGGAAAGGGCTAATGTCTTAACAGTAATTTTTTAATCAGTGTCAAGTTTCTTTTTCTCCATATTGCTAGTAATCTATTTATCTCTTCCAGTCTTTTTCTTGTATTGATCACCCATAAATCACAAGGTTTGGAGTAAAAGTTATTCCAAGCACTTCAAAGTCCCCATTATACCATTCAATTTTCAAATCTGTACATACTGTTTGGTTACTGCCTGCCATTGAGCCAATCCAAATAGCTTTAGTCTTGTCTATATTTATTTTCAAACCTGACATCTTGTAAAATGCATCAAGTGTTTCAATAACAGCATATAAACTTTCTTCTGTACCGTCCAGGAATAGTTCAGTATCATCAGCATACTGCCCTAACTTGTATTCTTCATCATCAATAACTAAACCTTTAATTTTATCATTATTTCTTATCATAGATCCCAGTATTTCAACTACAAAGAGGAATAGGTAAGGTGATATGGGATCACCCTGTCTGCAACCTTTTTCATTATGGAAGAAATCAGATAAATGTCCATTTTGTATCACACACAAGAAGTTGTTTGGTATGTAAGTACATTAATCCAACTTATCATTTGAGGACCGAAACCAAATTTCTTAAGTACCAAATTGATGAAATCTTTTGAAACTGTGTCAAAGGCTTTTTCAAAATCAATTATCAAGAGTAAACCAGGTATATTTCTTGATTTTGTTTCGAACATGAGATCATATAATAATCTTGTATTTTCACTGATTGTTCTACCTGGAATAAAACCGGTTTGATTTCCATGTATAAGTAAATCTAAAGTCATAATGCATGTTTGGTGTTTCAGATATTAATGTAAAAATGCAAAATAAATCATCAAAAATATATTTTACGTAAGAATAGTTGTTTTATAAATTTAACCGTTGGCATGTTCGAAATAAAATGTTGTCATTGTATAATTGAAATTAAAATAAATGGAGACATGGCGAAGGTACAACACAATCCTTATAATCTACATTACTTGGAGCCAATACAGAGGAATGTCAGAATGCCAAAACGATATCTGCTAGGAGATTGATCTCTTGATCTCACAGATGCAATATCTCATACGAAATCAGTTTTGGAGGTTAAAATTGAATCCAACATTTAATTTAAGAGGCCCAAAACCATAAAACTGCACGCTCACATTGCATAACTTTTCTAAATCGTATTGTAAGCGATGTCTTTCATTATCAAGCTATCAAAATATTTTGAAAGAAGTGCGAGTGCAAATAATAAGACGTAGTATAAAATACTATACTTTTATTGCAATGCTTTAAAGGGGCAGTAGCACGTTTTTTCGCTCATATAAGTTGATGAAATATATTTGAAAAATAATGCCAGTAATAGTAAAACACCCCTCTCTCTTCGGGAAAATCAAGATAAAAAAATTAGTGTACATGGTTCGGTAAAACCATGGGAATCGTTTTTGTAATTCGAAATAATAAAATGTGTTCACATTAAAATGGCCGCCATGCAATTTTTGCTTTATATGAAACACGGGTACCATTATTACCACTTCGGATAATTGGTGGTGTAATAAGATGTTTTACCCTCTAAAGTAAATGTAAATGATATAAACATAAACGTGCTACTGCCCCTTTTAAAGTTTCTTAAAATCCTTACGAATATGTTCTCGTCCCTTATGAAATTTATTTACCAATTTGAATATCATACAAATCATCATTAAAATATATACAACATTCTCTCTGTTTGCTGTAACCAATTAGTAATCCACTCATCCGAGGACTGTAATGGTTTGGTCCACATGACAACACACAGCTACAGCTTCTATACCCGGCTCCTCACCGCTCACTCTGCATGCTGATATAGGCGAGTCTGGAACAATTAAAGGGAGAGGTCTATCGGAGTAATTTTTTAATGAATTAATGAAATTCAGCTGGACAAATGGCCAAGATGTGCAGTTGATCTTTTTAAAACCATTCACCTTCCAAATAACATGGGGGCAGGATAGCGCAGTGGTTAGCGCGTTCGGCTTCGGATCAAGTGGTCTCGGGTTCGAATCCCGCCAGGGGCACGGCAACTTTATCTGCAGTAGAGAACTGTTCTACACGCAGTAAGGTTTGGGTGCAATGCAACAATGAAGTTCAGCGTAGTACCACTCATGGTTCGCTAGTTCCAGCCGATGCTCGCAGGTTTCACCGCAATACATAGCCACGTGGCGTTGCGGGCTTTCTCCCTGCAATGGTAATACTAGCAGCCGCGATATAAGTTAACTATTCTTGAAAAAGCGGCGTTAAACCCCAACTCACCTCACCTCCAAATAACGTAATTAACATAATGATAAAAGTATGTGTGGACAGAAATGCTTCGATGGGATAAGATTATCAAAGGCCTTAAACAAAACTGTACATGTGGGAGAGCGTGTCATTTTGAATATTCCTGCTACGTTTGATTGTTATGTGCCAATTATGTTTATAATTTATACAATATTGTTTGTATAAATATCCTCACGTGCAAGAGAAACGTCCCCAGATTTTGAAGAAAGTATAAGGTGATATATTGTTGTGGGAGATTTTGAATGTATTTGATAGACACATGTTTTGTGGAGAAGAACTCACATACATCAGAGTGCGATACTTTTATTTTTATGTCTGTTCAAATAAACTTGGTGTGCTGAAATCGCTTTTTAAGGTGTTTGGCCACTTTGTTAGGTACATGTAGTTAATTTTAATTAATTTAAATCATCACTGTATGACGTCATAAAACAAGCCAAAAATCGCTTTTTGACGCTCCTATATCGTCTAGTGAAAGATGCATCCATTATGTTTCATAAATGTTATTATGTACGTTTAAACATACCATATGTGCTGGTACTATTACAAATAATTTCACTCAACTTGCAGATTCATCCCCAATCGCCAATATATCATAATTACTAGTTTCCAATTAAAGTAAAAAAAACATCATTATGCAATGGCAGAAACCGAAATATGTACCATTTACATGCACTGTAGTTATATGGCCTATTTAACATTATCAACCCCAATTTGTCTTTTTGTTTGTTGTAAATACGATTCCAAAATTACGTTTGACTAATAGCCGCGCGTCAATCGCGATTCATCGTCGTGTTTTCGATCAGAAATAAGTACTTTTACCTTAATATCTTCAATATACTAAGTTGACTATCATCAAAATTGTAGTTTTCGTTAACAGTCAGTACATCTTGATAAAATAACACCATTTATAACGTTTTGCTTATGACCCCAAACACAATGGATGTACCTTTTAAGGAGACTATAAAACGACGATTTCTAATACGTGTGTTTCTCAATATATGAAATGTGAAAAAAAAAATTCTTTTTAAATTCATATTTGTTATAGCCGGGTTCTAAAGACATGATGTATTGTTTCAGTCATTTTTATCGCATATGGTTTGAAATAGCTGTTATTTTGTATGGGGACGTTTATTTTATACCTGATTTTATATTGCAAAATGCAACAGCCATATCATCAGGATTCGAATCCGTCACACCTCGATGGCTCTGCGGTAGAGGCGGAAGTTTGCCAAGCTATAACTGGTACATGTATATTGTGGTAGAATGTGTCGATTGAACCAAATGCTTGTTTTGTTTTTAAAATGATGTCGTAAAAATCTATTTGAGCCAAATGCATAAATTATACCCCACTTCCTACACTTTTTCTGATATACCTACACTTTTCTAATATACCTACACTTTTTTCACAACTGAGAAACAATGGAGTCAATTTTTCTAAATTTCCAAATCTAAGCATGCTAAGTGCTGATACTTTATAGAATGTTATATATGAACATATAAGACACCTGGCATCGAACCTGTGACCAAATCAATATGGTTCTTATAATGCGTGAAATAAAATCACAAATTTAGGTATTTTTTTAAATATAAGAATGTAATATAACGTAAGGGCCCCACGGGGGAAAATGTAGGGTTCTATTCGATACACTCGGACATGTACGGGTATATCTCTCACTTACCACATTTAAAACAAAATTAGATGATCATCCATTTAGTATCCATCCAAATGTAAAGTGTACCGAATTGACTTGTTTCAAATGTTATACCATGTATTGTTTAGTAGATGTTAACAGAAACATGCAGATGAATAGTATATCTTATGATGACAAAATCCTCAATTGACAAACATCCTATGTAAAACGATCTTATTATGAATGTAAGGATTTTTTTTTATTTACCTGAGATATAGACGCCTTTGATTTTACCCGCCGACTTGGCATGACAGCTTGTCATGACCGTACCAGGATGATCCTCGCACGTGACCTTCAATGAGTTTGTGACGTAAGGGACTGATGACGTCACATTCACGCATTTCAAACCGGGAGCAGAACAACACGAGGCAGCGGACAGGACACCTGGGTCAAAATAATGAGCATATCGCATTTCATTTTATAGTCCACTTTCACTATTGAAAGAAAACTAAAAGGACATTGGTCAGTTGGTCTACATTGACCAGTCACTGATGTCCACCGTGCATCTGAAGGTTGTTCAAATGAAGCTATAGTCCGACCATCAAGCATTCCACCGACTCGTCGGTTAACAATCGTTAGCGATTTTCAAAGCTAGCGAACTCGGCCAGTATGCTTACATGTATGCGTGTCAACTAAAGTGAGACATTAACACATATGAAATATGAAATAAGGCACATAATAATACATACAAATAATCACCGTTGATGAGAATTTGAATAACCAGTAAAAAAAATCATTTTAAATCAAGCTATGGCGGCAGTTGAAAGGCAGACAGATGAGATGAGCGAACCTCATATTTCAAATCATCACTATTTATTGGCTGACAAACACAGAATGTAGAAGCTGCCTTCAATGATACTAGAGGAAGGTGATTATGGGATCAGGGGGTTGAATAAAGGGCAAGTTGACAAATGGAGAATACCACATGACATTTAGGAAGGAGGGGTTTCCTACGTATACTCAACTTCCCAATGCAAGGCATAACTCTTGCCAGTCTCGATTACTGGCTAATTTAGGCCTTGCACTATTTCCTAAAGAAATCTGTGCTTAGAAATCCAGGCCCACTATGCATTTCTGGTGAAGCGATTCACTATCTACGCACAACAAAGCGATGGAAATACCGCAAGGCTTACATCAGCCAGTAATGCAGACTGGCAAGAGTTATGCCTTGCGTTTGGAAGTTGACGTATACTCTACTTGAATTTAAATCCTAGTTCGTTCATTTACCCGTTTAGTTTAGCAGCAATGTGGCCCTCCAGCCAGTTTCTGGTTCGTTATGTTTGATGAAGCGTAGGAGGATTTTCTTGACCCAGACTAATTATTTTTAGATACTTATGCTACCAATCATTGAAACAAACATTCACATCATACTTTTGTTTAATGATTTGATGCTTAATATACATGTATGTTAAGTAATATACATTTTGTCAATTATAACATGAGGAACTTCAATCAACACATCACACACCATAATGAGGTTCCCCGTCTACAGCCAGACAGCCGCTCAGATCCTGGTTAGGAGAAACACCCCGCACCCCCAGAGCTTTCTGTAGTCCACTACATCCTGGGGAGTAACGTTAAACTGGTCAGTATACAGTATATTATATTATATGAGATCTCATGTAATACTTTGTTTGGAAGATCGTGAGTGCCAGAGGTATACGACAAATAGAGACGAATAACATATACAAAAGACGGTCATCATATTTACAAGTTTTTCAGGAGTGAGAGAAGCACAGGAACTATGATGGAATACCTAACATTTAGTAGCGACTGTCAGAGGAAGTGTATATAGGCTGAACATCAGATGATCATAATTTTAGGTTTCGGTTAATGAAAACAATGCTCGAAAAACGTTTTCTTTTATATTGTGATAAAAAAATCTTTGAACATGACGAGGCAGTTACATGATGTACATTTGACTTGTGTGCCTCATATAACACCTAATAGAAAAACCTGATGCCTAAAACTATGGTCCAATATTTTCGAAACTCGTTTAGCGCTATGATGGCCATAACTACCATGGACTTAAGGCTGTCTCTGCGCCAAGAGTGTTCCGAATTTGTAGGTTGTTATGACCAACTTAACCAACTGATCTCTTCTGTTCCATTAAATAAATAATTAAATATATCAAGTTGTTATCACGTTTTAGTTCAATATACACTGACCTACCTGTCGCCACATAGTTACTGGGGCACGTTGTCTCTGCTATGGCCCCCACAGCTGGTAGAGATGGTTCTGAACTCAGATACTGACAAGACAGATCCCGAGCACTGCAGCATCGTGCAACTGCGTACACTCCTGGCGGACAGTGAAATGAAGTGAAATGACGCGTCAACAAATTTAAATCAAAGAAGGTTATTTATGTCGAGGATATCTTTAATTAATTACATTTCTACTTTTTCAATGTTTTAAACTTAAATACCAAATATTGTGGGCCAAAAACATCTTTAAAAAACGATTTTAGCACCCCATGTCTATTTGAACAGATGTAAAAATAAAAATTGCATTCTTTGATGTATGAAATTGTGAATACTTGTTAACAAAACATCTGGCTACCAAACACATTCAAAATCTACTTTCTCCGACATCAATATTTCATTTTATACTGTTTTCAAAATGTGGGGACGTTTCTTTTGCACGTGAGTTTACGTCGGCGACTCGTTTATCGTAGCAAAGTTTATGAAGGTGTCCAAAAATGTACGTGTCTGTCATATATGCGTCTTTGACCAAATATGAGTTTTAAGTTTATTCGCTTCTAACTTACAAGTATGTCAACAAAGTAACGTTTAGGAAACTGCAATCATTGGACTTTTGAAAATGAGCAACCAGTTTTCAATGAATACTATTAGGCATATACGGTGTAATACTGAAGCAGAAAGTAAATATGCATTGAACAAAATTAAAAATGTCAAAACAAAGGCTTTTGATTACTTTCGATGTCTGTGAAACAATCGCACACATAATAAGGGACATGTATGGAGTAGGTTCGTCCATGTGACCGAAGCTACCCCACTGTAACTGTTTTCAGATAAATATAAATTGGAAAACAGACAGATATTATACGAGAATGAAACTGTCGACACGTGAGTTGTGCTTATCACTTCAAGGCAACATTCTATTCCTCAAACAACGATGCCTTTTATGGCAGTGAGCGCCTTTTTCTGATAGTCAAAAGTTACATGGGATTTGGCAAAAAAATCGTCTCTGCTAAACAAACTTCCCGCTTGCCCAACTTTTCGCGAATATAGCATGGTTGTTGACGTGGTGCGAGTTTCCTCAACCAATGCAACATTGTTACATTTTCAGTTTGGGAGTTGTCGGGGGTGTCCGAACCATCCCGCTGTCCGAACCATCCCCGCTCTCCCCTAACATTACAAAATGTGTATATTACTTAGATTTAAAATTTTAAAATTATAAGTTTACTTGTCGACTTTGACATTTCAAGAATTACATTTCAACTTTGTAAAGTTGAGAACCGAAAGTTAAGATTAACAGAATTAAAATTTAGGTTTGCATCTTTGCACTTGTCTTTTAGAGACTTACATGGTTGAGAACGACATGTTACATTTTACAAGTTACAAAACATGTCTTCATTTTTGGCACATATCCCCTTGTGGATGCAGATTTTGTTTTTCCATTTCAATTACAAATTATTAAAATTTATTGACTTTTCATGTCATTTTAGTTATTTTGACTTCACCAAATTGAATGACAAAATACAGATTATTTTATTGGTTTAAGAGCATAGCTAAAGTCTAGCTCCAGGCAAGTTACGTAGCTGTAGCCAGGGTCATGTGACCAAAACATGGAAAAAGCACGCACATGCTGATGAGTTTACATGTGCTCAATGGAAGGCTGATTTTACATAACCTAACAGGGTGTTTTGGAACACAGATGTAAGTTATCTATTTTATGCATTTTCATGTTTTCAATTCTGAATAAGGTATTTGTCATCTTTATTATTTTGGGTAGCAATTTTAAATTGTGAGATATGTGTTTTTTTATTGAAATAATTATATTAATTCATGTTTCTTTTGAAATATCAATCAGCCAAAGAAGTCTTCCATATTTAACAGTAAATTAATTATGTAAAACAATTTTTCTCTGCTAATTAATTTAAGAAACTACTACTATTCATTTTTACATTTCAAGCATATTGAGTAAGGAATGTTTCTTTATTTTCCTTTGTAGTTTCTGAACCTCACCTAATTATTGAACTTTGAGTTGGTCAAAACGGTTTAAAGAAGAGGCCAGCTTGATGATTTTGAAGTAATAATTGTACAGACAGTATTTATCGTCACTTGGCATTTGGCTTAAATGTCGCCAGGTATTCAAATGTTACTGTCAATGCAACGCAACAAGGAATTCTAATGATGGAAAAACGTGTCAACGACAATGTATCTTTTTGAATAAAATGGTGCGAGTTTTTCAGTGTATGTAGTCCTGGCATCAACGCCCCTTCCATAGAAAATTGCCCGACACTCTTAAGAATTACCTGTTTTGGTTGCAAACCCATTGGTTGCTCTACATACACTCGAACCGTTTACACCAACAAAGAACTCGCCATCGTGGTACCAGTCGTGGGTCTCAGGGCTATTCGGATCAATCTGGGACAAATTATTGAAAACTTTCAACTAAACATTCAATTTGGAGACACGTGGTACGTACTGGAGTACTTTGTTCTGCCTCAGCGAGTTTGTTTATGACGTCACAAAGGACGCTATCAGTGAAACTATATATGCTAGGCCATCGTGATATGTGCACACTTACTTATATCGAACATATTCACGGTATTATTATCGAACATGTGGGTAATATCTGATTTTATTTGATACATTTTATGCCAAAGAGAAACAAATTTACTTTTACCGAACAATACAGACGTACGATGTGTACATGTAGTACCAATTGATATTCTGCACCATTCTGCCTGACGATTTCTCCAGATCGACAGCACAGACATCGTTAGGTAGATACGACCATTTTATAATGTAATGATAAATATTCGATTTCTTTGAAAATTACCTTTGAACTGGAGCAGCCAGTAAGTACCTCGTCTCCATGACAACCGATGTCCACTGTTTCGTCATATCCAGGGCCAGACATCTTTGACCAGCGCGTGACACATTGAAGGTCGAGGTGAGTAGCAGGAGAAACAGCTGATGCGATGAGGTTGTCAGGGGCAACAGAGGAGCTGGTAGTTGTTGAGGAGGCTTCGGGAGTGGAAACTGTTGGTGTTGCTGTTGCTGATGTGGCGCGGTTGTCAGGGGCAACGGTTGAGCTCACAGTGGCCGAGGGAGGTTTAGCAGTGTGAGGTCTTGGCATTGAGATTTCTGTTGGTGTTTTGTCATTGAAAACAATGTATTTATTGAACTGGAAAATGACTCATTGTGGCACTTGTGAGAAAAAGAAGTCAAAGTGATCAAATTGTATAAATGTGACCATGACCTGACTTAGATTAAAATAAACTAAAGGGGAAACATAAATGGTTCATTTATGTCTTCATTGTTTTAGGTCTCTCTAAGGCTTTTCGCTCGATGAAAGAATCAGAAGAGGCGTTAAGACATAATTTGTAAAATAGTAAATTTGTTCACTCTATTGTTTCTCGGCTACACTTTTTATTATTTTTATTTTAATTTTTTTAGAACTGATCATAAATCAAATTCAGCAATAGAACACATTCCTACCCCTGTTTGATGAAATATGTACTCCAAAGACCGTGTCCACCTTGTTGAGTGTGAATGGTTTGACAGCAGCAAGAGTTCCGTTGAAGAAGATTCGAACATAGTAAGTTCCTTGGAAGCAGGATTCTGTGAACGCCGTGTTTATACCCAGGTTACGTGTGATGTGAGTTGACCATTCCATCATGGTCAGGTCCAGGAATCTTTGTCCTGCTTCAGTGTTCTATGGCAACAAGATTATGCTAATCAAGGCTGAGATTGTTATGAAGAATGGTCAGATGAAGGGTGAATTATATGAGGAAGTATTAATTATATGAAGTGATAACTGATAGTACATATTATGAGAACTTGATAAGTCTGAAAACATCATCGAGATAAAGAAATTATGAGATGAAGACTAGTGACAGGGAAAAAAGCGCCATGAAGAATGAGATAAAGAGATGGCAAAATGGAGAATGACAGAAAAAATAGATATGATTACGAATACCAATGACACAGATATTGTAACATAAAGAATGATGATAACGATATTACAAGAAGAATGGATATGGATATGGCATGGTAAGGAATGGTGATTATACGAAATAGCTAGATAAAATTGATGATAGAGATATGTTGAGATGGAGAATGGTAATAAATAAATGACGATGTAGATGGAAAAACATTAACATGATGTACTAAAGGTACAGGATTAAAAATGGAAATAACGAAATTGTTACAAAGTAAATGCCATAATTGTGTTCTTTTAGTAAAACCAAAATTCATTCACACTGAAAGAGTTGACAATCATTCTTGACAAGTGTTAAAAAGCAAAACCCTTCCTGTTTTTTGTGATAAGTTGACATACAATGTGTAATAAAATATGAAATGAATTACATTTATGTTCCCGTTTAGTTCAACCTCTTCAAAAAGAGACGAGTTGGATGACTGTCCAAAGGGAAGGAAGAAGTTACTCAGCGTGATGCCTTCAACATCCGGATGACTGAAATACATGCGCACTGCGTTCTCCAGGAGAGTTGCCCGGATGTCCTCGTCTGGATTGTGAACTTCCAGATCTGTTATCCATATTGGCAATTTGGACTTTGCTAATATGTCAAGTCGAAGCTAGAGAATATAATAAAGACAATATGATTATTAAAACCAGTCTAATGAGAACTGAGATTTGGATGGAGAAGTTGACTTTTAAGAGTATTGACTTTTAAATGTTGACATGTGACGTTATGACAAAATAGGTTATCTCTGTAAATATTTAAATGTAAAACAAAAAGCTGAATTGAACATAGAGTAGACAAGGTCCTATTCTTACAATACTTACAACGAATTCATATTTTACGAATGAAAAACAAATGCCACTAAAGCAGACAAGCTCGAACATTGCTTTTAAGTGAATCTGTTTTACCTTAAGTAAATCTGGATCGGGTTCTGAATCAATAAAAGAACTCTTGGCACCAATTCCGCTGAGTCCTATGCGTCCAATATGTCTCCGAGCAAAGTCTGTATATGCCTAAACGAGAATATCAGAGGTGAGAATATCATACTCCTGCTTCTGGAATAATAACCTATTTTAAATCAAGTGTACAAGCGAGCACATCTCTGATATCATATACACACCGAGGTCTGAGTGTGACTGCCAATTTGATGTCAACTGGAGTCGAGGGGCATACACGGAGTAAGCAATTTCAGCAAGTTTGGTGGATGTGGGGGATAGAGAGTTGATGTTTCGTAGATGGTCTGAGAGAACTTAATGGCTGGTATGACTTGGGTAGGTCTTTGTGATAGTGGGGAGCTGAGTCGACATGGATGGCTTAGAAGAAGACGCTTGAATGTGATGCAGAATCTGACGGGGAATTTCTCAGGATTGGGAGATGTGTTCAGTAGGTGTGCGTGCGTGCGTGCGTGCGTGCACAATGAAATATACAGTTGTTTCCACTTCTGCCGTTATAAAAATGCGAATTCAAATGCGAATGATATTTTTTGTTTTGCTGTTTACATGGAAACATATCACAGTGAAAATATCTAGTATAGAGATGCCATCATGCCCAATTAAATTCACATGTGTATCAAGTTTCACGAAGTTACATGTAGCATGTATAATTTGGGATATATGCTCTAACATAAATTACGTCGTCTTAGAGCGACAATGTAAGTCCATTTCGAAATCACAAAACAATAACATTCACATATGTCTACCCCAAAAAATAAACATCTAAGGGTCATGGTTGAAGAAGAAAAACAATGGTGTTCAGGGCGTTGTCTCTCTGACTCTCATTGCATGCCAAGGTAATGAAATATACCCTTGTTATTCCTAATTCGTCAAGAAAGCTGGTTCTACACGCAGTAAGGTTTGGGTACAATGCTACACTGAATTTCAGCGTAATACCACCCATCGTTCGCTAGTTCCAGCTGTTGCTCGCAAGTTTCACCGCATTGCATAGCCACATGGCGTTGCGGGCTTTCTCCCTGCCGTAATACTAGCAACCGCGATATAAGTGAAATACTCTTTAAAGCGGCGTTAAATCCCAACTCACCTCACCTCAAGAAAGCTGGACACAAGATTCAACTTCCTTGGGTTTTAAAATACTGGATAATAAGACTGAAATGTACTGAGAGTATGACATTTATTAGGTCACACATAGTTGCCACCAAAGCGATAATTTATACTCCTCATTGGCCAAAGCGTAGCTAGAAGAAATCATTTTTTAAGGCCTAGCTTCTAGAGAAGAGGAAACAAGAGATTTTCAGAGCGTGCCCATATAGCACTCATTAAGTTCATTGTATAATCGAGTATCCGAATTAATATACAAGACTTAGTTATATTCCTTTCTGCCAAGGGTTGGAAATCAACATTTTAGCTTTCTGGGGCTTTTTTTCTTTTGAAGAAGACAAAATTGACAGGGCTTGATCCATGTGGCCGTTCTTAGAGGTCAAATACTTAACAAAACTACCATTTAAAATCCTCATTAGCCAAAAAATATGTGCAAAATATTACATCTGAGGGAATAGTCGAAAATCGGAGGGACGTGGTGACGGAAATCATGCTACAGCATATAAGTCCATCTGACATTACCAGCGATTTTGCTAGAAAACATGCTAGAATAAGCAATGAAATATCAGTAAACAGAAATGGTTTTAATTCTGCATTATATTTTCGTTGGGTTTTTACAAAATAGTGTTTAAAAGAAATTTCAAATCTGTCGCAAATGTCACATTTTTCAATAACAATTCAAGTAACGTTTTAGTAAATGAAAACGTCCTGGAGTATCGACCTAGGCTAGTGCTTGTATGATATTTCCTTTATATATGAATATATATAAGACTGATACGACCACAGGTACATTTATACAAATATCAATACGAAAACTGACAAATGACCCTAGATATCATTTAAAAGCTTTTTTGAAAGCGGCGTTAAACCCCAACTCACTCACATTATAGTCTTTACGAAATCTCATAACATATATGGTAGGCTTTTCTTTTGGCCGACAGTGTTTCAATATAGAAAACAAGTTACCCCTGTCTGGTTTCCAGTGACTAAAACGTCCATTTCGTTGATATACAGTGGTATATCTGGATCCATGTTGTGTTGGTACATCAACTCAAGGTAGGTCAAGTCAGGAGACACGTTAGTGAATGTGGGTTTGTAAAACGTATCTTCAAAACTGTCATCAGCCACCACCCATTGGTCAATCCTACAAATAATAGAAACACAAGAAATGTTCATACTCATAGTCCGTTCAGATATGTTGTCATGACGAAAAGTGAAACTATCATGACGTTCGATAATGCATATAGCCATGGCGGAGATCACCTCGTCATATCTTTCTCATATAACCTCTGTGACATTTTGTAACAGGGGTACCCTCTATTTCTGTCCCATCAAAAACCTTCTTGATCCTCAGTCTTCTCGGTAGTAAAGGAAACATGTCGAAATCTCAGTTTAAAACAGAGGTTACTTGAGAAGAAATAATTTTAGTAAGCTCTAAAGGGAGGTAATCATCGAGTTGATAGCAGAACCGTTTGCCCAAACCTACACGTTGAGAGTAGTCCTTTTCTTAAAGGAAAATACCACACGAATATATTATGTTCCATAGGGGCGTGTATCGCTTATAACGTTTGAAAGAGTCTTAAAGGTAAGTAGTAAATAATGACCCGGTGCCGAGCGGTTATGGCATATAAACTTGCGAGGGCGTCAGCCCGAGCAGAGTTTATTGCCATAACGCGAGGCAGTCGGGTCATTATTGGCCCTACACTCCCGCGGAACACTCTATTTATAAAATAATTGTATATATGCATTTTAAAGGGGTATTTTGTTGATTTATATGACATGATCAAATTTAAATATATCAGTGGAATATTCCTAGTACACCCATGACTGACTCGAAAGGAAGATTTCAAACTTAATCATTCATTCCATACACAAAGTAGACATAAATTGGTTCCCATACATACATTTGTACATAAAATAACAGCAAAACGATTAATTTCACAATATTTTCATAGTGGTTGGACATCGTCACACAAATCTGAAAATAAGAGGTGGTGCTTGATTAAGTTCTTTGTGTATACTTTGAACTTACAGTCCCTTTGTAATGCTGTTCAGGTATTGCATCCTTGACGTCATTGTTTTTGCCAACTTGATTGCAGGTTGATTCTCTACCCAGCCTGGCAGTTTCCCATGGTAAAGAGACTGTCCACGTATCTTCAAGCTTAGAAGTAAAGAAAAACGCGTCAAACATTTAACAGAATGTAAACAGTCAATAAGCTTAAAGGTACATCCACTGTGTTGTTTCCAAACGTTATAAATGACGTTAATCTTTCGAGCAGTACTGACTGTTGCCGAAAATTTCCATGTTAATGATAGTCCACTCAGTATACTAACGATATAAAGGTAAATGTATTAATTGCAGTGCCAAGTCCCTACCCTCAGATCGAACGATAGCAGTTTACTCTGTGTCCCACGTGTCAATCTCAAACAATTTGGTGAACGTTCTTTCCCAGTTGCCGGTCCTGTCCTATGGAACAGTCTCCCCCAAACTCTAAAAGCTTCCCCAAAACTTGATACATTTAAGTCTCACATCAAAACCCATCTATTCAATGTAGCATATCCAGTGTAAATAGTCTTCCTCCAATTTCTTCATGTACATATCCATGTACATATTTTCCTCCTCTCTTTTACGTAGCGCTTGGAGCATGCTTATTGTATGGACTAAGGCGCATTATAAGTTTCCATTATTATTATATTTTTTTATTATTAATTTCTGATCGAAAACCGGACAATGCACCGCGTGTGGCACGCGTCATTTAGTCAAACGTAATTTGGAAACTTATTTACATCGGAAAAACAGACAACTTTGGGTTGATGATGTTTAATAGGTCTTATAACTACTGTGCATGTAAATGGGATCAAATGTATTTTCGGTTTATGTACATGTATTACGATGTTGCTTAATTTTAATTAGAAACTAGTAATTATGATATATTTGGCGATTGAGGATGAATATGTAAGTTGAATGAAATCATTTGAACTGAAATCAGCACATATTATTTGTTGGAACCTATTTCAGCCAAATCAAATTTTATGAAACACAATGATTGTATCTTTGATATGATCAGATTTGCCAAGGAATCAGTAAAACAAGCCGAAGGTGAATTTTTTGTTTGTTTTTTATGCATTTCCAGTTCCAGTTTAAAGTGACAGTAGCACGTTTTTTCGCTCAAATAAATCGATGAAATGTATTTGAAAAATAACGTAAAACACCCTTCGCTCTTCAAAAAAATCAAGTTTAAAATGAGTGCTAATGGTTCGGTATTACCATGGAATTCGTTTTTGTAATTCTAGATAATAAAATGTGTTCACATTAAAATGGTCGCCATGCAATTTTTGCTTTATGCGCAACACCGTTATTACCACTACGGATAACTGATTTGATGTTTTACCCTCTAAAGTAAATGTAAATGACATAAACTATCATTATAAATAAAATTTGCAAAAAACGTGCTACAGCCCCTTCAATGTCAACTACTAAAATATTCTGATCTTCACTAGATCTGATGTACTCACCCGTTTCTCCTCATGTAATTTAGCAAATGGATCGTATCCTCATCTTGCAAACTGGTTATATTGTCCTATAACGACAATTATATTATGTTCATATTTCAAAAATCCTTTTGAATATCTGTTTTGTCTTTAGTGCGCAATTAGAAGGTACAATTACCAGTTTGACGACCATCCTAAAAGATGATAGAACAGAAACATCGATTAAACTAAGCAAACATATGCTTGAAAACGGTAAAAGGACCTATCCCAAAACAATCTAGTTAAAGCTAGCTGTAATGTTATACGTCCCCTAAGTCCGTCATTACTTCTAGCGATTAACCCACCTGTTCCGTGTCGCGCAAGCGCGGAAATCAACCAATAAGACCAGGGTCGTGTTCAAGATAGGTTTTAAAGTAATCGCTCAATGAGCGATTACTTTTAAACCTCTCCTCTAGCTCTCCCTCTCCCCTCTCCCTCTCCCTGTCTCTAGCTCTCTCTCCCCTATCCCTCTCCCTCTCCCTGTCTCTAGCTCTCTCTCCCCTATCCCTCTCCCTGACTCTAGCTCTCTCTCCCCTATCCGTCTCCCTGTCTCTAGCTCTCTCTCCCCTATCCCTCTCCGTCTCCCTGTCTCTAGCTCTCTCTCTCTCCCCAATCCCTCTCCCTGTCTCTAGCTCTCTCTCCCCTATCCCTCTCCCTGTCTCTAGCTCTCTCTCTCCCCTATCCCTCTCCCTGTCTCTAGCTCTCTCTCCCCTATCCCTCTCCCTGTCTCTGTCTCTAGCTCTCTCTCCCCTCTCCGTCTCCCTGTCTCTAGCTCTCCCTCTCCCCTCTCCCTCTCCCTGTCTCTAACTCTCTCTCCCCTATCCCCATCCCTCTCCCTTTCTCTAGCTCTCTCTCCCCTATCCCTCTCCCTGTCTCTAGCTCTCTCTCACCTATCCCTCTCCCTGTCTCTAGCTCTCTCTCCCCTATCCCTCTCCTTGTCTCTAGCTCTCTCTCTCTCTCCCCTCTCCCTCTCCCTGTCTCTAGCTCTCTCTCTCCCCTCTCCCTCTCCCTGTCTCTAGCTCTCTCTCCCCTATCCCTCTCCGTCTCCCTGTCTCTAGCTCTATCTCTCCCCTATCCCTCTCCCTGTCTCTAGCTCTCTCTCCCCTATCCCTCTCCCTGTCTCTAGCTCTCTCTCCCCTATCCCTATCCCTATCCCTGTCTCTAGCTCTCTCTCTCTCCCCCTATCCCTCTCCCTGTCTCTAGCTCTCTCTCCCCTATCCCTCTCCCTGTCTCTAGCTCTCTCTCCCCCATCCCTTTCCCTGTCTCTAGCTCTCTCTCTCTCTCCTATCCCTCTCCCTGTCTCTAGCTCTCTCTCTCCCCTATCCCTCTCCCTGTCTCTAGCTCTCTCTCTCCCCTATCCCTCTCCCTGTCTCTAGCTCTCTCTCCTATCCCTCTCCCTGTCTCTAGCTCTCTCTCTCCCCTATCCCTCTCCCTGTCTCTAGCTCTCTCTCCCCTATCCCTCTCCCTGTCTCTAGCTCTCTCTCCCCTATCCCTCTCCCTGTCTCTAGCTCTCTATATATCTCCCCTATCCCTCTCCCTGTCTCTAGCTCTCTCTCCCCTATCCCTCTCCCTGTCTCTAACTCTCTATATATCTCCTCTATCCCTCTCCTTCTCCCTGCCTCCCTTCCTTACCTCGTTGGTCACAACTCTCCACCCCCCCCCCCCCCTCCTGCCCTCCTCATCCCCTCCCTCCTTTTCTCCTTTCTCTCCTTTGTGTAGGTATGCGTATATGCCTGTGTGTACATGTCTGTATGATATGTACGCATTTATTTTACCACGTTTTATATTTATTAAATTATGTATCTTTTAGCAAACTAGTGTATCGTAGGTCAACTGGCCGGGTGCTGTTCTTTACTGTCGCCTTTGATTGTTATAATAGTATGTGCTACATCATGTGACACTTACAAAATCAAAAATTCTTCTTCTCTATCTTACCGTCAATGGCCACTTAAATGCATCAACGGTTGCCCACTGGAAGGCAGTGCGAAACCCTCTCATATACGCTGAGCCGGTCACCTTCATCCTTTGAGTATCTGCTAATGCTCCAAAGCCGAACAAATGTCGAATATGGTCGATCTACGAAAACAAGACACATTAAATTGAAAGAGTACTTGCAATGCTGGGGTATGAAGATAAAATATTGATATATACACTACTGTGCAGAAGTAAGTTATTGAACATTTCGCGATATGCATGAACTTAATTTTTGACAGTAGTGTAATCTGTGTAAAACATATGTTTCCTTTGTAATATATTATTTTAGCTGGTGTATATAGTTGGCTCTGTACATTTATTACGCTCAGTTAATTTTTTGAAACACATCTTGAGATTATGTAGACTTCATACCTGTTTTATGTTACTTTAAAAGTGATAATGTTAACATTAAATAAACATCCTTGATCAGATCGAATGTGACGAAATTATTGACCTTAACTGAAACCTCTGATGCGATCAAGCCAGGCTCTAAGGAGAACCTACAAGAAAGAAGGTCATCAAACAACAAAACGTCAACAAAATAGTATTCTCTTCCCATATACATGTAGATTACTCGTTCAATCTTACAAAGAAACCTATTTAATTGGCGCGCTTTCTTGAATAGGAGTAGACAATCCTGATTGGATACATCAATACAGTGACGCCTTTTGAGGGTTATTATTTGCCAATTTAAAAAGTTTTAAAATCATGCTATTTTTGGGTCCAAAACTTTGATTAACATTTTGTTTCCCATCTTCCTCCTTGTGTGCTACTTGAATTTATAGAAAACATGGATATTATTATCAAACAGATGTGCTGTGTAATTTACATCATACACACTCGATGGTCTTATACAACATAGAAAAATCAAAGTCAAAGACAACTGAAGGAACTTCATCGATGTAAGTCAGCGCCAGATTTGATTTCATTGTATAGAAAGTGGCGAGAAAGTTCATGGTATGGTTTTACGGCTAGGCGATTTTACTAGAAGCAAAACATATAGTCAGATTGAAACACAGAGAAGAAGCAAACTGACTAACCTCTGTGGGGAGAAATGACAATTGACAATGTAGAAAAACTGGAAAAACTTAATGATGGCGACGAGAACCAATTTGATAAATATGTTAGACGTAGTGACATATTGACATGTGTGTCAATGTTAAATGTATATATTGATATTGACATGACTAGTTAGGTTGAATCGTTCAAATTTACCTAAACCAACGTTTAGTAAGAAAGTATACCTCTCAGTTGTTTTCGATTTTTTGGGAGAATTTTAAAATTTGAAATTTAAATTGTGAATTTTAAAAAAAAGCACATAGAAGTATTCATTGACAGATTTTATTTTTTGGACTAATTTCCAAGACTATTCACTTTTAAATACGAGGTCGAAAACTCGAGATGTTATACTTTTTTGCACGTCAGTCTATATTAGAATTAAGAAGATCTTACATGAAATGCACATTAATTTTTCTAAATTTCTCGATCCTTGCATTGGCATCTGTCACCCAGTTGTTACTTTTAGGAACTTCAATCAGGGTGAAGTTATCCAGTTGAAAAGTAATACCAACTTCGGGACCGTGAATGCTCAAGAAAGCCTTTGTGAACCCTGAAAAAGTATACATGTATACCGTAACCTATTGCTTTAATATAACGGTACTTTCAAATAATAAAGTGCAATGATACCAAAGGTATCAAGTAAAGAGATATATAAGTTGATTATTAATGTTTATATATTATTTCATTATTTTAAACTGGTATAAATAACTGGTAAAATGTATAACCTTAGAAACATACAATCATGTATATGTGTGTATATACCTTAACTAACTGGATTCAAACGATAGTCAAGATAATCTTTTTCTGGATATTTCATAATAAATATACCTATTTGGAAAACGTCACACAACGGCTAACTAATGAGTATTCAACGAATGTTCCAAATCGGTCCATTCGGCAACATTTTCAGCGCATATTTTTCAAATAGTTTGAAGTAATTCGCCAGATAATTGAACAGATATTTCCTCTGAAATCCTAAACTTTTCCGCCTTTCATAAACCCTTATAACTAGCATCATTTCTTATAACATCGCATCCTGTTAAACCTGAGAAGGAGATGCGTGGATTCTGCACATGGCTGAACCAAGTAGTATTTTCACACTATAGTTGATCATTCAATTGAAATATCTCATAAACCAACCTGTAATTGTCAAACTTACAGTTCATGTATATAAATTATAGGTATAGATAGGTGTAGGTATTGAGAAAAATTATGTCTTACGTTCCTTTGGGGTGTTGAAGGCTGTTTCCATGGTGAACCATCCACTGGCATCATGTATCTCTGGATGTCTGGCAATGTCTCTGTACTCCTCTGCTCCTAAAACATGGAGAAAATCAATTAAGTAGTGAAATACGAATACACTTGCAACAAACGAGATGTAGTTCAACGCAAGATATTAACAAGACTGAGACTCAGTTACACCATGTGTATGATTTTCATAATCTAAATTGAAAAGCACAGTTGTTTTAGCAGTCAAAGAATACTCCTACATGATTTTTTGTTTTTAAAAAATTGAAAATTTTAAATGTTTTCCAAAAATAATGTTCATGATACACAATTGTTCATCGACACATAAGGAATATAATAAATGTGCCTGATTCTGCATACATTTACAACATTTCAAACATGGTAGGGGTTATTTTGGTGTAAATTTCATTTTTTACCCCTGTCTTCATTAAACAAAGATATTTGAACTAAACTTTAAGCATAGTCACCTTACTGCAGATAAGTATTATTGCATCGTGCCATTGTAAAATACATCTGATTTCTTTTTAAAAAATTTAATGTTGAATTAATCGAAACCAACTGAGGTGAGTACTTTCTTTTGCCTGGCAGTTTAGATTCCAAAGATGTTTAACCTATGTAAGGCTATTATTATTGAAAACACAGAACATTTCCAAAATAACACCTGTTGAAATGAAATAAATAAATCAAATGAATGGTGTGATCTAGATTTAGGAAAGAATATGCAATTCCGACATAACTTCGGTCAAACATTTGTCAATGCTGTGAAAATGTGACTTTTCATAGCTTTTGTGCAAATACAGATTACATGTTCATTATATAATCCCATATTTCACTACTAATTATGTAAAACAACGTACCTTCATTCGCATGGTAGGGACATAACACGTGAACATAACATTTCATATTAAGTTATTGATATTTAAGATATAATTAACTATTGCAGAATTCCTCATAAACATTTATATTGAAACTCGATCAATTATATTCGTGGGCGCTCATTTCAATAGAGGCCAGGGTTATTTGAACACGTCCTTCAGCAATTTGGCTGGACACGCTTTTCATGAAGACCAAGTGTAATCATTCATAACCAACATTTCTCATTGTCCCTATTTATAAACTTCGCCATTAAGCAGGTCATTAATAATGAGACAGTGTCAGAACTAGCAATTGAGATTAACGTTTAGAATGTCCCTTTGTAGTTGGTAGATTCTAAAGCTGGTAAACCTGTCGTAAGACTTTTATTATTGAAAGTCCATAACATTTTCCAAAAATAAAAGTTACACCTGTTGAAATGAAATTAATAACTCAAATGAATGTTGTGATTTAGATTTAGGAAAGAACATGTTAATAAACCTCAGCAATCAATTACACCATCAAATGTCCATGGAGAGTAAACATGTCCTCACCACTGTCCCTGGTGTAAGTGATGGCTGCCCTGTAGGTCTGAGGACGATTGCCACTCACATCATTCTTCTGTCTGACAGACACCCGGAAAGTGTAGAGACTGTCTGGCTTCAGGGGAACATACTGACTTGGTCCATCCATAGTGTGTGTCCTGTTGACAAATTTAACAAATGAAGGGTAACTGAAATTTGGACTATACCATCGTTATCTGATAACATCGGTCAAGAAGACGTGCCTGGAATGATTTGTCCACCCATTGCATGTCTCCTGCAATCGAATGTGTTAAACAATGGCGTACAATTTCATTGTAAAATCAGTATATTCATATGGACGGGAAGGCGTAAACATAAACTACCGGGCAAAAGAAAGTACTCACCACAGTTTGTTTCGATTAATTCAATATTTAAAAGAAATGAGATGCATTTGACCATGGCATGATACAAAAATACTTATCTGCAGTAGTTTGAATGAATTAATTGGGGCCTGTCGTTAAATTCAATCTTTGTTTAATGACACCTACCATGTTTTAAATGGTGTAAATGTGTGCAGAATCAGGCACATTTATTAATTATCACATATAATATGCCTTATGTGTCGACGAACAGTTGTGTATCATGAACAATAATTTTGGAAAACATTTAAAACTTTCAATTTTTTAAAAACCAAAAAACATGTAGGAGTATTCTTTGACTGCTAAAACTGTCGATGAACAGTTGTGTATCATCATGAGTTTTTGAAGTTAAATTCAAATTATTTTTTTAATTGTACAACATGTAGAATATTCTTTGACTGCTGACTAAACACCTGTACCTTTCAGTTTTAGATTATGACTTCGAAAACTCTGAAATTGAAAATCATACATATGATATAATCAAAAGAAAGTGGGTACTTTCTTTTGCCTGGCAGTTTATGATTGATCATCAGATACACCCCTCACCTGGTCTAACTTTTCAATATCTCATGAAACACATCACCTCACACTAAACGTCCACACAGGGTAAACCCTTCTTTTTTCGAGTAAAACACATCTGAATGATGATAAATCAACATTTTTGTCAATAATTTGTTTCAAAATAAATCAGACAGTATAAATTTTTAGGTCTGTTTGTTCAGCATTTTCGTGAATTTTACGCGATTTGGTGAAAATATATCACTTTAAAGACATTTCAGACAGCAACTGTAAGCATATTTTTAATGTGATCGTGTATCGATCGATATATAAATATGATAATTATGAATAATGATCTATTTATTCATTGACACACAGTGACACTATAGAAATATGAAAAATTGATTTATTACTTATTATTCAAAGTATCTGTTGACTAGACCTACTATGCATTGCCTCCTCAGTGAGGTTGCTAATCGCACCTTAAACGAAAATTAGAAAGAAGAGCAGGGACGGTACAATCACTACCAGGGGCTAGTAACTCGTGGATCCAGTGACGTCATTCCCTTTAAACCTCTCTCTCCTTTCTTTTGCTAGAAAGGACAGACGTTGTGTTTGTTTTGGTCTCGATTTCAGTTTTTTTTAGAAGTTTTGTGGGTGCTTTTCCTTACCCTAGTGCCTAATTATTTAAGTAGAGTTTATCGCTGTCTGTCTATACGTGTTATTCTTAGCAGTTTACCCTAGGTAGGCAGATTAGCACCGCCCCTGTTGCACCCGCTGCCCGCCGGGTCTCTCGTTGGGCTGTTTGGTTGATATGCCTAGGTCTCACTCCTTCTGACAGTCGCCCCTTTCTAGTGATTGGCTTCGTCCTCCAATAGTTTCCAACATCCCACTAACGGGCAGTCCTTACCATATCGTGTTTTGTCTGTCTCGCTTGGTGAGTCACCTTCATCCCTCACTCGTGGTTCAACCTTCTTCCTCTGATAGCATTCAATGTCTCGCAATCGGACGAATCTCACTTAGCGTGTTTTGTCGTCTTAAGCTGAGAGTTGTTTTCACCTCTTTCTAGTGAATAACCCTTCACCCTCCCACAGCTTCCGCCGTTCGTTTTAGAACGACCCTCTATAGCCCCTCTACACCCTTCGCAAGTGAGATATCATATGACATTTGCTATCGGACGAATCGCGCTATAGCATGTGCACGTGCCTCTCGAGTCACTCGTTCACTCACTCAGCTCGTCCCAACTCACCGTTCGTTCGTGTATTACTCTCGTCTCTTGATTTGGCTTTTGGCTTTCGCCTTTCGTCTTTCACTCCCCCATGTTCACAGCCTTTTGTACCAACTGTGGGGTCCGGAAGTCAACACTGAGGGATTCACTTTTCCAATGCAGGGAATGTAAGCTCTTGTGCGATGAGGACTCTCTCCATTAATTTCCACGCCTCGGTCGCTGGAGTACATTGGTCATTTAGGGACCAAGTGTACTTAGCTAAGCGTTCCACTTCGTCAGGTGACTCTTCGCTCATTTGGAAGTATTCATCTTATACATACACACGTTGCTGAGGTTGACGTCATACTTTCCAAGCGAGTGGATGAAGTCGACTATGAGATATCCTCCTCCACCCACCTGTTATCCGAGGGAGTTTTGACATCCCTTGTCTTGGGACTGGCTCCTGCTATCCTTGGAACAGGTGAAGATTCTAATTTCCAAGGGGGCGGTGCAGGGGTTCCTACCCAAGGATCTGACTTCCGGTTTTTACTACACAGTCTTTGTGATACCAGAAAAACATTCGGAAGGATTGCGGCTGATCCATGACTTTCTACCACTCATTTCACGTTCAGCTGCCATATTCACATCTCTTAACTTTCCCTCCGTGATGTGTTCTCTTGACCTACAGGACTGATACCTGCACATTCCTTTCCTCCATCACGATCGCAGGTAGCACCACCTCGTCCTGGACAGAGGGCTTTATGAGTTGTGTGTCCTCCAAGTTGGGTTTTCATCCAACCAGTGTCACACGAGTGACCAAGCCCATCGTCCAACACCTCAACAAGTGCGCATTTGCAGTGGCTGATGTAATTGGATGAGGGGCTCGTTCTCAACCTATTGCGCGTTGTATTCAAGGCACACTTGACCTTCGCCATAGGCCTTTCGCCATCTAGGGTGGCTAGTAAAACTAGAGGAGTCCAACTTGGTTTTCACTTCTCTCCTGAAGTTCCTAGGCGCCATCCCGGACGCTGTTCCGAGGGTTCGTTACAAGGGAGCTGTTGGCCTGATACAACCATCTGCTGGATCGCGCCCCACTCTCTCTACGGCAGTGACAGAACGTGCTTAGGTTGCTCATTTCGGCTCAGGACCTTAGAGAGGGGCTTGTTCATCAACGTCCTCGAGGTATATGCGATCTGCCTCATGGTCCATTTACAAGGCCTGGGCCTGCAAGTGCATACGAACTGTTCAATAAGCAGGGGTTCACCAGTGCCCAGTCTCTCCTGCAAGTCTCATTACGACTCTTCAAGCTGGTGGACGAATCTGATCTGTACACTTGTTGGGTCCACTTTTCGGGTACCAAGAAAGTCTTGGTGGACGCTCTGTCTCGTCCCGATGCACCTGTCGTTACAGGTCTCACCAGTGCCAGAACCATTAGCGATGGGGTTGAACGTGCTCTCGTTAGACTGGGAGGGATAGGATGCTTATGCTCTTACGGCTCTGGTGATCCTCGTCGAGGTTGTAGCTAAGATCGGGACCACTCACGTCCCTCATCTTTTTTCCGGCCATGGTTCATGTCGCTCCAGTGATCCTAGGTATGGGAGCCTTTTCTGATCCCCTTCAAGTAGCCAGGCAGAGGATTACACAAGAACCCTCAGGTGTTCTGCCTTCACAGGCCTAAAGAAGAGTGACTCCTCCCAGTGTTTCGCCAATGCCATTGCCTCTAAGAAAGACCTCTAGCAAGCTTTATGACTTCCAGTTACAAGGCATCCAAAGGTGTCGTTGGCCGTAGCCTCAGCAGCCAGGGTCTCTGAGACCAACACGCTTTGTGGTCATGGATGGGGGTCGTCTCTGCTTGGGTTAGCTCCCGATTTCATCTGTAGAACCAAGCAGCTGATCAGGCGGGACGTACTTGCTCTTTCCGGCACTGGCAACTCGAAGTGGGTGTGGCTCTGGCTTGTCTTTTCGATCGGCTTAGTCGGTAGGGATCCGGATAGTGTCACACAGGCTTAACCTTGTCCTCACTCTTAGGGCGTCGGAGAACTCATAGGTTGGCTTACATTCAGTGTATTGCTTTGTCTTTCCCCGGGGAGCTCCGAGGAGGTAGACAAAGGGTGCAATGCGTGTTCCTCCGTCTCACTCCAACCCTCATGAGATCCGAGCAGTCTCTGACACGATGGCTTAGTATTGCCACATTGCAAGTTTGGCTGTCTTGGAGATTTTGCTGATCTACGGAAATTTCGCCAGCCATTACTCGTGAGATGCATCATTGGCAGATTTCGAAGGCTTTTCAAGACTCCCCCAGGGGAGTGATGTCACGGGACAAACAAGTAACTAGTCAAGTCGACGTTTAGTCTTTGTTAAGGTTGGATTAGTCCTTGCCTAAGGAGGCAATGCATAGAAGGTCTAGTCAACAGGCAATTATAAATAATTACGTTTAACAAAAAAACGTACCATATGGAGCACATACGTAGATCTATTTTAGAATCATCTAGTCCAACAGTAATGTCGTGCCATACCGGACTGAAAATGAATTTACCTGTTATTAACCTCCATAATAACACGACCATCCTGTGATTTGAGACCAATTTCACATCCATCACAAGTCCAGTCTTTCACACTTCCAGCTGTATTTTGGAAATGTGTATTGTGCATAAGATTGCAGGAACCATAGCGGACAATTAGCAGAAGTATGAACAAAATCATTTTTCTTATCTTATCGCACACTGTACGTACTAGATAGTATTTTGGTCACACGATAATATGACCTGTTTCTTCTACAATTCTAAAAATAATTATTTTCCTTTTTTCAGAAATATTTGATGGTTTAATGTAAAATTCCTAATTGTAACTTAATTCTCAGACATATTTATTGTAATTGTTTTATTCATGTTTGATAGGGTTCTTGAAAATATTGGCTTAACGTGTACAAATTATGGTTCAATCATTTTTTAACTTTAAACAATGCCCTGGTTCGAAACTCTTCAGCAAAATTATTTGAACAGAAGATTAGTAATATAATTCTATTGTCGCATTTACTTTATGAAATGAAATTATGTCTTACCAAACGATTTTATCATTTATAGGATTCAATATATGGAAGAAAAATTAAAGACATATTTTCTTCTTTGTTTAAACAAATAAATGAAGAAGATAACATGACGATTCTGCAATCATTTTAAGCTTTTGTGAGAAATGGTTTGTTGATTTACATTCAAACTTTCGAATATTCAACTCCTCTTCTTATAAGTTTTTCAAATCACTAATAAATCATATTTTAAACACTCGAACATTTGAAAATTAAAATACTTGACTGACCTAGCTACGGTTCATGAGGTATAGTAATAACAAGAGTGTGACACGTGGTAATGCAAAGTATTGCTGCGACCTTGAAAAATATGTCAAGGTAACTAAATTGACTGCTTACTTCACTTATGAAGGATGTCACCAAATTAGGAAATATTGGGTGCTAAGGTTTATGAGACAACTAGTAAACAGCAGGTCAATGTCACTAAAGATGACTTGTTTCTCATTATTCGTCAAATGTTAACATATTTGGTACAACAGTTCACAAGATATTGCGAAAACTTGCTTGAATATGCATGCGACCTTGAAATAAGGTCAAGGTCACCGAATTCAACTGTGATGTCTGTGATGAGATAGTGATGTTTTACATTTGCAATGATATGTTCCTTGTAAAACATGTTTTACATTGAGTTTGAAACAAAACTCTTTTATTCTTTTTGATTTTAGACAGAACTCTTTTTTATACATTGTGATTTTAGATTTAAAAGCCTTAGATTAAACCATAAACCTGCACTCTCATAGTGCAAAACGTTTGTTATTCGTGAAATGTTTTAATGTTAGCGAATCCATTTTTTATCAGGTCATCAAAATGATTTGATGAAAGAAGAACGAGTGTTAATACAAGAAAAGCCAGTTCGGGTATAAAAGTTTTGATTACTTATCAAACAATCAGTTGTTCAATTTAAAAGTATCAATAAAAGAATTGTATCTCGATCGTTTAAGTTGTGTGACATACTATACACTGTATTGACAATGTACATACATTATGTATACATAAATAAGATCCTATAATATATATCTATCTTTTGAAAATATATTTGAATATTCAACTTATATTAGGCTATATTATGAATTTAATCAAAACGCTGTTGAGAGTTTTGTCATTGCTAGATTCTAGCAATAAGGATATGTCGGCCTATTTTCCCCGAAACAAGCGGTCAACTATTTGTTAAAAATTGCTAATTTAAAATATACCAATTCGATTGATTATGAAGCATATGTCGGTTAATCTGTGGAAGGAAGGCATATGGATCTATTTTTAATCCATGGATAATCGCCCGTTATCCCCATGCTTGGTGCTTTCAGTTCGGACATAAATATGGTTCTATCCAATATGTGTTTATACAATTACATGATTCACTGTCATGAATACGTTATCATTACATTGAGTACAATTATGCAAGTATTATTAGCATTGAAACATTTGATAACTGAGCGGAAGGATGGCGTGTTGATTGACCGATAATATGATCGATTAGTAAATCCTTGCGTCGTGCGGATTACCATAAAGTTTCTTGGATTTTCCGAAACTTATTCAGGTGTACAATGGCGTTGAATTGAAACATATGGGGAAGGCTACCGGAAAAGGGACCACCTGGTCCGTATTGAGTTAGGCACAGGTTCCACAGGTCAAAATTATCTTGGACTATGGAAATGAGAAAACCTGGCTTACAACTGTTATTTGTATTCATGTAACCATAAAACACTATCAAACACGAAGTTACGGTGTGTGTATCAGAATTTGTTTCAACAGGTGTTAACGTATGTGTGTGTGGAAAAAAGTTTTTGCATGTTGTTAATATGCACGTGCATGCGTAATGGTCCATGTGGTCCCTTTTTTTCAGATCAGCATAAGGCCATAGGCTAATAAAACACGTTGAAAAACTCAAAACGAAAATATAGTTATCGTTATAGAATAGTTGAAAGACGAAATATAGAAACTTTAAACTTTAACTGTATTATACCCCCGACCGAGTACCAACGATTCCGTTCATCCTTCTGTCCGTTCTATAATCGTGTCCGAGAAAAACTAATCATCCAATTCTGTTAAATTTTGCACGTCTTCTACTTTATTATCATTGGAGTCCATTGCCCAGGTGAAATGACTTTCGTGAATTTATTATTTTGTTCCAATTTATTTTATGTATTTTGAACTTAGTGCGATCTATTACAGAAAAACTACAGAATTATACTCATCTGATGTTGTTAATTTTTTTGTAAAATTATTCTACATCAGGGTCTACTCATGCAATGTCAAACAACAAATTCCTCTTCGAATTCCTGCATTTTTACGTATATTTCTGTATAATGAACTGTCATTTTCATGTAATATAACCTATTGCAAAACTATTGATCCGATTCTGTTAAAATGACATATGTTCTACATTACTTTGCAGGATTGTGTTAAGTGTAAACCACAAAATCAGCATACACTTCTATTGAGAGTCGTGATCAAGCTGGAATTACAATCCTAATAATACAATTTTAAGAAAACATTTTTCGATTTAAAAGCTTGTTGTAAGGTGAATCACAAAGAACAAAACGAAATCAATTTATATTATAAAGGGACCACTTGGTCGTATAAAGCACGTGTGTTTATTTTATCTAAACAAACGATTTGAATCAATCAATAATATAAATCATATACATGTACAACTTTATCCGATTGTTCCTGACATATATAAACAAGATTTACAATCGCATAGTGGATTAGTGACGTTTAAATGCTGACTAGTATAAACATACTACACCGGAAGAATGTACCTGCCAAGTGGCGGTCACTGAGAACGCTGTTACGCTGCAAACAGCAATAACCCATGCTCAAAGATGCGACCGTAAAATATCTGTAAGATCAAAAGCTCGGCAGGTTCAAAATAAAGTGATATGCAGCATAAACAGTTGCTCCGACCATGTGGCACCTTTTTGGTACCTTTTAATATCAATGTTTTTCAGGATTTTATAGAAGCAAAGAAGACAATTGGAGACTTTGAACTTAAAGAAGAAATGTTAATAAACTATTATTGCACTAGCATTAAAAAATGAAAATTTCAAATTTAATGCACAAAAAATCTTTCAGAGCCTGTATCTCCTAAACCAGGATCGACCATGTGGTCCCTTTTCCGGTAGCCTTCCCCATATTATGTTTACTAACGATCAGATTCAAAATAACACAACGGTCGAATCAATTTGAGATGTTTAAACAAAGTGTCATTTCGCAGTAAAAGGGGTGAATTATTTCGGATAACCCACGTGGTCATGTGGTTAAAAGTTTACTACAGCTGTGTCCATTGGTCATATATATGAAGACGCCAAGCATGATTGGCTGAAAGTTTATTTTGAATATATTATAGGGCGAAATTTCAACTGTGTATACAGGTTGGAGGCGGCTGCGTTTACAACCAATAAGGCGAAGGGCGAAACGTTCTCAGTCTTTACAAACTTGAATATCGTCAGTCATATAATATTATGTTTTTTTTATTGAACAGACACGCAATTTCCGGTAACCAATTGGTTACCCACTCATCCGAGGACTGTAATGGTTGGGTCCACATGACAACACACAGCTACAGCTTCTATACCCGGCTCCTCACCGCTCACTCTGCATGCTGATATAGGCGAGTCTGGAACAATTAAAGGGAGAGTTCTATCGGAGTAATTTTTATAAAAACATATTCCTGCTCCACATATGATATTCTACATGAGTACAACATACTCAAGATGACGGTCGCATTTTGACCTTATATTTGACAGTTTGAAAAAGACTATCCGACATTCATTACAAAGTAAAAACAATCAGAAATGAATCCTTGTGCTGATTCCTTTGCTACGACGTTAAAGACTTTGTTGATCAATCTAATGACAACCTAGGTGTAGTTGTTATTTTGTAGATATTCTATCAATGCATATGTTTTGTTATCAATTAGTAAAGATATAGCGTTTTTCCCATTCCATGTAATGCAAAATCCAAAGTTGCAGATAAAATGCTCTCTTGAAATATGTTTGTGAAGATTTTAACATAATACCATTTCAGACTCGCAAAACAATTTTATTGTATTTCCCCAATGAATTTATATGAATAAAATAAACATTAGGACTACAACTTGATTCATAACACTATAACTAAATTTCAAATTAATAAAGATGATATGATATGACATGATAAAGAGTTGATAAACAATTACACAACTTTATAACCTGAGTCTTTGAACCTCCAGGAAATGCATTGTCAACACATGTACATCATTATTGAAAAATGTATAATGTAAGAGATAACCCGCAAGTGATAAACTTGTAGGTAAAGCTTCCTCGGCTAGACCAATCTCCAAAACTCGCTTAATATAGACATTAGTAGATATTTCCACCAGTTGTACTGTGCGGGGCAAGTTGGATCAAAGTATTTTTATTCAAATGAAGCTTTCGTGACCTCTAGTAATTTTACCTGAGATATAGGCGCCCTTGATTTTACCCGCCGAATGCGCATGACAACTTGTCATGACCGTACCCGGATGTTCCTCACACGTGACCTTCACTGAGTTTGTGGCGTAAGGGATTGATGACGTCACATTCACACATTTCAAACCGGGAGCAGAACAACACGAGGCAGCGGAGAGGACACCTTAGTAAAAATTGTCAACAATATGATAACATAAATACATAGAAGTATGTTTCGTCTCATGAATATAGATCTATACACGACCATCTGATAGCTGCTGCGTATTCGTTTAAGATACAGTAACTGAAAAATACAAGTGATATGAGTTGGAAGACTTATGGTGTCACCCTGGGTAAGTCTTGCAATCAGCCAATTAGCCGGTAAGCGTATGCATTGAGAGGTAATACGACAGGGTATGCTATAAATACTATAATTCTTTATTCATTGACCTTCATCACAGTCGCCAAGTCGACGTCCAGAAAGGATGTCGTTTGCAGAGACTTGTTCTCATGTTACCACTTAGTTCAATGATTCAATAAAGTTTTCCATCCACATTACGTTAGAGAAATCATGAAATGCTTAGCAAGTGTTAAATAATATCCATCTCGCATATAAGGAACTCAACATCACACACCATAATTATAACATGAGGAACTTCACATCACACACCATAATGAGGTTCCCCGTCTACAGCCAGACAGCCGCTCAGATCCTGGTTAGGAGAAACACCCCGCACCCCCAGAGCTTTCTGTAGTCCACTGCATCCTGGGGTGTGAAGTTAAACCGGTCAGTATACACTATACTGGCGTGTAATAATTTGTTTGGAAGATCGTGAGTGAGCGAGGAGTAACGACAAATATAAACGAATAACATATACAAAGGAACGATAGTTGTACGCATGTAATATTCCATTTACCAAATTTGTTTAAATTGGTAAATATGTAAAACAAAGGCAGAAAGCAGGTGTTTTATTCTCGAAAGGTTCGTATTCTTAAGAATTCTTAACTTTGATCGTTGTCAATGTGTTTAGAATAGGCTTAAGAATTTCTTACGACCGTTTCTAGAATAAGGACCCACTTTCTTATTCCATAGCATGTGACGTCACAGAAAAACATGACGTCATCATATATTGCCAAGTGATAAATTTCTCTAAGACATTATTTTCTAAATGCGAATCTACATATGTTTTCCCTCGTAGGTATTAAAATGATAATAAATAATAATCAGAACTCTTAATTTCATTGCTACAGAGTTACACGTAAATGCTTCAGGAGCAGCCATTGAAGCCATCAGAAGATATGCGGTTATTGCAACACGCAGTTTCCGTTGTAACTTTCAAAACTTCTTTAGTTCAACAGACCTGTCGCCACATAGTTACTGGGGCACCTTGTCTCTGCTATGGCCCCCACAGCTGGTTGAGATGGTCCTGAACTCAGATACTGACAAGACAGATCCCGGGCACTGCAGCATCGAGCAACTGCGTACACTCCTGGGGGACAGAAAGAGGACAATTATTGAGATCGTACCCAAGCACTTGTATATTGCGTTCACCAAGGGAAGCGGGAGAGAGGGGAAACACAAATACCTTTACTAGAGCAAGTATGTGTACTACGTACACACCTGGGAAACATATGATTTACATAGAGATCTGTACTCAAGTAGGTATGCACACTATGTTCAAAACCTGAGAAAGAGATAATATGAATAAATATATATAAAATCAAGTGTGTACATTGAGTACATACCTAAGAAAGAGATGATTTATATAGAGATCTTTACTCAAGTGAGTGTGTACACTTTGTACACACCTGACAACGAGATTATGTAAATAATCATATTTCTCAAAGCAAGTTTGTGCAATTCTTACACAATTGGGAAACAGATGATTTATTTGGTGTAAACTCTTAAGAATTACCTGTTTTGGTTGCAAATCCATTGGTTGCTCTACATACACTCGAGCCGTTTACACCAACAATGGACTCTCCATCGTGGTACCAGTCGTGGGTCTCAGGGCTATTCGGATCAACCTGACAACAAATCATTGCAACATTTGATTACAATAACCTGATTTTTCATGGAATTTAATATATATAATGAATGGAAAACACGACATGTTGTACTCAAGACGGACTTTTTGCTGGAATTGTATGTGAAGTTCTTTAGTTTAGAGACGGTTAATGCCAATGAACAAGCCATGATACTAACAGGTTATGGAAGTTAGCCCCATTATATTTTTGGTTTCGGACAAAATTACCACGATTGAACAGGGTGAATAGGATAAAGCCGGAGACTACTTCTTTCAGTTCGACAGAAGTTCGAAATATTGCATCTGTTTGAAAATTACCTTTGAACTGGAGCATCCAGTAAGTACCTCGTCTCCATGACAACCGATGTCCACAGTTTCGTCATCTCCAGGGCCAGACAACTTTGACCAGCGCGTGACGCACTGAAGGTCAAGGTGAGTGGCTGGAGACACAGCTGATGCGATGAGGTTGCCAGGGGCAACAGAGGACCTCGTGGAGGTCGAGGGGTTGTCAATGGCTGAAGATGTTGGCTTAGATATTCCTGTTGAATAGTCGCGAATAAAGAACATGAACAGTTTTGAAGAAACCAACCTGTTGGTTACTGAGTAGCTCTTGAAGGTGTATGTGACAACAAAACGAAACTGTATGTGTCAGTCTGATTAAAATCAGCCAATGATGGAATCTACTGAATGAATTCGAGTCCAGTAAAAGCATTATTTTGTAACTTCTATTCCACGATAATGTTATCTGATTCTCCACACGCATAATTGAAACAACTAGGTACGTTAAACTCGGAAGCACACAACAAGTGTTTCGTGGATTGTGCATCATTTAAACGTTGAAAGGTATGAAACAGGAAAGAAGTAAAGAAAATTTGTCAAAATCTATTATTCCGTTTAATCATTGTTTCTGGCAGTAACCTCTCAAGAAAGTTAGATTTAGCACATATCATAAATCACATTAAGTAAGAAAACATACCCATGCCCATGTCGGATGTAAGATGTATTTTGAAGACTGTATCCACCTTGTCCAGAGTAAACGGCTTGACATCAACCAGATTCCCATTGAAGAAGATTCGTACGTCGTAAGTTCCTTGGAAACAGGATTCTATGAAAGCAGTTTCTGATCCCAGGTTACGTGTGATGTGAGTTGACCATTCCTTCTGGGTCAGGTCTAGGAATCGTTTCCCTACTGCTGTGTTCTGTGGAAATAAGAACATATACTGGATGCTTAAAGCATTAAGTGACATCAAGTATTTTGAATAATATTTTACTTGGTTTTCATACTTTCCGAAATATCATATTTGCTTATTCATACCCAATCGCAAAATATAAGATAATGTTCAGCCATAGTATATTGTCCATTATTCGATCAAGCATCTCTCACATTAATATTGTCACCAAACTGAACGAACTAGCTTTTAAATGGTAATTTTCAACAACGGTCACTTTTAACACCTCGATAAGATAACATCATTTGTAACGTTTAAATTCATGTGACAAGATACTAAATGTACCTTTAAAGAGCAAGGGTTTGGTTTTGAGGAAAACAGGATGATTTAGAAATAGTAGCGAAGAATGATGAAATAATTGGGAGGTAAAACACGAAGATAACAACCGTAAATGTTGACCATAAATGTATGGTTTAGTTGATAAGAAACGTAAATGTTGACCATAAATGTATGGTTTAGTTGATAACAAACATAATCAAATGGTAATGTGAAATTTGGCCATAAATAGTTAACATATTGACCGTAAAAATAATGATGATAATAAAGAAACAGTTTAATAAATAATGACCACAATGAAATGGTTAAACAAATAGTTACCAGATAGAGGAAAAATATAAGGAACCGATTAGCATAAAACAAGGTAAATAACGATAAAAGAGAACAATTCAGTAAAATATTATGATAAAATGGTTTAGTTAAAAAATAAATGAAATTTAAAAAAATTAAAAAATAGTGTAGTGTATAATAACTGATACAAATGTTTAATATATTATGACATACGAAGAGAATAAATACCTTAATTAATATTGATTGTAGAGAAATGGATTAGTAAACAAATTAACCCAAAATAAAAAGTTTGATAAATAATCATCAGAAAGAAATGGTTAAGTAAAATGGGACTAAGAAAAGCAAAACAGCTGATATGAGCTGATATGAAGGGTGGTAATTTATGACGAGTAACTTTTGTGACTAAACTAATGATGTTGACTATCTATTGACTATTTCTACATACATACATCGATACGGAATTTCACAATAGTTAACAGGACATCAAAATCTTAGAGAAGTACATTTATCTTCCCGTCTTCATATAGAGACGAGTTAAAAGATTGTCCTACCGGAAGAAAGAAGTTTTTCAGCGTGATGCCCTCAACGTCTGGATGACTGAAATATACGCGCAGTGCGTTCTCTAGGAGAGTTGCCCGGATGTCCTCGTCTGGACTGTGAACATCCAGATCTGTTATCCAGATTGGTAAACCGGACTTCGAGAGCAGGTCCAATCGAGACTAGAGAAAATATGATACATTATTGTTTATTATCCATCTGAAATAAATTATCTTAGCATTCACCACAGTAAAATTTGGTATGAACGCAATGATACCGATAATAATATCACGTCTGTTAGGCGAATCATATTACTACGTCAGTTGAATAATGTTTTGGTAAGAACATAAATCGCGTAACTTAAGAAAAATTAAATGAGAATAAAAATAAAGAAGCATAAATACTTGGCAAATTGAAAAAAAACTCATATTATATAGTAAATAGACAACATATATACACCACTTCATGTAGAATATACTACCTTCAGCAACCATGGATCAATTTCAGAATTGATAAAATCACTTTTGGCGCCAATCCCCTGTAGTCCCAGTTGAGCGTATTTCTTAGCAATGGTCGCATATGCCTGGGGAAAAAGTTTAAAAGTTCAATTAAGATATATTTGGACTTGATAGGAGTGCTGTTGTTTGAAATTTGACATTTATGAAAGCTTATGAAAAACGTTAGAAGAAAGATTGGATGTAATTATGTGATTTGCCTGGCATGTTAAACTATTCGTCTTGCAAATATGGCACAGTCACTTGAATAAAACGTGACTGCTGTTGTCCCCAAACAACAGCTCCATATGACTGCTTTAAATTTCCAAATTCATTAGCAATACTATTTTAATCAAGATAAAAACTCAGTTCAGTATATCAAGAAATAATTACAATATCATCGTGATACTGAAACCTCTTACAGGAACTACACTGTCGGCCAAAAGAAACGCCTACCGGATATCTTACTTATAATATTGAAAATTATCATGAACAGTTTAGCAATAATATAACATTATGAAGTTGCACCATTTCTGCATAATATATTTAAATTTCAGAAGTTATCATGTCACAAAAGAATGGTGATTGTTGAAATCAGAAACTATTCAGTTTTCGATCAGTGCTTGATCAGAAAAACTTTTGAAACAGATTTTCATACAACCACGAGCAACAATACAGGCACCCATCTTTCATTTTAAGGAAAATCAAGTAGGTGTTTCTTTTGACCGGCAGTGTATCTACATGCATGGTAGATTTAGAGTGTGAAAAATACCCCAGTGTGATTTCCTGTGACTAAAACATCCATTTCGTTGATACGTAACGATGGAAATGGGTCCTCAATATGCATGAATGGGAGTAAAACGGAAACGAGGTCAAACTCTGGAAATCTTCCTTTGAAAAATGTATCTTCGAAATGGTCAGAAAAAATCTCCCATTGGTCGATTCTAAAACATGACATCAATAAAGATAAATAGATTCAAGATTATTAAAAATAGCAAATTGATGTTCACAACCCATTGCAATTTTCATTTTACCAAGAAACATTAATGTACGATAGAAAATATAACAATCATGTTATGTGTACTGTATCAATTAATCTTAATTGAGATAATTTATATCAGAATTTGATAAATTTAACTAAATTAATCTTAATTGAGATAATTTATATCAGAATTTGATATATTTAACTAAATATTTAATTTAGAGGTTACTTTACAACATCAGCATACATAATTACCATTACTAGTACATTAATGATAGACTGTTATTGTCTAAAACTTACAGTCCTTTTGTGACATTTGACACGAAGTGGACCCTATCTACCATAGTCTGCTTCAGCTGATCTGAGGGGAGTGCGTCCACCCATAAAGGCACTTGTTTTTGGTAGAATGGCTGTCCACGTATTTTAAAGCTTTGAAGGAAAGAAAAGTCATAAAAGAATTATGTATTTGCAAATATATGCAAATAATAAATCTAGTTATAAGGAAATCCTTTTAATGTTAATATCTTATCTGAATGTTTGAATGAGTGGAATAATGACAACTTCCACATTTGGAGAGTGTGAGGTTTCGGTTGAAATTCTTGCATGGTTTTCAAGCACGTTGACAGTCAGTATAAGTCAGAGAGTCACAATTATAATCCGCAGTGGCCAGGGGGTTCAAGGGGACAAGAAGGCCAAGGGATATGTACATACAAGTTCAGCATTCTAGGGCTTTTGATTCAGGATATATTTAGAATCTCCATTGGCCAAGGTGCAGAAACACAAGTTACCTCGGGCCAGTGGTGCGCTTCATGAAAATTAAATATGAACGATGCACGGACAAACGGACGGATATAATGCCAAAAGCTCGTGGGGTTTTACAAAATGATGCAAAAACCTGCATATTTTGTTTTAAGCTCACCGGGTAATTATGAACTACTTGCCATTTTAAAGTCATTTATGGCTTTATGTATTCAGTTTGTGCTGTGTACTTCAGACATTAAAGTAATGTCTTTAAAGCAGTGGCGGGTCCAGATACCTTTAACAAAGATTGCACGAGTTGTGTACATTTGTAGAGCCCAATGAGTGAGTATTTCGGGGTGACCATCATAATAGAACTTTAAGTAACAGACAGTGTATTGTCATTGAATATCTAAAGGTATTTAGTTTTTCGCGATAGGTTTCTACGAAAGAATGGCATGCTTTGTGAAAATACTTCATTATGATTTTGCGAAAACATATAAGTTCCTTATCAACACCATTATTTTATCGCAGAGGTAACTAAAGTCAGTTCTTCCCAGGTTATTCTGGAGAAACTTACTTGACTAACCTCCGTTTGGAGAGAATGTATTAATACAAATGCTTACATTCTTACGTTTTCTTTATGATATACAAATAAATGTATACTGACGAAATTATAGAAAATAAAAGAGTTTGCCAAAATGAAATTATTTCTTCTGAAGTCGTGATATACTATCAGTTTATATTTTCATAAAAAAAGCGAAAATAATAATACTCACCCATTTGCCTTCATGTCGTGTAGTAAAGGTATCGTGTCTTTATCTTGCAACGTGTTCTCCAGAAACTAGAATGTCCAGATGACACATACATGTACAGTGTATTAGCCAAGACTCATACAAGAGTTATTAATTGTGATTATAAACGTCAAGTGTATGTGTCTATATCTGTAGTGAAAACGTCCAATGAATTTCAAGTTCAACAGTAGCAAAGCAAATACAGCGAAATAAAAATTGCGAAACTGCATAGGTGTGTCCTACCAATTAGATATTTTTTTCAGAATAGTGTTTAACTTGAATACTAAACTGTTGTTTAACAGGTGATCATATTTGGAAGTGGCTGTTATTGGTTTGTTTGACAAAGGGTATACACAGTGTCTGAAACAACAAGAACACACATTTAGAATATAAAGAAATATGTCTAATGCAAGTATGACTGATATTTAAACGATGTGTTGCCTTATTTGTTTTATTGTAGCCCAAGAACACCGTCCCTCCTGAGTATAATAGTGTTACCAATGGCTAAATGATACTCCTCAATCAATACAAATATTTATAAAACGAATGTACATCGCTTTGAATCCATTTCTTTTCGAACGGTCATTCTAAGGTGTTCACATTAAAATGGCAGCTCGAAAGCAGTAATCTGACAGATGTAGTAATACATAAAAGCCCAGATTAGAATTTTAAATATGAAATGGGCAACCATCTTGTTACCTAATAATCCACGACAGTGTTGCTCTATAACCGTTTGCTGTGAATATACGGTTTATCTGGTCGTGGAATGAGATAGTTATCCTAACTTTAACGTAACAATCTATTGCATACACTTCAATAATAAATGGCAAATTTGAGAAAAAATAGTATGCAAAAAACGTGCTACAGTGCCTTTAATTTATTTACCTCCTTAATCATCTGATAGACACTAACCCCTACTGTACAGTATGAGGAGCACACACCAATGTCTTATTTAGGTACAGGATGCCAGAACAGATCGTCCAAAACTCTGTTCCACAAGAATGTCGTTTGTGAGATCAAGCGATATCTCTTAGGAGATATCATTTTGACGGTACGTTTTGAACAATGCCCTGTCACCGTCACCATAACATTGTATACATCAAGTACTGAGTCAGGATGCTAGAACGTCAAAAATTGATGACATCAAAATGTCATAACGTCATAAACGTTATTGTGGATATGTGTTCGCAGTCTCAATGAATATAATTTATTGCAAATAATAAAGTAATTTAAGATGTGATTTCGCACACATTCGTTTGGACAGCTGTCTGATTTCACAGCGTTCTTGTCTTGAGATGACCCCTTCTTTTGAGAATTTCATTAGGCCGTATTTACTACAAACCGGTGTACCAACTGACAAACATGCACTTCTTTCAAAGTCTAAAACATGTTGATAGAATTCGACAGAGATATGTTATTAAATTGAACAGTGTGTATTGAAAATTAGAAAGTCAATGTGTATGTTTTCACTCTTCGAAGAGTATAGATATTTCTTTGAGAGGCATTTTAGAAGCTCGTATGGTATTTTAGAAGCTGAGTATAGAGATTTTCAACTTATTAAGGAGAATGATATTTCCTTCGGTTGAAGGATGAATTAGAAGGAAATTGCTTTCTCCAGGGTATGTAACTCTTGACAGGTAGTCGTCCACGCTCATAGGTGGCGTGGATAGATGGTATTTAAGGGTGGTGTGAGTTGTATTAGGTCATTCTCGCTTCACGTGCAGCTACGGCCAGTTCGTTACATAATTAACGTTTATGAATGTCTACAAACACATTTTATAAGTATGACTGACTATATTTTTTATGTTTCAGGTGTGTTGCCTGTGTGACGGCTGAAGAGCCATGAGAATACTGGTCACCTATCATGGTGTGTTATCGTGCTGAAGAGCCGTTAAAATACTGCATGTAAATATAATTATATAGCTGTTATGGCTAATTGGACTTCATGTTAAGTTGTATAATTTGGCTGAAGAGCCATTATAATACAGTGTTGATAACGAATGCAACGTTATTTCAGAGACTGACTTTCACGTATATCGCAAGCTGAGCTTGATGTTGTGTTGAGGCTGGATGAACCTCACGTGTATTCTGGGCTGAAGAGCCGTTATAATACTACGCCTTGAATGAATGGCTTGTCTGTAGGCTGAAGAGCCGTTATGATACTACGCCTGAGCGTATGGCTTGTTTGTAGGCTGAAGAGCCTTTTATAATACTTGTTGCTAAATATTGCGTATCTGTGTAACCAGTATTTTTAAATCGTTGTACATTTCTTACTGTTCAACAACATGTTCTGCATTTGTGTTTGATTCAATGCATTGGGAGTTTTGTATGTTTGAAAGCTGTAAACCCTCCAGTTTATGCTGCTGCATCGTTGAGGGAACACGGTTCCAGAGTTTTTCTTTAAAAAGTTTATCTCTGGTTTTACGTGTCGGGCTTCAGCATTGTGCGAGTTGAATCCTTACTGTTTGTATATTGTATAAAGTGTAAATATGCAAATCTGATTGTGGCAATGATGATGATGATGATGATGAATTGAAATAAATCGGCCGTGTAGTGCACCAGCGTGCCCTATGTTATATGTGACAATGTGTTTTGTTGTCTGTAAGAGTGGAATGTGGGGTTGGAGAACTACGGTTTCTATATTAACGTGATAATGCACATAATGTGCATTTGGTTCACTCATCGGAATACTGTAATACTTGTCATGCATATCAATAAAAACCACTTCAAACTATCATCGTTTTTACACAACGTTTCTCCCAAGTGAAATAAAATTCTGAAAATGACATGTCTAATTGGTTGGGTGAAACCATATTTATCTTTCTGTTAAACTTGAAATTCATATGTATGCTTATAAAGATAGATGAAAGTATGAAATAAATAACATTTACAGAGTGAAAAGAATGAAACATTATTGTGTTTGTGGACCACGCTATCAGCAATAGGTTAAATAGTTACGGTTTGGGGCTCATTGTCCTTATGGTTAATGCTTTGAAACCTCTAAATGGACTCGTCCAAAATAGTACAGAATTTGTTTCGCACTTTGCAGACATGCAGTCGTAAATATGATTACATGAACCTTTTGCAGGTAAATGTTTTGGAGATATCGTTATTGACATTTGCTTGAAAAGTTAGGTATTAATAGGGACAAAATTTCTTTAAAACTGAAAACTTACAACTGCAAATGAAGTTGGCCATTCAAAGGCGTTTATCGTTGCCCAGTTGAAGGCCGAGTAGAAAGCCTTCTGATATTGCGAGCCTGTCACCTTCAGTCTCTGAGTGTCTGCCATGGCCCCGAACCCGAACAGATGACGTTGATGGTCGATCTGGGGAAAATACATGTCGTTTCATTAGCAATTCTAGCTTTGATTTTGACGTTGGTCGATGTGAGAAAACAGTATATCAATTCATTGGCAGTACTAGCTTTGATTTTGACTGTTGTTTGCCAATTCATTTTGCAATTATAGCTTTGATCTTGACGACTGTGTGCCAATTCTTTTAGAAATTCTAGCTTTGATTTTGACATTGGTCGATCTGAGAAAACTGTATGCCAAATCTTTTAGCAATTCTACCTTCGATTTTGACGTTGATCGATCTAAGAAAACATTATTTAAATGCCATCTGCAATTCTGCCTTAGTTTGATTTTGACATTGGACAGGGGTGTTTATGTTTGCCAGAAAATATGTTAGAGCAAAATGTGTATGTAAAATACTTTGCATACAAGTTTGCCAAAAAAATATGTTTGAGCAACATATGTATGTAAATTGTTTGGATACCATATTGAACACGATAAACAACCTATACTAATAAATACTAACTTAATAACTTATAACTAACTATACACGGACTGAAACTAAATAATAAAAAAGAAGAAGTCATTTATGCGATCGCGAGTAGATAATATCAAAATCCATTTCATGCCTCATTTAAAGGTCAGTCAATTCAATGTCAGAGTATCAAATTCGTTCAGGATTTGAATCTCGAATCCATTGTCGCTTGTTTTGATTGGCACGGTGTTCATCATGTAAAAGTACATTCTACAGAGGAACTCAGGTATTATTGACAATGGTGAAGTTTTAATCTTAAACCTTTAATTGGTCAATATAAACAAATGATTAACGGCTATTTGATTACCTGGACTGTTATCTCTTCTGGCTTCATTCCGGGTTCTAATGTAAACCTGAAAAAGATTTTCTATATTTATGTATCTGATGTTAAAATTATCTGGTAACGAATCAGATTATGAATATAAAAACAACCAAAAACTTAAACACAGAGATAAAAATGTTTGTTTTTTATAATACGATGTCGTTTCGCGTAAATAACTTGCTTTATTAATAATGATCATAATGTTGTTGAAAAGAAATAAAAATAGGAATGAGAGTAAATTATACCACAATGTAAACTATCATTGCTGTGGTTAATAATGATAGCTGTGGGTGTTTAAGTTCCATTTATACCAAATTTGATTTTTATTCCGGTAATAGTTACATGAAATGGACGTTATTCTTTCTGTTCTGGTGTATTCGTTGATTATCCACTTCCGCCCAGTTGCTATATACGGGAACTTCATCGAGGGTAAAATTAGCAACATGGAATATGATACCAGGTTGCGCCCCATGCACAGCTAACAGCGCCTTGGTGAATTCTGTTAACAGATAATGTCTATCAATTTCAGAATTTATAGTGACATAGTGTTTCAAAAAAAATTTATTTGGCACTGTATTACGTTTTTACATGTCTAAAATTTGCCTTTTATTATAAATGTGTATGCAGTACATGTTTACTTAGGAGAGAGTACATTACACGACCTGATTATCAATAATCGTAGAAAATGGTTGCACTTATAAAACTAAAACTGCTTGAAACACTTTTTGATAATTCGATGATGATAATTACCATTTTTAAAATATTCTGTTTGTGAATGGTTGTTTGCAATTGGCAACAGTTATTTTCCATTTTGTGAGATCTCTTTCTTCCCATTAGAAAACATGCTAAATCTTAATACGTGCCAAAAATAACATGTGTACTGATCTCAGTTCAAATATTTTTTTGTCTACTTGCATTTTCATCCCCAATCGCCAAATATATGATAAGTACTTGTTTCCAATTAAAATCAAGCAACATCTTTATATCAGGAAGTTCATACCGCAATCTCTAATTGTAAATTTCAATCCCTGAAACTGTTCCGTAGAACATATAATTTCTTGCTTTCTCACTCTTTTTTGGGGTGGTAAAAGCTGTTTCCATGGTGAACCATCCAGTAGTGCTGTGTATCTCCGGCTGTCTGGCGATGTCCCGATACTCCTCTACTCCTGGAACGGTATAAATCATTAAAAATCGCTCCATTAAATATTTTAAAAATCATCAGTCATCCCAAGAATGAAATGCGACTTCCATAGCGAATTTTAAATTTTCTATACTTTTATATGAAACATCATGGTTGAGATGTTACCTTTGCAGTAGAAAATTATAAACTGCATGCTTTTCTGGAGGGTGATACTGTCTGATGTGCCATCTTTGTACTAGAGAAACATTCTACGTTTTCATTTTCTGTTATGTCAATAAAATTAGCCTTATTAGATCTTGTTTAATTTTATCTGCCAAAAACGGATATCCTTTGAACGACCTTGACCCTGCACGTAAACAAACTGCATGCCGTCATCTAGTTCGACTGACCTGTAACGCAATACTACAATCTTTAAAATGCTGAAAACGAGTTAATCATAGTTTAATTGAGTGTGCAAGCAGTGCAATGTAACATGTGTTTTCAAACAAAGTAGTAAATATGGGACAATAAACAGTTGGTTCGACTTTCTAAAACTCGGTATACCGCATGCGTCCTTAAATAACGTCATCTGACTATCATGCGACACCGCCTCTTGGCAAGGAGCAGTTACTATTGCAGCGGGTACATACAATTTCGAAACTGTGAGATGGGGGGAAATTAAAAGCAGTCAGGATTAACGTTTGTAATTAAATAACGTATACTACTTACATTCCCAAGATGTTAAACCGTTTCACTAGAGTTATTATAAATGAAATACCATACCATTTCTACCCCAAAAGTAAATTTACACCTGCTGTAATGACACAAATAAGTCATTTGAATGACTAACTTAGGTTCAGGGTAGGACATGTTCATTCAACAGTGTTTAACCTCTTAAATCATGTACACCATCTGCTCACCATTGTCCCAGGTATATCTGATGGCTGCCCTGTAGTTCTGAGTCCCGTTGTCTTTCTCATTATTCATCTGTCTGACAGACACCCGGAAACTGTAGAGACTATCTGGTCTCAGGGGAACATACTGACTTGGTCCATCCATACTATGTCTCCTGCAATCAAATGTGATATATCAGACGCTGAACTTACATTATAACATCGGTATGGTTCTATGGACGAGAAGGAGTCATCAGAAACCATATATTTGGAGGTTTCACCGAATTTCTGTATGCACGTACCAGCATTACGTGACTGTAAAATCCATTGTAATATGAGTCATTGCCTTATATACTGTACTAAAATATATTACTGTAATCATATGACTTATCACCAGATAAAATACTGATTTATCACCAGATAAAATACTGATTTATCAACAGATAAAATACTGACTTAGTCCGTCCATTTCTTGTCTCATGTAATCATAATGAATGTTTGATTGTTGAATTAGAGATCACGACATGGTGATCTGATAGCATCGATCTTGAAGACATGCATTTAAGCCTCGGTCACAACCCAACGTGCGTCTTTTTTGTCTTTACGTTTTTTGGGGAGGCCACGGCCGCTACGTTTTTTACGAAATGTGAGTTCGTTGCCGCACGAAACGCCTGGGCGTGATCTGCTACACGTACGAGCATCGTACGTTGGGCATTAGGTAAGTGAGTTGTAAGTGCTTACAACGTACTTATACCTTGCGTGTGATGTGCGATTGCCACGTTATCGTACGGAGGCCGTACTTACATGTGTTGCACACACACTATGTCCTTGCGTGTAAGTACGATGAACATGAGTTTTCAAACCCTTCAGAGGTTCTCTCTCTGTGCTGCTGACTCAAGATGCCGCCTATTCCACCGCAGAGACACTGGGTTCTGATGCTGCTGATGACAGCGCATAATAACTGAAGAAATCAGTGCGCACAAAGTACATTAAGTGCGGAGCACTTGCTTACTTTGCACTGCTAACGTGAGTGCTGCATGCTCATTTGACAGTTGAACTAGGGAAGTGCCGAGTAAGCACGTACGACACACTTACCATGTGACGTCACTCCCATGATTCCCCACGATCCTCAAAGTTGCCAGACCGTTCAGTCACGTTGTGTATTTGTCCCAACCCAGGATCTGACTTTTCGTTTTTTTACACCCTAGTTTTTGTTATGCCGTAAGGGAATCGGAAGGATGGGGACTGAACCTCTCCTGCCTCGTTCAGCAACAATATTTCGTCTCTTGACGTTTCCCTCGGTGATGAGTTCTCTGGTGAACTCCGACTCCATGGAATCTCTCGACCTCCAGGATGTGTTCCCGCACATCCCTATCATCAGTCAGGATCGCAGGTACCCTCCGCTTCGTCCTGGATTAGGGTCATGGGGTGGTCCGCTTCGCGGTTCAGCATGGACAGGTCCGTTTACAAGGCTAGTACTTATGGACAATTCAGCTGCTGCTTGGACGTTCAAGAAGCAGGGGTCTACCAGGACCAAGGCTCTCATGCAAGTCCCAGGCCGTCCATGGTCCGTGCCGACTCTGACTACTGGAGCCTGTCCTGATCCCGCTTCGGGAGGATCTGCTCCTCAGCAACCCAAGCGGAAGGTTTGGCTACACAAGAACCATCAGGTGTTCTGCCTTCACGCTTGACTCGTATAAGAAGATTGGCTACTCCAAGTGTATCGCCTACGCTCAGCTTTTTCTCATAAGGTGACCACTAGGAAGCTTTTTGACTTCCAGTAGCAGACATTCGACTCATTTTCCGCAGTCACCCTCGCAGTCGTTCATCAACTCCAATATGTCGGCCTTACTTTCTGTTCTCAGGAGGAGGTCAACACCGTTCCCCTCCCACCTCTCACCATCAAGGTCATCCGTTGGTGGCCGTGGCCTCCTCAGCCCGGGTCTCTGAACCTTCTTCGTATTGTGGTCAGGGACGTGGATCGGCTCTGCTTGGTTTAGCTACCACTTCCTGTGTTCCTCCGTCTCACTCCAACCCTCATGAAACCCGGGCAGTCTCTGCCACGATGGCTTAGCCTTGCTGCTTCGCTGTCTTGGATGCCATGGCGGAAGTATTCGCCAACCTTTACCTGCGAGATGTCACTACGGCAGATCTCGAAGAGTTTTTAAGACTGGGTCCGCAGGAGGTAATTCCTCACTCTCTGAACAGGCTCAAGTGCAGACAAACAGCGGGGAGGGTGGACGGGACTAGAGCGTAGGTCTAGTCAACAGGTAATTAAATAATTATGTTTAATCAAAAACGTACCATATAATGTGTGTATAAGCAAAGATACCTCGATAGAACTGTTTCTTATAAAGTTTTATTTTGTGTGAGATTATATACACCACTATCACAACCGAAATGTCTGGCGATATTATTTCAAACATAGATAGATAGATAGATAGATAGATAGATAGATAGATAGATAGATAGATATGGTTTGAATTATACTAAATTAATTACAAATAAGTTCAAATGTAATAGATAACGTGGTACATTTTCTAGATAAATCCTTCGTCAATAATCAATGTCAGATCAACTATAAAACTAGTGGCATTGCTTATGATATAAACTCAAAACACTGACATCCATACATGCCTTACAAGCAGTATATTAATAGTATATCACATATGCGAAATTGCATAGTAACATATTTTTTAGCATACGTTGATATTATAATTCTGAGCAAACCAATTTAATTAATTAATTTAATTAGTGATATAGATATTTCTTCAATACAAAAAATATGAATTAAAAAGTTAAAATACCTGTATCTGGCTTCCATAACATGTTGACACTGATGTAATAACAAGTTGAAATACCTTTCATGTAATAACAAGTTAAAATACCTTTCATTGGCTTCAATAACATGATGGCCACCATCAGATGCAATAACAAGTTCACATCCATCAGCAATCCAGCCCGTTATACTTTCGGATGTATTTTGGAAAATTTCGTTTTTAATTAGGTTACAAGAACCATAATGGACAACAAGAATAATAAAAAGCAATTCCATTCTCTTGCTCTCTCAAAGTGGTTCGATCTTATCTTTAGGTCAGATTCGTGTTACATGTATGTGGGTCATTAGATTGTTTGTGTGTTAACGTCTCGTGTTATTAAAGGCATTGAAGCATGTTTTTGACAATTTTATATTATAAATAAGATAAGAGTTTATGCGGTAAAGAAGGTAAAACAGCTTATTACGCGATTCGATTACCCTATACGTAGTCGTAGAGAAGGGTATCACGCATTTACTAAAAGTCCTAGAGATCATTTAAGTGTGAACACCTTTTAATGATTCGATGATGAAAAATGGATCCGCGTTGCTTAACTGAATCATAACCAGTGGTTTGAGAACTCTATTTATAGATTGAGGAGGGTTGTTTTGCTTTTGGTGTTCTTTTCCATAGTGTGAGATCTATTTATTTCTATTAGAAAACGTGCTATAGCCCCTTTAACTATGTAGTATATGCTTTGCTCTAAGATTAGGGTTGAAAGTGTTTGAAAGGCGTATCAAACCTTTTTTGGTCACATGATTATCATTTTGTTGAGTTTTGTACTTAAGCCTATGTTTTAATACTGTCAGTGAATTGATATTGAATTGTATTCTACAGAATCATAACAATTACTTGTTTCAAATTGTGTATGATATTGATGAATGATATTTTAGTTTGTAAATCAATACGACAATATATGACACTGATATTAATTTTGATAATGAAGTTGTAAATAACTTTCCATTTTTCCATCTTATCCATGTAAATCAACAAAAGCTTTTCTCTGTTCACATCAGAATGGCCGATTGAAGGTAGTGCAAGTGATCTGACTGATGTTGCGATACCTAAACACTCAAATTAGAGTTGTAAATATTGTCCAATGATGGAATGGTCAACCATCTTGTTGCCTGCCCTCTCAAAATCGCATATGACCTGCAAATCTACCTCACAAACTGAAGAGTTCCACAAAATTGTCGCTTTATACGTTGCCTCATTTTCAACCAATACCGATAACCGATTTCTATGGATAAAATTGTAGAAGAAAAAGGTTAGTTTAGGATATCTAGTGACCTAAATATGGTCAATGGTCTACATAAAGAAAGAGATAATGATTTTGTTCTTTCTTCTACTAGTTGTTCGCTATGGTTTCTGCAATCTTATTCAAAATGTACATTTCCAAAATACAGCTGGAAGTGTGAAAGACTGGACTTGTGAAGGATGTGAAATTGGTCTCAAATCACAGGATGGTCGTGTTATTATGGAGGTTAATAACAGGTAAATTCATTTTCAGTCCGGTACAGTTATAGCAACAAATAATTGCTGGACAAATAGATAATTCTCAAATATACTGTACTTATCTACTCCAACGACCTACAGATAAGTCATCTATAACAGAAAGATTATAAGGGTCACACTGAAGAGTTCCACACCACTGTGTCTTTATAAATACATCATACCATTTTTTCAATACAAATAACGGTTTTCCATGTATACGGCTTATCGCGTCTGTAATGAGATGTTTTACCCTCTAACATAACAATATATTGCACAAACGTTAATTATAAATAGCAAATTTGAGAAAACAAAATATGCAAAAACACATGTGCTAAGCGCCTTTAACTTTATGAGGTGTATTTCAGGAGATATTGACATGTTGGACCAGGGCCAGGGTTCTGTCTTTTGATAAATAATTTGTACAACCCTTCTCGTCATCATGACTACATGTATACTGATGTTACAATGCAATTGTATGCTGAACGGATTACAGGAGACATGCTATGGGTGGACAACTCGTTCAAGACACGTCTTTTAGAAAGATGTTATCAGATAACTACGGTATGATCCCGAATTCAGTTACCCTTCATTTGTTAAATTTGTCAACAGAACACACGCTATGGATGGACCAAGTCAGTATGTTCCCCTGAAGCCAGACAGTCTCTACAGTTTCCGGGTGTCTGTCAGACAGATGAATGATGTGAGTGGGAATCGTCCTCAGACCTACAGGGCAGCCATCACTTACACCAGGGATAGTGGTGAGGACATGTCTTACTCTCCATGGACATTTGATGGTGTCATTGATTGCAGAGTCCAAATGAACATGTTCTTTCCAAAATCTTGATTACACCATTCATTTGAGTTATTAATTTAATTTCAATAGGTGTAACTTTACTCATTTCGAAAATGGTATGGACTTTCAGTTATAGTAGCTTTGAAATCTAAATATTACAAAGTGATGTTCCAAAAGTTAATATTAACTGCTTTAAAATTTCCGATACTGTCTCATTATCAAAGTTCAAATATATATCAATGTGTTTAAAATTGAGACAATAAGAAATGTGATTTATCATTAATGACACATGGAAAGTGTGTTCAGCAAGATCTCAGCAGGAAGTGTTTAAAGGCACTGGTCTATTCTGAAATGAGTGCTGAATATCGAATATCTGAATTTACAATCATGTATTGCTCATGACTTATTCTGCAATACGGTCATATAAAAGGTTATGTACACACATGTGTTTTGGTCCCTGATCTGTGCAAGAAGAAATCAGCTATATCCATGCCCTTCTGAAATGCACTATGATTAGCTAGCGGGTAGAAGAAACTATTAAGAGTTTCTTAGCAATTTAAGAGCTTTATGAAGTTACACCATTCCTGCACAAATTTCAGTGTCAGAAGTTGTTACAAAAGAATGGCGATTGTTTACTTGAGACTAAGGTAACTGTTCAGAGTTTCATCAGAGAAATGATCATGAAAAAAGTTTACAAAGAATTACGAGCAACAATGCAGGCACACACTCGCAATGGAGTGATGATGACGCTACAGATGTACGCGGTCACGATGCGTAAATGAATCGACCGGAAGTAGAGGTCTTCGTCGGGCGTGGTTATCTCCCAAGTTACTGACTCCAATTAATTTTTGTCATGGGACTGTTAAAATAATTATTGTTTCAGCCCAACTTGGAGGCCATTAATTATATTTTAGAAATAACTTACTTTTACATCCAAAAACATATCTAGGCGTTTCTTTCGTCCCATAGTGTATATAGACCCTTTATTACTCGCCCGTGTAAGATACTGCAGTGTTATATTTATACGGCAATATTAAACTAGTGCAATACCGCCGCGTGTATGACGTCACAATAGTTTGCGGTTATGACGGCACAATAAGAGTAACGTCGTCATAATGGTATCGGACTTGCGGGAATCATAGATTCAGAGCCATGTCGGCTATTTCGCTGGATTATATGTTGGCGAGTAATAAACAGAATACTAAACTCCCTTCTATTGAATACCATTTTTATTAAACACGTGAATGATTTGGTATCAAACTCGCTTTCGCTCGTTTTATACAAAATCATTAACTCGTTTAATAAAAATGGTATTAAATAGAAGGTCGTTTAGTATCCTCTATATCTTATTGGTTTTCTCCATGTTTTAGGAGCAGAGGAGTACAGAGACATTGTCAGGTATCCAGAGATCCATAATGCGAGCGGGTGGTTCACTGTAGAAACAGTCTTCGTCACTCCACGAGAGAGTAAGTAAGCGAGACAGTATTTGTTCTATATCTATAATCCTACAATATGTTCATATTTACAGAAACTGTTTGATTGGCATTTAGAAGTTGTGGTGCAATATATTCACAATCAAACACTACAGTGTAAAATACCAGCCGTAGCTTTATAATTATGGAATTACCATCCGTTTCACAAGTGAAAACGATTGTTTCTTAATTAATTCAGAGGCTATGGTCAGGTTTCGCTGGTAATGTAAATACAAAGCATGGCTAATGTCCGATCTCGACCTCATTAGCATAACAACTTATAAGGCGGAAGAAAACATGGCGGCGTGGAAGAGCGTTTTGTTGCCAATAAGCGAATGGATTTTATAAGAATAACAAAAGTTCTACTCCTTTTTTAGCTCATAGACCTGAAGGTTCAGGTACGCTTTTCGCTAGCGGAGCTGCACCAGAATTAAATAATTGTCTCTGATATGCTAGCACAGACAATTGAAGTAAATGCAGCGATGCTTAAATTAACAAGTGATGGAAACTAGCCGGAGTAATGCCTTGCGAAGGAAGATGGACGTTTCGCTGAAAAAATGGTCCATTTGACAAACAATCCACTACTAGATAAACAATAAAAACATACAATATATTCAAACTACATGCATCTCTATTCTCTGACATATACCTTTGGTATAATTTCACCTGGCCATCGATTGAAAGGGTCGTTATATTAAAGCAGTATGTTAAGGTAAATACTCTTTTCTTTCAGATTTCACAAAGGCTTTCTTGAGCATTCACGGTCCCGAAGTTGGTATTACTTTTCAACTGGATAACTTCACCCTGATAGAAGTTCCTAAAAGTATCAACTGGGTGACAGATGCAAATGCAAGGATCGAGAAATTTAGAAAAAATAATGTGCATTTCATGTAAGATCTTCTTAATTCTAATAGAGGTAAACTTTGAACTGATTGAATCTAACTTGGCCGAGGTCTTGTCAATCTTAATATGTACAATTCACGATGGCATGTGTGTATAACTACCTACTGAATCTTATGTCAAACGATTCCTGTCACCATGACTAGTATTTTCAGCATTGCTACATTGTCATAATTTACCCACAATCGTTATTGACGTTATCTCTTCTAAATAACCTCATTTACAATTCTAGCTAAATCATATAACAGAAAATCGTACTACGAATTTTCTCTCCTTTTCGAATGATATCATGTCTTACATGACTTACATCGAATTCCTTCAATAATCTTCACAATCTTCACAATAATTCAAATGTATCTGATATTAATTACACACACAAAATCTACTTCATCTCTCCGAATGAGTATGTTTATAATTATCTTTTTACAAATAGAAAAGCATGCATTGAAGATCACGCATTGAAAGAGGAAACGTTTATCCAACTTTTTCTTTTTACACAATGGCATTACAACTTGCCCTTGGCAAAGGATCTGCTTTAAATCTGCGTAACTGTTTGTACTTTTATTTTGATTGCAATCAATCAGAATTATATTTTCGTATTCAAGAAATCACTCTTATTGTAATGAAGTTATCTTGGGAACAAATGCATGATTACTTTTGTGATGGGAGAATAATGCCTTATATTTAACCTTGATTTTTGGTATTGTTATATGACGACATTGCTGATTTGTTTCAGGTTTTCCTTGGAACTTGGGATGAACCCGTCAGAGGTCACAGTTCAGGTCAATAATTGTCACAATTTCATTAATCGTATCAAGTATTTTTATTTGAAAAAAGGGTATTACTTTTGGTTGGACTTAATACAGTCAGGCATAAATTCTATACGATCTCCAGCTCGGTTTCGTTAGAACTTGGCGCAATAAATTAACAAAACCAAATACGTACATGTACGACTCCAAGAACTAGACGAGTTAATAACTTTCAAAGAATATATTTCTGACAAAGAGATTCTACTGTACAAAATTAAGTACACCGTGTTTCGAAAAATGAACTGTTTGCTAACAGGGTGTACTTATTTTTCCAACACAGCAAAAGTTTGTGGAACTTTTGTCAAATAAATAACTATCTATTTGAAAAGAAATGTGTATGCATTAAATTAAGCTCGCACAAAATAATGTACATGTATAGCAAAAAAAATTAAATGTACATTATTTTTGTATTTGTACTCTGGGCCATGTGGCCTCCAATGCTGAATAAAATCTCTCCCTCTCTGTACTAAATTTTGCGCGGTAGTGTTTATATCAATATTTATCACATGTATTAAATTTATTCATTTATCAATATTCATCATATCCCATATCAAGTTTTTTTATAAAATCTAATTTGTCTTGTGTCGTTCTTGTTTCTTGTAGATCGACCATGTTCGACATTTGTTCGGCTTTGGAGCATTAGCAGATACTCAAAGGTTGAAGGTTACCGGTTCAGCGTATCAGAGAGGGTTTTACTCTGCCTTCAACTGGGCAACCGTTGATGCATTTACGTGGCCAACTACGGTAAGATAGACAAGATGCAATTTCTTCCACGGAGCAAAATCCCTTAGCGGGGAAAGGGGAAACTCACACTGTATCCCTGGTTCATAACCAATGAAAACTCATCTTTCAGCGGCCAAGTCGATCGTGTGACTTCACAAATCTAAGCATTGCTACAAGTAATTAGCATATGTCCTGAGAATATACCTGACGTAAATTACACAAATGAACTGTTTTGGTATTCGTCTCTGATTTGGTCTTATTACGTATCAGCAAGTATATGATCAATTGTTTTCACAAAATCAAGAGGCCTAATTCAAGGAAAATACATTAAACGAGAAAACGTTTATCTTATGTCTTTTTTATCATTATGACGTGTCATTGGCAAATGTTGCTTTTACAACAACGTCGCTTATTGCAGATTATTACTAGATTCTTTTGCAACCAATTAGGACACGCCATTTCTGCCCCCGATTGCAGGTCATGTAGAACAGAGATATTACTCCTACGCACACAAGAACAACAATATAACAAAAAGTTACAATATCAGCATAATGCGTGATTGTTGGGGCAGAATAAGGCACGGACTTAAATTTCACTCCGTTGTTAAAGCCAATGGTACGTTACCAAAGTTATTATTTCTTCCCACATGATAATGTTACAAGTGGAGCACTTTCGTTGTTGGAAATGGAAAATCCTGATTTAAAGGCGCTGTAGCACGTTTTTTGCAAATTTTATTTTTTCAAATTTCTCATTTATAATGATAGTTTATGTTATTTCTATTAACTTTAGAGGGTAAAACATCTTATTACACAAACCAATTATCCGTAGTGGTAATAACTGTTTTGCGTATAAAGCAAAAATTGCATGGCGGCCATTTTATTGTGAACACAATTTAATCATTTCGCATAACAAAAACGATCCCCATTGCTTTATCGAACCATGTACAACCATTTTTAACTTGATTTTCCGAAGAGAGAATGGTCCTTTACTTTTGGTGACATTATTTTTCAAATACATTTCATCGACTTATTTGAGCGAAAAAACGTGCTACAGCGCCTTTAAATATTTCTTACAAGAAGTAAGTTGGAGATGTTTCAACGCTTGGGGATATTGCGAGAGCTATATGACCCATTCTACAATTTCTGTAGGGAGATAATGTACGTTTGGATGAAGGCTTAATTGGTGTAGGGGTGCATCTTTAACACAATGGATGTGTTGGCTACAGCAGACCTAAAACTGGATGGGATTCGAACATCTGACCTTTTTATCTTGAACTGAATTCTGTTTCCACTATGCAATCTTGTCTTAACCCACAGAAGTGTACAACTCAGATTTAGTGAATTAAGTCAGTAAACTAAGAACAAACTTTAACATGTCATACAATTAACATTGTACATTCAACAGTAGAGAATGTTGTACGGATGATCTGTTTCAATATTTTCACGATGACAACTTTTCAACGAACATTTATGACCTTATACGGTGCTACATAAAGCCGTTGTCTACTTACTACCATCTTTCAAAATTACTTGTACATTTACATAGTTTAATATAGATCAAAACAAAATTACGACATAAAATAAAATGATTAATGTTTTATAATTGTCGTTGTAGGACAATATAACCAGTTTGCAAGATGAGGATACGATCCCTTTACTAAATCACATGAAGAATAGCGGGTGAGTACTTAGGGATTTATTTGCGTCATTTAAAAAAAATCATTATAAAGAATAAAAAAGCCTCGAGGGCGTTACCTGAAAGCGAAAATGCACTACAATGAACATTGTCCGACTTTCGACTTGGTATAGCTGATCGGTATAACTCTTTTACACGGAGCAAATTGATTTTTTGTGTTAATTGGTTGACGTGCTTTTTTTTCTTCAAAGCTTGAAAATACGTGGACAGTCTCTTTACCACGGGGAACTACCCGGCTGGGTGGAGAAATTATCTGCAGACAAATTGTCACAAAAAATGACCTTCAGGATGAAATACGTGGAGAACATTACAAAAGGGCTGTGAGTTCAGAATACATCTTGAGCTTCCGTGTGTATGTTTTGATTAAAAAGTTAACGTATTACATGTGTACAAACGTGTACCCTTAGATTCGTTCGACGTGTTCAAATGAAGTGGACATGTTGACCTGTATAACGATTTTGTTCCACATCAACTTCAAAGAGTTGTAGAATATGGCGGAGGCCGTTTGACCGAGGTTGATCCCACCGTCCAAATTAATGGAGGCTTGGTCTTCCAACTTCAACTATGATTGGAGTTCACCTCTATACATCAATTCAGTGAAATGTAGTTTCCTTTAGTTACTTCCTCTCATAGCTGTTAATTCTACTACTTTTTTGTTTCAAGTCATGTCATTTCGAGAGAATTATATTACACTGTCGACCAAAAGAAACGCCTACCATGCAGATTTCTAATTAGATTTCGTAAAAACTATAAAGAACAGTTTAGAAATATTATAGCATTATGAATTACAGAAGTTGCATCATTTCTGCATAAAATATTTAAATTTCAGAAATTATCATGTCACAAAAGAATTGCGATTGTTGAGATGAGAAACAGAAATTGTTCAGTTTTCGATCAGAGCTTGTTCAGATAAAGCATTTGTAATAGATTTTCATATAACCTCGAGCAACAATACAGACATATGTTCGCATTTAGATGGTGATGTACGTCGTTACGATGCGCAAGTGAATCAACCGGAAATAGCGGTCTTCAGTGGGTGTGGTTTCATGAATGTTATTGACATATAGTTTTTCCACGATTCAGTGGACTTTCATATTAATAATTGTTTTAGCAAAATAACATGGAGACCACCATAAATTATATTTCCGAAATGATTTCATCTTTCATTTTAAGGAAAATCAAGTAGGGGTTTCTTTTGGCCGACATTGTAATTGGTTCCAATCAAAGTTTGTTGTACAAGCAGGGACGTTGTTTTAAAGTAACTTCCATCTCTCTGTTTTTTTCGATGTTAATTCGTTTATTCAGATAAAGAATACTTTCAAGTAAGCAAAACACAAACGATTATTTCGAAGCGTCACCTACTTATCAAGATATAGCCCTTCAAAGTGAGTAAATTTGGCCTGCTAATTATATCATTCTTGAAACAGTTTTCCGCGGCCCCTCAGTGTAGCGTTAACTTCGTTAGCGATGTGACGTCATACACAGGAGTTACTTAATGAAATCCTTAGTCGATTTGGCGATTTTCGTTGATAATTCGTCTAAAACATAATAAGAACGTTTTGACATTACAAGTTTCCGATAGAATTGGTATCTGTGCGTCCGCAGTTTTAGGAGCATTTTTCGATATTCAACCGCTGATTTTAGATTTGTTCTTTTCCAAATCGAGTGGAGTGTTATGTTATCTTATAAGCTACAATATGTTTTGAAATGAATCACTGACAATTCAAAAATAAAAAAAAGATCATGCAAATTTTTTTTATATTATAAACGCAATTATTAGTTTTTTTGTTTTTTTGTGTGCTTGATTTTGTGTTTGAAGAGTGCCTATAGCTTGAAATCTACTGCGTCCATTTTTCTCATAGTAACTTTATTTTGCTAATTGAATAGTTTCATTACAACTAAGAAAATCCTATAATTTTCGTCAATGTTACTTTACTGGTTTACACTTTTTAGAAGAACATATTCGGGCTATCTTTAAGTCTATAGTGGTGTACAATTTACTATATCTTAGATTCAGTGTAATACCACTACCATTTTCCTAGCATGTTTTATAAAAGGCCTTGCATTTTATATAACATGTAGTTTTTGATGGTCAATTCATATGTTTGTGGAAATAAATTATGTTTAAATCACTTCGGATAAAAATATGGAAAATGTATCTTTCCCAATTTCAAATGAGTATTGGAACTATAGAACTTTGATCAACTAACCATGACCGTTTGTACAGTACATTAGTTGTTTGGTTCTCAATTAAAAAAAATAATACCCCGGCTATAGTTCAGTCGTGTATATTTCCCCTCCTATTTATCTAAGTCGGAGTGTCAATAACACAACCATATCGCTTATTAGTATTACATATCGCTACATTGATAAACAAAAATACTCAAAATATATTTAGTTATTTTGCATAAGGACGAATGTGGAAAAAAAAATTATTCAACAAGAACGAGGCGTGTTAACACCGTTGTAATCCATTTGAAATGTGTAATAGATTCTCTGTGACGTTTAAAATCTTCATCATCTGACATGCGTGCCGCCGCCATATTGGGCAACGATAAGAATTGTTCTAAAACACATTGCAGAATTACGGGTCCCGCAATGGTCACATCCAGTACTAAACAGTGTTGACATCTGCTGCTATTTGTAGTACGTTATACGGGGCGTGTATACATGTAATTTTATTGTATAAGGACAAAGGTAAAAATGTTATTTAGGCAGTTATGTTAGGCTAAATCTAGTGGATTCTGTCATTAGACGCCAAGCGACTCCTGTGTATTACGTCACAAGGCCACGCACGCGGAATTTGCTCTCGGCTTAAGTTTTATGAGGCGTATTTGAGCGACGTTCTAAAAAGGCGTCATAAAATGTGTTTATTGGTTGAATTGACAAATATCAAGTGGAATCCTCGTCATCTTGGAATATTCTTGAAGAAAAAAAAGAAAAAGTGATATGTCGGGGTTTGTGGATCTTTAATGTCGGTTTGTTCACATAACCATCCATTCTCACCTTACGTGCTACTCAAGTCTCTTACAGACTAACTCGATATGTACTCACATATTGACCTCAGTTAGGAGAGAATGAAAATGATCGAAATGACGAAGATGGCAAGACGGATTTTGATTGGTTAGAAATAAGGATTATATCCGTGTTTCAAAATGTAATTGATATTTTTTGCGTCAACCGAGAAATATCCTCCAAATGTAACAGAGGTTACGAGGGAACATATAATCGTAATTCTGCCCGTTAGGGCTACTTGCATTATTGAATAACATAAAAGTTGCTTCTGTCGGTGTATCTGAACTGAAAATGACTTAATATTCTGTATTTCGATTATTTATAGCATTTTATAACATTTAATGTGTTTCTATTATTTGTAGAATTGACCAATGGGTGGTTGTCGATGACAGTTTTGAAGATACTTTTTACAAACCGATATTGAATTATGCTGACATGGCTTACCTCGAATTGTACTATCAACACTATTTGGAGCCAGGAACTCCACTGTATATCAACGAAATGGACGTTTTAGTCACTGGAAACCAGACACGGGTAACTCTTTTATTCAATTTTGTCATGTGGGGTGTGGTATAATTTTTTCTACCATTTTTATATATAAAAGGCTGTATTTTGTCATATATGGGGTGCCATTTTCCATATAAAACGTTGCCATTTTAAACGCAAAGGCAGCTATTTGATTTCATTAGTTTCATTAACATGTAAGAGTACATACCATCAAACCTCTAGTCTGAATTATGACTGTATAACGTTTTATACAACTTATCCATATAGGCAAGTGGTACAATCCATATAGATAAATCACCGAAAGGAGAAAAATCAGTTCCTCGAAAACTTTATTCGATGTTTTTGTTGGAGTCACGTTATCAACCGAAACATCTAAACATATTTTGACAACTCGGAAGATGAGTATTTATTCCACAGCCTTAAATTGTTATACATGCAAAATAGAAACTACAGAGTCGTTTACGACTTCTTCCCGTATGGAAATATTGGACCCGTATGTGAAAAAATTAATGTTGAATACTGTTGCCCGGCGCACACCATATATGTATATCCAAACTACCCCGGAAAACATGATATCCATGATCCCCGGGTGTGTAATTTTTTGTTTTATATGTTAATTGTTAAAGTGTACCCTTTTCATGCTAAAATTAGCTATTGTAGGTCATATGAGTGTATGTGTGCCAACTTTACCTTCATATCGATGCAATAAAATAGTTATCATTCTTCCCAATTAAACTACAGTCGATAATAAAAACACATGCACGACCGACGTCACTATTACACAAAAAGTAAGAGTCGCCTGTGTACAAAATGGAAAAAGTAGAGAGTGTTAAATACGGCTGAACTAGCATTGTGTGCAACTTTTAACCAAACTTTAATCTCGTAACTGACAAGAAAGAATGGAATAGCCTTTATTAAGATATATATGTAACTTCACAGATTTCTATTACACAGTGTAAGCATTTCATGTTGATTTAATGCAACGTTGCCTTTTGAAGGTTAGACAGTTACACGAATTTCTTTTCTTGAATTTTAGACAGACAGAAAGACAGATTTGTTCTGTAAAAAGGCCCTTGGCCATAAAATACATAATAAATGCGATTGTTATTATTATCCTGCATTATCCTTGGTTGAGGTTGTCCGCAAGTCTTTGTTGAAATTCCGGGATCCAGTAGAAAAATGTCTTTATTTCCAATATTGTGTTGGTGCCAATTTTAACATGGCTTAAACAGTGACTCTATGAAGACGTATTTTTTCGTGACATAAAAGTTATACATGCAAGCTTCACAACATTTGACACACGTGTGAATTTCATTTTGCGGGATGATAGCACATGTTCAACTACAATATATTTCCTAAATGTTAAGTTCCATATCTAAATTGCAAAAGTAATCCAACCATATTGATAAACAATATTCCAAAAAAATGGAGATATCAAATAAGACATACAATACTCACATGTAACATGCCTCATGCCACAAACATTTACAGATACATGTTTATTAATGCTGAAAGTTCAAGGACATTTTATGATGTACTAATTAAGAATGATACTGCACCCAAGTCATTTGGATATTGGTACAAGGTATTTCTGCATGAAATCGACTGGAAAGATGTGTCTAGTTACTATAGGAACTGTACAAAGGATTGTAAGCTTTTAGACTTTCAATACAGATTTATTAACAGAATTGTTTATACAAAGAAAGAATTATTAAGAATGAAGTTAGTTGATGATGATACATGTACTTTTTGTAAAAACGCTCCAGAAGATATATCACATGTTTATTTTGAATGCCAATCTGTTAAGAATTTTTTAGAAAAAATTGAGAATTTACTAAATGACAACCTCCAATCTAATTTAACTCTTTCTAAATTCATTGTAATGTTTGGAGTATTCTCTCATAACCAAGTTATAAATCATATTTTACTTCTCGCCAAAAGATTTATTTATACATCAAGTTTAAAACAGCAAGATATATCTTATGCAGGATTTCTTACATTGCTAAAGGATGTATGCAATATAGAAAGATGTATTGCAATAAAAAATAGTAGATATCAGCATTTCACTAAGAAATGGCAAAATCTAGAAATTATTCTTAATATTGAAATGAAGCACTCGTAAAATACCCGAATATGTCAATTTTCCTATTGATCATCACCAAATCATTACTAGTTACTTCTCCTATGTGCAATTGAAACCACATGACTATACCATGCCTTCATTTCACACTCATGTGTATTTTTATTTACATTTGACTGCCAACACGTGTTAACCTTGCTATAAACTGTACATCATGCTTGAAATGGAATAAAAAAAATATTAAAAAGAAAAAAAAGTAAGCCAACCAGATTTAGCTTAATGAATACACACTGGACAAAATAAATGTTCAAATAAAATGTTCACATGTAAGAAATTCATTTAACTTAGCGGAAAGTAGAAGTAACTGAGCGGTGATGGCTTTTACATTTCTTTTTAAGTATTTTGCTTTCAAGAGTCCATTGTTTGACAATCTCGTTTAGGCTTTTGCAGACTTTGCTCGGAGACATATTGAACGCACAGGACTAAGCGGGATTGGTGCCAAGAGTTCTTTCATTGATTCAGAACCCGATCCAGATTTACTTAAGGTAAAAAAAGATTCACTTGAAACCAATATACGAGCTACTTAATCTTGATGGCATTTGTATTTCATGAAGTCGTATACATCAGTCTAGTCTAGTCATGTCTAGTCCATCTTTAATTTATGTTTTTCCTTTACCTGTATATTTTTACAGAAATATCTTTATTTTCTGATTAAATATATATAGAATACTAAACGATGACCCGTTTGATAACAGGTTTATGAAACGAGTGGATGGTTTGGTATTTAAACGAGCGAAAGCGAGTTAAATAACGATGCCATTCACGAGTTTCATAAACATGTTATCAAACGGGACCGAGTTAAGTATTTTATTTATTACTCAATAATGTAAATAGCGCTGAATTGCAAGAAAGTCGTTTTTAGTGACGCATACTTGCAAATAGGTCACCCGCGCGGCTAACATTGTGACGTCAACCAAAAACGACTATGACATCACGCACCGATTATGACGTTACGGCAGCACGCGGTGATATCACACATGTGTGTAACCAACTCATTGTTATCTAATGAGTGATCTCACCACGGTTGAGTAATAATAAATATTACATATTAAAAACGGATAAACATAATTCTTCCTAATGTCAGATAATATAGGCTTGTTGTAATAAACATTATTCTTTAAATTATTTTCTCTAGCTTCGACTTGACATATTAGCAAAGTCAACATTGCCAATCTGGATAACAGATCTTGAAGTTCACAATCCAGACGAAGACATCCGGGCAACTCTCCTGGATAACGCACTGCGCATGTTCTTCAGTCATCCGGATGTTGAGGGCATCACCCTGAGTAACTTCTTCCTTCCACTGGGACAAGCCTCCAACTCGTCTCTTTATGAAGAGATTGAACTAAACGGGAACATAAATGTAACTTGTTTTCTGTCCAACTCAACTAGGTCACATTTGTCAAGAAAGAATTTCAAATCCTACAGAGTGAATTAATTGTGTCTGTACTTAAAGAAGATACCGTTCCATTTCCCTTGTAACATCTTCTTTTTTTCCATTCCTAATCCCATTCAGTTTATACATCATGTTAATATATTATTCATCTACACAACCAGTTATTTATCATAATTCTTCATCTCGCTATTCTCAATGCTTAAACTGTATCTCGCAACTTATTCATCATCATTCCTAACCATGCAATCTCTTTTCATCGTTGTTATCAACATTCTTCACATCTCCATAGATCCTATTTCACCATACTTCATCTCGCCATATAGGCATAATTGTTATATATTTGTTATCTCTTTATCACCATTGTTTATCATTGTTCTTCGTTTCATTTCTCTATAATTCATCAGCTCTTTATCATCTTTTCCATTCTTGCAAAGTCTTCATCATACTTTATCTTATAATTTCTTTATTATCAGAATCATTTCACCAAATCCTTAGTATTTATCTTACATTTTTTCTTAATATGTCTTACCACCATTTCATTATCATCATACTTCATCTACCTAATTCTTTAGCATCATTCTCCATCTTGCTTTCTCAATTATTATCATTATTCATCTAGCTTTCTCAATTATTATCATTCTTCATCTTACTTCCTCAATTATTTTCATTCTTCATCATCATCATCGCCATTTCTTATCACCATTCTAAATCTCGCGAACCTTTCATCTAACACACTATACCATCCGTTTTTACAATATATATACTTCATTCTTCCTCAAGTATATCGCCCTTCATCGGATCAATCTTCATAACAAACGTATAAGCGTTCTTCCGCATACTATTTTATTGCCATAGAACACTGAAGCAGGACAAAGATTCCTGGACCTGACTCAGAAGGAATGGTCAACTCACATCACACGTAACCTGGGTACAGACACGGCGTTCACAGAATCCTGCTTCCAAGGAACTTACTATGTTCGAATCTTCTTCAACGGAACTCTTGCTGCTGTCAAACCATTCACACTCAACAAGGTGGACACAGTCTTTGAAGTACATGTTTCATCAGACAGGGGTAGGAATGTGTTCTATTTATTTAAATGGTTTACCGAGAAACAAAAGAGTAAAAAAGAATTAGTTTACAAAGATGTCTTTATATCTCTTCTGATCCCTTCATCGAGTGAAAATATATCAACCATCCCTCCTAATGAAACGCCTTTCCAAGACCTGAAACATTGATGCTTTTCTTTGAAGACATCATTAAACCATTTAATTTTGTCCCCTTTTCTGTTTTTATCTCAGTCTGCTCGTGGTCACATTTATAAATGGGCGGGCGATATACCTTCTTTGGCACTCACAAAAACCACAATGATTCATTGTCTAATAGTTCAATAGATACTGTTTTCAATAACAAATATGTTACAGAAATCCCAATGCCAACACCTTCCACTACCAAACCTCCCTCGATCACTATGAGCTCCAGTGTTGCCCTTGGCAACCTCATCGCATCAGCTGTGTCCCCCGCAACTCACCTTGACCTTCAGTGTGTCACGCGCTGGTCAAATATGTCTGGTTCTGGACATGACGAAATAGTGGACATCGGTTGTCATGGAGACGAGGTACTTACTGGATGCTCCAGTTCGAAGGTAATTTTCTAACAGATGCAATATTGCAAGGGTATATTACGAATCGAACGCTTGTGTTGTCCGTTGAAAGTATGATGACTTTCTCGTGGGCATTAAAGGTAAATAATAAAGTATATGGACAAATGTTCAATTGATGAAAGATTAATATTCCACCTTCAACGGGAATGGTTCAGAACATCTACTCTACTATCATCTATAGTATAACATACGGTAAATATTTCGCTTATCTGGTTTAGCAGACTCATGGGTCGAATATGCTGTTAATCCCTCGCCAGCCAGTTGCAATAAAACAGCAACGTACATTCACTGGTAACATTATATACCACATTTTCTTCCCAAAGAGTTTCCCGCTGACCTCTGTTGCTTTACGCTTGAATCGAGGGCAGAAAGGGGGTGTCCTGATTGGTTGCAATTGAATCTAGTTGTGCAATCAGCGACGCCATTGTAAAAGTGACATGTCATAATGATAAAATAAACGTAAGACAAATGTTTTCTCGTCTAATGTGTTTTCCTCGAAATATGATATTTGATTTTGTGAAAACTATATCATAACTTGCTTATAAATAAAGAAGACCAAATCAGAGACAAATAACAAAAATTGTTCATTTGTGTTATTACATCAGACATATTCGAAGGACATATGCTCATGAGCAAGACTATTAAGAGTAAAATGCCTAGATCTTTGAAGTCACTCGGTCGACATGGCTACTGAAAGATGAGTTTTCATTAGTTAAGAAGCTGGGATACAGTATGAGATTCCGCTTTCCTCCGCTAGGGGATTTTGCTTCTGCTCTCGATTTCAAGCGCAAAAGAACAGAGGTTAGGATCGGAAATCTGAAGGGAGTAACCTCTGTGGGAAGAGAATGTAAAGGTCATGGATAATATTTTTACCTATGTGACGATATGTATGTAAAAACTTAGAACTAAGAAGTTCATAGATGATGTAAAATTACCTAAGTTAAGTTTTAACTAAGTTTAAAATTAAATGTTGCAATCAAATGTTTTTTCAGGTTGATCCGAATAGCCCCGAGACCCACGACTGGTACCACGATGGAGAGTCCATTGTTGATGTAAATAGATCGAGTGTATGTAGAGCGTACAATGGGTTTGCAACCAAAACAGGTAATTCTTAAGAGTTTACAGGACTTTTACGTATGTAATGAAACGACTTATGATTATGTTGCATGATTCTGGTTGAGACTAGGAGCTATGAGGTTATATAACTGCAAGTGCAAATGCCCCTTAAAGCTAAACAAAGAAAGCCCATCACAAATCTGGCCTGCCATTGTCAATCTCTTCTCTTCAGAGGAACCAATATAATGACTGAACTCTGGTTGTATTGATGTCAGTTTTTTTTTGTAAGTTTATATACATTCTTAAATATGAAGAAGACAAATATTTTATGGGTGATCAACTTCTTTATTAACAATAGCGACGTTTCGGTATAGATCCTTATACCGTTATCAAGCATATATGGAAGAGGTTGAACAAGTTAAGTTGTGATAACAAGGAAACCAGAGAGTAGTAAGTTAATTATCCAGGGGTCGAAAGCGAGGACAAAGGCAGAGTGAGGGTATCAATTAATGGTGGAGGTGGAAGCCAGAGTGAGTAGATTGTATTAATCATTTGTGGATTAAGCGGTTGTAAGCTAATGGGATGAAATAGCCTTGTTAATAAAGAAGTTGATCATCCATAAAATATGTGTCTTCTTCATCACATCAACTTCTAGAATGCCTCTCAAACAATTCTAAAATATGTTATGTAAGATCATCAGTATCATAAATAGCACATGTGGACATATTTCTTTGGCTTGGCAACCCTAGTCTTTGCAATATTTCGTTGTCTGTGACGTCATCAAGGGAACATTCCCATACAGCTTTTTAACTCGTGATATACGCGGATATAACTCGGATATTACCAAAAACTCAGTCATATACTCATGGTAATAATGGTTGACACCCATTATAGTTTTAGAAATCAGTGTTTTATAAACTGGTTCGATTATTTTTTTGATAAAACATGTTACTACTGGGCGTCTTTTTGTGAATAGTCTCCTTGAGCATTTGCTATTTCTCCATATAAGAAAAATGAAACTTATTCAAAAGATCTAGAATTAATTCCTTCTATCTAGGGATCTTGACATTGGTATAGTTTTACTTCAATTCTTTATTCTCCAAAAAACCCCATGGTAGTACGAGAGCACATTTACAAGATATGATATAATATAGATACAAATTTTGATTCAAAACAACAGATAGGCGAAATCTAAATAGTGACATGGTTCGTTCTAACAAGAGAGTGTTTGAATGTTCTCATTTTGGTTCTAATAAATCATGGCATTTTGCCGCGGCATTATTGAATGCCATGGCATGTTTTCTTAAAGTTAGGTTGCATGAAAAATAATTATCAAATATTCATCTTCATGCTTGAGTTGTTATAAAAATGTAATTTGATAAAAAAAAAAATGTTGTTCGAAATCGATGAAATTTGAGCGGTCGACTTAGGACTCCGCGATCCAATCCTAAGTTGTACCGACCGACATTAAAGCATTTGAAAACAAAATCCTACTGAACCCAAATATACACAAAATCTGTCATGGAGTCTCATTCGCAGACAAAACATACATAACAAGTATTACATAGTTTACATCACGTGTTTGTGCCACTTAATTTCGAAAATACCAGGGAGTGTCAACCATTGTTACCATGAGTATACGACACCACTCTGTTTCGGCACCGATCGGTATCTTTCATCTCTCTGTTCCTCGGATATGTACGCAGCATACACACTGTGTACGGTCTCTATAAACTTCCTCTGTCTCTCGTCCCTTGGTGTGAACGCAATATACTAGTGCTTGGGTACATTCACAATAATTGTCCTCTTTCTGTCCCCCAGGAGTGTACGCAGTTGCACGATGCTGCAGTGCCCGGGGTCTGTCTTGTCAGTATCTGAGTTCAGGACCATCTCAACCAGCTGTGTGGGCCATAGCAGAGACAATGTGCCCCAGTAACTATGTGGCGACAGGTAGGTCATTGTATATTGAACTATAACATATGATGACAACTTGATATCTTTATTTTGCCATTCCTCTGACAGTCCCTACTAAATGTTGGTTATTCCATCATAATTCCCGTGCTTCTCTCACGAATGAAAACCTTGTAAATACGATGACCGTCTTTTGTATATGTTATTCGTCTCTATTTGTCGTATACCTCTGGCACTCACGATCTTCCAAACAAAGTATTACATGAGATCTCATATAATATACTGTATAGTGACCAGTTTAACGTTACTCCCCAGGATGTAGTGGACTACAGAAAGCTCTGGGGGTGCGGGGTGTTTCTCCTAACCAGGATCTGAGCGGCTGTCTGGCTGTTGACGGGGAACCTCATTATGGTGTGTGATGTTGATTGGAGTACCTCATGTTACATGCGTGATGTATATTACTTAACATATGCTAAGAATGTCATCATTTATCAAAAGTGGATGTGAATTGTTGTTTTCTTAATTCGTTACCTTGTTGATCTCAGTGGTAGCAACAGCAGCATGTTCTTAGTCTCTGGTAAGCATAACATGCGACAGTCTTTCCCCAGGGCCTGTATACTTTAACCCTCTTACTGCTCCATATAAATGGTATCCCCGTGCCACATTTATCTGCAGTGACGTCATGGAAAATGTATACATTTCAATCAGCAATGTCATGGGATGTACATTTATGTACACCTAGGCACTTCAATGGCGTTTCGTGTATGTACATATGCGTACAGACGGGCAGCGAGGGGGTGAAGTCATGCTACATTTCGGCAGCTGTTCTGTGCCGGTGTGTAGTGCAATCAGATAACTCTGGTACAGAAAAGACGACGAAATGCAGCATGACTTTCTCATCCTCATCAATGTATGTGTTATTTTTCAGTGTATTGTTTTATAATTTGTATGTATATCATATTGATGAAGCCCGAGCGAAAGCCTGTCTTAAGTAAATGTTCTATGCATCATCTTTATGGTCAAGCTCGCTTACTTAGAGTCGCAAACGATTGTTAACCGGAGAATCATTGGAAATATTGATAGTTGGTCTCCACTCCAACAATCAGCACAGACATACATGTATTCGATATCCCTGACTGGTTCTATCTTTGGGATGCACAACATTCGTAGTATTGGCTGCACAACGCGTACGGTGATAGACAGATTAGCTTCCATGTTGTCATTGTTTATGTACATGCAACGTACCAACAAGCAACAATTTCTGAAATGCTACTCACCGTTAGTCCATGAATTAGGTGAACAATTGCTCTTTTAGTTATCTCGTAATGGTGAAAGTGAAATAAATATAAATTGATATGTAAAGTGAAATGAGATATGCTCAATATTTTGACCCAGGTGTCCTCTCCGCGGCATCCTGTTGTTCTGCTTCCGGTTTGAAATGTGTGAATGTGACGTCATCACTCCCTTACGTCACAAACTCATTGAAGGTCACGTGCGAGGATCATCCGGGTTCTGTCATGACAAGCTGTCATGCAAAGTCGGCGGGTAAAATCAAAGGCGTCTATATCTCAGGTAAATTTAAAAAATCATTACATTCACAAGGTCATAATTAGATTATGTGTAAATTACTAACTTTAGGTACGTCCTTTTTAAAAAAATTAAAAATAGAGCCATGGGCTCTGTAGCTCATCAGGGTTTCATTGATTTACTATCTATAGTTGAATATTTAAGTTATTTAAGTTATTGTTTACAAGCAAAAGATAGGTTCTTAGATCACGAAATCTACAATTTAGAATCCCCATTGGCCAAGGGGTCTGCACATAATTTTTCAGCTCTCTAGACCTTTTGGAACTGGAGAAAAAGATGAAAATAGGTTTTTAAGGATGTGACCCCTGTGACCCCATTTGGGGTCATGGGGTGACGAAATCTACAATTTAGAATCCCCATTGGCCAAGGAGTCTGCACACAACTTTTCAGCTCTCTAGACCTTTTGGAACCGGAGAAGAAGATGAAAATAGGTTTTTAAGGATGTGCAGGATAATGCTTGTGATAGAATCCTGGTGATAAAGTGAATAATCTGCATTTACAATTTAACATATGAAAAAGCAACGCTACCAACAAATCCAAACGTTCATGACACGCATTCCCAAATTGACAAATTGTTTTGTTTGAAGGCATTTGATGTTCCTATCCCATCAAGGCATTTTTGTCTACGCATCTTTATTATTTGGATGAGGACTGTGGTTAATTTGTTCTTGGCGGTTAAATTTTAATTCATCGCAGCTATTTACACCATTACAATTAATAAACTAATCACCGTGAAACTTCAAAGTAAAATCAAAGGGGTCTATATGATATTATATCATGAAAAATATTTGAAAATATGTACACAAAGATTGACCCAACTTCGCCTGCAAGGCATGACTTGCGTTAATCTCTACTGGTTTGAATTATCAGTTGAGCGAGTTCAGCTTTCCCAAGCTTGCCCAAATCTTCATAAGCATTTTGAACTGTTCCAGACTCGCCTATATCAGCATGCAGAGTGAGCGGTGAGGAGCCGGGTATAGAAGCTGTAGCTGTGTGTTGTCATGTGGACCAAACCATTACAGTCCTCGGATGAGTGGGTAACCAATTGGTTACCGGAAACGATGTGTTTGTACAATAAATTAATTACTATCGAAGATTTCGACTCACAGGTATTAAATAGCTGCTAAATCAAGATAAGACAAGGATATGTATGGATAACCAACTTCTTTATTCAATAATGGTTAAATAAAGAAGTTTATCATCCAAAAAATATTCTTGTCTTCTAGAATACCTCTCAATCAATTGCTGAATCAAATGGTTGCGGATCGAGATTGAATTCCGGCGAATTCTAGAAAGGAACTGTTAAATGCATTGCAAAGAAGTGGATATTATTATTCCGTACATCATATCATCATTAACACTCGTTGTTTTTAGTGTAGCCTTAATGCTTTTTGTTCCTGGAGTTCACATGTTGAACTGAGATGGGAAAAAATCATAGAAAAGGACACTGCTGTCTGAGTACATTATTTATTCTTGATAATGAACATATAGGTAAAGATATATAAACTGTAAGTTACAAGGAAACTGTATAATGGGATGTATCCATGAAATACACTGATATAGATCTGGTTATCTATAAAATAACACTGCCATTGTAAAACATATTCCACAAAATGGATTTAGCAATCAATGAGATTGTGACAATCTGAGCATTAGTCTTCCATCTGAGCATGAGATTAATGATGTATAGTGAGATCTCGATAATCCGAACACTTCCGTTTTTCACCAAAACATTCTGATAGTGAAATGTTCGGATTAATGAAATGAACCAAACACGTTTTAATTACTCCCGTTTGGATGTAGACAAAAGGGCGTAATGTAGAATATCAAATATTTAAAAAGAAATTGCACATGCAATATCTGGCATATGTTTGTTAAACAATTATTGCACTAAATATAGTTAACAATCAAACATTTGACAAACTCACTCATGTTTGAAGAATTGGCAATTACAGAGTTAAAGTTAAGTATTATGATCATGAAGTCCATTTATGCTCTTATCTGTTAGACAGTCGGGGAATGTATAAAGATGAAACAGGAGGGAACTATAAAACATAAAAACATAAAAACAATAAAAACTTTAAACATTGTAGTGAGAATACGAAACTGTCAACTAAAACATGATTTAGAAACCATTTGACAGAAATGTTCGACAAGTTCTTATCAACTTACTATTTGCATTATTTGCATTTTGGAGAAAACAATTCCATGAAAAAACTTGGAACATGGAATCTCAATTCTCTTCAATAAAATGTATTGCAGTACATGTACATACCATGTATAACAACATCAACAGAAACAGGTTATGTTACGTTAGGTTTAATGAGATCAGATCAGTTATTCAGTGGTAGTGGTACTTGCTCATAACAAGGGAATATTAAAATGTCCCTGTGAAGCCTTAACTTGTCAAGCCAGAGTAATGTGACAAAGCCACGATGTAGCCTTGTTAAAGACAAATGAATATGAAAATGCAATTATGTTGTCCTATATTTCCCAGTATCATATTTTCACCGTGCGCAATCCGTGGACACATCTGAAATTATAAGCCGAACATAAGGGCGATTTAACAACACATCGTACATTTCCATGATTTAGTTATTCAATGAAGTTCAAACTATACTACAGAATTATCTCCCTTAGCATCGATATTGCATCTCGAGGAATGTTTTGCTGTGGTGCATTCCCAAAATATTAACAATGAAAACCTTGCTTTTAGACCTTTGGGATAGGAGATATTATTCGAGTAAGCAAACTGTCAACCGGAAGCGACTTTGATGCCAGTTGATGTTTGGGAGATAATATTCACTAGAATATCTCCTGATCTTTGTCATTAAGCTGCTGAAGCCCTTGATAAACGTGAGGTCAGAAACAATGGAGAACCACCACAAGACTGATCATGATTGAAGCGATGGACCTGCCTGTCAGAGAGATCAAGTGAAGTGAACCTAGTCTCGTATTTTCTCGTAGGCTCTCGCCACCTGGTATACGGAGGTTTCATCAAAATGGCGTCCGACGAGCATCATCCCGATCGGAAGTCCATCGATAAAACCTGCGTTGATGCTAAGGGCAGGGTGACCTGTGCAGTCAAATGGCGAAGTGTTGGGAACCATGTCAAGGGCAACTTTCAAAAGCTCTGAAATAGAGAGGAATTCTCAAATGAAATACTTAATTTGTTTGAAGAATTGTGCGGAACAGAGTCGAATAATGTGTATATTTGCGTATATTTGCGTGTGATAATCTCATCTTAAATATTAAAACCCTTGCTAATCAGACAATCGAAAAGATGAGAAAACGACTCAGGTAATTAGCACTCTGAATCCTGTAATCAGATGATTTATTGACAATACCTTATGAAAGAGATATTTTATCACGGTATTTCAATACATACATAAGTAGTAAGTAGGAAACAGGTGATAACTTTACCAGGAGCCTTGGCGTCTTGTTTGGGCAGTTTGGACGGCTTGTAGGGGCACGTTGGCATCACAAGAACATCGTACTTCTCCAGGGCCTTGTCGTACTCCGCAGTGAGGGACATGTTCAAGTTCTGTCCCTTGGCATAGAACTTGTTCTGGTAGTTCCTGTTGAAGTACTCCCCCACCAAGGTGACGTCCTTCATCACCAGGGACATATCGTAGGGCCGGGTCTCGTACCCCCTGCAGGCTGCTTCCTGCATGGACGTGGCGTAGTACCCCTTCCAGAAGTAGCCATTGCCTGCAGACCATTGAGGGATTAACCTTAGAGTGTATACATTAATAATCGAGGCGGTGAGAACTAAAATATACGTATGCAGACACGTTGAAGTGATACTTTAATTTTGGCATTTCAAATTGTGAAAATGTATAAACAAATAAGATATCTTTGAAATTATTTGAGCGAAATATTTTCAAGCTTTACAAAAAAATTTATCAAAGGAGTTTCTCAGTCGATCTGTGACAATCATTTTAATAATTACAAGATTTGCATTTCTTGTTGCAGTACTTCTGTATATATGTGACATTGGTCAGTACCAAAAACATATTAAATAATATCTTAATAAATTCATTGTTATATAATATCAGTTAATATCTTATGTCATTTACAATATCGTATACATAATTATATGTATGTTAGATACTTATAGCCGACTCTTAATATTTATGCATAGCGGTGACCTAGATATCGAAAACGAGGCTAAGCCCGCAAGCTTCCAAGATGGCAGACAAAAATGCCGTGATGCGACGTGCGAGTCCGATATTTCATGAATAGCTTTACTGCAAATTCACAAAAAGTTTTCTACTTTTGCACAAAAGTATGTTGCCGTTTTCTGAAGGAGTTCGTGTGAAATTTGACAACGGTGATTAAAATGTTCATTCATAAAGTGCCTTGCTGAAAAGTCAAAGCATCGTGGAACGTTAATTCGCAGATATGAGTACTTGTCAAATATCTCACATTTTTACAAAATCCATGTGATATTATACGATAACAAACATAATTTTACGTTAAAAATAGATTTTGTGTTTTTAGGAACAATCTATAGTCATCTAGTCATATTAGTGATTGATATTTTCGCTTTTTTTCTGTCGCCTTGACGTAATCTATAACATTCAATCAACTTCCGGGAGGCTTGCAATCTCACGATGCGTCACCTATCCATCTTTCCTACATAAACAGTTTTATTATCTATGTCACATATCTGTCTAAAAACAAAAATAATAATACTATTCAATTTGATATGTTTCTATTTCCGAGTTCGAGCGATATACAGACCTACCAACGGGAAATGGAATTGAACTTACTCAGTAGCCTGTACATAGTCCAATGGATGTATAATTGTAGATTTAATAGATTTACAAATGAACATTCTTCAACTGCAAACACATTCAAATTTTAAGTGTTTGGCATGTTTAAGTATATATGATTTTGGTTTTAGTTTTAACAATTATTTTTAAATTCTGTATTATTATTATTATTGCAAATACTAAAAAGTAAAAAGTAAACTTTCAACTGCCCTTTTCATTGGAAAACACAATTCTACAAGTGCAAAGTGGTTCCTGATTTTTTTAAGTAAAACATCACTTAGATAACAAAATTACATGATATATGTTCCTGAAACCCTAATATCAATTTAGAATTTTATGGATATAATTCATATGTATACATCTTAATAATGTTTTGGACCTGACTCAGAAATTTACATGGATTAAGTTGATCTGTTTTGCTTTAATTATGATTTTATATTGAGTAGGGGGGACTATATAGAGGGTATACATTACTCAAATTGAATTTTTCATATTTTAAGAATTTGGTTTGACTCAATCACGTTGATACCTGACAAAATAAAGCTACACTTTGTAAACATATTAAAAGTCTAATCTAATTATTATATTTTTATCTCTGAAGGGTAGCATATTTTCAAAATGGTCAGATTCCTTTAGATATAATATAATTGCAGCAAATATAGCCTTCTTTATGTAACTTAATCTCATCTAAAACTCCTAGAGATTAATTTTAACTTGACATGTAAAAAATTCATTATTTTTTGTATATATGTCAGATGAAACTTAGTTCTTTATCTAGAATTAACTTGACCTTCTGTAAGTTTCCAAGGCATACAATTGTTTATATATATATCTACAGCTTCAATGTTAAGAACGTGAACATTCTTAAAATTATGGTGAAACTTTCTTTTATGAAACTTTCTATCTCATCTTAGCCAAATCTATTCAGCATTACAAATTTACAAAATAAATAATTAATTATTTAGACCAATAATATAATATGCCTCAAATCTTTGATTCATTATATTTTTACAAGACCTGACTAATGATGTGTGTATATATAAACTGACATCAGCACAATCAAAAAAAAATACAAGTAAACTTCAATTCATTTGTGTACATATATGGATACATAAAATATATATACTAGTAGGAATATTTCAATCCAGATGATATTTGGTTTTGATTGTGACTTTGTCATATTTTTCCACTTATTTGTGAAAATCATCTTTTATGGAAATGATATATTACAAATGTACCATGCACAATTTTTTTTATAAAATACGGCACATATTACAATTTCCTATGTAACATTGTTTTTAACTTGAGATATATTTAAAACTCTAATATTTAATGCATAATAAGCTCGGATAATATTTTGTATACGAAATTAATTTTAGTTATTTATTTTGTTGATTTTCTGTAGAATTTACAGTTTAAAAAAATCTTACAAATGCTTTATATCAAAATTATATTAAATATATAACTACTTACCTTATAATTGATTTAACTTACCTTATAATTGATTTATTCAAAAATATTCACATCTGCCAGCATGAAAGTACAAGTCATGCAAGTACTACTACTACTACATAACAGGTCTGCTTGAATCAATTCCGCCGGCTAATTTAAATCAGCACATTAACGAAATTATAATATTATTCTTACATTTAGGCCTATAAGTTTTCACAGAAATCGACATGGTAACAGAAACATGTTTTTGTCAACATCACTGGTTGGCGAGACACGGCAAGCGATTGTTCATGTCGATTGTTCATGTCGAGTCTGCATGGCTACATCGAAGAAGTCGGGAAAATAAATAAGCTCACAATGCATTTATCATCACGATCCGACAGGGATTACATCAATATGACAATCGTATTTAGTACGTTGAATCTAGATTTAAGTATGAAACAGCAATTGGATAGTCATAAAAAAAATCTCTCTTGATTTCACGTTTCAGTAATGAGCGCAAGTTTACTTCGGCAAACGAACGTTGTCATCCGTTCAATTACTAAATTTACACCACGCGTATTTTGAGTCAAATAAACATTTGAGATGTTGTTTTAGCTTTTAGTTCCGTCAGTAACTAGTGACAATATTTAAAAGTGGTATAAAACGAACTTTTTTGGCGACATGTTACGAGAGAAAATAGCGAACAGTCACTTCCGGGATCACGCTGTTCGTCCATGCGGGCTTAGCCTCGTTTTGGATAGCTCATGAATATTCATGACGTAATATTAAGAGAAGTCTATTGTATTGGGTATACTTGTACATTACCGTTTCCTTTCACCATGCAGTTGTAAGCACCCTGTAAGCAAATTGCACTCCAAATAGCAGCACCTAAAGTAGAAGTATAAAAACATGAAATAATAACAAATCATTTGTTTAAAAAAATTATTACATGTATTTCTCAATTCTAAAATATTGAAAAAATACATTATTTTTTATTATTATTCAAATATACATTATGTATTCTGACCGAAGGCCCTTTTTTAAGTAAAGATATAGTCGGCCTATTTATTCTATAACGAAATATATTATATAACGAAAACACGAGCATGTAAAAGGAAACAGTTGACATCATACTGCTAAATTTCTTTTCAATCAAGAAAAACTTTTCAAGCCATCTTCAAATATCTAATAGACATTAATTGATTATCCAAACACTCATAATTTATGATTAAGCAACAACATGAAGCCTACCAATGAGGCACATCAAGAAGCATACCGTGTAGATGCATGGGAATGGATACCTCCTCCACCTCCGCTCCTTCCTTCCTTAGTTTCTCCACTTCTCTCTTCACCAACTCCGCCACGTCTCGATCTGTGCACACGTCAAACCCTTCCTTCAACACTCCAATCCTCTTTCCTTTCACACCTGCATTTACCTGGAGGCGAATCACAGGTAAATAAGGTATTGAGAGGTTTGAATATGATATATGTTCCATGACCATGATACATATTGACCGTCATATAAAAAAGAAGCTTTTCTGGATAACAATATCTACTGTAAACATACACGAGAGTACATTATATTCTTATTTTTTTCTATATTTTCATCAAATTTAGGCCGTTATCAAGAAAATAATATTTTCAAATGTATTCCACTTCTAAATGCCGTTCAAAGCTTGAATATATCGAGGTAATTGGAAGAACAAAAGTACACGAACTAATTATACATGTGTATCTATCTATGCAAACGCATCTTGAAACTTTCATTGCATTACAGTTGGATAAGTTAAATGAGTTAAATAAGTTGGCCAGCACCTTATATATTGAACTGCAATGAATTAAAACCGAGACCAAACTGAAATATAGGCATATTTGTAATTGAAAAATGCTATTGATGGTCAATCATCACAACCCAGTTGAGAAACAAACATTACCTACCAGCTTTGAATAATCCGGAACCTTTAAGCCAACAGGTTGTCTAGGGTCCCGTCCTGCGTCATAGCCGGCCAGCACCTGGGGTCAGACACAGTTCATTAGGACAATCAGGAGAACAAGTCCCTCTCCAGAAGACACTAACATTATCCAGGCCTAGATTGTTGAATTTCTCTTAGGTTAATGCCTCTGTGGGTATCTGTATTCCGGTAGAAAACCTGCTACATCCCCTTTAAGAAGGTCGAAGTACCCATCACGACGTTGACTATCCTAGCAAAAAGGGGAACATCGGGATTCTAGGCTCAGTCCCCGTTTTTCAACTTTAGCTTCGTGTTACTGTCCATCTTTACAAAAAAGTTTATGTTGAGTTTATTCTGTTTACAGAAGTGCAGAACACGTGTTGATAGGCCTTTCTAAAAGGACCTGTAGTGTCATCATATTTCGTCCGTGATTCATTTAAAATATATTGTTTACTCAATAGGCTTACATGTATCTTGGATAAATCACCCTCGTCACCCAGACCGGTCCATTCCGACCCTTTTACAAACAGGAGCCTAGCAATAGATTTTTGCACATGAGGTATAAATAGGGATGGAAATATTGACATGTATCACCCTTTAGAAAAGAAGAACTTGAGATTGACTCACTTAAGGAATATACGGAATACACAAGGGTCCCACAGTCCACCCTGGCAAAATACTGTAACTAATAATCGTATCGCCCTGGGAGTTTTCATCATGATATTTAGAGATCAGTTAACTTCACAACCTTCTCTAATGCACATGTTCTCACCTAAAGAAAGAAAGCATTGTTCTCGACTGTTCTCACCTCAAGAAAGAGAGCATTGTCCTCGACTGTTCTCACCTCAAGAAAGAGAGCATTGTCCTCGACTGTTCTCACCTCAAGAAAGAGAGCATTTTCCTCGACTGTTCTCACCGCAAGAAAGAGAGCATTTCCCTTGACTGTTCTCACCTCAAGAAAGAGGGCATTGTCTTCGACTGTTCTCACCTCAAGAATGAGAGCATTGTCCTCGACTGTTCTCACCTCAAGCAAAAGAGCAGTGTCCTCGACTGTTCTCACCTCAAGCAAAAGAGCATTGTCCTCGACTGTTCCCACCTCAAGAAAAAGAGCATTGTCCTCGACTGTTCTTACCTCAAGAAAAAGAGCATTGTCCTCGACTGTTCCCACCTCAAGAAAAAGAGCATTGTCCTCGACTGTTCTTACCTCAAGAAAGAGAGCATTGTCCTCGACTGTTCTTACCTCAAGAAAGAGAGAATTGTCCTCGACTGTTCTTACCTCAAGAAAGAGAGCATTGTCCTCGACTGTTCTCACCTCAAGAAAGAGAGCATTGTCCTCGACTGTTCCCACCTCAAGAAAAAGAGCATTGTCCTCGACTGTTCTTACCTCAAGAAAAAGAGCATTGTCCTCGACTGTTCCCACCTCAAGAAAAAGAGCATTGTCCTCGACTGTTCTTACCTCAAGAAAGAGAGCATTGTCCTCGACTGTTCTTACCTCAAGAAAGAGAGAATTGTCCTCGACTGTTCTTACCTCAAGAAAGAGAGCATTGTCCTCGACTGTTCTCACCTCAAGAAAGAGAGCATTGTTCTCGACTGTTCTCACCTCAATAAAGAGGGCATTGTCCTCGACTGTTCTCACCTCAAGAAAGCATTGTCCTCGACTGTTCTCACCTCAAGAAAGAGAGCATTTTCCTCGACTGTACTTACCTCAAGAAAGAGAGCATTGTCCTCGACTGTTCTCGTCATTGGTCCCAGGTGATCCAGAGTGATCTCGATAGGCATAGCACCCGTGTAGGGGACGAGTCCGTGTGTAGGCTTCAGGCCTACGATTCCACAGAAGGTTGATGGAATCCTGATGGAACCCCCCTGGTCCCCTCCCACCGCCATGTCCACCAGACCCTGGGATACCTGGATAACACAGGGATAATTAATTAGTATTTCTGATGATATAAAAGTGATGGATTAATGTTTGATCACTAATTGAAAGGTTAACGAACTAAGGTATAAGGGCAGCATTTATTGAATCACGGGCTGTATTGAAAATGTACTTTCATAATTTGTTTTCGTAACCGAACTGTGATACACGTATTATTATTATTATTAAAATAGATACATGTAAATTAGCAGAGGATATTCGATATATCATTAATAAATAATCATCAAATTACATACACAGGGGATATAACTCTTCCTTATTAAATTTATTTATTTTACCTTTTCACTTCAACGACTTTAAAGAGAAGACATAAATTTGAATCATAAAACAAAGAATATTTATAAAACAATGATGTTATTGTTAGAAAACATTGTCAAGCATTTAAATTTCTAATGAGCTTTTATAACACTGCTACAGAGAACGGACAGAAACAGATTCTGAAGTGTCCTATCTCTTTAAACCTTACATCATTTTGTCTTGTCTCACTAATGAATTTCTCATCATAAATAGTATAAATCTATTATCTCGTTAAATCTAGTAATATGAGTGATTGAACACGTACGAGAGCGGCGCTGCCCCCACTGGAACCCCCAGCAGTGCGGGTCTCGTCGTAGGGGTTCCTGACAGGGCCGAAACTGTTTGTGTAGCTGCTGCCACTCACACACAGCCCTTCGACTGACGTCTTGCCCAGGATTCTGCCACCTGATAATGGTTCATAAAAGTGGAATCATCATTATTATTGACGTTTTGAAAGCCGACTTACTTAGGAACTGCGTACCTACCACAACAGGCAACCTGTAGCGCACTAGACATACATTATCAGTTTTCTCTTTGGTCGGACCAACACTGAAGCGTGGTCAATTATTTCTGTTGTGCAACCCATTTGAGCTAAGTTTACCTGTGCTACTATACACATAACATGTAGTTCTCCTATTTAATGCGTAATAGTACTGAAAAACCTTATAATCACTTTAACATCTACTACAAGTTCAGTTAACACCAACCATTATGAGGCTTGGCTTAGACATTTCGTCATAAGTATTACAAATTGAATTTGTGAACAAATAATGAAAACATTGTCGATAACGGTAATTTTTAATGGCTTCGAAGTGCAGTAACTGGCATCAGAGGTAAATTGAAATAAATGATTTAAAGTGAAATAAAAAGGTTCCAAGAATAGTACACTCTTTCTAACATCATATGTAAGTGCAGATATGTGTTATTGTAATCGTGCCATTATTAAAATGCATCATATTTCCTTTGAATATTGAAATAATCGAAAATCATACTTTATGAACTTTCCTTTGAACAATAGTAAATGGTTTTCATTTCTTATGAATGTCTAAATTTCATTTTAGGAAATTAGATGACATTGAAATATTGTTCAATGTTCACCTGCATCAAGAACTCTGTTGACCACTGTGGCGTCGATCTCAGGTGTGTAGCCTTCCATAATGGTCGAGCCGTAACTCATCGGCACTCCTGCTATCGCCACGTTGTCTTTGATGCCAATTGTCTTCCCTGCAAGTTTACCTTTAGCGGCCCCTTTGATGTCACATCGCCAATACCTGGGAATACAATATATATATATATATATATATATATATAGCACAGGTAAACTTGGTAATCACTGTTATAGTTTATTCATATATATATACCAAAATGATTTCTATATTTATTTTCAAAGTTCTTATAGTAACTTTTCTTGTGATAAATGTTGAAAAATGTTGACGATTTTGCTCTGTTATTCAATTTTAAAATATAAGCAAGGATCATAAACTGAATTTGATAAAGAAACGACCATGACCCCATGTAGATGTCAGAAAAGTAAGCTGCAGTGTTGAAGATTGGAGATAAATTTTATGGATAAACGACTTCTGGTCGAGACCGCCATTTTGTAAGTACCACCTCGCGGTCAGTCTCTCGTCAACGTGACGACTTACCATGCATTGTAGGGGTTGTCAGACTGGGCTGGTCTGTAGCCCGGAACTCGAGGATAGTTGACCGGAAGTGAAGGCTCCGGGATCTTGGATATCTCAGTCAAATGAGCGGCTGTGTCCTTGAAAGTATCTGCAGATCGAACAAAGACAATTGATCATAAATATATATAAGGTTTAAGGTTTAAGAATAAATGAGATGATAAAAAAACATATTTCTATCAAGAACTTTTCTTGCGAAGAACATAAGCTTTAGCGCGTCCTATAAGGATTACATGGTAACCCGGACTACACTTCATGATCTACATCAGCAAAGGAACATGTAAGACTTCATCTTCCTAGAACATTTAGTTCTGCGAAGATGTCCCTTAGGCTAATGTGCATACACATGAAATGGGGCAAAGAGTCATCAATCTATACTTTACATGAACAAATCGCCAGGGTATATGTACACGAGACTTCTAGAGCATTTAGTTCTTGTATTTAAGGACATTGTCCCTACACCCCCTTTGATGGACCAGTGCACCAAATCTTTATTTGATAAGATACATGTACAACATAATTCAGTTACAGTCAGACCTCGAGTAAAAGTCCAAATGCATAGCGTATAGGAATGAAAGAACTCTCAGCCCCGTCGTAAACCATTTCAACCTCTTGGGCAAGATGAGCCAAACACGAAGTCTCTTTGTATTTTTGTCTCGATGTCTCTTCATTAAATTTATTATACTGATTAAACCTTAACATTAATCATAATATACTTAGGGATATACATGTATGTAAAGTTTTCATATTATAATTAAGGATTAATCTAATTATTGCCTCACTCATAACATATCAATCATACAAATTCCAATATCCCAAACCTTTTTTGTTCAGTATATAATGTGAACGTACTACATTTTGTATAATGAACTTTACATTTACTTTGTCAGCAAAGATTGTTCAAATACATGTAAAAGTTGAATGCACTAACCGTGAATTGCCGCCAGCTCCGGTCCAGTGCATTTCAGTCGGAGTTCTTCAGACAGCTGAGTCAACTCTTCAATAGTTGGACAACATACCACGGGGGTGTGGTAGAGAGCTGAAAATCAATCTTAACTATGAAATAATTGTCCTTAAACAAATATAGTCATCCTACCTTAGACGTATCGAGAGGACAAGTGGGAGTGAGCTGAGAATCGGAACTCCAGATACGACAGTCCCTGCCGATGCATTGATCATTCAATTGAATATGTAAACTTTAAGGTTTTTCCCCAAACAAGACTAGTGTGTCATATGACTTTTACTAAACGAATGTGAATATTTGTATTATTCGAGCGAGAAGGAAGGTATAAACACAAATCTGCACGAGTTTCGTAAATTGCATATGACACCGTTTGCCTTCTCATGCCAAATGTCAATGATTTGTAAACTAAATATTGCTACTGTTATCTACTAGTCCTTCCTTCAGCTTAAAAAAGTTAAAACGCTATACGAATCATAGAACTGGGAATAATAAATATACGAAGTGAAACTCTTACGGAAATATGATACTAGCACCTCGGTTTCGCTGTCATAAGCATTTTCTACTTGATTTTTTTCTGATAACTTTATCAACGAAAATGAATCTTAAATTCTGACATAGATTGTGTGTATTTGTAATATGTTACTGGTATAAATGGTGATATATTAGATATGTATCTTTACCCGACAGCATTGAGTCCTTATAAAGTAAGATTAAAAGTTGTGCTAGGCGAAAGGAGCTTAAACAGTAGGTGCGTATCTTTATCCAACTTCCCAATGCAAGGCATAACTCTTGCCAGTCTCCATTACTGGCTGATATAGGCCTTGCAGTATTTCCTTAAGAAATCTGTGTTTAGAAATCCAGGCCCGCTATACATTTCTAGTGCAGCGATTCACTATCTAGGCACAACAAAGCGAGGGAAATACCGCAAGGGGTTAAATCAGCCAGTAATGCAGACTGGCAAGAGTTATGCCTTGCGTTTCGAAGTTGATCTTTATCCTGCAACAGTGTACATGTATGTACTAGCTGCTAAAGAAACGTTACTCCTTTCAGTTGCGTGACATGGTAAGAAAATCAATAAGCATGTGTCAAAACCTCATCTCCACGATAATAACATGTAGATAACCTGTCGTCATTATGCCTTAGTTTACAGAGTAGGCAATATCACACACAGTCGTCGAAATTGCCAGTACAATAAATTATTGGAAACACAATACTCTATCAAACTGTCTTGAATTATACATACCATATGTTCTACATGTAATACATTTTACACCATGTTTTGTTAAGGTAAAAAAAAATAACAACAATAATTGAAAAAATATTGAATTTCATAAAAGGAATTTCACTTTCAATATTGAAAACGAATTTAAATGTCAAACGTATTCCTTTAACATGTTAAGATATCAAATTAAGTGAAAATTTAAAATTGATAAACATTGTAAACATTTTATTATTGAAAATCCAAAAGTGATGTTGAAGAAAAATTAAGGTTGTCTTTTGATGAATGCACCATGACACGTATTTCTGACCCACGGTAAGGTCAATCCAGGGTGAAGCTTAGTGCGTATAAGGAATCGCGGAGTAAACACCACAAAACCAAACGTGTGACACTGAAGGGTTTAAATTATTCCGGAGATTGAGAGTCAGAATAATAATAAATTAATGCAAGAATCAATCATAAATTACTTTGTACGATAAAAACAGGGAAATACAAAAAATGTATATGATATGTTAACATAACACAAAGAGTATTATATGTTTGTTCAGTTTTGTAAAGCAATTCAATTTCAGGCAGAATATGAGTTTTGGAATTTAAATCAATATTTCTAGGTTTATATTGAATGTATAAGTTACTTATTCATAGGCATAGAATGTCAGGACTGCCCTAATGCTTCCTAATCGTAGCTACTTCTTTATTTGAAGCTGAAGAGACATGGTTTTACGGCAGAATCGTGAAGAGAAATATATAACAGATTTAATGTAGAGATTTAAAATCAAAATTGTTTTATCAGTGGCCTTTTATCTGGTTCCGTCTCTGCTTATGAAACGCTCCTTGTAAATTTACTGCTTACATCTGACTGCATTTATTTTTCATAACCCATGAAAATATGTATATTAACGTAAATAGATTGCAATGTTTGTCAGTATAATAAAGGAGAAAACTCAACTCTGTAGACCAATACTTATATGAACCATTGCTCGATAGCCTAATGTAATGTACACTAAGGAAATAAACAATATAAAATACAGTGCAAAATGTTTGTATAGAGTGTATTAAGAACATGTTGGTAAATATAATCTCAACTGAACAAACGAACACACATGTATCTGCAACCACAAAACATTTATTGATTACAGTCGTAGATGCATTGCTCAATCGCTGACATTTGAAACAACAATGATTTAGGAGACTGTACGACAGGCTAGATGACATGCCAGCGTTCCGCCCCACTAGTTCGACCTACGCTACACGGTATAAGTCTGACCCAAATCACAGTTTTTCAACCTAAGCCGAAACATAATATCCCCCTAAAAAGCCAGTCTAGATTTTGTCAAAAAAGAAATTCAATTCAGTGAGATTCCTTTCCAATAATCCTTTTGCTGAATTTATAAGCAAATGCATTTCCCAGTTTTGCCCAGACTGAATGCTAGTCTACTTATTGTATAAAAAAAGCTGAAGCATCACACACTGAACATAACTCAACGAGATGTGCACATCGAGTCACGTCAGGTTATACTGCTACAGATGAATGTACATCTAAGGGATCTAATCATGCTTAATGCTAAATGCACTTTATACACACGGTTCACAAACAGATGACAACAATGTAACAGTATTGAGCCTACCTTCGTTGGCAGCCATGTTGATGGTTAAGGTCAAGGCCGTACAATCGATGCACGCTGAGCATTTATGTTGCCTTGCTTAACGCCTCCTGATTCAATGCGGCTCTCTAAATCATGATATTCCCATTACCAGTGCAAATAGGTGGACTTACTCAAATCTCTTTAAATCATTGTTTTCCCTTAGCAGTGGAAATATGTAGACTTACAAATAATTCCTCAAATTATTAAGATACCATTGAAGTGCACATATGTAGACTTAAGCAATATACCTAAATAATCCTGTTCCCTTAGCTGTGCAAATATATAGACTTTCTTCTATGTTCGCGAAGCATTATATTCATTTAACACTGTATATATAAGTAGACTTACTCTGGGATCCCTATCAGTAGTGTGCTCCCTATATCAAATGGTGTTTCCCATATTAGTGTAAATATAGACTATCTCACATATCCCCAAATCATTATTTTGTGGTCTTTGGCACTGTAAATATGCACACCATCTCACATATCCCAAAATCATTATGTGGTCTTTAGCACTGCAAATATGTAGACTCTCTCGCAGACCCAAAGAATTATGTGGTCTTTGGCACTGCAAATATGTAGACCATCTCACAGATCCATAATCATTAAATGGTCTTTAGCACTGCAAATATGAAGATTCTCTCACAGATCCATAAGCATTATGTGGTGTTAAATTTAGCACTGCACATATGTCGATTCCCTCAAAGCTCCCTTAAACAATATATTAAGTTGTGTTATTGTGTCGACCCTCTGCATCATTTTGTTCTCTTTAGCAGTGCCAATATGTATACTAGTCTCCCTCAAACACCCTGTGCCCTCTCATAATCCCTTGAAATATTATTTTCTCAGTGAACATTAAGAAGTCTAGATTTTGGCCACCTCTTACAGTGTGACGATGTAATTTATAAGCTAAATATTTCTCTAGTGACATGGCCATGAGTGAAATGGAAACTTGATATGGCCATGAGATGTAAGTTATAGTGCATACATAATACATTACTACTTATCATTTTTTTATATCATATTCATAGTAAAAATGGAATTGTAGAAAGTTAATATATCATGAATACTATTGCCGTCAGT